>CM036880.1:5554219-6190219 GCA_020796165.1 Pantala flavescens
CTATAGAATTTGGAAGCCCTTTCAAGTTACTTAAAGTTAACATAAAACAAACTAAACCATGAACCTTTTTACCTATGCCCTGCAACTACGTTATCGATGAATGATAAAATAAATATATGCTAATAGCACTTTCAAATGACAAAACCCGGATTTATTAAAAAAATTACAGTCAAATTCAATGAGATCATATAAACCAGCAAGTTTCAATAAATATAAACCAATATAAACAATAATTAATCAAAACTTGGAAAGAATAATCAAACTTTTAAACAAGAATTCGTTTTCAATCGTATACCTCAAATAGATCTAAAAATCGCGAGAGGATAATTATTTCGAAAACTCACTTAAAGGTATATGTGAAAACATTTGCCTCAGGAAAACAGCCTCAGCATCACCACTCTCCGTTCTAAGAGCTATTGTAAGAGATTGTACCTCCTTCCATAATCTAGGCTCATCTTGGAATTTCTGAAAACTGGAATTAAATTTTCATAATTAGTTAAGCAAATGATGTAAACGAGTGATTTACGAAATAATACTACTAAAACACGAAAACAATCTTGAAAATTTTAATTTATGAATTTTATTAAAGACCTTACATGGCGCTAAAGCATTTAGCACTTTCCTTTACACTCTTTGCAGATTTTTCAATGTTGTACGCTTCAAACTGTGGACAAAAGTTAGTGAATTAATGCCCGCTCTCGCGATGATAAAACATTCTTCCTCTTGTGGTTTACCTGAACGCCGAAGTTGTTTGAAAACAATGTTTTGGCTGTAAGCATCCACGCTTTAGCTTCATATGGGTTTGTTTTAAACGTATCTTTCGCCCGAGAGACGAGATATTCTTCGTCAGATAATTTCTTCGATTGAACTGGCATTATTCCTATGTAACTTAATTTTTATTATTGATAAATATGGAGAGTAAAGGTGTTCATTGAAGCCACTTAAAGGAACTGTGTCGACCGTGGGAGATTCAATTGTTTGAAACAATTGAATCACCCGTACTCACAAGGAGTGTAAACATAGGTGTCTCGTGACTTTTGAATGAGACTAGCATAGGTCGATAGAGATTCAAAATTAAGAAGACACTTCTTTTTTATAGACGAATGAAGTGTATGAATTAGTAAACTTGGAGAGAAATCCTAAGAGAAATGATAAGATTATATCGCGTAATAACTCCAAAATATGTACACAGTGTATAATAGACGCTAAATACGAGACAAATAAATTATAATCAAAGAGAAAAAAATTTTAGTTGCAGGGTCGCGAACCAGCGTCCACCGCGCAAAAATGACGGTTAGAAAAATATTTGTGAATATCCTTAACTAACTCCACCACCAAATTCACTATTGACGGAAGAGCTCCTATTTGTGATAAGCGGGTTTGGGTTGTCCGGCGTGAAATATTGAAAAAAATTGCAATCTTTGAACGTTAATATCTCCTAAACTTACGGCGAGAAACGTCTATAAAAAAGAAGTGTCTTCTTAATTTTGAATCTCTATCGACCTATGCTAGTCTCATTCAAAAGTCACGAGACACCATGTTTACACTCCTTGTCAGATTTCGTATGATCTAATTTCGATGCTCATGTAGGTATTCTATACAGGCTATAAAGCGTTTATTGCTTACACCTTTCAGAGGAAACTACTGAAGTTTTAGTTTTTTTACGTCTACATATCTACGTAGATTACATATCTAGTTAGTGAAATCTTAAAAGATTCAGTAGAAGAGATGCCCTAACGTAACATAGATAATTTCAGACTGGAACACAAATGAATGAGTTAATAGAATAAGTTTATCTTTCCTCTCATATACTCCGTTTCACATGATGAAAAGACCACGTATTTCTTGTGGGCGTGTACATTTTCAACGGGAGATTCCAGCGCGCTGTTGCCGATTTTGTTGAGAAAAATGAAATTGAAAGAATTTGGTTTTAAACCTTATCGATAATTAGGAAAAAGATATGTGAACAACCTAGTGATAATTACTCAAGTTCAAAAATTATATTATTCGAAGGAAAAATAAAAAAGTTATACTTTCAAGCAATCCTTAGAATCGGTTGCCATTTTCTTCGAACCGAGGACTTTGAGTCTATCCTTCAAGATATCACATATTTTTTGTTATCAATATCTGCTTCATTTTATTCAATTTCCGTTTATATTGTCAAATTTTACATTTAAAGTTTTTCGGAGAAATTACGAGAAGAAATCTAAGGATATACCGTGACTTTTTGGCAAAATGAGTTGAAAAATGTAGCCTGATTCTTTCCGTCCTATAAACGTAAGAAAAAACTTCCAGTGCGAAAGTTTCTCGGAAAATACTGAATTTTTTTTGCTCGAATTCTATCTACATTCAGCAGTATTGTCAATAACGAATTTTTATTACCACCGTAACGCGGACCTCCACGCGCGGTGCATCGAGTGGCAGCCGATATTACTATTTTTGCGGTCCCTCCTTTTCTCAAATTGGAAGCCAATTTCCTTGAAGGTCAACGTTACCAAAGGTCAAACGTTTAAAATTGAGTAGAGTGACATCGTAGTTCACTTCTTGCAAAACTGAATCAATAGTCGGAGGAATATTTTTAAAAGATTGAGTGAACCTGATGCCGTAAACCACTTCTCGCTAAATCGTCGTAAAAAATTATTCTGCTTGTTCGATATATAATTCCGATTTTCCTCCCCTACATGCTGTCATAAGCGGTCCTTATGTGGCCTCTATCTTAATTTAAAAGAAAGTACTTCTACTGGTACCTGTTGCCTCACATTTTCTTCGTACGATAGCTGCATCACTTTCGTCACCAAAAATTTTCCTTAGGTATTCACACGCATACACGCAATGCTGTTCTCCTTTAACCACTTCTAAAAACTTTCCCTTTCCTTCCACTTTACATATTCACAAATGAGATCAAAATTTTGTGTCTATAAAAGAATATATAATATGCATATCTATTATATATAGACACTTCGGTGGGATATATCTATCTATCTATTATATATAGATAACTAGGGGGTAAAAAAAATTTGAGGATAAAAATGTCTGGCCCAAACCGCAGGAGCCACCGGCTCGCTGATTTTTCTGCGTAATGACCATTAAGCCTAACCCAGGAAAAAATCTAAAACCCCCTCTACCTATCATGGGTTCGATTCTGGGAGGCCCCAAAGTCGGATTTTTCCCCATAATAATGCATGGAGTCCATTTTTGACAATTTTTAAAAAATACTTCCCGCAAACGTATAACAACCAAATTTCATGTGGCTATAGATAAGTATACATTTCTACACAAAAATGTTGTCAATTATCCACAAAAGATCATGGGTTCGATGCCAGGAGGTGAAATATTTTGAAAAATCGCAGCTCTCTTAATATAAGACATAGATCCTTCAAACTTTCTATACATATAGATACGTATATAATGTACTTTGAAAGAAATCAGCACTTTCCTATGTACCATGGGTTCGATTCCAGAGCGACCCGTAACCTCGATTTTTCCCGTAAGAAATACATTGACCATATTTCCGAAAGCTTTTTATGGCACTTCCCGACCGCGCAGAGGTTCAAAATTTCACAAAGCCATAAAAGGGCTTCTCACATAAAAGCAACCGTAAGAATGTCGTAAATGGTCGTTGGTTCGAAGCTAGGGGGCGTTTACTATATCTTCATAAGAAATGCATAGGGAAAATAGAACTCTTTTTCGAGGCCTTTTCTGAATGAATTTCCTTTTATAATTTGGAGTTTCTAAAAATAATCATACTCAAGCGAAAGATGACAGTGATTTTCGCAGGATGGTCTTGGTTCGACGCCTAGGCGGTAATAATGCTGCCATAAGAAAAGCATGAGAAGACCATGTCGATGTATATATGCGCTTCGATAATTTCGTTTAACTTATCTTTAGTAATGTGAACGAAGTGAAAATATTATAGTATTGCTTGCTGTTAGCAAGCGCACCTTTATCTATTACGAAATAAGGTGTGCTTGCTAATAGCAAGCAATGTAATAATACATCTTTTAATGAAAAATAAGGTTTTACGGGAGTATGAATTTCCTTTTGAAATTTGGAGTGCTTTTAAAGTCAAAACGAATTATCAATGTATTTTAGGCAGTTAATCCTTGGTTCGACGCCGAGGCGGGAATAATTCTGCCATAAGATATGCATGGGAAGACGATGTCAATGTGCATATGCGCTCCGATAATGTCCTTTAGTTTATTTTTAGCAATGCTTGAGCAGAGAAATATTCCGAAAAATTTTATTTTCATTAAAAATATAGTTTAGCATTTTTAGCAAGCACACCTTTATTCGTATATTCTTACGCTTCACACACACGTTCACACCACGAAGTCGAATTAACTCAAAATTTCACTGATCAAAAACTCACGAACAGATCTGTAAGAATAAACTCCGATTACTAAAGGTTTGAGTGACAATCGACTTTGGAGACTCAACATCAAAAGAGAGACATGGACTAGTGCAATTGCACGTGCAAGTGCAAAAGACTTCTCTAAACCACTCTGTGATACGGAGCATTTTCACTACGCTGAATATGCCAGTAATGGAGTGTACCCTTTTCTCAGCTGGCTGTCGTTCCTTTTCCTCAGCAACAGCAATTGTGGAACACTGTCCATGGGTAATCCACCTTCCATTCTGCAGTATGAGTCTTAGTCATACCAATTATTACTGCAGTTGTTTTCCCTTTTTTTATTTTTAGCGCTAATTGTGAATATTATAATGAATATTATATGACATGATGGTTGGACATATTCATCGCATTAAAAATGCTGTGTTCAATGAGCTCTGCAAAAAGGTCGTTAAAAAAGAAATGGTAGATAGTGAGAAAAGAGGATTTCTGCCAACAAATTTATGGATGGAGATTCAAAAACGTTCAAAGCTACAATAGATCTAAAACCATACGGTGAGCATGTTGCCATAACAAAAAGTGAATGGGACACGTGGAGAAAAGAATGGTTTCAAGATTGAGAAATATAAGGAAGACGAAGAAATTGGGAGCGAAAGGGAAAGTTGACTGATCATCTCATTAAACAATTTACAAAATATTTTGGATCGGCTCTAATAAATAATTTTAATTCTGTGGAAAATATGGCAAAGGCAATAAAGGCAACCTATTACCATTTATGCTCCACAGATGAACAACCGATGCATGATTTCTATTGCGACCATACAGTTGGTGCAAAATTCGTCTCGCTCAGATTTTTCAAACACTTTAAACACACTAGACTGCTTCATCCTGACTCTGAAAAACATTTGCTTCCAATTTATTATGAAATATCAACGGAAAATTAACTAAGAAGTTGTCTTTGAGGCCTTATACAGAATGCGAGCGAAAGTTTTAATTCGACTGTTTGGCGCCTGGCTCCGAAACACCTTAATTCCGTAAAGAAAATGTTAAAAATCGCTACCTAGATTGCTGGAGGCATTTTAATGAAGGATTTTATACTATTATGAAGATGATGGGCGGATTAGAGCTACAAATTGGCTTGCAATGCAAGATTTACGGCGATAACTAACAAGACCGCGAGAGGTTGACGAGGCAGGAGAGCTGCAGCTTAAGAAGTACACGGGAGTCTAGAATAAAGCGTAGAGAAGAAAATATATAGCTTAACGACCTCTACAAAAAAGAAGAAGGTTTGCTATATGCACCAGGTGTAGTAGTGTAGCAGATATTAACAGTAAGTTTATATATTGTTATAGATATTCGTAACCAAAACTTAAAACGCTTTTTTCTCAAAACCATGTTTTTGAAACTTGTGTGCACGACAGCGCAAAAACTATTATGATTATTGCCATAATTTTTGTATACTTTTAGAACATTTTTTTCTGTTCGGTGAATCTTAAACATTGATGAAAATAGAAATACAAACAATTGTTATTGCCAAAAATACCGTTTTTTTTCGTCGGAAACGAAATTTTCACTTTAAGGGGCTTTCATTTGCACAAGTTTCAAAAATTATTCATTTTTTTAGGTTCACCGACGAGATACGACTATTTTATAACGAAGAAAAATTAGATTACCGAAATCAGAAGGAAAATAGCGCTACAGGATGTTTTCCGTGTCATGCTTGAATACCCTTCGCATATGCCCTGTTATAAATAATACCTTTGGTTAATAAGTTCTATAAAGATTTTTTTCCTACTCGTAGAGACATGCTTTATATATAGCCTTTTCTTAAAAAAAAACTACTGAAAACTCCTTAAATTTTGGGCCTCTTAACCAGATTTTCCTCTTAAATGAATGTTTTCGTAGCGTTTTCACGTCTAAAAATGCGGTTGACCCTTCCCCTTTATTTTGAAACGACTGAAGCGATGTGGAAAATCTCAAAGTGCGCAGCACTATTTCTTAAAGTAATATTCGATAAATCCGTGAGCGAAGGTAAGGACCCAAAAGAATCATTGGAATATTGCGAATGTCACCCCATGTTGAAAAGCGGCTTAAAGGATGATCCAACGAATGATCCTCCTTACCGATACTGTATTTAATTTATATCAACGATTTTGTAAAATGATTGATATTCAAAATAGGATATTTGCAGACGATACGGTGATTTACCAGGAGATTGAGAAAAAAGAGGATAAATTGATCTTTTATAATAACTTAGATAAAATCATGAAATGATTCGGCGTTTGGCAACTGGAACTAAATGCAGATAAATGTTCAGTTGTTAAATTCTTTGAAAGATATTCGTTTACCAAAGATTACTCGTACAGCCCCCGATGGTAAAAATTGTTAACGGTAGAATTGGTCTAATATCCGTGGGTGACTCTCACGAATAACTCATCATGGAATGCTCACATCAGTAGCACATTTCGAAGGGAACTTGAGAAGCCCGGATATGTTTAGAGAAAAGTCTGAAAAAGCAAAGAAAAAATCTGCCTGCGATGCTATTTTGCGTTAGTGAGGCCTCACCTCGATTATGCGCGTAGATTATCGGATCCCGTCGACCGATGAAGAACTCGGGAAAGAGATAAGGTGCAACGAAAGGTATTTATGGCTACGATCGATCAGTGAGCGTCACTGCAATGCTTAAGAACTCGGAATAGAAGTCATTAGAAAAAATATGATTACATAAATTCAGAGAAACCATGTTTACGTAAGATATCGAAGATATAATGCGCCCTCTCTGCAATATAGGTCGTTCCAACATAGTGAAGAAAATAAGAGAATTATTTGCTAAAACAAAAAGTTTCAAGAATTCGTTTTTCCCGCGAATGATACACTAAAATATTCCATTTTCTATGCGCTGTTAATCTAACTACATTGATCTATATAGGCGGTATTTGTAGTGTACCAGTGGCTCTTGGAACTTCCGCTGTTAAACCGAATCGAATATGCCTTATTCACAACGCTACCTAGCATGAATCAGTTTTTCAGTATCTAAGAAACACGTGAATACTTATCGAATATTTTAGTGTTCTTTTAGTGCCTTCCTTTAAAGTCTTTGCATTAAGGAGGCTATAAGAAATCTGTAGACTGTATACCAGCGATACAAGCCTTTAATTATTATTAAGAAAACCTCGAAAGTGATATATTATTTTAATTGAATGCATAAATGTTAAGAAAGCCATAGTAGAAAACTCTGAATTAAGAAATAATTCAACGTTTCAATCCATTTCTACTTACCTGTAATGGGTAAATAAAATATTGATTGGGACAATTTGAGTTGAGTATGACAAAATATAAACACAAGACCATTTCGTTCACCTATAATTAACAAAAAATATTTCTTTGAACTCAAACTGCAATTATAAGCAAAGAAACTCGTCTTCATCCACTTCTCTGCAGGTAGTCGACTGAGAGACTAGCACAATAGCCATTATAATTACCAATTAAACCAATGATCCCTTTCATATTTTGGAGTAGAAAGAAACTACCTGAATAATTGGATGGTTCTAAGAAAAATTCTTTAATTTCATTTTTCATCAAAAAAGTCTCTCTTGTTCATATAATCTTTCAAATAAACATTCAATTTAATTATTTATCACATACTTAAAGATCAATTCAAAGTTTTTACTGCATGTGCACATCAGTTTCATATTTTCTGATCACATTAATAATTGTAAAATATCAAGTTTGCAGAAACATTCCAACACCCATCAGCAAATTCCTACGGGTAAGATGGAGACAAATAACAGGTGTTGACTTGGTGGGATATGATCGAAGAAGGTATGAATCTGAACTATTATTATTTCCACTTCCACTGCAGCTTCCTCCTCTTACTTCTGGATTATGGGATACGTTCACATCTTCTAAGGAAATGTCCTCTACTAAATGAGTGAAATCCCAAAGCTTGATAGAGCAATCCAAAGAACCTAAAATGAATTTAAGCACACAAATAATTTTAATTTTTCTATGATCATGGATCATGTATATGATCTAGTATACATGATCTAGTATACAGAAATATTTTTAAGTAAAGTACTAATTTTCCAAATCACAGCAATATTTTACATTCACATTACTAATTTTTATTTAAAGGAGCTAGGTAATTTAACTAAAAACTTATTTAATTCAATTTAAAAATTTAACAATTTATTTAATCTAGGCTCACAGTTCTTAGACATCTGAGTGGTTTAACCATCACCATCCTTATTCAGAAAGAAAGAGCACTGTTGCATCTACAAATGGAACTAGTGGAGTTGAAGAACAATGAGCAGATTGTGAAAAGGTTTATCAGAAAAGGATATATCATACACAGTTTTAGTGTGAAATTTGTAAATTTTTACATCAATCATAAAACATTATTAAGTCTACTTTGACTTACTGGCGGCCTTTATAATATAATAAATATAATAAAATGAATAGTCCTTATGGCGCTCATAAGTATATGGTAAAGAGTAAACTCTTTACCATATATTCTTTTCAACTTAATACTTTTTCAGCTATTATCCAACATATAGATCCATCCAAATAAAGAGATTTTGTATGGCCCACTAACCATTTATGTGTTTGTAGGCTGATATTCTTCTTAGTTCGCTTTTTTTCTCAAGTTTCTAATTTAAATAATTCAATGTAAAACAAACCTAGTATCACAGTGGATGTTTTTGATCCTATATTCTATCATTTTGGCCATCAAAGCTCTAAACTTAAGTACTCATACATTAGACTTGGATAAGAATAGTCTTTACGAATCATTTTGAGGTTGGAATATCCTAATAAATTTTAAGGAAATTTGAGTTTTCCAATCATCTAGAAATTATCTTACGTAATTAAACAATTTTGAACAAATGGTGAATAACCATTGCATATTGAAAATTCTGAAAAGTGGGAGACCTTGGTTAACTAATTATATTTTATTTTCACTTTTATTATTTTTTGTATTAACATGACATGAACTTACTGTCCAAAGTCCATACATCCACTGTCTTGGTTCTACCCTTAATTATTCAAATTTCTTCTTTTATTAGGATTCCATCCATGCCATGAATACATGCTCATCTTTAGTGGATGGCCAAATTTAAACTCATATAATCGAAGCAGGGCCAAACAAAGAAACATGTATCTCAAAAGAATTGATCCACAAAGAACTTTAAAACTAATACATTTGAAAAGTATTTAGAATTGATACTCAGAAATATAGCGAGACCTAAATTATTTGGAACTAGACAAAGTGAGGCAACCTTGTTCGCTTGGTTTAATGTTGCGTTTAAGAAAAATCGACAATTCAGAATTCTGTACTACTGATTGTCCACTATGTTCATTACTCACATCATAGAAGCACATTGTAGTAAGGTAAATTTGTCAAATCAGCAGCTAGAGGATTTTGGTTATAGTACTGGGGTTAAAATTTATTCTTTCATAAAAATTTTAGCAAATTTTTATCATTAGCTTATTTCAAATTAATGAAGGTCTAGGATGGTAAGAAGGTGAAAGTTAACTTCTTGTGAAAACTCACTCGGCTGAAATAATGCAAGGATTTTATAGATATGAAAAGATTCAAACTCAGATCTCCCAATTAGCAGTCAATTGATAAATTTCACGGAGGAAGGCGTAGTTTTGTGGAAATCCATCTTAACAATACACAAGAATAAGAAAGGATGGTACTTTTCCACAACTATTATTACAACACAACCGGTTTCAGCGACTTATCGCCATCATCAGGTACTCTAGGTTAGTAACCTGTACCTGTTGTGTTGTAATAAAAGTTGTGGAAAAGTACGATCCTTTCTTATTCTTGTGTATTGTTTAGCAGTCAATTGCTCTAGCCATTGAGCTATCTTACCAGAAAATTATTTTATTTCTAACTATAAATTTATTCTTACATATTATTTTTTATAATATATGTGTACATAGTAATTACCTGATGTGAGGAGGGTTCCATCACGAGTAAAAGCTAAGGTATGGATTGTGGAGGTGTGGCCTGTGAGCCTAGCAAGAAGGTGGCCATGAGCTAGATCCCAAATAAGAATGAGTTTATCAGCTCCTCCAGATGCAAGAAAACGACCATCCACAGAAAAGCACAATGCATATATGGAAGCCTGAAGATAATAAACAGTGAATATTTTGTAATTATTTAAAAATCTGGATATAATTTTCTATTTCAATTTTAATATTAATAATTCAATCAAATTCAATATTTATGTTAAGAGGGTTAATATCATCTTCAAAATAATAGAACTGATAAGTATTTTCAAGTGAAACTCTATCTGTACTTTACTCAGCTATTATACACAGATTTTATCAAAGGGCACATTTTTGGATTTTACTTCTTGTACATCCAAAATGAATATTCTAGGGCACAATTTGAACGTATGATTGAACAATTATCTGATACACCCTCAAGTATTATTTAAAATTCAGGAAAGAAAATTTTATTACTTCTCATCTATAAAAAAAGATTTATGACTTTAAATATACGAAGAAGACAATGTTTAAAAATCCTTACTTTATGCCCTGTCATAAGACGTACAGGATTTCCAGTTACACAATCCCATAATCTGACAGAGCGATCACTTGAACCACTAGCAATATAATTTGAATTGGGGTGAAATTGTATCACCTGCAAGAAAGGAAAAAACGAAGAAGCAAATTGACATGAAAAAAATTTGAGAAGGCTTTATAATAGAAATAAATAGGAATAATAATTATTGTATTCATAATTATGTGTAATTATGATAGAAAAAGACTCTTAACTCTAACAGCAATCAATCTGACGCCGAAAAGAAAATGGAATTAAATATTTAAAAATTCAGGAAAAATTATTAGTTACGTTTTATGCAACAGATGCTTTTACAGAAATGAAAACTAATAAAATCAATAAAAACCAGAGAGAATAGCCTCTTAAATTTCTTTAAAAATTATGTCAAGAAAAGGATAATAAATATTAATTACGTAATAATATGATTATTTAGCCCAGTTACTACATAAGCTTATTAATAGAAATGAAACGTTTTTTATTCTCTTTGAAACTCAATTATTTCTGTTTCAGATTGTTTAAACTTTTTTCAATTTTTTCCAAACTCTTCAATCCTTTCGTCCATCTTATTCATTTCCTCCTTCAGTCTCTTGATCCTTCTCCTTGAGAAGCCTCTTTAGTTTTTCAGAATTTCTTACATTTCCATGCAATCCTCTAACTTCTCCTTGGTACACTTGAATCGATATCTTGCATTTAATATTAAAGTCACTGCAATTCACTCTGTTTTTACATGCCTTGTTGCATTCAGTGCACTTCCTCACAGTGCATCACCTTATCAGGCAATCCCTCGTCTTTCTCTTCTTCATCAGCAGGCCCACTTGTCAAGTTATTTATTTTCACTTCATAAAATATTTTACATTTTTTGGAAAGGATCAAAGACTAATTAATATTCAAGAGTAAACAAAGAGTGTTATTCAGCTGAAAAATAACTTTGATTAAATTGATTGCTGGTATTTTTTCTCACTGGTTTGGAAGATAAGATCATTGAGATCAGAGCATACCAACCTCTTACCAATTTTCAATGTCACTGAACACTTGAGAAAATTTAATTCAAATGAATACCTTATCAATCTCTACTAACTTTCACAAATAAATATATTTGATTCCTTGGAGTCTTTTCATACCTATGTAAGTAATCAATTATAATCACAGTTGGTACTGGATCTTACAGTATACTTTCTATTCATAAAAATTACACTGTCCTTGAGTATACTATCACTTTGCTGACACAATATTTATCATTTAAATTCTGACTACAATTCCTGACCCTTCCTTTGTGGAATAACCTTTAAACACTATGCAATGTATCTGTTCCATCTGTTATTCCACTTTCTTTTTGGTCTTTCAATATTTCTATCTTGATACATAGAACAACAATTATAACATGCAATGGTTACAGTATCTTGTTCACACTTGACCTCATATTCTTACATTTTTCAATATGTAGGTTATTCCTGAAATTATTCTCACAAAAGTAATGTATATACCATTATTTTATTTCCAATTAATCATATTTCATCATGCACAATTTGCAATATTTTATATCATTTTCTAAGAAACATATCTTTTGACTGAATCTTAGATCTCCTCATGAACCTAAGAATAAAATACAGAACTTTTTTCTTCATAAGGTCATCTCCGTCTTACAGTAACATTGAAATCCCACCAATACTTCTACTATGAAGTGTTTTAAGACCTAAAGGACAATATTGTAATCCAATCATCCTGTTGCTATCATGTACACATATATGCTATGCTACTGAAAATATTAAAAGTTATTTCATTGCCCAGCAGTAGAATTTGGATGACTATGAATTTTGACCTATCTCAAATATACTTCCAATAGCACTTACAACATTCTAGAATCCAATTCTGAAATAATTACCTCTTGGCAGTACTTAGGCAGAATTTTTATAATTTTTTTATCTCATGAATTCTATCATTAATAATGAAGACACACTCTATGACTGAATTCTTATTCTTTATCAAATAAATTAATAAATTTTTCACTTTCAAAACAATAATAGTTAAACTTGGGGTTAAATATACTTACATCAACATCAGAAAAATGCCCAGCAAATATTCTCAATGGCTGATGATGATCTGTACTCCAAAGTCGTGCTGTTCTATCATGAGAAGCCGATGCAAAATAATGACCATGAGGTGAAAATTTGACATCCCAAACTGGAAACACATGTCCTCTGGATAAAATTAGATATTATTATTATTAGTATATTATTTTATATGAGTAAAAATATTTCCTTCAATTCTTAAGACAAAAAAAACATAAATGAATAAGGAGTTTGCATGTGAAGAAAGGATTAATAATTTTTTTAAGTCTTGATAGAGTTTTGTAGGCATAGCATCTGTATCAGAAATGTACATATAGATAATGTAAATACAGAGTTACAAGAATATCAGGCTGAATTTAACAATATTTCATCTTCCCAAGAATATTTTTAAATATCCCTCCTTTTAATCTAAGAAAAAATTTATAAATTAGAAATTTCTATATTTTAATATTTATAACCTGAAAGAAATACTACAGGCCGCATAAATGATTGCAATCTAGTTGTGTGCTCTATTGATTTTTAAAACAGTATACATTGATGTTTAAAAATTTTCTCCCAAGTTTTAATAAAATGAGCCTTTACAGGAAAAATTCTAGTAACATGGTTATGCAGTAATTATTTTACTTTCCATTAATTTTAAATCAGCTACATGACCATTGATTTAGAAATATGATTAAAATACACCATACACAGTGTATGATTTAACCTAAATCTTAGCATACCTATCTAAGTATCAGAATTCATGAAAAATAAGTAACTAATACTGTGACTCTTTTCTATTCTAAAATAATTTATATATTCTTGCAATAACAATGTAAATTGTACAGATTCTCATAGTATTAGAGAATGGTTGTACCATTAGGAACAAGTATAACCCTTTATATACGTTCCATTAGGAATTATTATTCAGGAAATTGTGATATCAAGAACAAGAGCCCTAAAGCCTCAGATGATTGACAGTGATGAGCTATATCTTCTGAGAGATGTTAGTAAGCTAATTAGAACTATAGTTAGAGAACTTAAATATAAATGTATGGTATAAGCTATGCTTTTGTAAACAGATTTGTAAGTAACTCGGCTTTGCAAGGTTTGAAGAATGTTATGGACTACTGCAATCCATTTTGGCACAGACTGAGTAATACAGTAGCTTATTTTGATTTTTATATAAACCTCTACACTAGGTGTCAACTATATTAAAATGAACTGAATCTAAGGTAATCTGTTACAGAAATCTCACCTGTAAGATACTAAACAAGTCCATGTTTGTAAGGACCAAAGCCTTATGCTTGCATCTTCAGAGCAAGATAGCAAAAGAGTTCGATCAGGACTAAAGGAGCATCTGTATACTGAGCCACGATGCCCCAAAAGAAGGCGAACTGTCTCAGCCGTTCGATCATCCATCATTCTCACAAGGACATCATCTACAATAAAATGTTATAAGTATTATATTGCTAAATTATAATGATAATATAATTAATTTTCAGTTGCTTACTCTAGAAAATGAGCTATCTTGTCAGAGCATTCAGCTAGGGATACTTAGATACTTAATTCAGGTGATTAAGAAAATTTAGTATTTTTTAAATAAGGTTGTCCTACCAGCTTCCCGGTCAATGTCAGCAAGCTGGTCTGCACTTTTCATTGCTCTCAGCTTTTGTGGTAAGAGACTCCAAACTTTTATAACAGAATCAGCAAAACCAACAGCTAACAAACTTGTGTCCTCTGCTATTTCAGCACATGTAACACTGTAATCAAACAATGAAATGATGTCTTTCAAGAAAAGGAAAGTTAGCTGTAGGGATAAAATGAGGAAAAATGTAATACAGTTAAGGATGAACTTTCTAAAAATAGACTTTTAATTTTGAGACTTTTCTCTAATTTTATAACAAATGTATTCTTTACTATGTATTCTACCTATGATAAAAAGAAGAATAAACCCCTGTCCTCAGAATGAATTTTAATAACACTTTATTCATTCTTTAATAGTTTCACATATATAAGAGATTATTTTTTTATTGGAGATACTTTGGCTAGAGTTTTAAAGTGCTGGCAAGAAGCATAGCTCTATATCTACTATATACTTCTATTTATAAGAAGTAATAAAAAGATGCTGAAAATTATAGGCTCACCTTCTCATCCTCATTCATGGGAAATGTAATGGAGCTCAATGACGCTCATTAATGAAGTTTTTGATAGAGAAAATTACTTCATCAAGGCTTCAGAAAATTCAGATCATACGAAAATAAGCTAGAACTATGCAAACGCGATATCTGAAAAGTAGCCAAGAATTTGAAGCAAGTGGATTCCATCATCCTCGATTTTAAGAATGCTTTCGAGACTGATCCGCACTACGAATTCATTTACAAATTAAAATTTCTTGTTATTAATATTGGATCAACAGCAATCGGATCTACAAGTGGTATATAATGTAAGTGACGTAAGGACTTTGGTGAAGTAGTCATGGTACCAGTAAGAAAAAAGAACAGCTAGAAATGTGAAGAGCTTTGAACTTAAAGTTAGATATCCTATGCCACCAAAGTGTTATTAAGTAGTCAATCAAAGATTATTTGGAAAGTTGAATGTCAAAATGGGAGATGAGGAAAGAAGAGAGATAATTTAAATATATCATCACAGCCATCACTTTATGTGCCCAGCATCTAGCAGAAAATGATAAATTCTAAGCAATATTAAAGTATATTAGATAAGGATAGATTAAAATACTGAAATTGTCAAAGATGAAGTATCATTTTTCTTTTGAGTTAAATACCGAATGATTATAAATGCTTAAGAGTTCAAGTATTATCAATCACTAGGAAGTTTTAATTATTATAAACTGAACAATGGAAAATCTCTCTTGAAGTTATGTTAATACAATTAACATTTGTAATAGAAATGAAAAGCCAATTTAGAACACAGGCTGGTTTAATTAATACACAAATATATATGGAATAAAAACAAAGGCCTTAAAGCATAAAAAATTTCAAAAATCTACATAAAATGTTTTCAATTTAGAATAAAATAGGTTTATTTAGAAAAATAGATCAATTAACCCTCTTAGTGCGGCGCGCAGATATATTGGCTTTTTACGTAGTTCTTTATTTAATTTGCTATAACATATTGTATTTTTAAGGTATGACATATTCTTTTTGTTCTAATAAAATTGGACATTTTCTTCTTTATGTAGTATGGTTTAATCATTTTTACTGTCAATTTTAAATACATTTTTTAATGTTGAATGATACCATAATTTCAGTGTTGGTTCTTTCAGAGTCCTGAATGGCAATCAAGAATATGGTTTCATTTTTCTGCTGAGTTTTTTCTCCTGCGTGGTCCGACAAAATAAGGGTTGTAACCTGATAGTTCTTCTATCTAAGGTTTCTAGTTTGCTAAAGTTGTTTTGATCCAGAACTGCTAACTTTGTATTCAGTGATAGGTTATCTATGAAAAAATTGCTTTGTAATCATTTTGGTATCTCCTTCCATCCTACCAAGCTAATCATTCGTACTCTTTTGAATGGGATTACACAAGAAAACAATACTAAAAAAATGACGAAAGCTTCAATATTCTGCAAGAATTATAGAGTCCCTTGAGATGGAATGGCTTGGGAAGACAGGGAGTGACGCATCCCCTCATACTTTGCAGAGGTTCACAAAAAGTTTAGCAATTCACTAGGTATTATATAATTGTTTATGATTTTTTCCAAATTTATTTTTAATTATATTACCATTGTAAGAAAATTAACTTCGACAGAAAAGATAGAAAAAATATATAAATATAGTACCTGAAAGTCAAAAAATTAAGGTTAAGAAAATGTTGTTCAATTTTAGGACATTGAAATAAAAAAAACTTATGTATCACTAAAAGTGTAAAAAATCTTGTGATTACTGTCCAATTTCATTTCATTAAATTAAAAAAACTGCTTAAAGATATCTGAAAAATTAACTATATAATCTTTATTTTTCCTAGTTGCTACATTTTATATAAATCCCCTCCGCATTCTTCGACTGTACCACGGGAAGAAGGATAGCACTAAAAGGGTTAAGTGCCAAACACTTACTTAAATTTAGTTTTATACTTATAGATGGCATTTAATTTAGGAATAGTAATACTAAGACTTAAACAGCACACTCAAACACAGATGTATTCCAGGAAATAAAATTAGGGACAGAAAACATACAACATAAAACTACTAATGCAGTAGTGGAGCAGTAACTGGCCTCCATCAGCGTCAAATACACAAAATGGTGTTATTGAAAGTTTTTTATATGTATGTACTTTAAGAGGTACAATTATTCCATAGCTTCACTGTTGGAATTCTTCCTAAATAACTATTTGTTATTGATGTCCATGAACAGAATGCACTTAGTGGCTTGTTTATAATTACTAATGAACTATTAAAAAATGCTATTGTGACAATATAAAACTATACCTGATTCAAATAATAAAATAGCTAAACTTTGAATATTAGCTATGAATAACTGGAATTCACACCAGTAAATCTTTTTAGTGTATATCATGAAGTTTTAGAGATTAAATTCCATGGGATACTAAATGTTTTAAAACAAAGATAAGTAAGAGATATGAAATATATAAGGTTCTACTCCATAATTTGTTTAATCTTTTTACAACTATTAGATAATCTCATATTCCTCATCAAGTTGGCAACCAACTTCTTTATGACTTCAACCTGCTCCTAAAAATGGAAACTAATCATACTGATTAAATAACATAGGTTAGTTTCCATGTCTTCTAATATCCACTGCCAAGAAGAAAATAGAGCTGAATCAAGAATAGATACAGAAACCTTCATATAAGCAACATAGGATGGAGATATTTTTTGCAATACTTGTATATAAATGATCCAAAATTGATGTACTTTATACAATTTCTTGAGATAGAAATTCCAGGATAAACACCAGCTAACACGATGGAATCATTATGGCAATGAAAACTGTGAATTAGACTTTAAAATCTTGAAATTAGTTTATATTTACGAATATTTTCATTTTCGGGGTTATTGAGGGTGACTTGTACACAATATAGCCAATTATTATGCTCAAAAAAATTTCAGCTAAATACTGGCGAGAGTAAATATTAAAAAGATGGCATACTTACGCTTGAACAGTGTTAAGCAAGGTATAAAAACAAATAGATGGTAGGTTATCTGGCCCAAGTGCAACTCTTTTTGAAGCTTCTCTCATTGCTTTTATTTTTTCTAATTTATCAGCATCTTTCCTTTAAAAAAATTAATGATAAATTTCATATTAAATTTATAATCTTCTTAGAAAAATTAAAGAAATGAAAAAAATTCATTTAACATATTCTTAAACATTAGATTATAAAATTGGCAGCAATCTATAATAAATTTTACAACTAGATACACCAAAATACATTTATAATATCACCTGTTTCACCATGCCTAATACACTTATTTCTATTGCTCCACGGCTCCAGATTTGAGCTCCAGTGAATGAAATATAACTTACAGATATAACTTACAGTTCGCCGATTTTTTTACGAAATGGCCTGCTAAATCTCACCTAGGAAAAAATCAGAAACCCTCCCTACCTATCATGGGTTCAATTCTAGGAGGCCCTAAAAATCCTCTCTCCCCCGTAAGAATGCATGATGTCGTTTTTAAAATATTTCAAAAAAATACTTCCCATTGAGCCAGAAGGATATGATTTCATGAAGCTATTGCAATTATACATTTCTATGGATATGTACTATAGTTTACCAGCAACTGGCTTCGATGCCAGGAGGTGATATATTTTTAAATTTTGAAAAATCATATCTCTCTTAATATGATACATAGATCATTCAACCTTTCTACACGTATAGATACGTATATAATGTACTTGGAAAGAAATCAACACTTGCCTATAGATATAACGTGTTTGATTCCAGAGTGACCTGTATTCTCGATTTTCCCCAAAAGAAATACATGGGCCTTATTTCCGAAAACTTTTTAGGGCACTTCCTAACCGTGCAGAGGTTAGGAAGTGCCCTAAAATATATAAATAAATAAAATTTCACACAGCTATTAAAGGGCCCATCCTCACATGAAAGCGGACATAAGAACGTCGTAAGTTGCTGTTGGTTCGATGATAGGGGGCATTAACTATATCTACATAAAAAATGCATAGGGAAATTGGAATATTGTTTGAGGCACTTTCTAAATAAATTTCCTTTTGAAGTTTGTAGTGTGCATAAAGACAATCATACTCAAGCAAAATATTAAACCATTCTAAGCAGAATGTCCTTGGTTTGACGCAGGGGCAGGAATAATTCTGCCAGTAAGAAATGCATGGGTATCAAAATCAAAGCAATGTACTCTCCGAAAATGTCCTTTTCAGTTCATACTTAGCAATGAATAAGCAGTGTAATCTACTGAAAAATCTTATTTTTTATAAAAAAATGTATTATAGCATTGCTTGCTGTTAGCAAGCACATCTTTACTCTTATCCATTAAATAGAGCTGCTTAGGGGATATCTTCTATTATATATAGCTACTTCGGTGTATATATATAGGATGATACCAATGTCTAAACCACAGGGGCCACGGGTTAGCTGATTTTTTTACGTGATGGCCAAATGAATCTTACCCGGGAAAAAATCAGAAAACGATGCAATGGGTTTGATTCTAGTGGGCCTCAAAGTTAGATTTTCCCCCGTAAGAATGCATGGAATTTTTAAAAATACTTCCTTTGCAGTTAGGAGAATAAAGTTTCATGCAGCTATTGCTATAATATATTTCTATGGAAAAATGCTATAATTTGGGTGCACCTGGTCATGGGTTCAATGCCAGAAGGTGAATAATTTTCAAACTTTGAAAAATCATATATAGATAAATATGATATATAGAACCATCAAACTTCGACTACATATAGATACCTGTACAGTTTCTTGTTAATAAATCAACAGTTTTCTAAATGTCATTACTTTGATTACAGAGATATTATCGATTTTCCCCATAAGAATACATGGGCTACATTTTCAAAATTCCTTTTAAGATACTTTCCAATGGTGTCGAAGATTAAAATTTCAAACATGCATAGATAGACCATATGCTTATATATTGCTGCTCAATCATTATGTTGCAAAAGGTTGTTGGTTCAATTCTGTATGTCCTTATCTATATTTCCATTAGGAATGCATAGGGAAATTGGAATTACTTTTTAGGCACTTCCTGAGTGAATTTCATTTTGAAATTTGGAGTATATGTAAAGATGATAATACTTATGCAAATGATGAAAAAGCTTTTGAGGGAAGGCCCTTAGTTCAACTTCCAAGCAGGAAAAATTCATACTTTCTATAGTTTAAAGTAATTCTATAATTATTATGTTCACAATCCAAATTTCACAGTTATATACCAGTAAAAAATACAGCCATTATAATTATGTTCCTCTGCTTCAATTTACACAAAGACAAGTAGGGCGTTGACAAGAGCCTTCCTTCTGTAGGCACTTAATGGTGCTCAAAGTGATTCTTATAATATCCATTAACTAACTTCAAATGTTAAAAGCAATATGAAAGTGAAAACTATAATGATAATTAGATATTCACAGCTCAGGAAGTGGCATCCGATCATTTGAGGGTGCATTTGGGTCGGACTTGGCTTTTTTGGAGAAGAGGGGGTCCTTTTTGGCCTTCTTTTTCTTTGGTCGATCAACTCCCCCCTCTGTAGTACCACCCTCTCCTTCCTCTTCCTCTTCTACAGGAACATACTGAATGTCTGGTTCCTTCAGAAGCCCATAATAAACTTTTGCTTTGTTGTCTGTTCAAAGTAAAACATATTATTATAGTATTATAGTTAATTCTGAGAAACAAAAATAGCCAGCCTCGTAAAAATTTATTTTATTAATAATTCAGAGGAATTTTAATGTATTGTAAAATTTAAAATAAATACTCAACTACATAACCATTTGTTATACAATACAAACAGCAGTTTTAAATTTAAAAGATTTATCTTAAAAGATAATCTATTTCTTAAAAATAAACGTGCATTAGGAGACATATTCACCAGTTAAAGTTTTATACTTAGACTGCATTATGTTAGACTGATCTAAGGCAACAGAAGATGCTTAAATAAGCATATGTATGGGTGAAAAACTCAGAAATATTCATTAAATGTGAATAATTTCAATCAAAAATAATTCCCAATAATACCTTGTCTTGATGCTTCTCCAACCATCCCACCAGCAGTTGCCTGTATTTGCTGCCTATTTCTAGCTACCCCTTCATACATATCAAAATAAAGGTGCTCTTGTACAATATTTAATAAAATACTGTGTTTACGCTCCTGCTGTAAATGTCTTTTTAATAAGGATAAAGTGTCTCTAGACATCCTGATTATGAATTCACTAGACCTGAAAGAATATTTCAGACATGAAACAGAAAAATGTTTCACCTTCAAAGGAAATACATCTCAAAAATAGATAATAATTATGGTGACAATTTATTATAAATAAATTGTATACAAAACTTTACCCAATTTCATAAGATCTAGGAATATAAATAAAAATATGAACATAAATAAAGTAACATAAGAGTTATGTGAACAAAATTAATTAAAGATACTTTAAGAAAGTTATTAAAAAACACTTCATACTCCTAGAGCAAAAACATGAATTTCTTACTACATGTCACACTAACACTTACTTAAATGTATCTGTCAATTCATTCCCTTTCATGTGCTCCTTTTTAGTAACACGAGAAAGAATTTTGAGATCTTCTGTGTACCACTCCTCTTGCTCTCCTCCAAACTTTTCCATGAACTGAATGGCTCTTTCTTCATGACCATTATAAACCAGTTCCAAGTACATGTGAACAAATACTGGGTACAGTATTAAGCCAAGTTCATGCTAAAATGATAAAAAAATAGTAGAAAAACCTTTAGCAAACAATTTGCTTGTACTTATTTATGGTATGTAAGTTGAATACTTATAATATTAAGATAAAGATTTATAATCCTCCATTATCAAGTAAAATTGGCTCTTTTGGTTACACATAAGTGAAAAATAAGCTAACTTGAAATGGTAAAATAACCAATCTCCATATACAGAGAAGTAAGCACTTATTTATACAATAATTTCAAACAATAAAAATGTCAATAATTAACCACTAATGAAAAATAAATAGTACTCTTCTCCTATTTAGGTTTAAAATTCTTTTTCTCCTTCTCACGAGCTGTTATGTTATGAATTTCAGATTTCAAAATGTCGGAACTGAAAACAATAAGAGTAATTTGGGATGACTAAATAATGATATCTTCAAGGGATAAAAGGTAACAATAATATTGGAAATTACATGGAAAATATGATGAAAAAGTCATATAAGATTGTTATTGAGGACTCTCATCCACTTAAACTTCTTACATATGGTAGATTATGTATAAATTTTATGAAATATATACAAAACGTCCATGATCTAAATTGGGAGGACATTCGTTGTTATTAGATGAATTACCTTCAATGTCTTTAATCATTCCCAACCTCAATAGGATTTTTTCTGTTTCGCTTCTCAAAATTGAGAGAGAAACTCTTGTTATTAGAGACATAAAATTTAGTTTTTAAAAATGAATATTCTATGAACATAATAACTTTTATGATATTGATGAATGACAGCTTTAAATCGACTTGAATTATTAATATAAGCAACTATATGATATAAACCAAAGGTAAATATACAATTTATATTTGTATATTTATACACATTTATTTGGGGTTCACAATCTACCTGATTAGAAAATGTTAGGGGAGGTCTACTTCTGATGACGAATTAAAAATTCTTGAAGATAATGAAAATAAATTTAAGATCCTACCTTGTACATATCCAATGCTCCTTCAACAAACTTCTTAAGATCAGTATAAGCCCCCTCATATATCTCTGGATCCCCTTCACTTTTATACGCCGACAAAACGCTGCTAACTTCGGAATCACTTTGGTTATCATCGCTTGGTTCAGGAACGTCCGTTAGGTTTGCTTCTTTCTTTAGAATTTCCTCTGTTGTCTAAGTGTAAGAATTCTTTCAGTAAAACAATCAGCGAAAAATTCCCAAGAATACCTTAAGGTGTCCAAGTAGTATTTTACCTTGAGCTTGTATTTACGCAAGAATTGTAAAACTGCTATCAGGGTATTTCTGTCAGTTACATCTTTTGATACGATCTTTTCCCCTGCATTGTCATTATTTTGTGAAGGCACGCTCGAGTGAACGGTGGAAACAGTATTTGTCACTACTCCACAAGTGATAGGAGTCCGCTCAGCCATAGTTTACAAACAATGAAGAAATCGTACGGTATTTGTTTCAGATACATCGACTCAAAACTATCGCTAGGAGTTATCGATCGCTCGGTCGCATCTTCTGTTAATATAATTTCTGATTTGGAAATTTAATCGATTTAAGCCCACATCTTGAAATTAACAATATTTTCAGCGTAAAATTTATATTAGTGATCCAGTCTCTCAGATAAACATTCCATCAACACAACGGCAAACAGATTAGTGGTACACGGAATACTGTAGTGTTTATCATACTTTTCTTAGCTTACTTTTTGATGTACAAGCCTGTTCAATTTTGTAAATACTCAAAGAAAGCTCATTGTCAGTATAAAATGTATGTTTTTCGTACAGTAAAGACACTTACTCCTTGGAAATTGTTGTTCGAATGGAAGAAGTAGTTTCCAGTGAAATGAAGAAGGGGAATTTACATTCCACGGTTTTTTATGTTAGATTAACTCAGTATTATTTTGAATAAAATTTTAGAAATAAATACGGGAAAATCAGCGGATCTGATCTTCACTGATTTTCCTCTTCAAATGGTATGGATTTTTTAGCGTATGAACATATTAAAAATCTCTTATAAATATTCTATATTTTTAAATCGTATTTCGCTGAACGACATTGGTATTGTAGAATTTAAATTTTAGTTTATGTCAGTGTATAGTTTATTATTATAAAATATATAAATAGACGTGAAAATCATAACTCTTGTATTTTATATAACAGTTTTGTCGCTTACTTGCACAGTATTATTTACAATGACAAAAAATTGAAGGAAATATGTTCCATGAGTTAATCCTTATTTGAAGTCAAAGCACACGAGCAGGTATTAATTTGAGTATAATTCGGGAAATTTTCGCACGTAAACTTATTTTATTTCGGTATCTGGTTTAACATGCATGATATTTATTAGTTATCGCTTCCTTTCCACTTGACCTACTTCTTTTCTTGATTTTTCCTCTCAATCTCCTTTTCCTATCATCGTTTTCATCATGGTAAGGATTTTTTTATCCTCTTCGTGATTCCCAGCACCAATTTTTCAGTTTTGTTCTTGTTTTCATGTTTGTGTTTACTTCACTAAACTTGTTGCTATATCTTAGTTAGGTCAGTGTATTTCATTTATATACCACCAATGTCATTTCAATTTTCCTGAAAGAATATTATATTAAGAGAAAATATGAGAAATGTACATGGAGTTAAAAGAATATCTAGCCGAATTTTAAACATTTTATTTCCTTATTAAATGAATCTCTTATTATTTCGGGACAGAAATAATTTATTTGTTTATTTTGTTAGTATATTTACGGTGAAGTATAAAATCTTTGGGAAATTTTTCTTCTTTACTTTCTTCAATCATGTTTTTGATTTTAAATAGAATACAAGTACCTATTTCCTTCATTTCAAAGACGCAAAAAAAGTCGTAAATGAATAAGAAATGTGAAGTACAACGGAATAATCATCTTTTATATCTGAAAAGAGTATTTTACTTGAAAAAAATCTTGAAGTTTATAGATTGATGAGAATCTACTTAAATAAAGTACTATGATGCAATCAGTTTTCGTGCTTTCCCTGTTCATTGATTACTAGCAAGTTAAACTTAATTCCGCTAGATGGAAGAGCTATAGCATATTTATTCGTTCCTTTAAAGATACATTACAATTTACTCGCCAGTCGTTCGCATAAGAAAACTCGAGGATATTGAGCCACAAAAAGGGCGTTTCTGTATGGTTTATTTCTTCATGGAAAACTTTTATCAGAACAACGCATTGAGAGAATTCTCATACAAGCCTCCGCTACAAGTGATTTATATTCATTGACCCAATATTCTAAGAATTCATACGATTTTCGTTCATGATGCCTTAGGAAGGGTATCTCTGTGTTAATTGATTTACCAATGGAAATTTTATAGCTATTTGTACTTAACGATACAATATCGGTTTTGTACTACATCTTCTTGATGAAGTATGAGGAAACTATTTCCTTGACCTTGAATTTAATTTCCGTCACCTTGATAGGCTCGTTAAAGATACGTGATGGATTGCGGAATAAGAGTTGGAACAATTGCCATAGTATAATAACCTTGAAATATTTTAAAATTAAGAATATGTTCCGAAGGATTTCAACAATCAATTGGATCCCTCCAAGTCTGTCGCATAAATTTGCAGTCTACCGCAACGCATCAATGTAGAAGACATTCATTACATTTAAGAATGTTCTAGGTTTTTCCTTTTAACACAGTTACATTAAAAATGCGATGGGAATAAGAATTTAATAACTGATACCTATCCAGCATCGCGTAAGAATGACTTTCGCGGTGGTAGTTTTAACTGTTATTTTACTGTTGAGCAAATTCCTTATGTTTACGCAGTAACAATCAAAACAGAATGACGTGTTGCTGACGTCGTCTCAAGTTTACAAAATAGACTTTTGCACGCCTCACTAGTATAGTCTTCACTTGTTTCAATCTGGACTCGCAGTTTTAACTAGGTTACGTAACCCACAGGTGATAATCTTTTAGCATATATACTTTATTTATATAATGTAATTATAATTAACCTTGCTATTCCTATCAAAGAAATGGTTGTCACTTCGGGAGAAATCATAAAGAGCATCGGAACGTTTCTTGAATTTTCTTAGATTTTCTGCAGTCATGGGATGACAGAGCAAAACAAAACTCCCCATTGGCTGGACTGCTAGGAAACTTAGTGCTCATTGGTCGAACGACGAAGCGATTGATCGTGCTCATGTGACCTTTGTGTAGTTTCTCCCGAGTGTGAGATAAGGCAGCGAGACCAAACATTTCATTTTAAGGGTGTTTTTACTGATTGATTGCAATTTAATCGTTGTTCATTTGAAAGAAGAAATACATTTTTCTCATTCTCGCCAATCAAATCTGCTGACCAACCTTTCGTTTTCTCAGAGTTTTGATAACTAAATTTCATGGTCGTGTTGTTGTTTCAGCGCGGAAGTGTGGCATGCGCGGGAAATGACTAGATTTTTCCAACGCTGATATCGTATCATAAGGTAAATCTGAATCTTCGATGTTTGCGTTATTATTTTAAATTATTATAGACTTGCGAACAATCTTATCTGTGAATCATGTCATGGCAATATATTAGAGTTTTTATGTATTTAAATTACCATTGGTTGGCTTCTTCCGCATGAGTATTGTGCAACCAAAACAAAGATGAAGGACGATGCATGACCATATGTTTTTCAATGGGAAGTAAATTCCTGCGGTTGATTTTTGAAATATTAAATTTTGTTCGGGAAAATTACTAGTTTTATGCATATTTATCTACAAGAAGTATATGATAAGTGTTTTTGTATTTTATATGACGAATACCTGATGAGCTAATGCCTCCTTGGATTGCAACAGCCCCTATTATTTACCTTCAATTTGCTTGTCAGTAATTACATACTCTCTAAATACCTTCCTTGCGTGTGTTTTAGGTGCTGAGAGGAGTAATTGACAGTGTTGGTTAATTTTACCAACGACTATGGCTGAGCCAGCCTTTTCAGGTGATTTTTTCCTGGATACTCACGCGATCAAACAAGAACCTCAAGGAATGGATATTAACGTCACTGGAGTGCCCATTCCTAAACGCACATCCGTGCAGCGGGCAATGGATTTATCAGATCTTCGTGAATATGGCTTGGAGTTAGAAGATACGTGTACATCGGGTAATTTGTCGGTCAATATGCCTACCTTGTATCAAATGGTAGGGCAGTCAGCCTGGGGTTCTCGAATGGACACCGAGTTAGACTCAGAAAATAGGATCACGGAGGATACGTTTAAAATGGACGAAGAAGATATATTTCAGGTGGATAAGGCCGATCTGATTCAAGGTCCTACCTTAGCCGAGTTGAATGCTAATGATGAAACTCTTCTTGAAGATTTGAGTTTCGATGACCTCCTCCTTCCCGACGAAAGTGCAATTTTCTCTAGTATTCCCGAAAAACAAATATCCGCAAGTGTCCACGTTGGGGGTTCCTCGCAGGAGTCCCTTTCAGGAACGTCATCAATATCAACTTCTGCTCCAGGACCCTTCTATTCTCAATCTTCCTTCCTGCCAGGAGGTCCCGGATTCTACAGGGACGCATTTGCCGTGTCGTCAAGTGTCCCATCAGGTTCTCTTTCAACGGATCAGCTGGCTAGGAATGGTCTGTCATCTTCTATCCCCGTCTCTTCACCTTTGAGTATCGTCACTCCGTCTACTTCTTCAGCTAACTTTTTAGATGCTACGTCACCCCTCGTGGAACATGGATCCTCAGGTTCCTTGGGACCAGCAACACCCCCTCCCACCCCTCAGACCCCTTCTCCTGTGCCCTCTGTCAGCAATTCGTGGAATTCAGTACATCACAGGCATAGTACTCTTCATGAGTTATTGTTGAAAAGAGAGACCGCGGCTTTTGTCTCTTCTTCCGAATGTCAAATAGTAGGAAAATCTGTTGTTCCCAGTCAACCGTTGTCTACCGTTACCAGTGAGAGCTCACCTTCAGCACCTGTGTCCCGCCTCTCCTCCTCGGCTCCCACTCATCTGGGACTAGAGCAGATTTGGCAGCGAAGGGAGCCAAGACAGCACCTCCTCTCCACAGGATCTCTTGCTGAGGCAGGATCTACTTCATCTTTGTCGACTGGTTAGTTCAATTTCTGTTTACTCTTCAATCTCAAGTTACTTAGAAAGTTGTTTTCTTTGTTGTTCATTGATTTCAGAGTTCTATAAATTTGAAACAAAATTAGATTTTTTAAATATATATCTTATATTTATTTTAACTTAAAAAGTGTTTTAGCCGTTTAAAACTTCAATAATCCATTTTTAGATTCATATTCAGGTATGGTCAACAATTAAGGTTTTTTATGTAATAAATAGCGGTTAGCTAGTTCTAAAAATTTATATCCATCCTCTCCTTGGATTTGAAAGAATGCTTTGTTCAGTTCAAAAATTCTCAAAGGTATGCAGTCATGCCCTAGACTGGTAATTTCCTTATGCTTTTAGTTGTTTTGATTGTTAGCAGCGTAATTGTATCTTTTCAGAGATTAATTACTCATCTTTAATCTGTGTTATGTTTTCTGTCAGGAGGTGTTCTCAGTCCTGAATCCCATGAATTTTCCCATGATGAAGGTTTTGATTCAGAGGATGACAGTGATCATTATGAAGATTTTTCATCTGATGCTGGTAAAAGTTCATTTATTATCTATGTCCTTTAATTAATTCTTAAAGTGAATGGCTTTTGAATGGTTGAATGACTTGCGATATTGCCCTAAATATACTGTTACCTGGTTTAATTTTGGTTTATTCTCCCAGAAAATTATTTGGTTAATGAGTAGTTGATACAGATTATTTTAATCATGTAATTGTGCATTTTATTCTGCAGTTATCGCTCAGTATTAGTTTAATTCATAGATTCCGATGATGATGGAGAAGACGGCAGCTATACCAATTTAAGGGATCCATTAAAAGTTGGGGGAAATACCTCTAAAAAAGAAAGGTACTTTTGGCAGTATAATGTACAAGCTAAAGGGCCAAAAGGTCAAAGATTAGTTTTGAAAACAAAATTAGAGGACCCTCATGTACTGAATGAGGTTACTGATCCAGTCTTCAGTCCGCATTGCTCTGTGCGTGGAATTAAACACAGGTGAGAAATCCTACTATGCTGAAAATTTTTGTATTTTATGTTTAATAGCTCTTCTATTTTTCATTTCTAGTCATTTTTGAGAAATATATGAATTTTAATGATGGCATTTTTGAATATACTTATATCAGCTAACAGGATAGGCCTTGGTCTTACTTTTTAATGTGCTTTAGAACTAGCCTCTATCTAGTGGAAATTCAGTAGACTGGCTGATGAAATATTGTATTGAATAATTGAAGAATGACTACTTTGTCATTGTGCAACTAATGATTTTTGGACAGCTTCATTCATGATTAAGAGGATGTATATATATTTTCCATTTGAATTTGTAAATAGCAAAATAAAGGTTTAGGTTTCCTTCTTTCTTGATGATTCCTTTCCTGCTTTCATCTCCCCATCACTAGCTGTGGTTTTCATAAGTTATTTTCATTAGGTCAAGAACAATAATCATTTTTATGTTTGTAATTCTTGTAATAGGCTACAGAATTTTTGAATCATTTTATTTAAACTATAAAGATACTTTTGGTATTTTTCAGGAACAGTTATTCATGGTCAGTGTTAGCTGTAATTCTTACAAACTTTTATTTCAAAATATATCACCCTTTTAATCCTTGACAAACTATGTGATTCAATTCTTGATGAAATTCAAAAATGAAGGATGAATATAATTAAGAGTGAGACATAGTGATTTGTTCTTTTTATCCTGCTAGTGAGTAGATGTATATACACAACCTCGACTTTCTTGAATTAAGCTATAAAAAATTAAATATCATAAAGGACATGTAATCCTCCTCCCTCTAACAGTGGATGGGTTTGATTCTTGGGGGCATTTACTATATCCTCATAAGAAACCCATATAATTTCAAGTGTGGTCAAAGTCCATGATACTCATGCAAGAGGTGAATGATTTTGGTATGAATTATCCTTAGTTGGACATCTGGGTGGGAAAATGTTGTAATAAGAAATGCATGGGAAATTTAACTTAGTTCATGAAACACTGACTTGATGACTTAAAACATTGAAGTTGAGTTGAAAAAGTACATGAGCATTATAAAACTCTTGGTGAAATATAATTAATGCATGATTTCAAACAATAATTGCTTGCTGCAAGCAAGCATAATTTTATTTGTGTATGTATTTAAATCCTCCCTAAGGAGCTGTAATTATAGATATAGGAAGTAGTTCACTCTAATAAATGGTTTTATAAATATTCTTTTAGTTGTGAGTTCATGAAGAATGTACATGATACTGTAAGCTTTTTATTTTTAAATTACACTATAGTCAATATAATTATAAATACCTATTATGTATAGATGTATCACATTTTGTTTTTTATCAGTTTCATAATTTTCACAGCTTTTTATGATTATGAATGAGTATTTTATGTTTGAAAAAAATATCTAAGAAGAAATTTTATCCGTGTCTTTATCATAAGATTTAAAATTTTAATGCTATAGATTGTTAGCCTTAATCATTTTCATTAGAGATTATGTACAACTTTCAGTGGCAAAGCAAGGAAAGGTGATGGAAATGACCTCACTCCAAACCCACGAAAATTATACAGCATTGGCAGAGAGTTGGAAAAACTAGGCAGAATAATTAATGACATGGCTCCTGTCAGTGAACTTCCTATTAATGTACGGCCAAAGTCAAGAAAAGAAAAGAACAAGCTTGCCTCTAGGTAAGTAGTAGTATTTAATTTATTTGTCTAGTTTGTTTAAACAAATTTGCTTTGGAAAAAGTTTGTGATATCATTCTTCTATTTTTACTTTTCCTACTAAATATTCTTCGGATATGAATTTCAAATGAATGTTTCTTTAGATTGGAAGGTTGTTTCCTCTTACTTGTTACTATGGTGCATACAATAATCCATGTTCTCTTGGTGATATTGATTATTTTTTGCTGATAAAATAATAAGAATTCAATCATCACTGTCTAGAAGAAGAGAAATTCAACATTGTAATATACTTCCTTGATTTCACAATAGGGCTTGCAGGCTAAAAAAGAAAGCACAGCATGAAGCCAATAAACTGAAACTGTATGGGTTGGAACAAGAACACAGTAAGTTAAAAATTGCAATTTTATAATTGTGAAATTAAATATCTGTAAATATCATATTTGAACACCTTGTAATTTTTCTCATTATTATTTTATTGAATACCATCCCATGATTATTATAATATTTACCTCTGTGGTGGAGTTTGTTTCCAAATTCTGTTTGGACTCCAAACAAACATCTGTTTTTTTTTTGGTCTATTGTTGATTTGAGTACCACACTGTAATTTTCCAAAAAATGGATGTTTTGGGGGTATGTGAAAGAAATAAATTTATTTATTTTTCTTAAGGATGCCCTTCTCTTCCTAATACCTCGATGTCAATGTACATAATTATAATGGATAGATACCCTTGAAAGTGATTATGATCATTTAATCATGTGTGACGTATGATATGTTGAGAAAATTTATCCATTTTGTCATTTAATATTGAGCAGTAACTATAAAATTGAGATGTTCATTAATATTTTATTTACACACAATCCCTTACAGCTATAGTTATGTATAGTTGTGTAGATGGTGCCTTCCCCTGTTAATATGTAAGCATTCAAGGTATGATTTTTTTGAAAGTTTGTTTGAATTTGTTAAATAAAATACCATGCTGAGTAACATTTTAAAGCCTTTGCTTCTAAGTTACAATGAATATCAAATGGGTAAACAGGAAAATAGTTTTCACATCAACTTGGTGATACTAGTAATAATGCTGTCAACTTAATTATCACAGGGAAACTGATCCAGGGTATAGGGCAGATCAAGCAAATCTTGGCCGCCAGATGTACTTCAGGCTTGCAGCAAAATTCTGAAGAAATGCAAAAGCACATCGAAAAAGTCTCGAAAGGAGCTATGAGTATGTATAATGTTCCTTGCTGTTTAAAATGAAGTTTTTGTTGCTGTAAAAAACTGTAAAGGGTTTCATGTTAATACAACATCGATTAAATATATACAGTTCTTCACTTTTCTGGTTGACCTCCTTTTGTTGGCAATTTTTTTTTTTCATTTTTTTTGGTGATTATAATAATAATTTTAATAATCATACAAGTTTTTAAAATTTACTACATTGGTTGTTTTTTATTTTCTTAGATCAACTACTTATTTATTTTTTAACATGCAGTTTGTAACCAATTGTGTGAATGTGTTCTCATTTTAGAATTTTGTAGTTTCATGCCAATTTCTTACATATGATGATCTTTCAAAATTCTAAATACCAGAAGGATTCTGTCAGTACATATGAAAATATTTAGATTTTGAATAAGCATAGCTCTAGTAATAAATCTTTGTTTGATTTTTAATTTTTTATGTAAACAATTTTTGCTTTCTATAAATATTGCTTCATGTAGTCATTTACTTCAGGAATTCTAGAGTTCATTTGTTTTCACAGGAATCAAAATAGCTGGTCATACTACTGAATTTGTTAACAAAGTTTTGGAGAAAGTGAAGAGTGGTTCGCCAAGTGGAGGTCTGGATGAGTTCTGAAGAGGCTAAGTGGAAGGATAAGATAAATCAGGGTTGTCAATCTTAAAATTTCAGGGCAATTGCGTACAAGCTTTTTTCTATTATCATGCTTGATGTTTGTATTTTGTAGTTTAAGCAGTTCAGCATTTGCTATTCATGCTGAGCCTTGAGTATAATGGAAAACGCTTAGTTAGCATTTTATCAATCTCATCTGAAAGCTGGTTCTTTTTATTTTTGTTGGACATGATTTCTCTTGTCAGTGCAGGCACTGCCAATGATAATTGAATTTAGTTATGCACCTAAAGTCATGAGTCTCTGCCAAACTGTCTATGTTGAAGGTATGTTACTGAGTGTCATTGCAGTTTTCATGCTATACTATCTCCATATGTCATGTTTTCAAAAATAGAACTTGTATCTTCTCCTTAAGTTCAATCTATAATGTGGAGGTGGACAACAGATTGTTCTATGTATGTTCATGTTATAAGGAATATATGTATGACTATCATTACCTTGGGAGTAAGCTTTTAAAAATTTCGTAGTTCTTTTTTGCTATTGATTTGAAATGTAATGAATAGTTATGTTCCAATTTTAAAAGAACCTTACGCATTAAAGTAGCATATACATTGTGCTCATTGTAGCTCACAATGTATGATTGAAAATAATGTTATATTACATGGTTATAGAAATATGATGCTTAAAGCTATCTAAATGAAGCTGCCCTATGGTATCTGTGAAAGATATTTTTTGTATATTGTACTTTGGTTTTAACTTATCTGAAACAGTTACTGATCTATAGTTCCTAAAAGCAATTAAGATACCATGTATCTAGATTATGCTGTAAATCATCTTTAAGAAAGTAACGTACTTAGACAAGTTCCAAGATATGTATTTTGTTTTTTTTTAATTATTTGGTATTGACACATTTAATGTGGAGATTTGTATTACAAGTGTTTATTATAATTAAACTCACAAGTTGATTTTCAGTATTTGAACTTAGATGTAAGAGCATGTTGAGTTATTATTTGATTACAACTTATGTTGCATTGATAATTACATTGCTTAACCTGATCAGTATAAAGAGATCTAGGTAGGGCTATCAGATATATACTGACTTATAAAATTTCAGGGCCTTATGAAAACACCAGTGGACTTGATATTTGAAATAAAAAAAACCTGCATAGATAAACATCCTTAATAATAATGGTTTAAATTAAGACTTGAAAATACTAAATAAAAGTTACCATTAAGCTGTATGTTATAGGTGCGTGTTTGTGTGAGTGTATGTATGTATATAATGGAGAGAGCCATTACAGAAGGAGTTATAAATTCTTGTGCTCATAATTGTGTGAAAAATCTTTTAATCATAAGTCCTTTATGCTTTCAGTACCTGCCTGTGTGTGTGGTTTTTATTTACTATGTTATCTCTGTTCATCCTTCTCATTAAAGAGATTAATTAGTTGGAGAGTTTCAAATCAGTGGGAATTATATGGCTGTGCATTGTTATTAAGGTTAACATAGTATCCTGCATGCTTTTATATAATCATTGTTAAGTCAGAGTTGAGTTGTTTAAAAACATTATAACTATTAAGTGAAGTCACTAGCATTGAATGACTATGAAATTATGTAAATGAATAATTAAGTATTAGTGACTATAAACATTTAATTTGCAACCTGAAAGGGACCTTATCTCAATAAGATTAGATTATATATCCCCGCAATGATGATTATCATTAGTAATGGTTATTAGTAAATATGTTTGTGATATGTAGCTTTAAGGATATATATTTTTATTACATGTATAGAATTTTGGTGTATCTGTGTATATATCTCTAATTATATATCCTCCTAAACACACAAAGTTTATAAAACTTTATCCATGATATCATAATAATAAAATTTATATTTTCTTTAATGATAATGATACCTTAGAGCACACCATATCAGTTTTACTCTAAGCTTTCTGTAGGTAATTTTCTTAGTAGAAATATTACATACTATTATTTAGTGTTTGCAATAATTGTAATTTGAGAAGTAATGATATTTATGTCTTTAGATTTCATTGCACTACATGTGAAAGTTTAATTGATCCCACTTAACTGTTATTGATGGATCATTAGCCAAACTATTGATGATTTTATTTGGGCATACTCATTAGTATGATCAGTATTCTTGTTTCTAATCCTCAGTTGTCATGGGCAATGATTCTCTTCTATTTTCCTAGTGTCTTATAGGAAGGTTAAAAACATTTTTTTTATTTCAAGAATTCATATTGAAAACCAGTTATTTGTTATGTAATGCAGTAGTTGAATGTTGAATGATTTTCAATGGTTGCATTCCAAACCTTGCTAGAATTGGGGTACTTTGGTTATTCGTGTTTTTTTTATGGTTCTGTAATCTCTTGATGTTGGCTGAGTAGATATGAACATTTTCAGGCTTACCTATGCTATGAATTATTTAAGACATGATCAAGCATTTTGGAGGTGGTTTACAATTAACAAAGTACAGCTAGTCTTTGCTAGTTGTATATGGTTATACAATTTGCTATCAGTCAAATAGCAAGTAGTACAAACATTCTTGTCATATTCTTTGCATATAACTATTTGGTTATTAGCTGATAATTATCAGTTTCCAATTTTGGTTTAGTACTCAGTATCTTATTGTGTGCTAATCTTTTTTATTTTGATATCCTAATAACTTTTTATGAAATTTTGGATTTTTGTGGGTCTTGGAGCTCATGTATGTTGATGACAATTTGTTTTTTCATGATTGACTCTGAAGGGTATTTTTAGCTAACATGCATTAATTGAGTTCTCCTCTTTAGGAATATTTGCTTTTATTTATATCTAAAGAAAATCTTACTTTTTGAATCATATGAATATAGTAATAATAGTTAGTTAAAATTTATTATGACTATAATTGTCAAAGATATATCTTCTTGAAGTTATCATTGGAGGACCTTTAACCTCAGGGCTGTTAAGCTTGGGAAATGTTCTAGTTTCCAATTTCAACTGAAAATGCTAGGGAAACGGTGTAGAATTAACCTGGATCAAATTTGCTTTAATATTTGTTGTATGTGAAGTATAATCATCATTCAAATTTTCTTAAATGATACTGTGCTCAGTAATGAAAATTAAAATAAATATAAACAATGATGATTTCTGTGTGATGTATTGAAAATAATCTTCTTTGTGATTGTCTAAATGTTTATTAGTATCCTCTTTCTGTTTCAATTTAAATACTTGTTTTGATGTCCTTAAAGAAATTACTTGTATCAAGGGTATTGTAATAGTAGTCATTTATTGATTGTCCTATTTGTAATATTTCATGACTAAAGAGGAAGTTACATAAGGATGGCAGAGATGAAATGATATTAAAACAGATGCTCTATTTTGGTGAAGAAGAAATGTTTTATAAACGAGATTCTGTATGTATGAGATGACTGTATAGCTCACATATATTTTTTCCATTATTTTCATATGAAGTATAAGAAGTGTTTATGATGGAAAATAGAATATTAACATTTTTTAGATATCATTCTTGTGTGATTTAATTGAATTGGAATGACTTCATATGTTAAGAATTTTATAGCTATTTATATTTCACTAATGCAACGTAGTCCTTCCTTGATTGTAATCAAATAAGATTTGTATATTCTTATTAGCTTGAAAATGACATAGTATATAAAGACTTATTTGCTCTCCTTTGTAATAATTGGATGCTAAATATCTTTGCAAAAAAAATATGCTGTGTCATCAGTTGCAAAATTCTCTGGTGGTGAAGCATTACGGTAATCCAAGAATATACTACAATGTTTCATAGTTTCATTATGACTTATCTCTTATGAATATTTATGTAATTCAAACACATTATCATAACATCATTTGTACATATTTCATGATTAAATATATCATTACCATCCATGTGCACAGTTGTCTAATTTGATTTAATAAGTTTCCTTGCCATTTAATTATAAATTTGATTGTTGTAATTAATTACAAATCAAGATAAAAGAACTTCTTTGGCTCTGATGATGATGTTTTCATGTAACTATAGATGAAAGCATTGCCACACATCCATTCTTCAGAAGCCTTTAAGTAAAGTTGTTGGAAAAATTTCTTGATATCAAGTCAGTGCAGGATAGTTGAACTAGGTATTTTCAGCATATGTTTTGGAAATTCTACTTTTTTGTTACAGAACTTAAACGGTACATGAGAGCTAGATTGTAAGCAGGCCAAATTTACAAATGTTTTTTACAAATTTTACAGAAAGTGAACATGAGGATGTGTATGGTTATGAATATTTCAGCATTTCAAATGAGTATTTTTTTCTGCAGAAGTTTTAGATTATTGAGGACGAATTAGAGAAGGATGAATTTGGAAATTTTTATTTCTTATATAACGAGGAATTATTATAGTTATTTGAGAATGAAATAACAGTAAGCGGCAATTTTAGAAGATATTCCAGTTGAACTGCATATGAAAGAACTGAACTGAAACAGTGCTAGAGAGAGAGATATCTCATAACATAATCTCATACTCTCGTACCATGCACATATTTCGGAAATTAGATGAAGTGAGAGAATTATAAGTTGATATATTAATAAAAGTGGCTTGATAAGATATTCTTGTAAATGAACGCAAAGCGGTTTAGGAAAGAAATCGTAAAAATAAGGGGTATTTAAAAATATCATCAAAGCAAGATAGCCTTTAACACCTAAAAATTCTTGCGAATAATAACTTTGGTCTTCGTACAAGGCACTCATATACTCAAAATGTGTTTAGAGTAGCTGTATGGATGTGAGGCAATCCAATGGCATTCTCACCCATCAACTGGTGTGCTATAATTGAACAAATGAGGCTATGAAGGCCAGTTTACTTCTGTACGAATAAGTAATCTTGGAGAGAAATCCTAAGAAAAGAGTACGATTAAATCGCGCAATAACTCCAAAATAGGTACGCAGTGTATGATAGACGATAAATACGAGGGAAAAAATTATTATCAGAGAGAAAAATTAGTTCCGTTGCCGGGTCTGGTGACTTTAGTTGCACTTTTGTTTTGGAACCTTAGAAGGATTCACTATATCTTGCACACTAAATACCGGATTTTCATCAAGAATGACTTTGATTAGCTTCGTATCCGTCATTTTTGGACGGCGACTGCGGTCTAAATCTTCCTGATTAAAATTTCCGGTTTCCATGGTACACGGCTCGTAGCCTGCAGGGTCGTGGTGAGGTTGTTTATGGGGAGGCCTCTGCTGTCTATGGTTAGATCGGCGCTTGGTTCGAGGGGACGCATCATTGGAACTGACGCGATGGTGGTGCCTGCCTCCTTGGTTACAATGTTTTCCGCTAGAGGTTTGAAAATTAAGGTTATTCTTTTCCATGTCGGCATGAATGATCTGCAGAATCTCTTGCCGCTGGAGAGAGCCCGATCTCCGTTCTCTCCGCCTGCGCTTTCCCTCGTTCTCATACTCCTCCAACGCCTCTTTGCCATTTTCATCCTCGTCCAAATCCTCTTCTTTGCCATTTTCATCCTTATCACCTTCAGCTGCATCTCCATCACCAACAGATTTTCTCTTGGTATTAGCGGTGGTTTCTTCAGAGTCTCTATTCTCAGCAGACTTATCATTGCTTTATTTTTAATCTACATTATCCTTCGGAGACTCAGCGCCTCCGGAGCCGTTCTCACCTTCGGCTTTCTATGACTCTTCGGTCTTTTCAACCTCATTATCAGCATCCTCTTCCTCTGCTGGTTTTTCTTTCTCTTCTCTATCTTCTTTCACATCTTTTGCTCCCTTTGCCTTCTCTGCAGGGGCTTTTTCTGCAACCTTAGCCTTAGCTGATGGTGCTGCAGCCTTAGTTTCTGCCTCGGCTTTATCTTTCAATGCCTTCTTGGCACCCTCCTGTTTCTTAAGAGCCAGTTTCTTTTGTTACTCTCTCTCTTTCTTCTCCTTCTGTGCACCAGTTTTGACGGTACTAGTCTCCTCAGCAGCTTCCTCTTCGTCCCCTGCCTCTTTGTCTTCTTTCTCTGCTTCTTTTGTCTCCTTCACACCCTTTGCTTTACTCTTCTTACCCCTCTTTTCTTCCTTCTCAACTACAGGTTCTTTTTCAGCCCCTTCTTTTGCTTCCTCCTTCGCACCACCTGAGTATTCTACAGCCAGTTCTGCCATCAACTTATCAAGATCTTCATCATCGTCATCATCTTTCTTTTTCTTTTGGGTTGCAGGTTTCTCGGAGCTGACTTTCACTTCCTCATCACTATCCTCAGCCTTAGGTTTCTTAGCTTTCTCCGCCTTCTTGCCATTCTTATCATCCTTATCAAAAGGTACATTTTCTACTTCCTTTGTCAGATCTTCGATATCATCGTCCACTTTACTTTTCTCTTTTCCTTTCTTTTTTGTGGGAATTTCCTCCTCATCTACAATCGGCTCATTCTTATCTTCTTCTTTTTCCCTCGACCTCCTCCTGGTTCAGCTTCTTCGCCTCCATTTCTTTCCTCATACGAGCCTAAAATGAGAGCCTAGTCTCGAACGATTTCCTGATGCTCGCCGACCGACGCGACCCCTAGCGTTTTCTGCCAGGACTGGGCAGTTCCCACCAGCTTAAAAAGGGCTGCCCGGAGCTTCTCTCCCGGACCCCAACCCGCAAGGTAGCCAACATTCTCGATGGTCCTGATCCACTTATCCACGTCTTCATGCGGATTCCCCGAAAAAGAGGGAATGCCGACCAGGCTGGTCCAACTCAGCGCTCGAGGCGCTGCCGATGCAGGAGCGGGCGATTCAGGGGTCCGAACCGCCTCCCTCATTGCTGCCATAAGCGACCAGATGTCCACGACCACACCACTTTCTCCATTGCGTGTCCCAAACCCTGCCTGAGATTAACGAACCTGGAAGGACGCTCAAGAGAAAGCGCGCGAAACGGGGAAAAAACGTGGGCAACGAAGCGGAGGGCCAACAACGATAAAAAATAGAAAAAACGGGAAAAGAAGAAAAAACACACAAACAACACTCCAGATAACTTTCCGATGGAACAGATGTTCACGGATAACGATTCCTCTTGTCGAAGCTACACGTGCCCATAACACGCCTTCACAATGTCTTCTCGATTGAGAAAAAAAACGAACAAAACAAGAAAATTCACGGGTGTGATTCCGGCCCAATCCCACCTCTGACACCAAATTATGTGTCGCACACAAGCAAGCACTTCGAGAACTCCCCACGCCTCCCGCGCTCAGTTCTCACTTTTTCTTCCACTCGCTAGCCGACACGCTCACACTCGACTCTCTTCCCTGTATGTCCCGTTACTTTCTCTCTACCGTTACCCTTGCCCCCGGGTCTCCAGGATGCAGCACGGGGGCGTCACTAGACAACCATGACAATATAAAAAAGTTAATGAATGACTAATGACATAGATATCTAATGGAAAAGAGCCCCGTAATTTCGATCTTTTTCAATCAGCTTTGTGAAATTTTGAACCTCTGCGCGGTTGGTAAGTGCCATAAAACGTTTTCGGAAATATGGTCAATGTATTATTATATACAAGATTACGGATTGCTCTGGAAATGGCACATAGGAAAGTGCTGATTTTTTTTGATGTACATGGTATCTATGCGTGTAGAAAGTTTGAATTATCGTAGTTTATGCCTGACATTCGTATCCTCCTATGTATATAACCCCAAAAAGCAGCTTTATTTAATAATGTTCAGGTTTTTATTTAAGGTTATGAATCCAAAAGGTCCATTCTATTTTCAAACCAATACATAAATTGATTTCATGATTTACAAGTATCAACAGCATTAAAATTAAGGAAAGGAATTAATACATCATACAATTTATTAATCAATTTAAACAAACTATAACAAAATTGACTATATACATGTTAATTTCCCATGTGCGTTTATATCCTTACCAATTGTTTGTCTTTGGATAAGATTACTCCTTCATAGGTGGCACTTTTTGTTGATGATAATCACTGTTTTTCAGGATGTGGCCTAAAGATGTTATAACACCAAAACCGATCATATTAGTTAAAAGCAATTTATGAGGAAAAAGTAAAAGAACATAACTTCTTCATTACTTAATGAAATTCTTAATAACTTGTTAAATTCAAAAGTGCTCTGAAAAAGGTTTTATGAATAAATGAAAGTTCTAATATGATGATAAATTAACTTTTTATTAAATAAAATTAGGAATGCCATTTATATTAACACCTTAAATTCATTTCACAGCTTAAAAAGGAATTTTTTTGATTATAATCATAAATACAATATAGAAGAATATGAGTCCTACAAAATCTCTGTAAGTTAATGGTGATTTCTGAAATAATATAGATATGATCAATTTGTGCCTTGAAGTAAAATATTAAATAGGCATAAAAATCAATATAAATAGCTCAACATCAAATCTATTTATCAATGAGATTATTCTGGTCTTATCCAAAATAATTATTAAATAATAAATATCAAACTTGTGGACATCATATTAACAGTCATTGCACATATTAATCTCAACATCACACATCATAAGTGCAGTAGAGAAATAAAAACATCTTCATGTTTTATGACTAGAATTGGGATACTTCTATTTCAATTGAGCAAATAAAGCAAAATAGTTTTCTATGATAATCATGAAATATTTTTCAGGGTGATATGATAAAATACAAGCTTGCATGGATGGTTGGTGGAAATACTCATTCACATCAATGGAAAGTGGTTTTCATTGGTTCAGGCATAGGTTCTAATGCAAAATTCTTTTTCCTGCAACATTTAAAAAAATAAATACATCACAACTCTCTTATTTTGTTAATACTTCAATTTCCCTGAAGCAAAGAAATGTTTTTGAACATTAAATAACAAACAAAAAAATCCTGATAAAAACAATGAAATGCAAAACTAGTCAAACCATACAGTAGCTCGATGGTTTGATGAAAACAAAGGAATACAACAAATACCCTTGGAAACAGTTAAGGTCACATTCTGTTGAACTGATATGCACAATATATAATATTGGTTAATGCTACAATAAATAAGAATGAAACATAAAAATAGCATCTTTGATGTAATTCCAGAAGTTCAGTTGACTAGCTTTACGAATTCACTCTAATGATATTCCTCTGACCCAAGAGCTAAGAATGCTGGACTTTTCTTCATCCTCTTGCTTTTGAACTTTCATAAAACCATTTTCCAATTTCATGCTAGCCTTTTTCCCAGTGTCTTCATTGCTATTAAGAATTAATTTGCTCAATGTTTGAGCTACTCTCTGTCCACTAAGGTATGCACCGTGGACAGTAGAATAGAAATTAGGGTGTGTATGCTCTCCAGCAAATAAAACCTTTGGCTAAAAGAACAAAAAAATTAAGATATAAAATAAGAATAAATATAAATTACAAATACAGATGAAACATCTATTGAAATAATTACAATCTAATATTTAATAATACTTGTATATCCATTTCACATTTTTCTGTTCAATTTTCTATATTACATTAAAATCTATATTTAAATGAGATATACTTTCACAAATCAAGTATTAGACTATAGAAAGATTTTTCTGAATAATTGCCCTTTTTCATTTATAAGACTGAATGAGCAGCATTGGAATTGGAAGTAATTTTTGTAGATCAAGAAACTTATACTTGTTCATTAATATCACAATTTTAAGATCTTATGATAAAAGAGATAAAACCTTCCATAAGCTAAGTAACAGTAAACAGGTTAAGGGCTGTATTATGGTTGACTCCCAGAAGATTTTCAAAACCTGGCAATGTCCTTGGAAAAAACAGCTTATAAAATAATTACAGTTTTCATCCAAGGGTGCTGCCAGGTTCCTGCTGCTGTGAGCCAACTAAAAATATGGCTATAATCCTTTATTAATGATACTGCAAATCTATATCATATATATGCACTGGTCAGTAAATATGTTCCTAAAAAACACATATAAGGATCCACTTGAATAAAGAAAAAGAAATATCGCAAGAACTTTCAAATTTCAACTAACCACTTTCTGGAGAACATCACTATATAGAGGTTCAGCAATGATTTCTATATCTGTTTGAGTTGCACCAACAGCAATAGATGTATATGATCCTTGAGTAAACTTTTGGTTTTTCCAACTTGAACTGCAATATAGACCATATAATATCAATTTATGTTATACAAATTTTGAAAATTAGAGAAACTATGTTTGAATAAACAAAATGTAACAAATAGTTTACTTGCCATATGCACATTTTTGGCCTGGGGACAAAGGGATCATTGAGAAATTTCCTTAAAATTTCTGTGCATTTCTCAGCTACTTGGTCAAAAGGGAGTGTTTCCATGTACTCTGCCTCCTGACCAGATATGAAACCTAAAAGAAGAGTTTCTGATATCTTGGAGAAAGAATATATTTTTCTGAACCATCTTTGACTCATATCTCCAATATTAATGATTGACTCAGGAGAGGATCCAAAAGTTTCTAATTCATCTTCATTGTCCCACAAAAGCAACACCTCGGTAATTTCAGGGTTTAGGAATGGTCTATCATATTCTAAGAGAATTTTATCAACCGTGCCAAAATGAAGCCGCTGAATAGCTTTACATTTAGAGACAGGAAGCATTGGCTCGAATAAAGAAGTATGTTTATCTTTAAGTACACCCAAAGGTATGGTTACTATGACGTGATCTGCTGTGAATGATACGCCATTTTCACATAAAACTTTCACTGCCAAATCTTCTGAAGAGGACTGAAAATTCTCCCCTGTTACTGTCTTGTCAGAATCATCCGAGTCTTCTGGATCAGGACAGACATTCAATCCAAAAAAAATCTTTTCACTGCCGGTGGATGAAGTTTCACAATTTAGTATGATAGGCTGCGGACTTTTCCAATAAATTTTACTGACAGCATGCCTCTTCAGTATTTTATCTTCAGGAATCATAGAAATAACTGGCCTTAGAATAGAGCTATAGCCCGAAGGTATGGAAATATTTCCTCCTTGCAGCTCTACATAACTTCCCAATTGTATCAGGTCGATTTCATTCATGGAGTGACAACCTGAAATACAAGTTTCGCGTTTGAGCAAGCAATCGAACAATGCTTGTCGAATTCGTCGTTCTTCAATATTAGGTATCTTCTCCAGATAAATAGCAGCTTCGAGAGCGATATGTTCCCCAACACTGTTGACTCCTTCAGGAGGTGCATACTGGCTAATGAAATACTCCTCACATCGATGCAGAAAACACCCATAAACTTCAAACATCTCCTGCAACATTTACCGTGAAAGTAAATTTCAAAGCATATTTACATGGAATATAGAGCGCGATTCATCACTAAATATTGTTATTTTAAATTAATTTAAGTTTACCTCCAGTAGATGGAATGGAACCCGTTTACCTTCCTCAGTAGCAGCAACCACATTATGCGGTTTTGGATTCTGAACGATGTCAATCAAACCATTGGCGATAGCTAATTCATACGTTGGATTTCCTAAAACCCCATGAATACAATTGGCACCCAGCTCAACTTTATGGTGTTCTGGAGTAAAAAATGCAGTCATCGAGACAATATCAAATGGCATTTCTTTAGTGTTATCGAGAAAAAAAAATTATAGATTTATGTAAATTTATCGCAGAGAGCCGAAGTTTGAGTATCAACAGCTGTCAAACATTATTAAAATTACATGTTATACATATATTATTTTCTGAAGCGGTAAACATTTACCTACCCATGTTAACAGACACTATTCTCCCTCCTATTCGATTCCGAGCCTCGAGAACTTTTAGATCGGTAATACCGTTTTTAATTAAATTATTAGCAGCATTGAGACCAGCCATCCCAGCACCTAATATTAATACTTTTACATGGTTAGTGATCTCCTTATTCTCCAAAGATGCCATGTTTACGTTAGGAATTCTTTACATCGACGAGCAGATGGCACTGTATGCTGGAAGTTTACAATGTCGTCTGATCGTGCAGACGGCACCGCTCTGGAGAGGAAAATACGCTTTATGTCGACAGCTAAAATACATTTTAGCAATGATAACAAAGTGGAAGACTTATTTGAAAGTATTGAAACGAAAAAAGGGATAGAAAATGAAGATATAGGAGATAAGAAGGCGGGAAAGCCAGCGAAGGAGTATGGTAATTTTAAGTAATTTATATCTTTCCTCTAATACCTTAACTACTCTGTATAATTTTCTTCTATATCCTAGAAAATTTGGCACCCAACTACAAATTGTAATCAGCTAACTAAAAAGAGTAATTTGATTTCTAGTAAAGGTCTTTTATGAAATTGATTTCAAATTGTGTTTGTTGATGAGTATATCTAATGTAATCTTAAATTATAGGTTCACCGCCATCTCTTTTGCAATTTTTAAAAGTTGAATTAACCCGTGGATATTTGTTGGAACATGATGAGGAGCGCTATTCTGCTAGAAGAGAAAAAGTTTACTCGTTTATGAAGATTCCTCGCGAAGTGGAGAAGTTTATGGCATATGGTTTCTTCCAGGTAACATTCGAATGCCATTCGCATTATATCGCTCGTGACTCCAAGAAAGTTTAAAATTATTTTCTCTTTTTTCTTCCAGTGTGCAGATTCATTTTTATTTGCTTACACTTTTTTACCTATTCGATTTATTCTTGCTCTTTGGGCTGTTATTACCAGACCTATTTTAGGATGCTTTGGGTAAGTTTTTCTTACGATTATTTGTGTTATTATTATAACTTCTAATTCAAGTTTATTTTTGTTCTATTGTTTATTCGATAAATATTAAGTTTTATATTCTACTTAGGATTAGTTTAGCTCACTTTAAGATTGTTTTTTTTTAATTGAGCTAATATTTCTTTGTAAATTCACGTGAATATATTGCAAATAAATTTAATTTTAGTACAATTTAGTTAAATATTGTGCTTCATATGATTGCTTTATAGCGTGAAAACGGCGAAATCTAGAAGTTTTCTCACTCCTGCAGAAATATGTGATCTTTTGAAAGCAACCATACTCATATCTTGTAGCATGATGATGCTGTATATCGATACGTCAATGATGTATCATCTTATTAAAAGTCAATCTGTGATCAAGCTGTATATCTTCTACAATATGCTTGAGGTAAGAATGGTAGATTCAGCCCACAGCATCAATTCCTATATAACTTTAATGTGTTTATACCAGTGTAGTATATAATGCTGAAATTAATATTATTGTAAATTTATCACTCAAAACTCAAAATTTGTGAGAATGGAGAATATAGTGAAAGATGAATCAATTTAATAACTTAAAAAAGTGTTTTATTTGAATATCAACTTTTCAAAATATGATTTAAAATGCACAGAATGAATATTTTTATCAATCCAGGGAAATTTAAAATGTGAATTATATGGGTTTGAAATTTTAACAATATCAATATTCCCTATATTTTATTTCACCACTTATTAGGAGTTGCCTTATCCTAATATCTTCATAATTGATTTTGACATGAAAATGTTGACCCCATAATTATGGAAGATCATTGCTTGCAACTAAACTGCTTTTACGATAAACTCATGCTCTAAATTGTTTTTCTGTAATTTATTGGTCATTGTGATTGATTTTGTTCTGAATTGTTGAATATTTAAGGATGTGTCAGAATTTAATTTTTATTAATACGCTGTCCTTAATACTTACCTAATCATACTTGTCAGTCATTCTTCTCTCATTTTTCTGTTATTATCATATATCAAAAGCTGTCCTTCTAGTATAAATATTATTACCTTTCAGTTTATATTTTTATATCCATTATTCTACAAAAAGGTATATTTATTTAGAGTTGAATCTATAATTTTCTCATATAAATTAAGTAGTTGGTGGGTGGGGTAAAAAAATATTTCTTAACATGTTTATAATTCCACATGAATATTAAATCCTGTAGAATATAAATTTATATAATATATTATTTTAAACAAATAGTTTTAGCACCGATACAGAAATGAGTATGTAAAGTAGCACCGATACAGAAATGAGTATATAAAGTAGCACCGATACCGACATGTCGTGTATCACACGTTAAACAAGTAATACAATGCAATGTTGTACTATGAGCTAGTCCCTGCTTCTCTGCTCTGAGAACAGGCCATCACCTGCGCACTGTGGCCCAACCAAGCACGACTATAGTTTGGTTTTTATTTTTTGACGGGCACAGTGCTGTGTTGTAAGAAACTATCCCACTGCTCTCTTTTCGAGCAATATTATTGTTGGCAAAAAATTTAGTTAAGCCTGATAAAATAATTATGTCAGATTTAGAAAAATTTATGTGTTTTGAACTTTATCATGACTAAAAATTTAGTTAATACATTCAGTATTGAAAGTTAACCTGTATCCTTCACATCTAAAACGATGGTAAATTTTTAATCATTATAGGAATTACAGTACAGATAATTATATTGAAATATAATATAGATTTATATCCAGTTCCAACAAATAATTATTTTTTACAAAATATTTTATATAAATAATCATTAAATACTCATATCAAGGAATTATATTTGACAGTGAAAGTTTTTAATTGCATTATATTTTTCATTTAATAGGTTGGAGACAGACTATTTTCTGCCTTTGGTCAGGATACAATAGATGCACTCTTTTGGACAGCCACTGAACCACGGGATAGAAAAAGAGAACATTTGGGTGTCATTCCTCATTTGCTATTTGCTGCAACTTATGTCTGTATCCTTTATTAGTTACAAGACAACACATGTGTTATGATCTTGATAAAAGTAAATAATATAATGAATTGTGATAATAAGTATCAATTGATAATTTTCCTCTGAGTAGCATATGTGTAGTTATTTTATCCCTTATTCTCCTTAGTTCTGGTTTATTTAATTGATTTAATAGTGAGAGTATATTTGTAATTGTCAAAGTAATACTATAGTTTCTTATGGGCCATCCTGTTTCTCCCATTAAAGCAAAATAGATTAATTGTTGAATGAAAAATACCTCACTGAAACTTAGTTTGTGTAGGTTCAATTCTGGATTTCTATGTCAATCTCTGGATTCTTCTCTTTTGTATTTATTAACTCATAAGAATAGAAATTTTTGCAGTATTTTATTGAAAAATTGTAACAGTAAATTCAGATTCTTCCAAAATTAAATAATTTGGGGAAAATTAATGAATTCATGTTTTCTTTCTTTATTGTCAAAAAATCCTTAATCAGTGTTCAGTTCTACATAGTCTTTTGGTTTTATTTCAAGCAACCACTTTGAATGTGGCTATAAATTCTAACAATAAGGCTCTGCTTACTATCATGATGTCTAATAATGTAAGTTTTGAATTCCTTCACTTTTAAACAAAGTGCTTTGTGTTTTTTTATTTTTCATCAAATTATTTTTTCACTTGCAGTTTGTAGAGTTGAAAGGCAGTGTTTTCAAGAAATTTGATAAGAACAATTTATTTCAAGTTTCCTGTAGTGATGTACGGGAGAGATTCCATTTGTCTGTTCTACTGTTCATCGTTGTTTTGCAAACAATGAAGGAATATTGTTGGAAAGAAGGTAATTTTTGCCTTTGTGTGCAAATAATCTTTTCTTTCATTTACTTGCATTAAAGATAAGAATTTTATTCCCTCAGTGCTTATAAGTTCATATAAATTAAGGCTATTGTAGCTATAATTATGTTTAGAATGTTTATTATTACTAAAAATTTCCTAAAGTCTTGTAATAACATATTATATTTTAAAATGTTATGTCGAAAGGGATCCTTTCTTTGCTGTTATCCACATTTGACATGTATGTTTATAATATATGTAGGTGTATATGATTTGTTTAAGTGCTTATTTTAGGTTCAGTTTAAATAACTTTGGTATATTTACAGGAATTATCTAATGCCTTTTAAATTAATGGTTTTCTAAAGTATTGACTTTTCTCATTGTTTGAGAATCCATCAAAAGATTCAAGTTCAGTAAAAGAGAGTTTTCCCTTTTTATGAAAAACTGAAAAGTTAATCATTAATAATTATAAAACATACATACAATAATATTTATTTTAAAGTATTGGCACAATTTTCATGCTTTTTAATTGTTATCAAGTCAAAAAAATCCTAAGTCCAATTCACTAATTACTAGGACTTTTTATTTTTTAAGTTTGGTAGTTTAAAAAATAAATAAATTTTATTTTTGTCTTATTCTGAACTAATTCTGTTTTATTAATACAATTAAAAAAAATAAATAATTTTAAGTTGCTTGTCCCTCAGGTAATCCAAATGGTTATTAGTCAACAAGTTAAAAATTGCAAGCTTTTAAAAAGATTTTAATGCTTCTTTGGAACAGATCGTTTCTGGGTTCTAGTTCCTGACTGTATGATGGTGCTGCTAGCAGAAGTTTTGGTTGATTGGATTAAGCATGCCTTCATCACACGCTTCAATGAACTTCCTGTTGATGTTTACCGTGACTACACTCTGAGTCTTGCCTATGATATGGCACAGACCCGCCAGAAGCATGTAAGCATGCTAATACTTAGTAAATGACAATATTTAGTATGAGATACTCAGAATTTTATTTTCTCCTTGTAACTTATTACGGAAAAATGGCCAAAAGTGAGGACCATGTTTTATTTACGACAATCTTAGGGACGCTTTTCTTTAAGAATGGTCCCTTTTATGGCTGTGTAAAATTTTGAACCTCTGCGCGGTTGGGAAGTGCTATAAAACGTTTTCGGAAATATGGTCAATGTATTTCTTATGAGAAAAATCAAGATTATGGATCGCTATAGAATCGAACCCATGGGACATAGGAAAGTGATGATTTTTTTCGATGTACATAATATACGTATCTATACGTATAAAATGTTTGAATGATCTTTGTATCATATTGAGAGACCGTAAATGGCATCGAACCCATGACCAGTTGTATGTAAACAATAGCATTTTTCCGTAGATATGTACAGTAGCAATAGCTGCGTGAAATCTTATTCTTCTAGCTCAATGGAAGGTATTTTTTAAGATTATTTGGAAAACGACCCCATGCATTCTTACGGGGGAAAGTCGATTTTTGGGGCCTCCTAGAATTGAACCCATGATAGGTAGGGTCAGTTTTCGATTTTTTCCTAGGTGAGATTTAGTGGGCCATTAGGAAAACAAATCGGCGGCTCCGTGGCCAAAGCGGTTAGGGCCTGACATTAATATCCTATATATATATATCCCCGAAGCATCTATATATAATAGATATAATGTAAATAATGGTAAATGTAGTGGAGATGTATTTAGGACATTTGTGATAGAGGTGATTTGTCAGATGGTGTCATGAGGGATATCGATTTCCTATTAGTTACACATGTAGACAAAGGTAAATGCTGAAGAGTGCTCCAGGTTAACTGTTGTAGTATGTTTAATGAAAAAAATGAATTTTGTAGTTTGATAGGGCTTACAAACTGAATAACATTATAGGGACTGAGTCATGCTTAAATGAAATTTAGAACAAACTATTTCCTTCAAATATTATTATTTTTAGAAGGGATTTAATCATGTTATCTTACAATTTTATTGAATGTTTTTTTTTAATGAAGTCTCTTTATCCTAAATATAAAAATCTTTGAGTAATCCTCAGTAAATCATTACTCGTCAGCCTCACTTCTGTTACTTTTTACTTTTACTGCTCCTCACATCTCCCATAAGCTTAACCCAGTTTTTCAAGTTTTTTCTATTTTAAGTTTCTCTCATGTGTACTCAGTTCATGTTCTTATTCATAATGAACAAGAGCATATTCGATTTCCTTTCTCTACATCATACCTTCCCTAGAACTATTGAAGAAAATCCTAGATCATTTAATTTATGTTAATCATTATTTGTTATTATTGATTATTATCCTTCATCCAAGATTTGAACTTAGTGAATTGAACAAATTTTGTTTAAATACATTATTCTAGAAGCTTGTATGTTATGTGAAGTTACATATCAATATTTGCCTGTAACATCTAATGAACTATGAAGTTATTTATGTCTTTTATATTTTTCAGGCATTTTCTGACCATTCTGATTTGGTTGCACGCAGAATGGGATTTATACCTTTACCTCTTGGAGTAGTTATGGTTCGAGTTCTTGCTCATGCTATACGCATAGAAGGACCAGCAGGAATCACCTTACTTGCACTTTCATATCTCTGCCTTGCGTCTTTCCGTGTACTTAATGGACTTGTGTTATTAGGCAAGGCATGTGATCTTATTTCTGAGCATAGACATCAGAGAGAGGCTGCTGCTGCACAGAGCTCCGGACATTCTAACTCAAGTGGTGGAAGCCTAGGTTGGATACGCACTCCAGATCATCTACGCTCAGGAGTTGAAACTGTTTCTCCATACATTTATGGTTTGTATACATCAATTAAAACTAATCAGCTGTGCTTTTGCTTCTTGGTTTTTTCAAGTCCAAGGTAATATCAAAAATAACAAAGATGAAAATAAGAAAAATACCTTAATTATTTTTAGTGGTACATTCTAAACTTTATCATAATATTATCAATCCATATTATTCTAGCATTAATATTAAGTTGTCATGATTGACTTGATTACCTGATTAATTCCAATTTGCAATTTAAGTAGATGATTTTTGGAATTAATTACACAAATTTTGGTAATATTTATATTTGATATCAGGACCACAGTATCATTTGAAAAAGTGTAAATGCTCATAAGTTAAAATGAAAACTTATTTTTATTCATATTTTAAATACTTGGAGGTTTGTTAGATATTCCAAGTTGCATTTGTTCAAATGCTGATATTTAAAACTGAAGCTTCTTGAAAAGAATTATAAAGTGATGTAATGTCAAATATATTTTAATTATTTATTTTATTTGTACTAATTCAGCCTTAGGAGGGTATTCAGGTAGGTTTCAAGAAATTTATTAGTGAGATGAGAAAACATTTTTTAAATAATTTACTGTTATTCATGAAAATTTTAAAATGATATTTTATTCCCATGCTATTTTACTCAAGGAATTGAAGAATTGAGTGGTAAGTGTAAAGAGAAAACAATTTATCTTTATGTTTTGAAAATTTCTAATTCATCATTGCATTAGTTCACATTAATGTATTTATTGAAGCCTTTGAGGGAGGTTAAGCTTAAATAGTATCTTATATTTAATATGATATTTATCATAAATATGAAACAAATAAAAAATTATTTAACTTACTGTTGTAGTACTATGTGTATGAGCACTTACACTGTTTGGTACTTTTTCACTGTAGAAACCATAACAGGAAACTTGAGATATAGGTTTTGTCTTAGCTCCATGAAAGTTTTAGAGTAATAGGTGTATATTTGGAAATGAACTGCACATTTTAATGTTGATATTTCTGTCTTGTAGCTTAGTTATTTTTCTCCCATTAAACTTTACATATTATGAATTGGACTTACTTAAACTAAATTAAGCCTTATAGAAATTTGAAATTAAAATTGAGTGTTGAAAATAGTGAACACCCAGTGACCCGCCATTAACCACTCCATACTGTTGGATACTGGTGAAATTGGAAGGGTGCCATGTTCTATGAACTACTGCCTTACAATGGAACAGTAAGGTATACTGTAGTCATTTGGACAGGGTAAAGGAAGCAATTGACTGGGAATGACAAAAGCTGGCTAATCAAAGAGGCGCTATTTTCCACTATAATTATGTCAAATCACATACGTCTGTGTCCATGCAGAAAAAATTGTTTCCCTTGGCTTGAAAATACTACCCCACCCTCCAAATAGCCCAGATTCATCCCCCTTTGACTGGTATTTATTTGCTCCCTCTAAAATTCCCTTAAGGATAAGAATAATTTCCTAGAAGAGTGAAAAAAGCATCTGGACCAGTGTTTTGGCCATAAGCCTAGGACATTCTATGAAAATGGAATCATGAAACTTACCAGAACGTGTTCCACAACAAGTTCCCTTTTCTGGGAAATAATAACGTTATTGACTAAATATTGTAATTGGTACTCATAATATTTTCCTTAATTTTCCCTGAAAATTGGCATGAACTTTCCTAATTACCCAATAACTTAGGCACCATTTTCAAAGGCTATAACAGAAACAATTTAATGCACATTTGCTTCAAAGGTTGTGCTCTCTTGTTATGACCCTAAGAGTGGTTCAGGTAATTTATTCCATTCTGTAATACCCCTATTTAGGAACAATTACTTTGCTTGATTCTTTCTTTTTGTCTAGTCCTAATTTTAAAATTATGGCTGCTATTTCTTATGAATTCTGGTTTATCAGTAGATTTTTAAACCCTCTCATACTTGCATTAATATTTTTAGATACATCCTAATCACTCTATTTTCCTTCTTTTTCCTAATGTTTCGTACCTAAAATTCTTCAGTATTTCAATAGCAGTTTCTGTTTTATGGAACCTGCCTTCTAATAATTAAATTTTGGGCAGTTGAATTTAATCGTAGCCATAATAACTTGGGAGACGATGAACGTTTGGAACGTACAAAAACTGCAGCTACCGACGAAAACATCACCAAAGTTAACCAAAGCTGCTAGACGACCACCGAAGTAAAGTAAAAGATAGTGGCAATTGATTTTCATCAAATGAAGAGGCAATCACCTGAGCAATTATTTTGAGTACTATTTGAATGGGTGACAGAGATGGAAGCATCGTTGGGAGAAGTGTGTAGAGAAACAAGGAGCCTATGTTGAAAAATAAAACATTTTTTAAAAATGTCTTTTATCTATTTTAGGTCTGAAACTTTTCAGACTATCCATGTATGTTATCTGTTCCTTTTACTTTCTAACTTCACACCCTTTTTTTGTAAATATCCTGTCCATTAATGTAATGTAATATGTACTTAGCAAAATATTTGGCTGAATTTAGTTACTGAACTAGGTTTTTATACTTTACTATTCTACAATCCTTTACTCTTCTATATTTATGAGCTTACCTTTCTTTTGTATTGTAGTTTTTTAATTATAATATTCTGGATTGGAATTCATCTTCAGTAACTTGGAGGGTAAAAACTGTTGAATTCTCTTTTGTAAAATATCTTTTGAACAACACCACATTCCCACTATATCTTGGTATCTATCCACACTACCAAAGTTACTCTTAAATATCTCTTGGAAATCTATTGCATTTCCTATCCTACCTGCACTGCCACACAATATTACTTTGATTTGCTCCAAGAGTGTGCCACTTAATATACATGTGTAGTACACAGGGCCACTGATTCCCAGTCTTCTTGGAAGATTCAAATAAGATATAGCATCCCAAAAGGAAGACGTCAAGAATATTTATCCTCCTTGTTGTAAAATCTACTATCTGCATAAAACCATCTTAATCCATCTGTTAATTAGGATGTTTGCAAACTTTTGAACTTAACTACCAACCACCCCTACTCCTAAGGACTCCTGCAATGTTGCCTCCTAGCTATGTTTTCTTTTAAACTAGAGCATTATTTAAGCTATATTTTACTCAAATCTCATTAGGACAAATAATTTCAGCTTAGTTATCATTTTTTTCAATAAATGTATAAACAATGTAATTTATTTGTTTTAATTTTTATAAATAATGATTAATTAAATTATTGTCTTACATTGATTACTTATTTTTAATTTTGATGTTTTAAATGTAATTTCCCATTCATAAAGCTCCATTTTATGTTAATCATCAATTCTGTAGATATTTGAGGTTTACTTATATTTTTTTCTTTATATTTGGAAGCTTAAAGATGTCTGTTTCATTCTTGGGTAATTGCTCAGCTGTATTATATTATTGCATTTTTAAAAAGATGCCTTAATTTTAAGTTTCATGTAACTGACACCAGAAAAAAAGCCTGGGAAAATCAAGTCCAGTTGGAAATATGAAGATTTCAATAAATTATTCCATCTACTGTTATTTATTAATGGCTATCATGTAAGGTTAAATATAAGTGAAAAATAGTTGCAATACTAGAGCTGAAATCCAGGTCTCCCACTTGCCCGGTAACTATGCTAACCACTATGCCACGTCAACCTCACTCTGTTTTTCAGGTGATGCCTTGTGAGCAAAGCAGTGGTGCTCCAGTGGCACCAACCACCTCCTGAGGTCCTACTTAGAGACAACCACTCACAAGGCAGATGCCAAGGTTTTACTTCCTTTAGGAAATTATTTAATGAAGAAGGTAGATTTTAACTTTGCATGAAAAGTGTTAAAAACAGAGTGAAATGGATGTGGCAACGTATGGTAGTGGTTAACACACCTGCCTGGCAAGTGGGGGACCTGGGTTCGAGTTCCAGACATGTTGCTGTTTTTCACTTCTGCTTAACCTTTGTGAACAAGTTACAGTATTTCTCTTGCAAAGTTGAAATCTACCTTCCTTATCCTGCGATAATTTATATGTTCTTTGTAAACCTCTTTTAAAAATATTTTTAGAGACTTAAGCCACATTATAGTGTTATGCAGATGCTTATACTTACTTTATTTTCTTTGCTAATGTGATAGTTTTATGTATATAAATGTGCATTTACTTAAATATTAAAACCAAAGGCTGTAGAAGCAAAATTTACTTAATTTTTATACTGGGTACAATAAATAGGTGATAGCTATGAGAGAGGAACTGCTCTATTAGATTATGAGCTACTTGGACATATGTAGTTAATTTCTTTCTTCTAAAATATTTATAAATTCTATCTATATCTATTTTAGAATGTCTTTTGATGTGCATACTATTCAAATGCATCAAATATGTACTAGACTGCCATATATTTATAATTACTTGGGGAGATACTTTTTATTTCCTCAAAACATTATAACCTTTTTAAGATGTATTCTTTTAATCATAATACATTCTCATATGTACTCTTTATTGTTAATTTAGCCTGCCTTAGTTCTTGTGTACAATTGCTTGTTAAATTGAAAATAATATTTGGCTGCACTTCCAGTAGGCAAAAAGGATCATTTTACATCATATTCTATAATTATTGCATTTATAGATTTCCTTCTTTAGTGTTAAGTGTATTTTGTCTGAGTTTTTGCTAAATTATTTTATGATGGGTTGATTTATTTCTGTCTTACGATGATGAATTTTCCTCATATAGGATGTTAATTAATAATTTATCATTATATTATTTCTCCATTGAGAATAAATGATTATACTACTGTTACTGTGTAATATAACACAACTGTTTTCTTATTTATGAATTTTGGGTCACACTTGCTATAGTTCTAGATATGATTATTTTCAGATCTTCCAAATGGAGTGAGGCGTAGGAAAATGGGAATGGAAGAAAGAAAATCAGTTAGAAGAGCCTTTATATCTTCAAGAAAACTTTCTCTTCCAGACGGGAGGGCAACACCTAAATCATTACAGCCGTCACCAACTGAAATCGAGACCGAGGAAATACCTGCAAATGTGGAAGCTCTAGGATCAGCTGCAATTTTTTCCAACAGTGCTGTTTGCATTAATAATGTCTGTATGAATGAAGAACTTCTTGCTGAAGAACCTGTCAGTATCCCTGGAGGTGATAAGTCCAATACTGAGGAAGCACAGTCTATTGGAGGGTCAGCAACTGAGGTAGCAAGTGTTAGTATTTCAAAGTCTGCTGACTGCTCTCTGAACAAAAAAAAGTCTGGGTCAGAGCCTGCTATACCTCAAGCTGTTGGAGAGGTGCTAACAGATGTGAAACACTCATGACAATCCATACCAATCTGAGACTTCTCTCTAAATTGAAATATATTAATTTATGACCTCTCTAATTCCTAAATCAAGAACAGTTTGATCTCTCAGATTGTCATGGTATTCTTTAATGCTGTGATTTTTCAATTATTTTTTGTTAAATAGGGATTTAGCTATCATATAAAAACTGAAGTGTCGCATTGACAAATGACTGATTTCAATGTTTTTGTATGTTTGATATATATTGTTTTTGGTGAATATGTGGTACAAATTAGTAATAAATTGTTCTCTTAATTGATTTTAACATGCTCAATTTTATTTTCTATTCAGTATAAGTGACTTAAATAGTAGTTTACAGTAAAGATAATACTTTTGATGGCTAAAATGGTTATTATATGAAAATCTTTATCATATATGTGAAAAAATTTCGTGATTCTGACTGGATATGTTTTTTTATTTACCTTTATTATTAATTCTTTACTATACTATTTGAAAGTATGCATTTATTTTATTCTAAATAATTTTAAAATAAGCATTTAATTAAAATTTTAGAGCTATTCTAGTGTATATTACTGTTTGTAAGTGGCTTTTTATAACATGAAGTATTTATTTAAATTATGTCTTAAGGGAACACTATTGAAAATTAGATCAGACTTATAAACTGTGCAGTTACTAATTATCTTATGATTGGTGCTTATGATTGCATTTATTAAAAAACATGCTCTCAGAATAAAATTAGTGTCCCATAGAAGGAGCCAAATTGAGTAATTTTATGAAATCTAAAATTAATGACGAGTCAATAATTATCAGATAGTTACTTAGCTTATTAGTACAATCAAAGAAATTAGAGAAGTCTTTTATAAGGTTCAATTCATGAGTGTCAACAAAAGTTGTATTTAAGTCCTTCATTGATTTTTTTATTTCAATCTGCAAAACCTACTGAATACAAAACAAGTGAACATTGATGTCTACCAAGTGCAATATAAAATTATATGATATAATACCTCATATACAGTGGTATCCCTCAAATCTTTCCCAGGGCATAATATGATGAAACAAAGAACCCTTCCTCATAACAACTGGGCAAAAAATCATTTACAGTAAAGGCCAAAGTATTTTGACTGTTTGGTGATTTTTGCAATTTGGTTGACTTCCACATTTGTAGTTATTTTCTCGGAAGTTGCAAATCATAGAAGAAGATAAAATTAATACTAGTAAATCAATATGATAAGGCATAACTTTGTGGAAAGTCATAATAGTAATTTGAGAGACTTGGTGACTTTCTGCTGATGTTTATTTATACAACTTGTTTCGCAAGGGGTTCCTATATACTTAGGCGTGTACCTTAGAATATTACTAAGTCTCAAATTATTATTAGGAGTTGTATCTTACTTTGGTAGTCTGGAGCTGTGTCATCCCAGAGCTCACTCTCCTAAGAAGACTGTGGATTTTAACCCTTTCGAGACGGAGACATTTTCTGAAAATCTTCCCTGTGATACGGAGCGTTTTCGGTACTCTGAATTTGCCAGGTATAGAGCGTACCCCTTTCCCAGCGGGGTGCCATAGCCTATCCTCAGCAACGGCAATTATGAACACTGTCCGCGGGTAATCCACTTTCTCTTTTACAGCATTGCTTTGAATACTGACCATTATTAATACAGTATTATTTTCGTATAGCTTTTGTAGGACTACTTGCAAATATTGCAAATGAATATTAAAATTTTGCATTTCGTTGACTATGTAGTAATTTTAAACGAAATTCTAACGCCAATTTTAAGCTATATAGCGTGAAACCTAAATAATAATGATGAAATTGAGTTACTCATTAACTACCTTATTATTTGCGATAAAATTTCGTTTAAAAATTGTACAAAGTCGTCAAATTACAAGGTTTTCTTTTCCAAGGCAATATAAATAATTATTTCTTAATTTAAATATTTAGCAAAACTATTGCAATAAAAATTAATTTGCAGCGGCACCATGCTGGGAAAAGGGCTTAATTACCCCCGAGGCAAGGTTTCCTTTAAGGAAAAAGGTCTGAAACTCCCTAGAAAAAGGTCGAAATGGTTAGACTATAAACCATAATCCTTTGCATCAGCACCCTTGCACGATATGTACTGCCGACGGAAAAATCCGGCATTCGTATTCTGAGCCTGGAAAATTTCCGACGGGTTTTCCCGGCATTCGTCTCGAAAGGGTTAATTGCATAAAATGTAAAATTAGTTAAAAAAATTGATACTGGGATCTTATTTATTACGAATTGATCGGTGAATACATTGCAAGATGAGATATCACACTCATTAGGAATCGGCTTGCAATAGTATGTAAAATACTCCTAAGGTGCTATGGTCTATGCAATATCAGATGTTATTCTTCATTAATTGAAATAAAATTTCTAATACACATGTCTTAATGTTTATAAGCTTTATAGTGTCAGGAATTAAACTACTGATGTGCTTTCAAAAGAATTTAAAGCATTGTAAAGATTTCAGGATTAATCATATTCTGAGTACAGGAGAGACATTTTGCATTTTATATTAATATTACAGAGAATTTTAGATACATTTTTGCCATGCTAAAAAGCTGAAAAAGATTTATTTTTATTTATTTTAATGTAATTCAATAATATACTCTTCCAAATTGCTTTTGAACAGTAGATATCACATAGAAATGATATTCTTGATATATAATTGGCTAGAATAGTTTGGCAAGTTTTATTAAAGTGTGTATTTGGAATGGCTTTGTTCTATGATACATCTCTGTTTAATGAGCAGATTCATGTGATCCTTCTCAATTCAATTAAATTCTTCATTTGGAATGAACTAATCTGAACAAGACAAATAACTGATTATAAGTGAAAATTTGACATGTAATGGTACTGAATTTGAGGGTTTTCTTTTAATTGAGGGTAATATAATTTGCAGAGTTTGTCCATTAAACACATCCTGTGTGTTTGAAAGCCAATTTGGTAATTAAAAATCATCATCAGCAACGGCTATATAAATTTATCTGAACTGAATTTGAAGGTTGATCAAAGAAAGTCTTTCAAGGGTTTTGGTAAGATAGAAATTAAAGATAATAACAAGCATTAATTTTCCTATTCTATCTATACTCTGTTTCAAATCATAAAATGAACACGTATTTCTTATGGCCTCATGTACTTTAAAATCTTGGAAGATGAAACCAAATTCCTCGGTTTGAAGAAAATCTCAACTGATTCTTAGTATTTCCTGAAAGTAAAACTATTTTACTTTACCTTCGATTGTTATAATTTTAAACGTGAATAATTCCATCTTAGATGTTCACAAATCCTTCTATATTTTATTTTTCTGTACAATTTACTAAATGCCGACAGAATGCTGGATTTTTACCGTTTAAAATACACGGGGCCTTAAGAAATGCACGGCATTGTACAGAGTATTGGTTAAATTATTTGTTGCTATATTGATATCATTCACTAAGCACAAACAAGTTTGTGCTAGGTTTTGGGAATTTTTCTACATGGCAAATTCTTTCCTAAGCTTCAATCAGGTTATTTAAATCCACTTTTTATTTTTACTTTTCATTGTTAACTATTTTTTTCTAAAATATAACTAACAGCTGATTGGGTACATATACTAAAGTACTTTTCTGTACTTAAATTGCTTTTAATAAAGACATTAGTATTGTAATTATTACATAGGTCACACTGATTAAGACAATTTTTCAATAAAGAAGACAATATCAATTAAATTAAAGGAAAAATAATAGAAATAGAAAGAAAAACAAATTTTTACGTCGGAGTGAAGATGGAGCTGATCTAAAAGGTGTAAATACTGCTGAACTATTAGCTTTCTGTATTTCTTTTTCGCGATATTGATTTTCCTTGGTCTAGCGGATGCAATACGCTAGTGCAATTCGCCAGAGAAAGTAACTTTCATATTCTACAGCTTTGGTGGGCGGGAAGCACAATTCTCTACGTATAGCAAAATTTAGGGTTCGTGAGTAATGCCGCGAAGAGATCGCTGTCTTAAAAATAATCCCGCCGAATAGAGTATGACACTTTAAAGTAAGGAACGAAATATATTGCGGCATTAGGGAGATGCAAGGGAAATTAATCATTGAAGCCACGATTGACGAAATATTTGCCTCTATAACTTTCGGGTTGTTTTTATTATTACCTAAGTAACATATCCATACTAATTTTACCGAGGGCCTGAAGGTCTCCTTTGTTAGAGATAAAATCACGTTCAAAGATGGGGTGCGGATTATTATCTTTTCCCGTATCTTTTTTCTTCTCGGGGAAAAGTGATGGGCAACATGAAGGAACCCCTTTAAACAGAAGAAAAGAGATAATGGTGTTAAAGCGGGTTGCGGCGCATGTTGGGACGAGCAAAATTTCCAAAACAATTGATTGGTTGTCTATAAACTGATATTTAGTATTTTTCTATAGTCTGTTCCACTTTTCTAGGCAGTATTGGCTTATGGGGGATTCGAATAGCCTCGTACGCCGGGTCATTTTTAATTAAGATAAAATTAAGATTTTCAGGTTAGCTGGGTCGATTTTTTTCCGAAGTTTTGGTGAAATAAGTATAAGAAAGCATGGTTCTACATGTTGATGAACACTTTTCAAATTTATAACCAAATAAATAAATTTTATTGCGGAATAAAAAAATGGTCATCTTACCGGCCGTGAACATTACTAAAACTGCCATTTCTCTCATCCTATCTAACATTAAGCGCTAGTTTTTTCTTAGATTACTCTTTATACCTTATGAATACATAAAAGTCAACTTATATTAAACTTTGAGTGATTATATTTTAGTAAAAAATAATTTAAGTGGAACGCAACCTCCGAAAAATTGGATCGTGAAGTCAAATTTATACATCGCCTAAAACTTTTTTGTTTCTTATGTTACGAAAAACTTGTTGCGAGAGAAATTGAGATAAATGTTGTTATTTTCATTTACAGGTTATTCTGAGTCGATATCTTGAATAGAACTTTAGTTTTTGAATTTTATAACCGAGGGAGTAATTGATTTAGCGCTCCGATTGCTAATCATCGTTACTTTTTGCTCGAGACTAATAGATCCGTAAGCGTAATTCGGATTGATCCGGACCCGCTCTTAGGTATAACATTCAAAAATTAAAGTTCTATTCAAGATGTCGACTCAGAATAACCTGTAAATGAAAATAACATTTAACTCAATTTCCCTCGCGACAAGTTTTTCGTAACATAAGAAACAAAATATTTTTAAACTCCGTTTCACATTATGAAGCGACAATGCAATCCTTGTGGTCCTGTACATTTTAAATGAGAGATTCCAGCGCGCTGTTGCCAAATATGTAGAAAAAAATGAAATTGAAAGAATTTCGTTTTAAACCTTATCAATAGTTAGGAAAAAGATTTTTGAACAACACAGTGCAAATTATTTAAGTTTAAAAATTATAATAATAAATATATATAAATATATATAATAATATATAGAAAATAGAAAAGGGTAAATTCGAAATGGATGTCAAAAGTTTCGTTCCGTTAGTGGTGGCTCTTAAGTGTTCGCTTGAGTGTAAATCAATTTTAATTAATTTCTTAAATGACCAGAGAAAATACATCCTACTAATAATTATTTCTGTCCGTACATAATACGAGTAAAATTTGCGGACCGAAAATGGTTAATACGTCTAATAAATGAATAAATAAAAGTTTTTCCGAAACTTATATAATATTTAAACTGCTCAACCTAAATTGAAAAACATTACATGTGTGTAATTTGGACTAAGTTTGATTTTACATGTAAATCTTATATTATTTTTTTTGTATATTTCTTAAGCGCCTCAAAACAGGTTCCGAATTTTCCATATGCTTCTCACGGGGATAAAATAAATGCTTCCTATAATGGAACTCATGACCTACTGCGAAAGAGTCTCATTATAGTACAAAAGGTCTTAGTACAAATTATCTCTCGTCTGTCTATAATACTCGCCCATGAAGTGGACCTTATTGCATTAATGTAGACCTATATCTCTAATGCCCGTTGGATGGGCACATTTCTATGGAAACCTACCCTAAGCCTATCTCCTGAGGAAGAAGATCCCTTTTCAGCGGAATTCTTCCATCGTCGGCAGAAATCTGCTTTTCCATCGGCGCACAGAATCTCCTCTTGATGTCACTCACACTATCACTAATTTATTTATTGTTGCTAGAGCCACAAATAGGCACCAGGCCTGGTGGTAGCTCTCATTTCAGGGGAACAAATGTAATACTCTGCCTGGCATTTACCCTAGTCGAGAGGGAAACCCGGCAAAACCTCCCGAAGGCAGTATTCAGTAGTATAATTACAAAAATGACTCTCATTGTGTAACACCTAGGTACCTAGTGCTAACTAGGTAACACAGGAAGCGAAACAATCTCCGCAAAGAGAGGAAATGGAAATTAGAAATCACAAATCTTCAGTAAAATTCAAGACAGTGATAGGATAAAAATATTTTCATAACTTACCTTCCACATAGCCGTTGATTTTTCACTGTGCGATTCTACATTTCTACATAATGAAACGCTACCACCAGGCTTAAGTCTAACTGCGGCGGAAACCAAGAATAGATAAATAAATAATTTATCGTTCATCTGTTCAGATAACCCTGTCAACCACATTTTACTTAGAATTTAACTTTCACAGAATATTCTTCCAGTTGACTAACCTTCCGAGTGACTCAACTTTTTGAAGACTTTTAGAAGTCATTGGTAAATCACAGGTATGAAAGCTATCTCAGTCGACATTCTTCGCAAGTGAAGATTTAGGGAAAAGTTCCAGCTTTATATTCAGAATTTCAGAGATCACGTGTGTGACAAAAAGAGGTTAGCGGGGTCGGTGGTTCCTAAATATTTCTTCCAATTAGACGATTTTGTACTCAGTCAGTATTTAATTTTCAGTCAATCCAAAATTGGTTTTCCGTTGCAAAAAAGGAATAAAATTATATATTTTTTTTAATACGTTATATATGAATGATTGGTTGTCAGCAATTCTCTTGGGGTATAGAGGAGTAACAGTTCTTGAAATATCGAAATCTTTAAGGAGTCTAAGTTGCTGCCCTTAGTAGACGTACGGATTTTTAGTTAAGCCTTTAAGATTGATTCCATCTTTACCTGAAATCGAATGGAAAGATACTTCTTACATGTCAGGACATTGCAGGAAAACTCAACATATATTTGGAATTTTCGCCATTTGGAATTTTAGCGAAGAGAATATGTCGCGAGAGATGTGATTTTCATTGATCAAGACCGGAATAAGTTTTTAAAGGACTGTTTTTAAGTATAGAAGAATATTAGAATGAATCCAACTGCATTAGAAATATATCATTGCTATATTTAAACTCATTGAGGCTTTTTAGAGTTAATCCTGCCTTATTAATAGATGAAACGACATCTTTTATCTATAAACGAAATATTTAATTAAGTCGTGTCAAAAATAGTCAAATTCAATCATCGTAATAAACTATTGCATTTGTGATGTATTTTATAAAAATATGCATTGATCTAGTGATACTATGATATATTCATATGTAATTATCAGCTTTTAAGATAGTTCGAAAGAAGGTGGAATAACTTCATTGGAATAACTTTGCTATGGTACGGAGCATTTTTGATGCTCTGAATATGCCAGAATAGAGCGTACGCTTTTCTCAGCGAGGCGTCATAACCTATCCTCAGCAACAGCAGTTGTGGGACATCGTTCACGTATACGTCCACGTTCACCTTCCCTTTTAAGCTGTATAGCGTGAAACGTAAATCATAATGATTAAATTGTGTTACTCATTAACTACCTCATTATTTGCGATGAAATTTCGTTTAAAAATTGTACAAAGTCATCAAATTTCAAGGTCTTCTTTTCCAAGGTAATATAAACAATTATTCCTTTAAATGAATATTTAGCAAAACTTTGCAATAAAATTTAATTTGCTGTGGCAACATGCTTGGAAAGGGGCTTAATTACCCTCGAGGCAAGGTTTCTTTTCAGGAAAAAGGTCTGAAACTTCCTAGAAAAAGGTCGGAAAGGTTAGAATAAACCGTGATCCTTTGCATCAGTACCTTTGCATGATTTCTACTTCCAACGCCTAAAGACGGCACTCGGCGTTTAGCGTAGGAAAATTCCCGTCGTCTTTATACGGCATTCGTATTCTGAGCTCGGTAAATCACTGACGTCTGTGGACGATATTCGTCTCGAAAGGGCAAGGAATCAGATTAAACCTTTCTGTTTTAAGATACCAAATGTACCTTCAAACCAATGTTTTAGTATAGTATTAGTAATTATATACGCAACTTAACTCCGTTAAGATGTTTTTCAGGGGACCAAGTTAAAGTCACGTGCTCAACACATTTTTACAAGATTGTCTGCTTGTCTCAGTTAAAATGATCTAAGGCTTTCTTGGTGGATAAAGTGTAACAATCATTTAGCTCTTTTTATGTCTATACATTATATGCACCATTAGAAATTACACTAAGTGAAGGGAAGGTAAAAGGTAATTAAAGGTACTTTACTATCGTACTAACAGTTCATTTATTTGTTCCCCGATGGATTTTCTCAACACCTACCCTGATACAGTGAATATTATCATTTGATCGCTTTACATTCGAGCAAAATTTACGAACTTGATGCAAACAATAAGGAATGATAACGAACGCATTCTTCGTTACGAAAAATTGTGTTTTAATAGTACATAGGAATCGTATTTAATCGTATTATTATTCAGAGTAATTTAGGGGAAAAATACATCAATCATAGTTTTTATGCCTGTTAACACGTGTGAAGGAAGGGCTGTTCTACGGTATTAATTAGACGTATAATTTTCGCAAGCCGCTATTACAATGTACAATTCACGATTTCTCCATAACATCTCAGAAAAAAATTACTATGTCAATCAGATTAAGTCGATATTTTTAGAACTCGAGTTTCCAGAAAAAGAAATATATCACTTTTTATCTTGTTTCTCGCATTGGAAAAGTCAGATAGGAATATTCTCACCACATTTCACAAGAAAGAATTAGTTAGAACTAAGATCGCCTCCAAAGATGGGATGCGGATTATTCTGTATTGCCATATCTCCTTTTTTCTTCTCAGGAAATAAGTTATCAGAATAATGAAACTTTTTTACAGAAAGGTAGTAAAAGAAAGATACCGTCGATATTGATTACGTAAAAATATTTTGTTATATCAAATGAATTAGACATTCGTTTAAAGCGGTTTATGGGAATGGCCAAAATTTTCGTCTTAAGCGGTATTTTTACCATGTGATTCTTGATGTAGGGACCAGAAGAAAAATTCGTCCTAAGAAATATTTTACTGAAGAGAATATTACACAGTATTAGGTATTAAAAGTTTCACCATGTAATGTTAAGGAGAAGATATAATTTGAGACACATAAAATTTGAAATCAATTAAAATCATAAGTTAAGAGTTATAGAATTTCTGCCAGTCATGTATAAAATGGCTATGCTACATAAATGTTCTCAAATACAAAATATGGAATTCCTTTAAATCTCCTCCATATTTGAAGGATTTATTTGGATGATACTGTGAGAGAACAATTTTAATAAATTAGTGAATCCAGAGGGTTGTCTAGATTGAAAGTTCACGTACAAAATGGGACCTAATAACACCAGAGTAAGTTTACTTTAAGGAACTTAAATGTGTGAGTGTATAATTTTATGATAGTAGAGCATTTTTGTACCTTAGGAAACTAATTTACAAAAAATGGAACATTTTCTTGATGTATCAAACAGTAAGAATGATAAGCTTCTTCTAAAAGGTTCAATGCTAAGGATTTTAATTCTATCTTCTCTCTGTCCTTCTCTTGTATCATTCTTCAATATTTTCATTGTATTCTTGCTAACAGTCTAAATATGAAGTATCATCCCATTATCACATCTCTAGAGTATTTCCATGCTCTTCCTTTTATCTCATTCACTGGACTCCTCTCCATTTTTTATATTTCCTTCCATAGTAACATATATATATATATATATATATCTATTACATACTACAAATTCCTTCATGTAGAAAAAATACCAGTTGGTTATTATATTACATGTTTATGTGCTTTTAGAATATGCAACTTTTAATCAAGATTTTAAATGTTATAAGTTGGGATTAATTTCCAACTAAAACATAAACTGATCCTTGTGTTAACATTTTGACAGAATTTGAAACATAAAAAGCATTTATTAATCTTTAGAACCTTAAAGATATACATTTAGAAACTTCTAAAATCTATCTATTTATGATCTTTTTACTTATTGTTTGATAGAAAGTTAATTTCTAAGTTAATAATGCAAATGATTTAAGATATTGCAGAAGAATTATGAAAAATTAGAATATAATCAACTATTAAGATATGCCTAGATAGCTTATTTATTATATCAATCTTCCCACCTCATAATTATAATATTATTGGTCACTATTCATGCACATTGTAGATGTCTGACAGGTTGTGGAATACATTGCAGTTTCAACAAGGAAATTTTGTATTTCAATATAAGTTTTAACAATGGAAATATTAATAAATTATTTTACAACGAAAACATTCCTTTGACAGCATTGTTTGGTTTATATAATGAAAGTGAGCAAAATGTTCCTTTTATTAGTTATTATTTTAAAATATCATTTTTATTTAAAGACTTTTGGACTTACTAATTGTGTCAATTGGAATGGAGCTTAATTTTACAATATGCATAGAGTGTTGTAAAGACTGTTGCTGCGTAATATTGACTGAAGATATTGAAAAATGAATGATGTTAAGGTTTTTTAATGTTTAAAACCATCATTTTTGGGTAAATTTTGGTATTTATTTAAAATAATATTTTTCTTATACAATTACCCTATATATATTCTGCATTTTTTATATTGATTATAAATAAATTATACTTCTTGGTTAAACATATCATTATTACCATAACCAAATAAAATAATGGTTTAAATCAAACTCTATAAACTATATAAACTCATAAATGAATGATTGAGTGAGAATGTATATTTTCTCTTACTGTCTGACACATCCTATGACATATGCTTGATTTCTCTAGCTTCAGATAGCTAGTAGATGATACTGCTAATCTACTTCAGTTGTCCTCAAATCTCCTCTATGTCCTCAAATTTTTCCTAGGCCAGAATCTTACAAATTTATGATACAAGTAATTTGTAGAGCAGGGAATGAAGTCTTTTCATGTTTTCCATAGGGTTAGGTAAACTGTAACTAAAATTCCAAGGTCTAACTCTGTCGTCAAATTCAGGAAGCTGAACGAGCATCATCAAAATATTGGCTACAGTGTACACAGAAAACCCTAGAAGACCTTATCCATAGCATGCACCTGGAAAGTATGAAATCTTCCTTATGAAGAGCACTTTTAACACAAGAAGAAACATGTAAAATTTTCTTAATCTTTTTCTTTCACTTTAAAGAGTATTTTTTATTTGGTAATATTTAGTATATGGTGATTAGAATGCAGGTGATAGATAAAAAAGTTACCTAAATCAATGAACTTTATGATTTAAACTATTTAATTATTCGAAATTTCAATGCTGCACATCTTTGGAGAAAGCTATACTATCTAATAAAATAATTCAACAATCAAATATTCAAATAAAAACATTATGTTTTATCATAAAGTTCTATGTGTATGTTTTATCATAAAGTTCTATGTATATATATATATATTAGGTCTACCGAGAAGTTCTGTCCGTTTTTAGAATGAAACAAAAGAATAGATTTTTTCATACTTTGAATAAAGTTTATTGAAAAATTTTATTGCCATCATAATTTATGACTTCTCTACAGCGTGATAGCATTTTGTATATCCCATTTTTAAAGAATGTCTTATCTCTAGAGGCCAAAAATTTAACCAGAGTTTGTCTGATTTCTTCTTCTTTCTTGAACTGTTTGCCCTGCAAGAAATTCTGTAAGGACAGAAGCCATTGGTATGCGAACGCGTCTCACTTAATATTAACGAGAATGGTCTTCGTTTTATTCATCTAAGACGAAAATGTGTATATATTGAAAGCGAGAGCCAAAAATGTGTTTAATGTTTATGAGCTTAATTGTTGAAACATTGTAATCGGAACGGATTTTTTGCCTCTAGAGATAAGACATTCTTTAGAAATGGGACATACAAATGCTCTCACGCTTCAGACAGAACTTCTCGGTAGACCTAATATATATATAGAATCTTTTCAGTTTAAACAATAATTTACCTAATGAAAATTCTATTTTCCATTTAATTCCTATGTTATATTTCTCTTTATATTTCAAAATTATTTTTTATCTTTAGGCTTTCTTGTGTATCACAAAACTTTTTTTTAATGAACATAATAGAAAGAAGGTTCAAATTTCTCATAGCAAGACAAGGTTTGAGTAAGTTAAAATTTCTTAAAGGTTGCCTATTAGTCATAAATACTGTTAAATTTATCAGATTTTAAACTCGAAATCTCGTCATCTTGGATAGAAAGAACATCTTATGAACGTAGTTATTGCATAAATGAATTCGAGCCAATATCCCTGGGAAATCGGTTGTAGCGGTTCGTGGGCGTGGCCCAGGGAAAAGAGGGGGGACTTTGTGAATGAAACTCGCGATCAATGGCTGTCTCACTCCTCTGCACAACTCGGTTCCTCTCCTTAACTTCTCATGCGGAGCGGTAGCATGGCGCCATCTATATTTTCAGAAGGCAAGAATGAGTTGCATAACGAAACTACTAGAGATATAACATTGAGAACATTGTACGAGCTTTTATTCAAGAGAACGAAGTAGTACCTTCTCCGTCAACGAATTTCTTCTAATAAGAGTTATTCCCTTCGTTTGAATTGACGCACCGTTGCAGCACGATGCGGTGGAGTTGCCCTCTGGAGACAGAGTTTTCAAGGTCAAGCGCGTGCCCCTGAGACTGATGCAACTAAATATTTGATCTGAGAGAATGCCTGGAGAAGTGAGACAATTGACATATCACGAGTAAAATATATTTAAGAGAGGAAGATTTTACTGAAAATTATGCGTGATACAACATTTCTACTTACATAAAGATAAGACCATAAGTAAGGATATTGAAAAGGAATGGATAGTCTCTTTTCGTTCTATGTTAATCGTTACTTTCTTCTCTTATAATTTTTGATTGCAGCTTATCCTCGAACAATTTTTTTTCCATTTGATCCGATGTTTCAACACAATGAGACAATATTTCAAGTAGTTTGTTTAAAAGATTAACATAAACACATATATTTAAGCCTACATTCCTCTTTATTGAACACAATTGCAAAAAAGCATTGAATAGGAACAGAAAAATGCTTTAAGAGTTGAACAGTTTCATAGCGTTTATAGATATACTCCAAGAATTCAATTTTATTTACGTTTACGAGATATTCTGTAGAGTTGAGATGTTCTGTTTCTTTTTAAATTCATGAGAAAATCTCTTTTAGAAAGGGATGTCCAAATCTCCTTTAATATCCCTCAAAATATACTCAAGTACAGATCATTAAATAAGGACAGTATTTTATTGATCGATGTTTTAATTAAGTATATTTAAGTACCAGCAATGTCGCTATTTTTCACTTCTGTTTAACTCTTTATTTCAAAATAAGTATATTAAATTAAAATAAAATATTTAAGGATCGATTTCAGAAATCACAGTGCATTATTACTTATAATTTTAATTCGAGTATTGTTCAGTAGCACTTAGGGTTGCATAGAGTATTTAGTCCGATAAGCACATCGCTTATCGGACTAAATACAAAAAACTACTCATTGATATGACAAGTAAATTTCATAATCAACAGGTTAAAACTGAAATCTGAAAATTTGAAAATCTCCATGATGAATATGTCTCCAAGGAAAAAATAAATGCTAATGCTCCAAACTCGCTCCTTTTAAGATTTCCAATTTGAGCTCATCTTTATTCAGAAATGTTTAATTATTTTTAAGAACTGTTATTTTCTCATAGGGTATTATATTCTCAAATTGCCATTTATTGGAATTATGTGACCTATATTTAGATTCCATAGTGAAATTTAACAAGGATAGAGCCGTTGGCGACTGTGTGTATTGATTGCGGACTACTTCTCCCACGTACGATGGAAAGATATCCGCATCATTCATAAAAATGTGTTCTCGTTCATCCATTTCTTTCGACTCCCTAAATTCAATCAACGATTTAGATATCTATCAAATGTGTTGCAGTTCTCTTCTATGGAGGATTATTCACTTTTCAATTGCTTGTCAATTTTTTTAGGCACTTTTTACTTGTTTTTTTATTATTATACTTCTCAAATTTTAAAATTTTGCTTTTCGCAATCTGAATAGCCCTAGAGGTGCTGTTTTTAATTTTTAAGTGCTTCTTGTGTGGAATTCTTCCAATTTACTTTTTGTTTCTTATTGATTTCTTCACTCTTATTCGTATCGAATTTTTTATGTAATTTCTTTTAATGCATTCTCATGATAGTGAATTTAATTTCATTTTTTTACGTCAGAATCAATACTCTCAATCAAGACTAATCAAGACTCGCCTTGAATTTCTTTCTGCACAGGATTTGATTCTGCTCAAGTGAGGACTTTCATCTTTGGCTGCAAAGAGACAAACTTTTTCTTTCATCAACTTAAAATTTAAAATCAATACAACTTTAATATACTTCTTCAAGGCAAATCCCGTATCTTTTAGTAAAAGCATAGATGCATACGTTAAGTTATGGAATGCTCTTCGATGGATTGGTATGAACATTTTGGAGTTCTAATTTATGTTTTAAGTTTGAAGGATAACACTGAATTTCTTCTTGTCACTTATTATCGCATAGTACGAATTCCTGGTTGAAATCTATCGATAAGTAAATTTGCAAAGATATTATTGATATAACTATCACGAGTAATATAGTTATAACAAATTCATAAGTTACTTATGAAATTGTAAGTCAGGTGCTGCTTTCTGTGGGTTAATATATCTCTATTGATTCAGACGTGACTATGGTATGATGCCTTTACGATGGAGAAATAGATTAACAACTTATATCCGTGACATATTAAATTTTTTTATTTGCGACATATCGAAATTCAAGTGGCCAATAAAAAGTTTTAATATGTCACGGGTATAAATATTTAGTTTATTTCTCCATCATACGATTGACGGTTGTTGACACTATCGATGTTTACGAATGTTTTAGCGCTACTCTTACATCTGCCCGAGAACCTCTCTCTACAACACGGTACATGCTCACGAGGAATTATATATGTTGTGTGTTCAAAATATAATGTAACAGATACATCATAGTCATTCATTAAAATTAAAAATTCTTTGTTAAACTTTATTTACCATTTCTTGCAAAACTATTTCTTTAATCAATTTGTTTCGAAAAATCGCTCATACGAACACGTCTTACCGCCGATAAAAATGAAGTAAACTATAAGTTGAAAATTTTACTATTTTAGGGACCAACATATTATGATTTCCACCGGATAAAGTCCAAATCTCTTCACTATTTCTTCGAAGAGCAATTTAATCCCAAATGCTGCTCCATCTTTTCTGCAGTTTTCGGTCTCTTCACATCTTTTGGTTTCCAGTTCAAACATGTGCGAAATTATGGAAGAGGAGAAAACATTTTCATTGAGGTTATGAATGTATTCATAGTCTAAAACATTTATCCAACTTCATTCGTGAGAAGACTATTAAACTAAGGACATAGATAAAAACAAATTGCTGATGATATTGAAAATTATATTCCGGCATAAAACCTACAAAATAAATAATATATAATGAAATTAAAAAGACTCATAGGAATTGGGACTTGATAATATTAAAGAATTAATGTAGTGTAAGGTATGAGAAGAAATTGAAGATGTTTCATAAATAAATGAGATGAATAGATTATAGTATTTTATATTGGATTAATGGGGATGAATGGGGAATATGGAATGACATAAATAATTTTACGAAAATTGAAGAACTTTTATAAATTGATGCAAAATGGAGGAGCGAAAAGTTCAGAAATTAAAAAAGATTCAAGACACGAAGAGTGACAAAGGTTTGTGTCTGTGATAAGATTCCTTCAGGATGATTTTAATATTTAATTGTGTTTAAAAGAGTTATCAAAAATTTAAGCGAAACATAATTTCATCTTTTAAAAAAAATTAAAAACGGAGCCTTTTACAAAGATAAATAGAAATGGAAAGTCATCCAATGAAAAGGGAGAATAAATTCTTAAGTTTTTAATCCATGTTATGAAGGTATTACATGAGACTTATCGGTCTTATAATTTTATTCGTCTATAGTTTTTATTCTTTGCTGATGAAATATGAGCACGAATCGTGAATCTCCTGTAAATTATGCTACCAAAGTTTAAGATCGAGAGTGTTGTATATACACAAGGATAACAATAACATTAAAATACAATCTATCAATAAAATTAATCCTACTATATAACAAAAATATGGATTTTAAAACATTCTTAGCGATTATAAATACTGTGAATTAAAAAGGTTGAAACAATATATATATATTGAATATCCTCATATTTACAATGAGTCTGTGACGGACATTTTTCAGTCAAGGTATTCAGTCAAGATATCATGTTTTAAAAATTTTCGATTCTTGAAATCTAGTAAAAGAACTTTTTAGTTCTGAATTGATCGATACTCTGTAATTAGTTGTAAGCGGGAAATTATTTAAGACCCATTGATTGTCGAGGTTCCTGCCTCTTTCAGTGCAAATATGCACTCAATATTCCATATTTTTTTGTGAACTCGCGTTGCTCACCTCTTTCCTGACCTAGTAGTTGGGTTGCCTCCAGGGTTCAAGGCCATCTGTGAGATGGAAAGTGAGATGGGAGATTTTTGGAGTTGAATGAGGAGACTGTCGCCTGACGTCAGCAAACCTTTCACCATCTCTCCTTCCGCTCACTGACGTCAGCATTCTTCTGACGTCAACCAATCGATCGCTTATTTGGCTCGGGAAGGGGGGTTGCTATGGCAACGATATGGACGCTATGACGTCACGCTCACTCAATGAAACACGTCCCTTCCATCATCTTCCAGGGATAAATAAAATGTAATCCACTTCCACTCTTATTTCCATCCTTATTTACATTTTAACACCGATTACGTCGAATGTCTAATCTTTTTTGGAAGGGCTCATGCGTAAAACGGAGTATAGAAGATCGCAAAAGAGAAAGTGGAATGAGTAATGCGAAAAACTTTCTGAGAGACATTTTAGAATTAAATTTTAAATTATAATAGATATTATTAATTATCAGGTTATTCATTATTTTTATAGAATTTATAGTAATATATTATTATTGATATGCATTATCTTTCTTAATAATAAAAATAACTTTCAATATTTCTATTATAAACACAATTTCTAATTTTATTAGAACAATTTCTGAGCGAATATCTGCTTTTATTATTAATTTTCTTAGTACACAAAAATTGAAATGAAGCTGAATGAAGCCGACTGCGGTAAAATTTACAAAGAAAAAGAATAATATAGTGTGTAAGTACATTCGGAGCGATGCGAGGAGGATGTAATGAAACCTCTACTTAAAAGTTTTAAGGTTGCAAAGAGAAAAGATTAAAATATAATTCTGTTCGAATTTTCATGTGAAATGGCATTTTAAAGTTTTTCTTTTCTTTCGAATAAAAAGTGTCACCTTTCAGTCGTTCAATATTTTGGAGAAACTTACTAGGAACAAAATGTTTATTTAAATAAATGTTAAAAAAGTGTACAAAGGGATAATTTCGAATACTTGTGGACTCGAGTGAACTTTCCAAGAATATCTCGCTTCTCTAATTTCGGGCATATAGACAAAGGACGATGCCCCGACGTTCTCCAGTGACGTCATCAGAAAAGGATTGGGTAGGAGTTACCGGGTAAAATAATATATCGGGAAAGAAATGAAAGCAATTATACTTATGTCATAGAAATAAGGTCAAGTTTATTTATATGGTTTTACAAGAACATATTCTGGTAAATGAATCGTTATAAGCATTTAATAAAACAAAACCTTCTTCACAATTAAAAGCACTCAAGCTTAATTGGGTTCATCGAGGTGGAGAATGCAAATGTTGGAGTTCAATCATAATCCAGGAAATATTTAGCAATATATAAATAAACAGAAAAATAGAGATTTCGTCAACCATCAGTCGAATATTCCGATAAATCCTTAGACTCTCATCATTCTTATGACGATCTTCTGCAATGGAAAATTATCTGGACTTCAAAGTACCACCTTACGGATGTCCGGTGGTCCAAATGAATTCTTTTTGTCTTATTGAACTCCCCGAATAAAGCATAATAAATCTAGTGGAGATATGCACTTAAGTTCCTGATCAATTGACGGCGTAATCTATCATTTGCCTCAAATACTAAAAAATCTAACGAATCTTCGCGATTGAAACTTACTCAACACGAAAAAGCAACTGGAGATGTAACATTTTTTGGTAATTATATTGTAGAAAGATGAAATAGAATTCAATTTTTATAAATCCTAGCATATTAAAGAGGATAATTTCATAAATATAAACCATATGAATGATTTCTTTGTATCATATGTCATGAAACAATTGCTTGTATGTTCTATTTTTCAGCACAATTATCACAAATTCAAGTCGTTTATTTTCTGGTTTATTTCTTTGAGACTTTGCAATCATTCCTTACTTTTGTTATAAGCTGTTAATTTATGTCTTTAGAGGACAACAGAGGAAGATGCTACGGATTGGTAAAATGTATATTGAAAATCAAACAACAAAAATATAGACGATAAAGAGAGGAAAAAAGGAAAAAAATTGTATAGTAAAATTGTGAAAATTAAAAGATCTTGAATTAAAAGTTATGAAAATATCGAATATAGCAAAATAATAAAGAGTCTGAGGAGGAGTAATGAATCAGCAAACTTTACTGAGGCGAGGTATTGTGGTAGTCCATAATGAAAAGACTCATAGAAAAACTTTGTACTCAACCAAAGAATATATTTAATTAAAAATTACGTTTAACAAAAACATGATCGTCATTATCTGGTGCAAATCTGGTGACTATATTCTACTCTTTTTAAATAAAACCTGGAGGGTGAAAGGAGGAATGAATTATTAACCATTTCTATGTATGGAATATTAAGAAAGCACTTTACGACTGTTGAAACTTCAAACGTGGTTTTTTCAACCCATGTGAGGAGGTGTGGAAACACGTATGGAAAAAAGTAGGTTGTTATTGCGGGAAAATACATAGTTAATCAAAGAAAAGATGTTCATTTATCGTATTTAGGATTGTCTATGAATTTATCATTATTATAGGAATTTAATTCAGCTGCCTCGGTTAGCATTCTAGAGAATTTCTGGGATAAAATCAAGATTATGTTCTGAAAGGTGTTTCGAAATATAAGAAATTGAGTGGAGGATATTTATTTCTTGCATATTGTAGAAGAATATAAGATATAATACTTATTCTCAACTCAAGTAAAAATGGTCGTTGTAAAACAACATTTATTTTCAAAGAAATGAGAAAATTTTTTTAATATTACCTTTAATGAGCCAATACAAGAGCATTTGTCTTTAAGTAAAGATGAGAAGAGTATTTTTAAGATGCTCTTCTGAAATTTTTGTTCTGACTTTATTTTAAATATGCTTCTTACGGGAAAAAACTTGCATTGAAAATGCATCAGAGACATCTTAACAGAGCATATTCGCAGATCTTTAGTCAAGGCCGCTCGATTAATTTTTTTTCGAAATTGCAAATCTGATTGCAACTCCACTCATTTGCATTCAATGTGTTAATATCAACGGAGGAACAAATTTACTGACAAACAATTTGTTCATTTTCCGCAAAAAAGGTTTTGAGGATTGGACAAGTTTTATATAAGGGATTGTAGAGGTGAAAAATTATAGGAGAAGATCTGACAGGTGAAAGTTTATTAATTATGTTGGTAAGATATCCATTTTTAGAATGTATTTAATTAAAATTAATTTTTTTTGGAAATCTGATGTTGGAAGATAAAAGTCTATTAATGAGGCTAAAGAAGGCGAATAATATTGTGAAAATGATGATAGGGAATTATCTGTTTAAGAAGAAACATAAGAAATTGAGGTTGCTTATTTCCAAGAGCAAATGTAACATAAAAATTTTTTTGGAAAAGGAATTAAAGATTTCTTTAAAGTGAATAATTAAGATTTTTTGTTAAAATATATCTAATGTATAGAGTGCGTAAGTAGAGTAGAGCGAAGTAAAGTAAGTAAGAAGATTAACAGTTTGTGCAGATATTGTGATCAAAATATTTGAGTGTAAATTTTCTATAGCCTGTTACAAAATTCTAGTGTCTTATGGGGAAATGAAAATCCTTGTTCATCCTCGGGCCAATGATATACTGAGTTTAAGATATTTACGGATAAAATTAAGATTCGTAGTTATTTTGATCCATATTTACTTAAAATCTTATAGAATGAGTATAAAATTTACTTTTTCCAACATAAATTGCTAGTTTCTTCTTAGGTTACACTGTATCTCATGAATATTTAAAAATAAAACCATACTTTTTGTCGAGTAACGATATGTAACGAGTAACGATTCGGTATAAAATGATATGAAGTAGAACGTAACCCGCGAAAAGTTTCATCGTGCAGTCCAAACTATACATCACCTTAAACTTTTTTGTTTCTAAGGTCACAAAAAACTATTCACGAAAGAAATTATGAGAATATTTTTTTTTCATTCAGGTTATTCTGAGTCGATATCTGGAATAGAAATTTAGTTTTTGACTTTCATTGCCGTGAGACACTTTCAGATCTGAATTATGTGTCTCGAACAAAAGAAATTGCAGCGCGAATTAATTTCTCGGATGTAAATGGGTATCCTGTATTTAAATCCTGTTCCTTAAAAAAAACCAAAGATTGGAATATTTTTTTATAGAAAATAAGTATTATTCATAGTCGCTATCAAATATAAATAATCTTCGTCTATATTTACATTTTCATCTTTTTAAATAATATCCCTTATATTTTGAACCTCTTAGAATATATCGATGTAAATTCAATCGATCGAAAAATCACCTTTTCAAATCGATTGCATACAGAAAGGGGTACTAAAGAGGACTGTAAAAATAGGAGAGTGAAGGAAGAGGTTCCAGAATTAGGCTCTAGAGGTCTCTCGAGTCGGTACGACGCGGTAGCTAAATATAGAACGAGGGTGGGGACGAAAGACTGAAATAGAAATGCCCACGCATTCGCTTGGAAAGATGAGGGAGAGCAGTTGATTTCGCATACGGGAAGATCGGAATGGAATTCACCAGAAAATAGACAACTGATTTGAAGTACAATTTGGCTGAAATACAGTTGTCTAATCGATATTTTTGCGTGATATTTATTTTATATATATTTTTACATATTACCGATGGAAATTAACATGAGGTTAGTTAAATTAAAATATTTTAAAAGTAGTTTTTCCAATCAACTTAGTGGAAAAATAATCATTTTTGAATTCGAATTGATCAGATAAAATACTGAAATGTATTGAATCTCATATCCGCAACTTTATTATTTGAACGATTAGCCGCTGAAGGAATTTCTCTTAGAGTTCTCGAATATGAGCAAAGTAATTGTTATAATACATCTCAAATACTTAGTCACCGTGCTGAGAATGTTCTCAAATATAACTTGTATTTCGGTTAGTGTACAAAATCCGATTTAGGGATAAAGAAACCGGATTTAGGCCTTAATTCTGTTCACCTAAATTTTGTAAGAGTTATTAATCGAAGTAAAAGAATAACTTATGAAGAATATGTCAACTTACGTATTGCCAATGAAATTCTTAGTTACAAATACTGAAGACCTGCTGCTTCAATAATATAGCACAATTAAGTATCAAAGCGCGACAATGGGGTTTGACTCCGAAATTCAGTAACGAAGTTCTAGCGTATTATATTAAATTTTGCGGAATTTGATTGGAATAATCCCCTCTTATTAAACAAATGTATAACAGAATCGATATTTTTAAGTGGCACATATTTTGAAATTATATTCGACTATTAAATAGCAGTTACTATTAAACTCGCTTATAAATATGAAGACTTCTATGTTGAGAAGTGATGGAGAATAGTGACGTTTGACGTCAGCAATGATGATACGAAGCAACAGGTGTACCTTAGCAACCGAAGAGTCACTCTTCAAAACAACGCTTTTTAATGCCTCAACATTGAAGAAGAACATCATTGTTTTAAGAATTACTATTTAGATCCGCTATTTTGCTCGTAACGATATTGTCCCTTATAAATGGACTCGATGACGCAATTCCGATCTCTTTCATTTCTTTTAGGGATTGTCTAATTTATTTCCATTTGACGTATTAATAAATTAATGATACTTTCACGTTTTATGGAGAATTTTCATGTTCTAATTATGGAAAACGTCACTTTTACTATGATACTGTTATGTAGTTTTATATTGCCGAACAGTTATTTTTTCTCCTAAGGACTCCATTTATACATTAAAAACCTCTTCGAAAGAGAGAATCTTGACAAATACTTGTGCCTATTTTAAAATTATTCGTTAAATTAAATCGACTTTCTCAAATCAAACTAATATTCACACAGAGAATAAATTTATTTAGTATATATTATAGTTTTTGTTGAAATATAATAAAATCATAACCGAGGAAACACTCTTATTTCTATTCTAATTATAGAGGAAATTTCAATAGAATTACAGATCAACTGATTTCCTTAACCTATTGATCTAATTCGAACATTCGAAGTATTGCGCTAATTTTCATTTGATTATCATCACAAGGAATTGCTCTATGTTGTTTTTTATGATATTCCACAATATAGTGGATGAGGATTATAATTTTCATCTCTCTCCATCATTTGCATTTTATTGCAAAAATTTAGTACACGAATACTTATCTCGTTTTACTACTGATTAATCTAAAATTTAATTTATGATTACAATTGAAAAATAAAATTGGTACTTCGTTTATCAGGAGACTTTATCGTTCGTTATCTTTCCATATTTCTGAGTTTTCAAAAGTAAATTTCATATGTAAAGATCGATTAACTATCTATTTCAAAAATCTTGATTTTTTTGGAAAATATAGTCTTCACATTTATTTGAGGAATTGTATTCATTTACTTGCAAAGGAATTCGCTTAAAATTTAAATTTCAGTTACATTGCGCCTAAACGAATTGATTTAATATTATGTAAATGTAGCTGAAGATGCGATTCCTGTTCCGTGAAATCTTTCATTTTTTTGAGGAAATCATCAGGATTATTTAAATGTATGATTTCAAATTTACTCACTTTATTTAAGATTATTCTTTGAACTATTATTCGAGGAAATAACTGAACTAATTAAGATGAAGCATTGGAATCATTTAATGAACATCAGATGGATTCAAAACAGAGCATTTAAATCGTTCAAAGCGAAGGATCGATACAACGAAGACGAGTCACTTTAAAAATTCGCTTTTCCAGTGAACGCGAAAGTTATGAATCGCGTGAATTGAGTCACGGTAATTTCACCCCCTGCCACACGCCGAAAGGCGGTACGGTTATTATGTATGTAGAGGAAACATTGAAACTAGTTAATATTGAGATATATTTTATCTTCTATCTATAATGGAATTTATGCCTTTTCAGGTAAAGATAATAAATGTATAATATAATAATAAATGTTCATTGCATCCCTTAAAATCTCAGAGAAAAAGGAATAAAAATACATATGAACTATGAAAAATTTATTCAAATGATATTTTAAAAACATTTTTTTTGTTTTCGTATAAAAGAATGAATGAGTACAAATAATTTACAAAATTTTAACGTTAAACGATTTTTGAGTGAAAAATCATTTTGGTCAAACGATAAAATATTTAATTATTATATAATAAAATTAATTTTTTTAGAATGAATTGACATTCTCGAAACAACAAGATTTGAATTCATTTAATTCAAATTTTGCTATTGATATTTACTATGTAAAATGAGGGTAGGTTTACTCATAAAATTCAGTGAAAATTGAAATTCATTACATTTTCATCTTCTTCTTTTCATAAAATTCGGATTTGCTTCAGAATAAAGTATTTATTCTCCATGAGAAGTTTATTTGTTTTTTCATATTTAAGTTTGCACACCGATTTTAAGAACTTCCTACGGGAACTTTGGATGAAATATCATTATTTTCCTTGTTTATCTTTGAGCTTGATGACGAAGGCAATCAATACTGTCCTTATTTTATCATCTCTGATCCTTAGATTGTGTTTCCTGAAATCTCACGCAATAGAAGGAACGACTTTTATCACCTGGAATGACTCAAAAACCAGATTGTGTGGATCCATAATTTTGGGCCAATGGATTCGATCCGTTAATCGCCTTTGGATAGAGTCCACTTTCGTAGATGTGCTCATTAGTGTGCACGTCATCAACAATGGACATACTGAATTATTTTGGGGAGATTACGAGCATTGTTACATTTACAAACAATTTCATTATCTCTTGTTCGCTTTTACTGTTTAAGACATTTATTTTATTTGATTTGGACGATATGTATGGAATTAAAATATTAGATTAAACCATTAAAAGATAATGATTCATAGTGGTGAACACTACATAGGTAGTGATAGAATAAATTCATTTTCAATAAAACCAATTAAAAAATATTTTGTGTGAATTAGTGGTAGCGTTTTTTTCGTTAGAAGATTCATTAAATATTGCACAAAAATAGAATGGGACATTTTTTTGTTGAAAAGTTGTTGCCTTCAATTGATAGTAATAAAACTAATTAAGGGGTCGATTGCAAGTAATCTACAATCATAATCCATTATATGCTAAAATTTCAAATTTTAATTCAAGATGACTCAGTTCGTGGATCTCTTCAAATTAAAAGATTAATTTTTATTCTTCTAAGTAAAAAATTAAATTAAAATAAACCTTCAAAGAGAAAATTTTATTTAATAAAAAAAATGTTTAAATTTTGCTGTAAATGCAAAATTGCGTGTATTCTACAAATTTGGTAGAATGAACGCAAATGTATTTTTAAGCATTTTTATCAAATTACAAGCATTTTTGCTTTTAATTCATAATCTTATGAATTACAAGCTAAAATGCTTAAAAATGAAGCAGTTTTATAAGAAATCATGGGGCAATGGTAAAATTGTGTAATTTCCACAAAAAATTGTTACTTGCGATCTATAATTGTAAGTAGATTTGCTTTTTGGCCATAAAAATACAGGGATGTAAAGATATTTGTTCTAAAATGCATATAAAACTAAATTCTTTATCTTAAATTTCTACAAATTTGAAAACAGTGAAAATTTACGGAGAAGTTTCTTTGATTCACATTACGACTTTTCATAAAGTATCACAAAATAGAATAGAATTTAATTGGAAACATTTTCTATTGATTGCTTAAAATGCAAAGGAATGCATAATTGAAAATACAAATATATCTGTGAAATGAACCTCCTGAAAGCGATTACTAACTGAATGTTTTATTTTACCACATAATATTTATGTAACCAGTGTTGTTTAATTACAAATGGAATGGAATTTTTTCTTGTGTGTGGCCTACTTATTTCATGCCGTCAAATAAGGCAATTGGAAAATAAATATTTTACAAAATAAATATTATACTTATTTTTTAAATATTTTGCGAACTTATTTTGACATAAACTAAAATTAAATATTTGACTTTGGTATTGATATCAAACAAAAAAGGCCGGAAAAGTGCATCAAAAACAGGTGAAAATTAATAATAGAAACAATGGAATCAAACAGTTGAATAATTGAAAACAATGAGACATTGTTTTCAATTATTCAACTGTTTGATCTCGTTTATGTTTTATTGTTAATAATCATAAGAATTTATGGATTTCATGCTATTTAACTATTTTATTACTTAATCGGAACTCTTACTCAAATCAAACCTTCGTTCAATCCGTTGCGCCACAACAAAAATAAACATTTTCAATGTCCCTAACAAAATAGAATTGTGGTAAAATAAATATTATTCTGATTTCGTTTGGTTTAGATGTTAAAGATTACTACTCAAAGAAAGCACAGAGTACTTGAGGATAGTCCTCGATGGGCAAATATCTTTTAATTGCCTATGGGGGGGAGCACCTTAGTTAGGCTTCACCATTTGTCGTAACAGTTTTTTACAAAACTTTTTTCCGCTACTCCATTTCAACGTCCCGAAGATCATTTGGGTTTCATCTACTCAAGGCTAACTCGAGTAAAATAATATCTTTCGCTGACTTTTTGAATCTTTAATCATACCGACTGTCCTTTTGACGAATCTTTCTAAGTGTTCGTCCTCATATTTTACGGGTGTTGATTGTGAATACTTATTACCATTACAGTATTCTCTTACTGAAATATATTGTTGCTTGTCAAATAAACTATTTCTTCATGTGATGATTTGAGTACAATATGGTAAAATTATGGCTTTAAAGTAAAGTATGGGAAAAGTATTACTTGCGAGTCAGACATAGAAACTTCTTAATTTCAGGTCTGAAAAGTGAAATTAAAAAACGTATTACCTAATAATTCACTCATTTAATTCAAGAATTAAATGTATCTTACGATCTAATCATTTCAATAAATATAGTTGATGCATCAGGAAATTTTTTTGTATTTACTTAAAAAATAACAGGTGTGTTTGTAATGCAATTAACGTCCATTTACTGAATTACGATGACACCCGTCGAACTATGCAGCCTTCGGTACCAACGGCTTCTGCAAACTGTATATAGTCCAGGATACAGTGGACTTCGAGTTTCTAGATTGGCTAATAGATGGCACATCGGTTTCCGAAAGGGAATTGAAATTACACGGGATGTACTTTTAGAATTTCCTTTTGTTTAAAAAGATGGATAATAATTTCCTTAAAATATATTCTTTAAATTTAATAAAAACAGCGCTCCAAATAATCTACACATCGGGAAGGAGACGGGCAACTTATGAATAGAGAATAAGCTGTATTAAAAAAAAGGTTTGCAGCAAATGCAGGCCTAATATTTAGTTCAATAACTAAGTTATTAGATAAAGAAAAAAACATGAAAAAAAATAAAATGAAGGCGCGAATAACTATATCAAGAATAAATAAAATTCTGTGGATATACTCTAACTCTATAGAACATGGGTGCGCAACGGACAATTGCGGTAAAACGTTTTTTTATAGCATATGGCGTTACGCATTTTTTTTAAATATGTAGACCAGTAAATTGAATATGATAGATTTACTCCGTTTTAATGTGAAATTTATAAATTTTTACGTAAAACATTGATAAGTTTACCTAATGGCGGCCGTAAAGAGGCCGACAATAGCGAAAAGGTCCTAAAAAGAATGTCCGAAGGTAACAACAGGAGAAATAAAGAGGAAATTATGTATTTTTTGGTTTGGCTTCGGACATTTCATTAAAATATATCTTTGGACGCTCAGCCGTAATTAAAAGTGAATTATATTTTAAAAGGAATCGACGAAAGAACATTTGATTTATGAAGAAAACAAAATATCTGAATAGAAATATAGAATAGATGATAGTTGGAAAATGAAGGAAAACTTTTGAACACAATTTTGTCTGAAGTCAATTTGGATGAATAACAAAGGATTTTTATATATATTTTATATAGCGGAGGTACGAAATATTTAGATAATCGAAAATTCGTAATAAACTAACTTTAAAAGATGGCTGATGATATACACGCAAACAGATGAGAATAAAAAAATTAAATAAATAGAGAGAAGCAATTTTCGCTAAATGCTAAATAAAATGTATTCGTTCATTTGCTCAAATATTTATTCTCTTCTGTTGGCCATAATAAACGATTTTGAGAATATAATCATCACTTTATCGATAATAATCGTAAGAACGAATGTACTTTGGGTTGAGATTTTTCTGTTTCTTTTGATCTCTTCTTCAGTAAACGAACGTTATCCATATTTTTGAACTTTATTATCAGATCGTGTCTTATTTAATTCGCAAAAAATAAAAATTAATGATTAATATCCACTCTCTGATTCAGATGGTATTTGCGAAAGTAATTTATTAAGGAATAATGTAACGAATAAATAGAGTGCCAACATTCTGATGAAAAAAATAAGAAAGTAATGTAAGATTCGTTTCAAAATAGAATTATTGTAAAAGCTTACGATTCCGAGATATGATTAAGATATTCTTTCTCTGGAATTCATAGTTAATCACTGATTTGAAGAGCGAAAGAGATTTGAATGTATTTGATGTTTATGATTGAGTACATAAACTGGATTTCCTTTTAAGATAAAAAGCTATTCATTAAGTTTGAGCGAGTTTTCACAAAATGCACTTTCAGGATGCAGATGAATCCTTCCCCCTGCAGGATTCATCAGTTCAAGTTCAGTAAACCCCCTTCAAAATGTTCGTATGAGGCTTAATTAGTCTCTATGTGTACAATAATTCGTTCCTTTATCGAAAGAACGATTAGGAAAATTGGCATGATGATAAATAAAGACTATAAATTATATAATAAAAATATCAATTATATAATTACTATAAACCAAATATAGATCATCGGTTATCTTTCTTTCAATAGGTCCTGCCTTTGATGTTCACTGGAAAATGACTCCTTCCATTTTTCTGCACACATTTCTTATGCCACGTCTCTTCTCTATTCTTACGGTGAACATTCTTGTCCGTTATAATATTTATTGTGAAACCCATTGTTACTGAGTGTTGTATTTCTGTTTTCCAATTAACTCTGCCATGGATAACGATATCCTTTACGTCCATTCTGCATCTACAGTTTTCATCAAGATTTACGAAAGTCTCCTCCAACTTCATTCTCAATTGTTTTTTTTTTCAAAAGTTCAACGGGAGTGAAATTAATAACTTCTGTTTGTGAAAAAGTGCTCTAACGCACAAAGTTCTAAATAACTAATTCTAAATACTCCCCTTCTTAGGTTCTTTTTCAGCCGCATTGCTTCTGAATTCAATTTTTTTACAAACTTTCTCGTTTTGATAATAATCTCTACTTCAGTTGCTATGCATAATTTATGCGTATGATCCAAAAAACAAATTTTTATTGTGAATAGGTTGTTATTCAAGCAGGATAAAGAAACATTCAGTTAGTATCTTCGGCTACATGTTGCTCCTGACTGAAAGTAAGACGGTATTTCACTCATGTTCATATATATAATAGAACCAGAAATTCAGATGCAAAATACATGTAAATCGAATACTGTAATGTACGTCAGAATAGGGCTCTCATATGGGCACTTTCTAAAATCTCGACTCACCGTACGTCTGTCTTCAAGTTCACTTTAACCTTCTGTAATTACAATATCATTGTCTAAGTCTTTACTTATAAGTACATAAGCCTTAGAATCCAAGGCTTTACATTTGATACTTTGTAATTAAATTCTGCGGCATTTAAAATCCAGAGCGTCTTATTTCTCGAGAATGCTTATCATCTCCGTTGCAATTATTCTGAAGACCGCTTTATCAGCATTATAATGTGATATTTAAACCCTTCAAGGGTATATTTGACATTAAAAACATACATTATTCATCCCGATTTATGGATAATTGCTGCTAATAAAACAGCCATATCTCGTAAATCAACTTCTTGTCCAATTTGGTTGAGAAAAGAAGCTCATTAACAGAATTTCAAATGTTTTTTTTTGAGATTTATTTAAATTTATCTTCAAAAATCTCAAGAGCCTCTATTTTTCTCAATTTAAAATTTGAGTTCACAAAATTTATTCTTTATTTCCAAACATGGGGAATATTTCTGATAAATCTGTTTATATTCTTTGAACGATCCTAAATATCAACCTTTACTGATCTAAAAATCCAAAACTGATTATGTAAATACGAAACATTGCGGGTTTTTTTTTATTATGATAATATCACTAATGTGTAGGATAAATCTCGCACATATTGAAGCAGTTTCAGCAAACATTCGAAGATAAAATTATGCGGATCTCAACTCCGACGAGTGCGGATCAGATGATTGAAAATGATACAGGACTTCTACAATTTATGCACTTTTTACCATAATCAATGGAATTATTAGTTCATTTAATTCTCGAGGAGTAAAAGATATTATGAAAGGCTAACATTTTTACATAAGCAGTTCACGTTTAAAAATGTTAAATTGTATATTGCACTCCTATCATTTTCAGTAACATTTGGTTTGTAAATTTCTTCGATTCAGAAATTTATAATTATTTAATTTAATGTTTATTAACACATATTATCTCAATTTGAATATGCTCGAATAATTTGTGGAAGACTACCACAAAGTCCAGGTTAAATTTCTCGATTTTATCTATTTTTATAGTAAACAGGTGTCAACATTTATGATATTCGTATTTCATGAGTTGCATGTAAACTGAAAAATTATAGTTAATTCTATACTCAGCGATAAATTCTTCGTCAATGTCACAAGCAACTTTGCTTATCAATACCTTCTCTTTTCTTCTTTTCCTAATTTCTACTTTGGTTCCAAGAATCATAGGTGAGCTACTAACAACTATATTAATTTCCGTTCTCGCGTTGTATTTGAAACACTTCTCATCCGTTTTTCATAATAGATTCCCATAAATGTTAAACTCCACATAATAACTTAATCTTCGTGGAAAAGATGGAATGGTTCATTCAGACTTGTGAAGAAAAGTCCTGCGAACCTTTTTTCTTCAATCTCCAGCATTTAACACTTTGAAGGAGCTTATAACCTTTTCTAGAGCGTAGAGCATCGTGTCCCTGTTCACACTATTAAGTTAGTGTCCTTTACAGTGAAATTGACCGCTTTAAATGATTAGAAATAGTAACAGATTGTCGCTGAACCGCTGTAGGGCACTCGGATCGTGGGCGTGAGGAAGTGACGTCAGGTCTTCAAAGAGTTCCAGTGATACGCTGCTGATCAAATTTACAGGATCACCAATGAGTACTTTTGTAATAGTCACTTATTTAATTATGTAAAACTAGCAATAAATATAACTATTACTTCTGCGCGATGAAGTTTCTTTAAAGAATTACTATTATTAAATCAATATTTGATTTAGATCTCCCCTAAATAATAATGTGTTAAAAATGTGGTAAATTTCATCGCGTGGAACTGAAGTAAATATGGTGCGCATTTACATGAGTTAGACTTGCATATACATGCGAAATAAATGTCGTTCATTAAAATCTTTTTGGTATTATGTGAGAACAGTATTAATTTTAAGAGTAAATTGGTCCCATAATCCATTTCTCCTGAACCTTTAGTAATGTTTTGTGTCATATTTTATATTCAAATAAATATAACTGCACATTTCTCCTTAAGATTTATTCTTCTTAACTACACGATGTTCGTTAATATCTATTGATTTGTATTAATTTCACTATAAAACTAAATATCTCTTTCATAATAAAGACGGGGAATCCAATTCATCATTCGCTTAGGATCGTTTATGACCGTTATTTCCTTTATAATGAACTCCATAACTCTTCTGAAAATCTCATTTGGTAACATCTTAATTAGGCTCCCCAAATTTAACATCTTGAGACCTGTGAATGAAGCGATTTAGCTTTCAAATGAAAACGAGCAAATACTAGGAGGTACTTCATTTAAGGCCGAAGGCGATTAACCCTTCGATTAATATCGTTTCACATGAAGCGATTGAACTTCGATTCGTTTTGCCATAAATCCCTACGTCACACTTATCACGATAACGTGATATAAAAGGTCAATTAAGAGTGACATTTCTAAGGCAGCAACATTTTTGTAGATTTTTACAAACACTTGAAAGGTTTTTGATTTAGTTATTATTATTCCTATTATCATTAAGAAGTAATGAGAAATGAGTACAGTTGATACTTTTGTCACCCTTCTTTCCTCTATCGTGCTCCTGCGTTGGCAATAAGATAAAAAGGTTCATTTCTTTTTAGCAATTATGTATCTTTCGGAGGAAACTTAAGAAAAAGAGAGAAATAAGTCGTCTGGGTTGTATTTATAACATAATTACAAGTAAGGATGGTTGGGTATCCTTTAAAAATTCTATTGTGAAACCTGATTTTTGCGGTAAAGATAGCCACGAATTTAAAATTAAGCCCCGGCAAAGAACGGATATAAAGAAGTATTCTTTTCTCAAGAGGGGAATTTCAGAATGGAACAAGTTACCATTATCACTCTTGAGACCCTAACCTAAAAATGTATAATTCTTCAAAAAGAAATGCTCCAATATTTTGTAGAATTAACATGTGTATATTATAAGGGAATGGAAATGTTGTAATGAGGGGGCTTCTGGACGAAGTAAGGGATTGCTTGACAGGGCGATGTACGGTGGGGTTTCACCCCGAGACCGCTACTGTAGCAGTGAAGGTCTGACATGAACCCCGAAAAGCTCCAGAAAAAACTGTTAGTTCTAATAATTAAATTTATTTCGTTATATTTAACTATTTAAGGAAATGTTATTTTACTTACGATTATGTTTTTGTCAATTTATGTATTATAATTTATTTTTCGAATGCTTTATGTTAATGTATATGTATATATGTAGAAAATAACTGCCACCAGGCTTACAACCTACTTGCAGTTAACTTAATATAATAATAAAATAATAAAAAATCATAAATTTTCCCAAAAATAAAATAAATAGGCACAAAGAAGAGCATTTATATTAAATATCAGAAAACTTGCTTTCACTTCTAAGGCTTCGTCTTTTTAATAATGCACGTACTGTATAATAATTTATTATAAATGAAATTTGACGTTAAGCACAAATTTCGTTATTTGTTCACTGCATAGCAACGGCAATTTAAATTCTATATTACATCATTTTAATCCTTAACGCATTTCACTTACACGAAAGTAAAACTTTCGACACAAGTATGCTTTGACAGCCTAAGTCTCTTCTGAATCGGTTCTATAATGCGTCCCATTGGGAGAAAAGTAAACACTAGTACGGTCATTCATTTACATAAGCGGAGAATCAAACTTTCTCTTTTTATTGAAGAAAATAAACTATCCTCATATTCTTGAAATGAAAGATTCGGAACTGATATCTGTGAAAGCTCCTAATTTGGACAAGACAAATTAAGAAGGATCATAAACAGGAATTTCTTGAGATGCTTTTGAAAAGGATGTATTTCACTCTAGAAGTAAAGTCTGAATCGAAAATTCTTCATCACCTTTAAAAGTTGGAGTGGAAAATAGAGTATTTAGGATATTTTACCAAAACTTGGGAATTTTTTCTTTATATCATTAAATAAGATTTAATCCATGGAAACATGTATAAAATCTGCTAATGGAACGCTTAAGTGTATTTGCGATATATCTCATATTAAATTTTTGTTTCTGAAATAATATTTGAAGGATTCTGCGAATGAATTCATATTTTTTAAGTTCTTTTGAATTGAAGATACACTATTCTGCAGAGTTTATCTCAAACAAATAATATTGAAAATAGAATATTGTACCGAATTTGTTGAATTTTAGAAGAAAGTGAATATTAATTAAATGGAACTTGTATTCGTACAAAATAAGATTTAAAAGAATATGAAATTCATCTTAAAGTTTCGTAAGCTCTTTCATTTTATTGTAATTTGTGACGTGCGAATTGTTTGCCCTATACAATTAATAGCCATTAATTAGGAAGAATGGATCTTCTTATTTTAGTATGGGTAATCAAGAGTGAAAAATTGTTCGATCTTTTACGTGAGATACGAAGAGATTCTACCAATTTAGATACATAAAACTTTAATAATGCGTGAGCATTGACGAAAATTGGCAATTTCGAAATGAAAATGTTAAAAGGATTACTTATTAAAGTGGTACTTAAAGGAGCTCAATTATTAAAATTAAATAGCTTAAAACGGCAGCAATCATTAGGTTAAAAGGCACAGAACGGGATCTTTAAAGGTGGGCGTGTCAATTAATTAATACGAAAGATTGACTAAATACCATCAATTCCGCATCTCGACTTGTGAAAGCATCTCTTTCACCTGATGACGCAATGATCTTATGATGATTCATAGATTTTCTAAGCATCTTCTTCATAAGAGTAAAGTATAAATACGATTTGTATTTTATAATAGAATAACGTGATGAATCATTTAATCGGACTTCCGCTTCAACAAAAGACTAATGTAAGTAGAAATATCGATTTCTTCTATAATTTTTCACCTTTAATATTAATCTAAACAAATATAATTCTATTAATTTATTATAGAATAATCATACTCTTTGGAATTCTAAACCCTTTGCATTTGTATTGGTTGTCGGCATTAAATCTTGATAACTACATGAAATATTTTTATCAAACATAAAAGAAACTAGCAGCTACCATAGTCAATTTGGGTTTCAAATTATGAATATTATCAATGAAATGGATGACTGCATTCAGGTATTTTGTCCTTGGCTATATATTACAAATTATTCCATCTTAAAGTGCAATAGCTGATACATATATCTGTTATATTGATCGTCCGAAATTACATAACAATTTTCTAACTATATTTTCAATTTAATTCACAAATTGAATTTTATACGCAGCTTGAGTGTGTTCTAAAATTAGTGCAATTATATATTTGCCTTATCTTTACACTTTATATATCATCCAATTTTTTTGGATTAACTTTCGTTTTTTTCGATTCGTTTAAATCATTTTATATTGTAGAAATAAATGAAATGATTATCCTTCGTATCATGGAATTTTGAAGAAAATGGTGTTCAGCGGCGATCACAACTAACCCTATGGAACGACATTTTCAAGGCAACGCGAATAACAGAAGTGGTGGCACTTTTTCAAATGCAAGGATATCCCCTCCTTCAATCTTGTCTTCAATTTCAGGTGAAAGGGCGTCCTGTGCGTGGGCAAATGGAATGACACCGACACATCTGTTACTTTTTCTTCATTCTTAAGCAACTATCACAGCAAATTTACTTTTTATCATTGCTGTATTTCAATTCAAGTGAATTTAGTTGAAAAAGAAGACATTTCAATGTTTGCATCTCTAAATAATTGCTATTTTAATAAATTATCGTTAACTCAATCAATCAATATCAATAAATTAAGTTTACTGTATACCGAACATCGTCGTAAATATGAGTATTTAAATCATATAGTGTTAAACGGAGGCAAACCTATATGAATTATAAAATTACATTGTGCGTTATGCACATTTAGATACACATTAAATTATGTATGAAAACTGAGGATATATAAAATGTTTAAGATTCTGAATAAAGTTAAACAAGTGGAAGTAGAGTATTTATCGTATATCAAATAGATTGTCAGCGAACTATAAACGAGCTTAATATAGTTAAAGCTATAAATTTCCAATGTACAGTATGTTTCCTTTTTTATCATCTCTGCTCTCTTAATCAAATTGGAAATTTAGTCGGACATTTGGAATATTGTCAAATAGAATCGATTATAGATTATTAGAAAAAATATTGTTGCACATTCGATATGCTTTTCTTTGAACGCCCTTAAACGCAATTTTTCATTCTTTTTTACCATTCATCTGCAAATTCTCTCAATTAAACTAATTCTTCATAGAAATCCTCATTTTGAAGACCATTTCTCATTCATTACCATCTTTGCCTTGTAATTCATATAATCTCGAATCAAATATTTGATATTTTGCGCTTCCAGTCATAACAAATCACGCATTTTCATAGAATTAGTATCTGAGTATGAGGAGAAAAATACTCAATCGCTGTCCATGATTTTCCTTTCCAAAATGTCATCATCATATTCCTGAATCATAGTCATAATTTCTCTAAATGTATATTTCCTCTCGTTCTCTTTGATTTCTCTTCTAAGAGCGTTTTTTGTATATTAAAAGAAGTCATACCCAAAACATACCTACTAAATGGTTTTTCTCATCTTTATAAATCCTTTTCTTTGAAAGTATTGGTTTTCATTCATAATCTAACATATATGTTTTTTTTCGATAAGAAGTTATATATTTTCCAAAACATTCCTTTCAAAGAAAGCCATCCCCACGGATCTACCGATCCGGAAGAGAGAGTATAACGAAAAAAGATTTTTTGAGAAGAAAATTGTGAAAAGAAATATTTAGAAGAGATACAATACAGATAAACAAAAATAGAGAAACGAGAGTTAATTATAAAATCTCTTTGATATAACTTTATGTTATATAAAACTCCTCATTCAACATGTAGGGATTTCGATGAAATATGATTGGTTTATATCTACAGACAAGTGGAATTTTTGCAGTATGTCGTTCAATGAAATAAGATCCTTTCTCATTTTATTCTATATATTCTACATTCTCAGTACTAAAAACTTATTTAAAAGGTGTATAATTTCTTTTAATCTATTATACTCCGTAAAACTAGCTACAATAACAAATTAAAACTTCAAGAAATTTTGGTCAATTATTCTTGTGATGTAGTTAACCAAAACATCTCATGTTCAACGAATATTTATTATGATTCGATATAATAAAAATTATTTATGAAATATTCAAACCATAAAATACGTTATTTTAGTTCATATTTTAGGCTTTCTACAGCAAGCTGTTAATGTGTTTAGATCATCTCATATCATAAAAGTTCGGAAATATTTCGAAACTCATGATTCTGGTTTTAATCATCGTCAAATTCACTAAACTTACATATCGATCCATTCTTCTCCGAAAGAATCACTCGGAAGAATATTTCATCGACATCGAGGACAAAATGGCTTACTCTGTCGTTAGTATAATTACTTATCAAACTTTTGAGTCCTTCAAAGTAAAGAAATGAAATGAAGGTATACTTTCTTTAGTATATTCAAAATACTGTTTTCTTGCTCAGGATGTCACTCCTCGTCCTTTAATATGATTTCGAGAAACGAAGGTCAATGGTGGCCATATGGTCGCGGGTTCGTCCTTGGAATCGAAAGAGGGTTTCTTCACCGATTCTTTCTTCAAAACATATGGATAGTGTAATTCTCGTGAGCATCAATTGTTGGTGTTAAACTGTTTTGACAACTGTTCAGAGCACAAACATGAACAGGTGTTTACAAAATATATTCCTTTTCTTTGATTGATAGAGTTCATTTCCATCATTTTGGATATTGATCGAAAGAGTTCATCGCATCTTCTTTCTTTCGCTGAATAGAATAGAAGAAACCAAATGAAGATATCTTCATTACCTTTTCATGTTCTGCTATCTCAAAACTGATCAAAGTATGATTGTGAAAACGTTTTCTACCGTTTAAAATAACGATTCCTACAATTTGCACTCTTGATTTTTATAATAGAGAGTCAATAATTGACTCATCAATTTTAAAAAAAATGAAGATTGCTTGAAATTCTACTTTCTATTGTTAATTTGAAACCTCATTTCTAATCTTACATTGCAGACGAAAAATTTAGAACTCACGAAAATATACAACCCAGATGGACCTTCCTTAATATGGGCATACAATAGATGGTAATTAATTTATTTAATCACATTTTTATTGCTTTATTTAACTTTATAATCTCTTATTCATTTTGTATTTTATTGTAATTTCACTGAGAATTGGCAGTGTCTGCTGTATATGAAACTGTTGTGAATAAATAAGTATATTACTTTGATTTTTAAAAATATTTACATAATAGTATGATAAACACTTATATCAATAACATAACGATTATCTGATAATACAATCTTAAACATTTTAAGATAAATGTGGAAGTACTGAATTCAATGTTTTTAAGATTCAACTTGATCGATTCATTTATACCGTCCTTCAGAAGAACATATGAAGATAGTTAATTTCGTGGAAGTTCTGCGTTTGAGGTTCGGGTTCTTTTATAACATGCGGTAATAAAATCAGAATTGAAAAGTAAAAAACCGCGTATTGAATCGAAATTGATTTTATTGTCGAATATAATTAACCGCAAAACGACGCCTTCTTCTGTTTAGAATATAATTATATTTATTAGTTTTATATGAGGTAACGGAAAAGATTCATGAAGAGAATTTTAAATTTCGTTTTGAATAATTAAGTACGAAAATTGATTAAATACAAAAGATTGGTATCGGCGGAAGAAAATTTGATCTAGAAAAAAAGAAACCTTTGTCTGGTTTAACTTTGAATTTTGATCTCAAGAAATATTAACAATGGAATTTGTATTTGAAAAGGCAACCAAAATCATTAATCGTGACACTACTATGTTGGAAAACTTCAATTTTAAATTTAGTATATATAAATTAAAAATAATTATAAATTTAATCTTTTGTAATTATAAGACAGCTCTATCAATATCGACACCTAATACACGTATTTTTACATGTATGCAACTTGATTCGATGGATCCTTGGATGGATGGATCTCAGGTATATTACAAACTCTTGGGTTAAACTTAAAGACCCATTTTCGATGTTTTTGCTTGTCTTCCGAAAGCCAACGGCACTTGGCCCTCAACGAAGTCCTGAAATATCCCCGCAGGTGTTCAGTAGGTCAAAGTATCATTTTTGCAGCACGAGAATCAGCTGATAACACACTTTTATTGCTAAATTTCGTTAAATATTATTCAAATTTAATGATATTAATGCTCCCCCTTATGATTTGTTACGTGTATAATTACGCAAGGATCCAAGGTAAGGTACTTAATAATTTTCTCTATCTGTTCCCTGAGTTGAGCAGAGCTTCCTTTTCAGTTGTTCAGCTAAAACTCTTGCATGAGTTCTGCAGACAACAGGAAGGATACTCATGGTCATTTTTGTAGACGTCATGAATTCTCTTTTCGTATAAATACTTGATTCCATTCGTTTGTGATTTATTGCTTTTCCAACGTAATTCGAGAATTATGATACTGAAATATAAAATACTCCTTCAAGGCACTAACAATTTCATGCAATTTCATATTCTGGAGTGCTGTCAGAACTTATTCTGAGAAAAATTATGGGATATCGTACAAAATATTAGCTCCTCCTTCCATTTCTCGTAAAGCTAAACATAGGCATTCCGTTGTAAGGATCGTACGTATGTTTACGGGAATCGCTCATTCTTCTTTCTGTACGGCTAATATCTGTTTATTTCTCATTCCGGCTAACAATAACTCTTTTTTATGGTCTCTACGGATTCATGAACCACTTTTTCATTGGTCTTATTTAACTGATGGCACTGCATAGTATCATGTATTCAAATAGTATATTTTTATATTTTTGGTTATTCTCTTTAATTTTAAATTGTTTTATATCTTGGGCGCTTTCCTTCTTAACTTTATTTATATTCGCTCTCTATTTCTTTTAGCGCATATTTTCCATGATTTTCTCATCATTCTCCCATCAGAACCCATTTCTCAGTTCACAAAGGCAGTAATATATAAGAATATTCGATTTTAAATTTATATGAAAGAAAACAAAGTATTTATTGTAATGATCCAATAAATGTATCAGTGTGATAAGAGATTAAAATGACACGAATAGAATATTAGAATACAATAATTCCAATAGAGGTTTTCGGCTACAGAATCATCATACTCTGAATATTTTTATTCCCTGAACGATCACAATGATCTTCCCCACAAAATGGACTCGGTCCAAATGGGAAGCTGCGCGCAGGTGTCGGATTGGGCGTCAACCTCTTCTACATCCGGTGCGAATATTCCACTTCGGCCTTTTGTTGATGCAGAGAACAATAACCGTAAATTCGAGAGACTATTTCGAACTCCACATTTTTTTTCATAAAAAGAATACATAAGAGTAATTTTTTAAGTTCGAGGAAAAAATCAAATGCGCTTCTGGAATCAAATAGGAGACGTTACGAAAAATAAGTTTCCATAATATTCCTTTCATCATGTTTTCAAACATGCCATCTCTGAATTATTGATGTTCGTAATATCTCAAAACGAATTTCCTTTCTTCGTCTTCTATTGTAAATTCGTTACACAACGTGAAGTTGATTTACCTTTTTGGAGGAACTTATGCAACTCAATTTTACTAAATTATATCGAGCTATTGAAAAAACTGCTGTTCCCTCTAAGGAATTCATTTTGGAGCGATTACAGAAACCTTCGTATGCTCGATAACTCCAAGGGTGCTTATTTGATATTTCGTCTCGACCGTTGTCATAACAACCGAAGAATGTTACAATATGCGTCAAATATATATATTTCAAAGAGTATGTTGACTTTTACAAAGATTCAAGAGATGGCGATCCATTTATAGATATTTTTAAAAATAGCAAGCAATCGAACGTAAAAATATACAAATCACAGTTAGTATTTCATTCACGAATGTACTCCATTCTCCTCTTTGGTTATCCCAAATAAAGAATGAAAAAACGCATGGTTTTGGAGTCACGGACACCATCGACATTTTCGCATAGACAAATAGAAAATTACATAGAATATAATTGGGACATCAGCATTATTAGGGGTGATAGGACTTAATATTCAAAGGATAGTCAAAGTAGAAATAGTGTTCTTACTGTGAAAAATTTCCATTAAAAGCCTCAACATTATGTGTTAATAATAAAACTTTTGTATTTTATTGTATCGGATTTAAATTAATTTCAAACTTTATCTACCGATGTTAATACTCTGAAAATTTCGGCTTGGATTTCAATTGGTAAAGTATTAGAAAAACGATTTATTCGGCGACAGTAAAATCATGAAATGTAAGGTTCGCATATCCTTCCTACGATTTTTTTACGGATGATTTTATAATTGTGATGAGTCACCTTATGTTGGATGGCGAACTCCATCGGCAGGTTTCGAACTCGCGTCCTCATTTCAAGAAGCCCTTACTAAACCCACGCATTTTATGCATCCGAGTGGAAGTACGTTGGATATTGAAGAGAACTTACCACACGCTTACAGCAGCTAAAATTCCGCATTTGTTTCAACAGCTAATGGTTCCCAAAAAAGGAACGCTGACTATTTCTAGAGGTAATTTTAGGGTTATCGATTTGAAGTCAATCGAAAGCTCGTTGTTAAAGATCTACTATTCTTGAATATTGACAGCTATATTCAGATCTAAATGCAATGACATAAGCATTCAAAATACCTTATGTCAACGTTTGTTGATTCCTCGCACTTTAGTCCGTGAAAAATAAAATATTGACTGATTTTAAAAGAATTGGGTAAAATGATGAAAATTCAGTAGTATTGGTCATATTCCCTCAATTCTAAATTGCCATTTTGTTTTTTCTGTGACTCGGGTTTCTCTTTGAAGTGTAATAAAAATGGTAGATTTGAGAAAAATTTGTTGCAGTCGTTCGTTGGGCTTGTTTCGCTGCTGGAGCAATTACACTATCTGGAAGGGTCGCGTAATTTATAAATACACCTCGGTTATTTCCGAAGGCATCCAGTGAATTAACAGGAATAGACTTCCCGCTACGATTTCTTTCTTTTGGCCTTAAACTCTCTCACTTCATTTGCCCTTTGCGGCCTTTGTATAATCACTAAAATATTTCCATGAACACGATAACTATATTTGCTTCTTACGCAATTTAAATGAAGGGTCAATCATAAAGTAAACACTTAGAGCAAATTTCTTTTATTAAATTCAAGATGTTTTAGGAAAATTGCCAGAGTTGTGAGCTCACGATCGATTACTTTTATCATCAAAAACAATCAGTTACCTTCTTGCTATTTCTTTTACAAATCTTATGTTTCATATAAATATACTTCTGCTTTCTTTAAATAATATTCAAAATTTTATTATCATAACAAAATTTCGTATTAATTATACAATTAATATATTAATATGGGCTAATATATTACTTTATTAATCATAATCTTGCACATTAAAAATATTTTCATATAATTGAGGTATTGAAAAACATTTAAAATAATTGACGAATCGAATGGACCTTGGCTTATAGTTGAATTAGAGACAAATTTACATTTGAAACTTGTTTTTCAATCAAAATAAAAATTGAGAAAACTCGAGCCCAAAAGTTTGACCATCAGAATTTCTATCGCTCTAGATGAAATCCTACCAAATGTGAATTCTATTTTAAGCTTCCACATTTAGGTTTTGCTCTTAAATATATTTCAGTTACACTTAATCGTCGATCGAATGGAATTGATTCATTATCTTAATGAATTGTAACCTTTCGATTTCTAAACATTCTGCTGTGTTTCTATAAGTTATCTGTGAAAATATCTCGATTGCATATTATTTCATACTAATTCTACTTCCTTATTACTAATCTTTTATGATTATTTTCCGCAAGGTTCTCTGAGGTCTCCACTTTTAATCATTTGATTCGCGTCATTTCCTTTTTTATAGGAGAAGTGGTATAAAAATATCCTATGAAAATGCACCGCAGTTAATAGTGAAAGACAAAGTTCAATGAACATTCATGAATAATAGGAAGAATATTCGAAATTGCTACGACTCCGTTTTGGTAAAATGTTAAAATACCAACGATTACATTTACAAATACACAAAAATTCGTCACGTAATCTTCACATTACTGTTGGTTGGGTTGATGACAATTTTTTCAGAAAGTGGATGCAAGAATCAATCAATTGACAGGTAGACTTTTTCAGATTTTCGAATAAAACTTTTTTTGAATCGACTCAAGAGACTAAATGCATTGTTTTTCGCCAGATACCTGACTATAAGTGTTTAGTTGTTAAAGCAATAAGAATAGTTCTGATTGAAGCGACTCCTTCAGGGAAGATTTAATTTTATAATTAACTATGAACGCCAAAAATAACGCCATCTCGTTCGACCTTGATAATATGCCAACTCTGGATTTGTTGTTTTACGCACTCTCACGAGTATTATTTGAAAGAAACTAGAGTGTGACTACTGTTGATAATCTTAAACAGGAAATTTGGTAGTTCATTTTCTGCTGTTTCATTTCTTCATCTGACCTACTCTTAATTACTTTTAATTTCACTGAAAATATGCTACATTCGCATAAAATATATATACGTTATATAAAACTACATCTTCAGGCCTGAATTTATTCTGTTTTTCTGTGGAAATTTACAAAGTTCATTTTTTACTAAGGCTTTCCACGAAGTCACGTCTTCTCACAATGGTTTCAATAATTACTTTTACTTATGAACACTCAATAGTATACAAATATTAATTATTAGATAAATATTTATTCAAAAATTTATTTTGTATTTAAATCGCTTCAAATGGACGAAAAACTATTGAGAAAAATAAATGAGGTAAAAATATATTCGAAATAAAAATAAGAGACAAAGCATTTGAATGGTGAAAGGCCCTTTTACCGTTGATCTTCTTCTCTAAATGGACTTCTAGGAACATTTCCATTCGAACAGACTTTCACATAGAAAACCTTGATTTATATGAACATGTAGATAATGAAAACCAAATGGTAACCAATTTGCATATAATGCTAATGATCTTTTACGGTTTCCGGCGAAAATTAAGGTAATACTATTTCACGCCAAAACTCACAAGAACCTGAGAAAATGTTAACTTTTTTGGCATGTTTATCCCTAAAACTCATTTATAGGAACACAGAAGATATTTTCAAGATTCTCTTTTTATTATCGTAAGGATGATCTTCATTTCTTTACTGATCTTTATTTCTCGTGGAACAATGAGAGCACCTAACAGAAGAAGATGCTGATGGTGACATAAAAACAACAACATTAAATGTATGTTCAACAAATTAAATCCGTTTTTTATATTTATAGGAGTAATCTTAAAGAAAAGAAGCATAAAATAAGCCACAAATCATAAGAAAGTGTTTTATATATTTGGTCATGAATAATACTTTACGTAAAAAAGAGGTACAATGAGAGAGAGGCAATATATAAATGATGGAAGGACGTAGCCATTCCATAAATTCAATTGAAAATATTTTAAGGAAGAGTTGAAATTTGGAATTAAGAACTGGATCAGTTAAATTAAAACTTACAATTAGATTACATAAATACAGTGGTACCTCGAGTTACGAGCAGCCCGACATACGAGTTTTTTGAGATACGAGCTGGAGCTCGGGCCATATTTTTATTCGAGATACGAGCCCAAATTCGTGTTTCCGGAGCTAGTTGATGCGCTGGGTCGAGCATCATCCGAGAAAATCTCTCACTCACTCGCACGTGTTACTCGCCTGAATCGAAGTGTATCTTGTGCGCTGTAATCTTTTTTGCGTGATTTCTGAACTTTTTACTTTGTAAAGAAAGTGCAACCAAGAAGGCAGAAACAAGTGATAATTATTTACGTAAATGTTAAGGTTAGTTTAAGTTTAATTTTAAGAGCATTGTTTTAAGTATTTTCTTTTATTTGAAATTAATGAAGTGTACTTTAAGTTTTAAAAAAAGCGCCGTTTACGTATGTGTTAAGAGTGCCTACACACCTTCCCTCCTCGCCGTTCACCTTCGTTAGCCGAACTTTTCCGTCACCAAAGTAAGACTATTATTCAAAATAACTCTAATTTCTTTGCTTCATAATTTTGTTACGTATTTGTTAATTTTACATGTTTATTTGTTAATTAAAAAGATATCTTTATTCATAATTTACAATGTTTTGAGGATTTTTCACAGGTCCGGAACGGATTAATGGCATTTTAATTACCTTCAATGGGGAAAAATGCTTCGAGATACAAGCAATTTGACATACGAGCAAGGTTACGGAACGAATTGAACTCGTATCTCGAGGTAACACTGTATAATATATATATAAATAATTTTATCATTCGATTCAAATCTTTTGCTCGCTGTTTCATTTAGTTAAAACCTACGTTATATAGAAATACTTGAGATTAGAACTGTTCTTTATCACCTTCAAAGTATCACCTCGACCCTACATCTGTTGAGGCTACAGGTCTTCCCACGCACGAGACACGCGCCCATTCACTCCTATTCCAGAATGAAATCATTCGACTACGATTTCTTTTTAATATGCTGGCGTAAGATATTAACCACTTTAATTCACGATTCAAATCAAATTATTTACCTTATTGCTTCAAAAAGAATATTTAGAAAAGAATTGAAAATCGAAAGATTTTATTCCAGTATTTGAAATTAATATTTTATATGCTAAAGCTACGAAACTGTTGATCCATAGGTTTTTTTTATCCAAAGCAACTCTTAGATTTCTAAGAATAATGAGGAAGGAATAGATTCGACTGCATTAGGAGAATGGTAAAAATTACAATTGAATGTCGTATGGAAGATTAGGATTCTTTTTCACGTTATTTTCATCTGTATTTCTCACCATAAATTGCTAATTGCTTTCCATCCTCTTCAGTTTATTTAAATTTTCAAGAACTAGGACGATTAAAAATGATATCTATCAGCTTCCCTCCGATATGATTAAGAAAGCAGTTCTTGAGTTTACTGTTACATTTCAAGTATCATTTTATTGAAATTACGAACAACTCTTTGCTAATAATTGAGTTTTTGATAGATAATTAATATCCACTAAAATTTGTAGTTACATTATTTTAATAAAATATCTGTTTCTATACCACTCTGAATGCAGTTCACATATTTCATTTAAATGGATCATTCTTGTTCTTAATCTATTAGATTTACATGTAATTCTAATAAAAAACTTGCAAGGAAATTTTAATAGTTTCAATTTTGGAATTTTTTAGCTACACTATATTTAAATGATATACTTTTGGATATTAAACAAGTATTTTTATTCCTCTTATAAATAAAATACACTAATTACTATTTAACGTGATATTCTTATGTATGTGTATAAGATTATGATTATAGGATATCTATTTATTGCGACTTTTTGCTCGACCAGAGATTGGAGTGGACTTACTTTGGTCATTCGATTCTTCGGTTTACTTTAATGGACTCAAAATGTTCTTATTGATAATAAATATAACTCTTATTTGGATCCAATCGCAGATCCGATTGACTCTTTCATTCACTCCATCGCCATGAATGAGAATCGAAAAACGTTCTCAATAAAACACAAACAAGATCCTATTAGAGACGAAACTTAAATGCTGACACATGTATAAAAAAGCGGTTTGATTGGTGGTCGTGGCAAAAGAATCCATATACGGGCGAAAATGGGCGTGGGCACGTCATCTTAACACAGGGAGATCAACACCGTTCACTTTGAAAGAGAGGATATGAAAGTTGTCGACCATGAGATTGTATGAATGGAGGCTTCCCTCACCCCACACAACGAACGCTTTCATTGAGAAACCCTCGGCTTTCCATTCCTCCTCTCATCCAAAAGATGTTTGCGGAGTGTAATCTGTAGTTTTTACATCTCCTCCCTCATTGGTTTTGATTTGCGTCCAAATTGATTGGCATCTACAAATATTTTACTCTATGATTGAAACACGGGTATTACCATTTGTATCTTCTTGCATGGGTTATCAACGGAAATATTTATAGATAAAATTATCAAAAAGAAAAGATTTGGATCGCAGAAAAGAATTTATAACAGAATGCATAATTAATTTTGATTTTTAAACCATAAAGGATTGATGCGATAAATAAGTAGAAGAGTCCAAAAATTTATGTAACTAACGAATCTAATGAATATATGAATTATGAACTGACATCGTCATTATTTGTAAATAAAATTCCGACGCTCATAGAGGTGTTTATGCAAAAAAATTAATGCATGGAATAACGTTCGTTTGCTTATTTCCTCAATTAGACGAAGAGTTTTTTTTTAATCTCGGAGAGACCAAAAAATATATGCAAGAGCATTTCAATTATATTTTTTGAATTAATTTCACTCGAAATTCGTATTTACCCCTTCGTTACATTTGCTAATTTATTCCAGGATCGCTTAATTAGTTTGCTGTTGCTCAATCTCCCTGAGAAAAATTCAATGTTACCGAAAGAAACTCAAAAAGGTGATTCGATCATCATTGTGAGTAGCTGTGCTGATATTCGATTGACTACATGTATGCCCTATTTCGATCCAAAGGCTTAACAAGTATTTACTAGAACTGTATGAAACGGTGTTTCCGAGTATTCCGATTACGTGAACATATTCCACAATTTTCTGCCCTATTAGTTGAATCAATATTCATTTCTGTAAAAATTTGCATATATTTAGCTCGTTTTTCTGGTGAAGTTTCCTTCACAACGGCAAGTAAATTTCAGAATATTCTGATATTATCTTCTCTTTTAATATGAAATAAAAATGCTTTTAAATTTCGCTCAATGTATTAGTGAATCACTAGACCAGGAAATCAAGGCGTTTACGTGTCAACAAAGTACGACGTTTGTCTCGAATCTTCGAACGGAAGCAATCTTCCAATGGATGATAGCAGTGATACTTCATATTAACTGTGGAATGGAAAGGCTTTAATTACAGCACGATCAAGATTCATCCCTTACTGCAATCACTTTTTCTGATAAGTATGGTCCTTCAACATGCAGTAGTTAAGGACCCCAAAATGACAGCCGTTAAGGACATTCTTACGAAGCGGATAACAACCTCATTGCCACGCACCAAAAAATGGGAATAAATTATTTGTGATGTTGATGAATGGATGGTACGGGAGTGGAGGAAGCTAGATCTGCGTCGAATTAAGAAGACGAATATGAGCTTCCGGGGAAACAAAGCGAGATGGTCACAGCCAGAGTACATAACTGAGCAGTGGATTACGGAAAAGCTTTTAGAAGCGTCTCTACAGTGTCCATTCGACTTAAGCGGTGCCAAGTGATTTGAAGATCAATGACTTTCAAGGATATCCTTCTTCTTTACGAAAAGGCATCGTCTTCCTTTCTGCGCAAGAACTATCTCTTCGTAGAAAGTGCCTAAAGATAAGATCGCCACACTCCGCACTTTCTGTAAGAACAAGAAGATGATCCAGCCAGACCACAAACATGGACGAGGTCCCTCTCAACTTTAATATCCCCAGGAACCGTACCGTAGATAAAACAAGTAAAATACATCAATACGCACCTACGGGAATCATCCTTCATTGTAGTTCGCCAGGCTAATGGCCAGAAACAGCCACCCTTGGTCATTTTTAAGACGTTGCCAAAAGAAAGGTTGGAATCAAGGTCAACCCAAAAGGCTTCGAGGACAAAATTAGCGAGTTTCTGAGATACATTGAGGCGCGACTTTGGCATGTGATTATTTCGACTTCTATCAAAGACTGCACAAACATACACTTTCTGGACAATGACAGGTGTTCAAAAACAATAAAACCACATCCACAGATCCATGGAACAAATTTTCCTCCTCAGCTGGGTTTTGAACCTGACACCTCAGCATGAATAGAGATGCTGGCCATTGTGCCAAGGATACCGGCGTAAGGCGTGAGGAGTAAGACCCTGCTTCCTGCCTCTGAGACGATTGCTTTGCGTCTAAGCAAATTATAAAATCATAATATAAAAAATTTAAAAAAATCGTGTCCAATTCATCGTTTGTAGATATTTCCTCGAATTGAAGTGACATTTTGGAACAAATAACGGAACAGTCTCCAAGATCGGGAATACTTATAGTGTAAGCTTCATGGGGCATTAAACATATATTCAATTTAAATCACCGAAAAAGGATATATATATTTTGCCAGACTCGATAACCAATAATATAAAAAGAACAGCGAAATGAATGCTGTCCGGACTACCGGTTTCTGCTGGTCGCTTCGACTCTCCAAGACGACGACTGCTGATTTCTCTCCGTCGCTTCGTCAATGTTCTCCTCCTCCATTACCTCCAAAAACAAATGCATTTAAAGGTGCGCCCAACTTAGGGCCTATTGGTTGAACACCTTGAATTTACTAGAGATTCAAAACGAAAGAAATTGGACAAACAAGTACGATATTAATCTGATGAAAAAAATGGAACCAACTTCACAACGGGTCTCTTAATCTGACCAGAATGTGTACGTAACTATTCAAAATTTAGTTTCTTACCGTGCAGAACCCTAGGTATGTGATACTTCATCGACTTAACCCCTGCGGACGGTGGATTAAATATCCAACCTCCGTTGCTGAAGAAGACAACTTTGAGAAGTGGAGCGAATATCTGTAGAGGTACGTCAGCAGGCGATCGGCACCGACGAACTTGGTGCCACAATGCGAATAAATTTTTGACGGAATACCTAGACGAGAAATAAATCTCTGGAATGCTGCCAGAAAAGCAGGAGTTGAAAGGGGGGTTGTATTGAGATGTATTTCTGTGGAATAATCTATATTCTACATATTGGTAAATTCTTGCAATGATCGTACATAATAAAGAACTATTATAAAAATTTTATGTATTTTAAATATGTTTTAATTATATGAGCTACGAAAAAAATAATAATAAAACAACATTTAAATTGATTAAATATTTGCCAAAAAGAGAAAGTGATTGAAAAAAAACGAAAAGAATAAACCGGGTTCGAACCACGTATAGTGTTTCAAAGAGTCAAAAAACGCTAGCACCACGCCACCATTCGCTAGTTGATGACTAATTTCCGCGGGGCTTAGATTGGAAGCGGCTAGAATGGACAATTTTTGAACATTAATTACAAAGAAACGAGGGAGCGTTAGCCCCTAGTATTTTCAGGTTGTTATACTAAGTAATATCTAAACTACACATCCATACCAGTCTTATCCAATATCCCATGCCGCAGTCCTAAAGGTCCCCTTGTTAGTCTATAAAGTCGTCGTTCTGACCAATCGAACAAAAGAAGAAAATATTTCCATCCATATTATTGGAATATCTACCATCTGAGTGCTATCAACTGTGAACGGTGTCTGTTTTAGCTCGGGCAACGACGAAACCTGCATACTTGGAAGATTTCTTGAAGGCCATTTCGGATCAGGAACCTTAAAAATGAAGGTCCTTTCCAGTATAATTAAACAAAAAATGCTCCGGCAAAACTCCACGAGATGAGCAGTCAATTGGGTTAAGACCAGAAGTTATATGGCCCCAAGAATCAATAGGCATAATTTCTAAAATCTCCGTTACAGTATTCGCCACAAAGGATTATAATGAATACGGCGGAGGCCGAAACCAAACCAAGACAATGTGAAATTTATCAAGCAAAAGTCTCGCTAATGTACATTCGATCCCGAATGGTTCAGCTGACCATGAACTAGATAGATAACAAGGATGCTCCTAACAGTTCCAACTTTGGATTAGATAAGTTCTTGAGGGGTAGATTAAGTATTCAATCTGCAGACGCAAAATAATCTCACTTAAAGTTAATAAAATTATACTAAGTTTGATGTAAAAACAATTCATGTAGATTGCGTACTAAGCAAGCAATACATTCACAAAGTTCAGGGGCACCTAATTAATACTTCGACTATAATTCCTCATATTCTTACAAAAACGTTGTACATTCCTGAGTAGTCTCAGCAAACGAGTGGCTGCGAGTAAGATTCACATAGACTATTGCTCGAAAGGGAGACATCTTCCGTTAAAATCCCTCTGGAAGGTTTCCAAAAACTATTTTTCCCAGTCACAATCTTCGGGAATCCGATTAATAGGTTTACTCTAGCTCCAAAAAATGTTTGTTGACGAGAATACGGCAAGGTGATACAGGGAAATTTCCAGAAATCGGAATGTTTGATAATATTTCTATCACCACCAAAAATGGAGCGCCACCGTTAGCAAAGGTTCTCCAAGAAGCGCTCGACACCTTGAAGAAAATCCACCATCAAATCGAGGAACTGTCTGAAGGATTGTCTTATGACCGCTCGACAGCGTTGGGAACTGTGTATGGACGCATGAACGGACGCTTCAGAGGTGTCAAACCGAATAACGAACCGTGATGCTGCGAAACTGAAAGCTAACCTCCTCCTGCTGATACCATGGAACCTGTATCGACCATCAAACTAAGGGTGTGCCGTCGACCTTTGCTATTGTGAACCAGCGCAGCCCTAAGCGAAACCAACCGCGATTAGTCGCATGAGGTAAATGGAGCCGATAAGGACGCGGTCGCTGTGTTAAGCGATGAAGAGCCCGGCGACGCATTAGACATGCGAACTACGGGCATGTGTAGCGTCGTATGATGGTAATGCTTACAGATCTCACAACAAGAATTTTTTGCCCGGCATTTCGAAGCCCCGGCTTCAGACAATTGAGGCACAGTAATTCAGACTTGGCAAAACCATTTCGTTCCCCGACTCCCATCTCGAGATACTTAGTACATTTATGAAGGACATAAAAGAGGCACAAAGAGGACAGCAAATATCACTAGTGTAGGTAGTACCCAGCTCCTTCGCTGCCAAATTACAAATGGAATTAAGGGACCGATTAGACGCTTCATGGCGTTTTTTCATTTTGTTGGATCTTCTGGAAGCGTTGGCTTCGGAAGATATCTTCATATGCCCTTTGAGAAAAACCATGAGTAACAGTAGCAAACCAATTTTTGATCAAAGATCACTCAAACAGCGCCATTAAATCTGTCCATGACCCGAGCAGTTAATCTTAATAAAATGAATTCCCCAAATGAATTGAAATGCTGAGAGTTTTTAATGCCGCATGAATTTCAGAAAAGGTACTAACGAATTCCCCTATATTTGGGAAAGAATCGGTAAAATTTGACGAGAATCCCAACAGCTTGTGTAAATAATTGAACCCAAAAACTTTTGGGTTGTCAAAATGATCGCAGAGCTCTTTGAACGCGGTCGAGTAATAAACTTCCCCGAAAGGCCGTTTATTATAGACTTTCCTCTAAGAGCCGTTTTTAAATAACTAGATTTTTCAATGTAACTGATGTCATTTCGATTATGAACAACAGACTCAAAAAGATCCCGAAATGACTGCCATTAAGCGAATTAAAAATAATTGAAGGTCTATTGTCGGCAAACGACATTTCTGTGAGACGAGAGCAGACGAGTTTGATTGGCCTCTCTAGCGCTAGTTTCGGCGACACGTCGGCCCCCTCCAGAAACATATGCATTTAGGTGCGCCCAAATTTGGGCCCATCGGTTGAACTCATCAAATATATTTCCAAAGACGTACTCCTGGAATTCTGAAAATGGGAAACGCGGCCAAATGAAAGGGGCTCAAGTGATGTATACAGGTCTTTGTGGCATTAATGAATTGCACCCGCTAGACCAGGGAAAAACAATATCGCGAAATAGAAATACAGAAAGCTTAAAGTTCAGCAGTATTTACACTTTTCAGATCAGCCCCATCTTCACTCTGACGCAAAAATGAACGTGCTTGAAACTGTACACCACGTCGTCCCTCCCGAGCAGTAACAATTGAAAATCCCTGACGCATGGCAGAGATCAACATATCGACGCTATAGAGAGGCGCGAAAGCGGTGATAAGGGTGAACGGATAAATAACAATACACACACACACAAATATATATATATATATATATATATATATATCTATTACTTTATTGCACCAATGGCTGATGGCTGTAGTGATCAGAATCTCGCGTTGTTGAAGCGCGATTTGATTAAGTTAATTAACGCCATTTAGAATAACTATAAATGACGTTAGAAAGATAAGATTTCGTAGTAAAAACCTTTCGAAAGAGGTTTAGATTACTCGACTTAATAGCGTTTGAGCGCATGTCAAAGACGGACACCAGCAGAGAAAGCTAGCCATATTCTACAATTTCTCTTCGATAACGGCGAAAATGCAAGTCAGGGAGCTGAAAATGTGAATAGTGTTTAAGATCCTGATACTTTGACAGCCAATCCCGCAAAATTTAGGTTTCTTAGGTTTCGTTCCGGTAATTTGGACGTCAAAGATGATATACCACCCTGAGGACGGCCGATTGTCTACCATAATGGAAATCGTCGAGTCTGACCGTTATACTAGCAGTGTTTCCATTGTCCAGGAGCTGCACGAAGAAGCTCGATGTGTGGGTGCCACACGAGATGACGAAAAATATCTCATGGACCGACTTTCCATCTACGAATCTGCAGCTGAATCGCAAGAATATCGGCACATTTCTGAAGCGGATGGTGATGAAAAGTATCACTTACAGCAACGTTAAACAAATACAGTCGTAGTCGAAGTGAGCCGGCACAAACGGTGTCCAAGCAAAGATTGACTTTTCGTTGCGTATTTGGTGGGATTGGCAAGGAATCATCTACTATAAGCTGCTGTCCCTGCGAACCTGTACTGTCACCAATCGGACGGAAGGAATCAATCGCCCACTTTTGGTAGACAGGAGTGATAGTGTTTTATCCGGACAACGCCAGACCGCCAAGACCGCCAAACAGATCGCCAGAAGCTTCGAGAGCTTGGAGGTTGTGATGCATCCGCCTCATAATCCGGACCTCACATACACAACAGGTGGGAAGTGATTACCACTTGTTCCTGTCTATGGCGAATGGTTTGACTGGATATCTTCAAGAGAAGCTTGTGAACATCGACTGTCCCATTTTTCAGGGACTCTAGGAGAGACGCATTATGAAATCACCTTCAAAATGGCAACAAGTTGTAGAACGAAAGGGTACATATTTCACTTAAATCGGATTATTCTATTCTATATAAAGACTTAAATTACATACAAAATAACCTAATTACTTTTTACAAGACCTAAATAAATTAATTATACTCCTTGAGTAATAACATTCATAAAGCTCATTCAAAACCATTCCGTAATAGACATATGCCTAACCTAATTAGGCCATCATATATACTCACATAGAGCGGATTTTAGACATTTTAACATTTCTTGAAAATGTCCCGATTCTAAATCTCTCTTCGAAAGTGGGTTTTAATAGAAATCAAAGAAGAAACTATTTGAAGGGTTTTCTATGTGAAAAGGAACAACAAAGTTCCATCCGTCTCTGAAGACTCCTTGACACTGTTATCGATGATTGAATTATGAAATGAAAACATATAGAAGATTATCATCTCCTTAGCATAGAAATAAATTAAAAATAAGATTCTTGGATGAGAATTCTTGAGTGACTAATAGGATATCTTAAGTATATTTGAGAAGTACATGAATGTTGAAAAATATAGATTTTGAATATCTATGCAAAAATTTTACATTTTCCCGGTAATTAAATTGTAAGAAGTGTTATATAGTTGTGATAATTGGAATGTTCTATCAATTACAGTATTACTGTGTATTATCTTCTATGACGAATGAAATTATATCATCAGAACGTAATCATTGATTCTAGCCAGTACCCGAACCATTTATTTATTTGTGGGCTCTATTTAGCGAAGGGATCCTTTACTCTGCGACATAATCAATGCTGAAGTTTATAATTATCATTTATTTGTGAAAATTGATACGAAAGAAGTCCTTAAGCATTCGCTAGGAGTGAGAATTTAATGAAATAGGAGAAACCTGTTTGTAATATCACAGGTTAGGAGTTAATTTGCATCAAGTAGTTACTGTTGCATAGATGGAGAAAGTGCACTCCATGGCAATGAATGTCACAACCACTTCAGATTACGAAATTTGCATCTCTAAGGATCATTATAAGGGGATACTTCTTAGAGTAATTTCAAAATCGTCAAAAACGCAAACGAGCTAAACATATACGCGCCTGATATATCTTCCGTAGAAAGGGAAAAAGCATCGATAACACTTTGGAAATTAGATTGAAAATCTCGCCCAAGTCCGTCTATGCATCGTATTGTTGGAGTTTCTTTCATAAATTCTTGATTCTCTTCGGAACCATTTTATAATTGACAACTTCAACAATTAAAGGTATTTTAATCAGAGGCATGACGCAAGAAAATTTAATTTGATTGCAACGCGTTAATGTACGCTTTGTTTGTTAGAAAAAACTTTATCTTTTGAAATTGCTTTAGAAGTTTGCGTTGATCGTCATTCGATACATGTTGGAAAAAATACTCGGCAAATACAGTCGATATACCTCTTTGATATATATTTGACATAGTTGGAGATTCCTCTCAACTCATTTTTGTTGGATAGGATTAAAAAAATAAAAACAACGGTTCTTTCATATTTTTTCTTTAATTCAGTTCAGAACTGTATATTTTTTCTTTCACGGCTTAAAATTATAGACTCTTTTTTAATAATAATATTATACTCATAGATTACAGCCATTGAAAACCAGCAAATTGTACAGCTAATGCGAAGGAAAAATGTACAAATAAATACGTTTTCATTTTCTTTGTCATCATAAGTCTGTGTCTGTATACATGTTCTTGTGTGTGTGTATGTGTCCGTTTCTGTGCGTTATATGTTTGTTTGTTTGAAAGTACGAGTTTCTTACATTATTATAATATATATATATTTCCATATATTATAAGATTTCCATCATTTTTCAACTCTTCAAATATCACATTATACAGCCACGCGAGGTTCTCTTGAAGAGATCGCGGGCAATTGGTAAATTACACGAGAAATAGAGAGTACAAAATGTTTCGTTAAAAGAGGAAGGGAAACAAAGAGGCAAAATGGCCATATTTCTTGCGCGATAAAATTACTCCGAATTTGTTTTTGAATTTTTCTCTCTTTTGAAATGGAAGAATAAAATTAGATCTTCATTATACACAATTATGAGCCCCCTGAAAGTGCCTGAGGACAACGATCAGAGTCAAACACTTTTCATCAATTTTCTCATAACGACGAATAATGCGCGAATAAAAATATATGTACGAATACCGAACACTTTTTATTTAAAAAAAGAATGTGCTTCTCTTCTGCAGCCATTTCCCTTGGGGAAGTGGCGAACTCTAATGCAGTACCCTCATAATTTGATCCTTGCATATCACGGTTGGATACCTTTTTTATCACTCGCATCACACGAAAATTGTTTCATTTTAAGGGGACAAAAGAAAGAAACAGACTAATAACAAGTTACTATTGAGGGAAGTGCACAAATAGGGACAATAATAACAGTCATTAACGTTCAACAGCTATACACTAGATCAACAGTAAAACCCCGTCTATTCGAAGAAGAGAAATCGTCAACAATTTAAACGCCGTATAAAAATGAAACTCTTATCATCAATTCCGCTCGAACACTAAGAAAATTCTATTTTTGATTTCAAATCTTTCAAAAGAAGATATATCGATTTGGCACATTTTATCTCTCATCTGAAACGGGATTTTACTGAAAATGATGCGCTCCTTGTAGGCACGTATCCACATTTATGTCGCAAATATATATATATTTATTTACAACTCACTCTTCTATAGTTCGCAAATGTTTCGGTATATTTACAATAGATACTACGGCATTAGGCCAACAGATTTGTACGCGTTTTGTATCAAGGTCCTCTTATGGGCACCGAGATTTGTAACAATTACTCTAGGAAAAATTCAGAGAAACGAAAGATAGCGGCTTCATTTGTTTCCAAAATGTATCTCTGTAAGTAAAATAGTCGCGCATTTTTAAAATGCAATTTGCGATTTGTGCTAAGCAACAGCTCTTTTTTTACTCACTGCAGATATTCGTAAAAAGTAAATTTTACGTACGAAAAAAAGATATCGTTAATAATTTAAAACGTTTAAACTCGGATGAATCTTTCCCTACTTGTGAGAGCATTCTGAAAATTCGGAAAACAACTAACGTTTCTACTGAAAACAATACTGAAAAGTATTTGTGCACTCTAAATGGAAGAGACGAAAAACTAGGATATTTCAGATTTAGATATTCACTTCCGGTTTGATTTCCAATGAAAAGAAGTGTTCGAAAAGAGAGCAAGTAGACATTGAGGAAAATCGTAATAAATGATGAGACACTCTACGTCAGCCGATATACTCTCACAAAATATTGGGATTTGAAAATTTTCAAGATCTACAGGTTCTACCGACTCGTATATGATCGGGATTCAAAATCCTCGATCAACGTACATATATCATTATGGCACTTGCATGAACTCAGTCGCAAATTGAGAAACTTTTGACTGGTTCTCCTCTCATCTCTAGAAAGGAATACAAAAAGAATGAGCTCATGTCGAAAACATGAAAGAATATTTCGATTTTTTTTACATTTTGATCGATTAAAAACGGAATGTTTTGCAGTTAAAACACCTGTTATTTGGCAACACAGCGAAGTCCTTCGTATATACTAACATTAAACAGATGCAAAATATATATATGTATATATGTATATATATTTTCATACATATACTTTTCTCTTTAAAGCCGCATTAATTCACATGCTCAATATGTTAGAAATGGCTTACGAGATCATCGTCTAGCCAGCGTTTTAAAATTTCCTTAAAAAAATAACAAACAAATAAGCATCAATAATAACCATTGTGATGACAATAAACTGCTGGACGCTTGGCTTGTGACAGTGAAAAAAATCCGAGAAAAAGAACGCGCAATGAAAAAAGTTCGCATAAAAAATAATTGTCTTCAGTGATTGCATCCATACTCTTTTGTTTCAATAATAAATTTACCGATCTTTTTTCTTCTCGGAAGCAAATGCACTCAGAAGAGGCGAAATAATGGCGTCCTTCCAAATTCAGTCCACGTGAAAACAAAAGAAATGCAGCCGTTCGCGTCGAGGAAAATTTCTCTTCCAAAGAAAAGTTCACTTAAAATTCTTGCCCGCAAAATAATTGTTAATGAGATAAAAACCATCTTGTCCTTCCATTGCACTGGAATCCCTTTCTGAGCATCCGAATCTCCATTTTGTTAAAAGTTGGCATCAACGACAAACACACACAACACATTTACTCACGTACACACTCAACGAATCAACACACATATATGTATACTTATATATGTCTGTTCTTCGAGGAAGCGCCTCTGTTCATATGGTAACTCAACTCGAATGTTTTATACCGAATGAGAACGCCATCTTTCGAGAGAGACGAGCAGAGATTCCGGTAAGAGAACTCTTTCGAAGACATTTCGGGCTGCAGATGTTGTCGATCCGTCTCCCGGGGGGCATTTGAATTAATCCCTTTGGTTACTAAGTCGTGTCCGCGCGCCCCCCTCCGCTGTGAACGCCATCAAGGGCTGGTACCGGTCCAGCCGCGCCACACCGCTGCTCCTCCCAAATCGACGTTGTCGCCAGGGAGGTGCTCATCGGCAAGATAGGGCAGGGGGGCGAGGTCCCCTCACAACGAGGTGGTCACCACCGGTATGGTCAGGCTCTCGTCTGCGGAGCTAACGGCGTGTTGCTGCAGACCGCTGGTGGACGGATGGTGCGTTCCGTGGTGCGGATGGTGGTGGTGCACGTGATGCTGTTGATGGTGGTGTTGATGAGGGGAGGGCTGGTGGTGCTGCTGTTGAGTCGACGAAGAGCCAGCAGCTGCTGCAGCTTCTCTTTTGCTCTCTTTCTTCGACCTCTGCTTCAGATGCACCTTCGCGTGCCTCTTCTTTTCGTCGGACCTCGCGAACTTCCGGCCGCAAACATCGCAAGAGAAGGGCTTCTCTCCCGTGTGCGTGCGTATGTGCGTCGTGAGGTGATCGGATCTGGAGAACGACCTCATGCAGATCCTGCACTGAAAGGGTTTTTGGCCCGTGTGGATTCGAATGTGGCGTGTGAGTTCGTCCGAACGCGAAAACCTGCGGTCGCAGTTCTCCACTGGACACGCGTACGGTCGCTCGTGTACGGGCGTCTTACTCGGTCGATTCGGGTATTTTCGAGGTTTTACAGGAACCAGCTTGAGCGGCACCGGGCTCTGCTGATACACCTGTGAAAGGATTTCGTGTCCCTTGCTGGTGGAAGGATTGTATTCGGCGAGTTGTACGGAAGGGTAGGGAGAAGATTCGCCTCCTCCGGTCTGACTGGCCCCCTGGTGAGGAGGAGCGGCTTGCTGGGGTCCTGTACCGCCACCGCTGAAAGGCTCTTGCTTCGGAACCAAGCCACTGGGACCAGGGACCCCTCCAAGTTGTGCGTTACCGTACTCGTCCGTCGACACTTCCATCCATTGCGTCTGTTCGTGGTGCTGTTGTTGTTGCTGCTGCTGCTGTTGGTGCTGGTGGTGCTGATGTTGCTGATGATGTTGATGATGCTGATGGTGATGTTGGTGCTGTTGGTTGATATCGGCGGGAGAGACGTTTCCACAGGTTGCGTAACCGGGAGGTGGTTGCTTGATGGGTTGACCCTCCATCGTGAGTCCCAGAAGCTCCGCTTGCTGCTGGGAAAAGTGGGGAGGAAGAAGCTGCAGAGAAGGGGACTGCTGGGGTGGGGGATGCTGTAGCCGGGAAAGAGGTGTGGCCGCTTGCTGCTGTTGCTGGTCATCGAAATGAGCAGGGCTTGGGCTACCTGAGGTCGCGGTGAAATGCTGCGGTGAAGTGGTACCGGAGGGAACGGCCGTCTGGCCTTGCTGATGGTGGTGCTGTTGAGGTGGGTGGCCAAGAATGCCAAAAAGAGGAGGGAAAAGGGCTTTATCAGGACTGGGAAGTAGCCAGTGGTTGACACCCGCTGTGGGTGGAGATGCTGCAGGTCCTCCCATGTGTCCACTTATTCCCGGGCTGCCCTGGGCCGTGAATATCGCCCGATAGCTGATCTTTGCGGACGCAGACCCCGCCACGGAGGGGTTTGCCGAGGAAGGGAACATGGCGTCTTCTTCTCCTCCGACGCCGCTGTCCACTGGTTCTTCGTCTTCGCGGACTGCGCGCTCTCCAGGGCTGTTCGGGGGATTCGAAGGGACGCTGGCGGGTCCCTCACCAAGGGATAGCTCTGTTTCGAGAGTCCCTGCGAAAATAATCAATTTCTACATCAGCACTCGATATTGTACTTAGGAACAGAAATTATGGAAATGGATATATTTTATGTTGGATGCATTTATGAAAGAGTTCAGGTAATTTGGAGGAGTGAGTCGATACGATATGAATGAGGTGAAAAAAACTCTGGTTAAACGCTGAAATGTCCTTTTCAGTGGCATCTATGCGTTTATATCGTGGAACTTTTACTGAAAAATGTTTATATAAACTTTGGACAAATTGTTCTGCTTGATGATTTCTTTATCCATGAAAAGAATCCGAACTCATAGATAGTATCATTTATCAACAATTTAGGTTTTTTACTAGGTTTATGAAACATATAGGTTATTTGCGACTTGATAAACGTAATAAGTGCCTCTAAACATTATTATATAACGAGTTATGTACTTAAATCATAATAGTAAAACTAAACAAAGTCGTTTTATTTTTGTTGCCACGATTACTCAAGCATTGACATTCTGTGTGATACATGGCAATCACCGCTGCTAAGGGAAAATCGAACATTTAACATGACAACTAGTTGCTCATTCGTTGATGGAGGTCTAGGATATCTGGGGCGGCGAAATCGGTTTTGGGGTTGTTCAACTGATGGCAACCTGTTGATTGTGGAGACGACAAGTGAAGGTCAGCTCTGAGGGTGAAAGGCCGTTTAAAGTCGCAAATTACGCGTGTTAATAGAGCGGTCTTCAGGATTTCCGTTACATCCGAAGCTATCGTGTATGACGATGCTTGTCTAACGAACGTTGAGAGTACAATGGTAATAACAGATCTATAATAGTTCGTTCTCTAATATAGCAAGGATATTACCATCTTTAATAATAAACTTGGAATAAAATATGAGTTAAATAAACATTTGAGTACCGAAGTTTACCACAGGAATAGAAATGAAAGGATTGGAAGTGAATGCTTTGAGAGTAGGATTCGAATCTCATGATAATGAGCTCTGTCGGAATTATATGAATATAGTTTTCTCCACTATAGTTATTTGTAGAAATTTAAGAGGTTAAAATTTGAAAAATTTGTATTATTAGTTAAAAAAGTATCTGCAAATTCCGATTTATCCTTGTTCTTAACTTTAACATATAAAGTATTTTGAGCCGAAATTACTATGTCAAAAGTCTTCACGAGTTTTTTTGTTTTTCCTGAAATATTTTCTTTTCTAAAGATGTAATGTGCACGTTTCATTCAGAATTTAAGAAAGAAATTGTGAAGTACAATTCGTAGAAGTGCGTTCTCATTTCAACTGATTAGACTGCAAAAAGGCATAATTTAATCTTGGCATAAATAAAATGTAAATTATGCAAGTAAACAATTTTAATAATTCTAATTGTAAATGGCAAATCATATTCGAGGATGCTCTACAAAAAAGAATTTACTGGAGGTCATATTCACGGGACGATTATTTGCGCTTGAATAGGATCGAATCTTAACAGATCTTTTAGATTCATTTTGTATCACAAATAAATCCATTGGTTGAGCGCATTTATTCAACAGTTCACTCAAGTACACGTCCGAAGTGTACTAATTATTTCCGTTGGCCTTAGTTACACTCTCGCCATATGTTTCAGAGTCCAAATAGAGAGAATACATTGGAAGGAATTTGCAGTTGATAAACGAGAAGAAGCAGAATAATTAATGCAATACTTTTTAGAAGACGAAAGTATTTCTTATGATCATGATATCATAGAAATTCGTGCCTGAGCAAGAGAGAAATCATTAATTTAATTTACTGTATTATTTTAATTCAAGTGATATATAAAATCGCGACGTTTCGACAATTTTGATTGAAAAAAAACCTACAATAATCCAACTCTTGACATCAACTGAAACCAAGAGTTTTGAGCAAAATGTAAGAAAATTAATGGATCAAAAATATCGATTCGTTTATCGTAAAATACGTTAACGACTAAATAAAGTGATATGCTTCTTCGTTTCTCATGCGGTCAAGGTATTTTGTAAACGAAGTTATTTACTCATTCACCTATCTAACTTCACATTTTTTCTCTCACTCCCTTTTCTCTCGATGCCATCATTTTTTCCATCCTTAGCATCGTTTCGACATTCATTCGTTCAAATTTCGCCTCTACTTTCATTTATTTGTCCGTGCCTCTCTTTTAAGTTATCGTGAGCAAACGCAGGTGACGTCATATACAGCACGCGTCTTGCCGCTGAGTGCTTCGTTGTTGACCGAAAAAAAGTTGGAATGAGATTGATCCTTCATCTATAATATTTGCATCGAAATACAAAATCTTGAACTTCGTTATCTCCAAGATAATCGTGATTTTGAACGCGTTCGATTTTAAGCATTCCTCTGCATTGCCATAGTTTATTATCCAATTTCAATAAATGTTCTTTTAGAATTATGATAGAGAATATATACTTTTCTAAACAGTGAAGACCGATTTTACAATTGCATCTCCTTTTGATGGATTTTGATTTGCAAGAAAACGGCTAAGATAATAACCGTTTCTATTATGGACATAATAATTGTTTAGAATTATTATTAAAGGCGACATTGTCATTCCTTTAACTGATATGTGATTTGGGTTCAGATTTTTCTGTCAGTTTACCTATTCCAGTTGGTGTAAAATTATTGGTGATCACTACTTTATTTAGTAAGATCTGTAAGTTAAAACTAAGAGTTATTTCCTTCAATCGATATGTATCCTGATGCATAAGATATTTCTGAATAATAATGAGGGATTTGAGCTTTTTCTTGTCCTTCGTCTAGAAGATGCATCGAAGAAGATTTACCAATATTTGCTTCGTGTATATACGACTATGGGTCTAACAAGTAATGCAAGCAATTTATCCATTACGCTCATCCGCTAAAGTATTCGGTGAAACTTTTTGCCGAAGAATCATTAATATGGCAATTGTATTGTTCATTCTCATATTTTCCCATCATAATTTTGCATTCAATACAATATAAAATTTATTTTCAAACGGTCGCTACTAATTCAAATGAGCCAATGCTTTTTTACGTAGATTATTTTTTCGGACATTTCCCCCTTTTAATTTTCTTATCATAATTTACTAGAGATTCTCCTTCGTAATCACATTGAGAATCCTGCAGTTCCCACAAAAGGTGGACATAATGAATTAAATGCAATCAGAGCACTTCCGTCTCTCTTCCATTCAGCATTCCGTAGCTCCGAAAAGACCTTGGCAGTGGCACCCCTTGTGCTCGTTTGACCTTTACGATGAGGTCGTCCGCCCGGATCTCACTATGGCAACCACTCCCCCAAAGCGCCTCTTCTTTATGCGGAATCCATTAATCGAAACGATGGTGTTTTTCAGGAAAGGATTCATCATAGTGCGAATGCAAAGATCCCGTTGAACAAAAGTGAAACTGAAATATTTAGCAGTCTTCACTTAAGAATCTTTCAGATCCGATCCTTGGTCGAAGACTCTCTACATGAATAGGGTTATGATTAAATGGATAATATTTTGCAGTAGAATGATTACGTATTTTCATTCTCAAAAGAGTGTTTCCAAAGATCTTAAGAGATATCCTCATCGTTTAGGCCGTTAATGTCATCGGCGTCAGGAGCATCACTACATTGCGAAATGAATTTTAAATGACTAAATGAATGTCTATCTTAAGTCTCTATATTAAAATGCTCATTGTTTATTCATTTATATACATATGGACGTATGTATATATATATATATTTATATATGTGTGTGTATCCTGAACATAGGGAAACTCATCGCTTTTTAAACAGGAAGTCCTTAAACTAAAGATACAAGAAAATAAAGAAAAAAGAAATAAAGAATGATAATTTCTTTACAATTTATATATTTTAATTACATTTACTTATTTTCTCATCATGAATTATTCAACAAACTCTTCGAAAAGAAGTTGATTTAGTAAAACTTCTTAATTTGCTTAAGAAAGAAATAAAATAAATACTTTATTATCTTGTAGCCCTTGAACATCCTCAATACATAAGAATCGGATAATTGAGAACGGAAATAGGAAAAGTTCCGATTCTGTGCCTTCCTTTCACTTATTTCCTTACGCGCTCCCCTTGCGTCGCTGTATTGATCCACTGCTCCATTCACTACTATCCAAAGCAGCTTCTACTCAACGCTACTCCCATGAATATTAATTCTTATATTTATTCAAATACTTCTTTCTTCCACTATTTTCCCCTCATAAATGCATAATTAAACAGCAATTAATTCAATCTCTTTATACTTAAAGTTTCAAATTATTTCATAAATTTCGTAAGAGATTATTATCTCAAATTATCTCTAGAGATTTCATCTACTTGTCATGGAAGTGATCCAAACAATCCCGCTTTATTCGTTCAAAATTGTTGAGTTCTATTTCTTTAAGACGTTTTGTCTGATATTACTCGACAAGCCAACCAGGAACCCTGCGAATCGCAAATGGATGTTATATTCGACTTTATTCTGACAACATTTCAATTGGTCGCGAATAAAACAAACAAGACTATTCACGTCTTAAAGTCTGTAAAAGAGCATTTGGACCTGTAACCTAAGCGATTTTGAGATTAAGTTTGTTTAGCATAAGCGTTACGAGATATTAATGCGGAATTGATTTGCAGTTAATGATTGGATCGATTGAAGTTGAATGAACGCCTCATTTTCCTTCATCGCTCTATTCCGAAACCATTGGTTAATTTATTAATTATTAATTAGTTGTTTCGTAACTAACCTCGATTATCACTTGAAACTACTCCTCGATCAGCATAAATTGTGTCCTGAGATGGGAGCATATAGTGGTATTCGGCACCTGTGCTTCTAGTCTCTAAGCCTACAAAGAAAAGAGAAAAAGTTGACAAATAAACATCCAAAAAGATCGTTATTTCACGAATGATTCGCTTAGACGCGCAAAATAACGCAATCGATTCGAGAAAGGTAAAGAAGAATCTTTTTCTCCGTTGGAAGAACATTAAAATACGATTTAGAACGAATAGGATATGCAATCATTAGCTATAAAATGGGCAGTGTGAAATCACGAAAATTTTCGCAAAAGCGGTTTTAAATCGATGATGGTACATAAAATAACGCACGTGCTTTATTCAACATTTCATTTCGTTGGCATAAAATATTCGGACATATTTTCATGTCTCTTTTTTCTTTCGAATCGGTGAATTTTGAGGCGTTAACTTACAACATATTTCTCTTTTAAGGACATCTTCCAAAGGATTTGGAGTTTATGAGTATCACTCAGAAATAAAATAGAAATGATTTGCTTATATGCAACCTTTAATTTCGTAGTATACATTCATGTCATTCAAAATTTCAAAAACATTAATGAGATTTTTGTAAAATGCAAAGATTTAGTAAAAAAAACAAATATTTGTTGAGATACAGAAGTTGTGAACACTTTCTCAGTTTTTATCTCTTCCTTTGGTTTCATAAGATAATAAATCTATTATGACAAAATAATTCAGGCAATCTTCAAGTGAATTTCCAAGATCATTAAAGAAAAACAGTTTTCCAATCTTAAAATGTTTGAAGTGATGCTCAAAGCATAAATGACTCAGAAGTGATAAAGAATAATGAAACTCGTTCATAAATCCTCCAATTCGTACTATTAATCCATAAGTGTCTTAAATAGAAAGACATGAAATGCGGTTTGTTCGATTATCATCAGGTACGATACGTAAATCTCTCACTTGCGTTTTTAATTAGGTCGGTTTGAATATTGTTTCTCTTTCCTTTTTACAATCTTAAGTTGCATCCATGCATCAAGTTGTCATTTGAGGTTGTTTTGGCCCAATATCCTTCATTCCATGGAAATTGACTTTGTTAATTATCGAAATTCATCAGTTTAGATTTTTCATTGAATAATCTGAATATTCTTTTTCCACGAAATCCTTGCTGCGAATTCACGTTTGCCATTTAACATCACGATCATTAAGTTTTAGAAAATACGTTTTTCCAAATAAAGAGAAAAGATTATTTATATTTACAAATATTTTGATGAGGTTTGTAATATATCATATGTATTATATATCATATAAAATCCATTTAATTTCTGATTTATCGTGAAAATTAAGATTGACAATACAATTCCATTTTTATCTAAAAGTACATTGAATATTTTATGCTTAAAATTCAGTATTCTACTCTGATTTGCTTAAAACATCTCCTTCGTATATGTCAATATTTTCAGTTGAAAAAGTGTCTAATAGTAAACGGAAAATAGGCAACATTTCACAAATAAACAATGATTGATGTATTTTGAAAATGCATCGTTTCCATGCTTAACCAAGTACGTCATATAAACGTCATATCTGTTTATTTAGGATAAGGAGCAGGATATTGAAAAACGGAAAAAGTATCGTTTATAATTTCCTTGAGAACTACGAAAGAATAAGAATTCTCAAATTGGTGATACGAAAGAGCATAAAACATGAGTAAATAAAAGATGAAGGAGGTACAAATATACTGCACGACCACAGAATACGGAAAATAACTTTGGTGCGAATCCAAGACGTGTTTTCTTTTACGATATTGCCACTATATTGAGAATGGATATGGTTTTGTTAGATCCTGTAAAATGATAGTGACGTGTGTATCACATGCGTGCGTCGGAATGCTTCCACCGATTCGTTCGTCACTATTTGAGTGCCAGCACTCGCGTGACACGAGGCACGACACCTCATGCACGAGACAAAAACAAATGTCATCCTAAACGGCGGCGCTCCGAGAGATCGCCGGTGGCGCCACGCTTCGGTATTGATCCAAGTGTGTGGAGACCACGTCACCTAAAGGCAACACAAGGGGGGAGGAAACAATTAAATGGGGGAGTGAAAAGTGGCAAAATGGAAGTGAGATTTGGGAGAAAGCGGGATAAGGAAAATAAAATGTCATTCGAAGTGAAAGTGGATTAGGTGGCGAATGAAGTACTGATTTTGAGGGAGGATAAATACGAGACAGATTTTATTTCGGTAGAAACAGGTTTCCGAATCAAACTAGATTTTGAAATAATATTCATAGAAAGGTATCTCACGAAGGAAGATAGCAGTTTTTAATTTCGTACGCCAAAGTTATTCGCTTATTTTAAAAAATGGAAGATTTATTTTGGAATTTTTTATTTGTTTGGTTTAAACACTAAATATCTACGAATAACAATCATAACTACTTTTGTTGCCCATCCCGATATTCTCTCCTGAAATTCATTTCCGTCGTACGAAGAAGTTAAACTACCATAAACAAACACGGTTATTAAACTTACTCGATCTATAGACATATTACTTATTATTTATGTATAGAAATAATTTATTTAGATGGTGATCTTATAGCTTTCAAAGAAGAGATTATAACTGTGCATTCCATTAGTGAATGATTCCTTGAAAAGAATTCAATGAATGCCGTAACTAATGATTCAACTTCAATGGCAGAATGAGAAGCATTGGCTTAGAATACTCTCATCCAAGAACACAGCTGATCTGCTGCGAACCACTTGTTGGCTTCCCTTCGATTCAACAATGTGCGATTAATCGAGAGTCTATTTACTGCGATTATAAGTTAAGGAATGAATTCACCCTTAAAGTCTATGAGATAAATCGAAAGAAAGGACGAAGTATTATCTGCTAATGAGTTCTTTTGATAACAAAACTAAATAGTGAATGTTTCAAGCAGTTGAAAATTGTTGATTCATGCTTATACAACATGTTGAGTTCAATTAGGTGCTCGGCCTTTGCGAACATTAAAGGTTTGATTTATTCAGTCATATTTTTTGACAATTTCAACCAATTTTAATTAATTAGATTTTACTCTTAGATTACCCCGATAGTTATTTAGAAGTAAAGTAATTTTGCTCAAATTGATCGTTTTTATTCAATAAAAAATGTCTCCACATTGCATTGCGTAGAGTTGATTTCATAACATTGCTGAAAGTATTTGCAGAAAACGAGGAATTATCGGACGGCAAATCCTTTTTGAAAGGAGTTTTTAAGATTCTTCCAGGTGCATCATAAGACGAGAAAAAAAAGGATCACTTTTTATAATGGTATTTATGAACACAATATTGTATGGTTCTTATTTTTTTTATTTAGTAAAATGGAGAAGAAAACGAATTGCAGACTTTGTAGAAGTGTTCTAGTTGGCAGGACGCGGCAAAATCACTTACTTATTTCTGTATTACAATTTTTACAGCTTTTAAAAGAATTTTATAGAAGTGAATGACTCTTCATGAACTTCAGCTAATGTTTCTGACAAAATTTACACATTGACGAAAAAACACTCAAATAATACATTCAGAAGACGACAATTCTCTTATTTTCAAGAATGAATATCCGATGCTTGAATATTTTTTACGCATCGATTTTCGAAAATATTTTGGTTAAATTAATATACTTGCAAACATATATTAATATACGTCAGAATATTTCAAAATAATTATAAAAACCCAAGTGACGCCATATTCAAATTACACTCCCTCAACTGGGTCATCGAATTCCTTTAACCAGAAGACAATGAATCTCATTTATCTCGACAACGGTTTGGATGGCCACGAATAATTGATGAATTTCTCCATCGCGAGTTACGGAATGAAAGTCTTGCGAATGAAAATCTATGAAATCAAGAATAATTTTAAACGAATTTATTTCTATTCATTTATCGTGCATTAAAATAGTTCCTTTCTTTTAGAAAAGACAAACCGTTGGGGTCGGACCGCGTTTGCCTGACAATCAAATATCTTACATTCTATATTGGATTGATGTCAAATAGTTCATTAAATATTATTAAGAAGGGTGTTCTCATAGAAGGCGTAGGTACTTTAAACCACGCGATATGCAATGTAAAGCAAACAGTCTTCGTCACTTTCAATATCACCGTCACGAAAGACGCTTTCGTTCGAGTGATTTAGAATGAACGCGTCCCTTCTGTAAGGACGTGCTTGTTCGTAGCTATTAGTTTCTATATCTTGAGAAGTTGAATGGGCGCCACCTGTAAGATCGGAGGCTCTCGCTAATAAACACCCGTCCAAAGAGCATTCGACTCCCCCAAGTGTTCGCCAATCGATATTCTCGCTTCCACTTGCCTCTGCAAACCAACAGCCACTGCCGTCCACACACCGCGAGCCCCCAAAATCGAACGCAAAGTAACAGCTGTTTTACTCCCCTTCCAGTATGGAGCCTTCAAGGCCGTGTTTGGAAAGTGGTTGGAGATGAGCGTTGCTTCTATTTATCGAATTAAACTGCCGTTAGATTTCCCAGCGTAAATGTTTAATACCTATATGTACGTAAAAATATCACAATAAAAAAAGCAATTTCACATCTACCAGATTCGTTACATTCAAATGCAATTCATATCTGACTGTATGGGATAAAAATGATGGATGGATGGATTTAAAAAAAAGGCCATATTACCTCGATCACCTGAGCAAACAGGAAATAGAAGTTTCATATCGTGAAATAGTTTAACTTCCATCGAATACGACCGCGCTTTCAATAATTATGTTGCGATTTATTGGAATTTAACCATTCGAACATACCTCTACAGTCTACATAAATGTGCACTTTAAAGTATCATAAATGCTTTTATTCCGCTCAATGATTCGAAATGTTAAATGACGACTCATTTTCGGCTCCTTTTTCGCTCAAAAACAATGGAAGAAATAAAGTCCAAATGACAATCAAATGGACGTCGAAACAATAAATGTATCCAATTTCAGTCTCCGAGAAAGCGCTGGACCAAAATAGAACGGAGCTCGAAAAACGGGGAGGCTGAGAAAAAAAGAACAGCAACTAGTGTCTTCAATTTGGCGCGCTATCGTTTGAACCAAAAATCGTTTCTGTGGAGCAATGAATAGATTGCGGAGGTAAGTCAACAGGTTATGAGGATATAGTTTTCATAGAAACGTGTTTTCAGAAAAATTCCAGGAATAGGTAAAAGCTGAAAGGATCTTCATTAGAAATATGAGGGCTAAAAGTAGTGAGACAGTGTGTGTGGGAAACAGACGGGACATGGAATCTGTGATCAATTGACATAATGTATAGTTGTTTACCATCCTTCCTATTTTTCTATTACTATTTTCCCATACTCATAGTTTTAGAATCGTGATACCATACACACTCCAATGTAGATGTCGCCAGCAATGGCCTTAAAATGGTTCAGTAGCAGCATTTAGCTCAAATCAGGAGTGTGTGTATATAAATATCAGTATTTGAACACATTAAATGTATACACCATGAAAACATTTGAAACAAAAATAAATGGAAGGGTTACTTCGCTACAGATAATCGAATCATAGAAAATAATATAATGATTTATAAGAATTAAATTGTGAATTTCATATCCATCTTAAATATATAAACAAACAACAATATATTGTGTTAAATGATATGAAAACAAATGACTAATCGAATCAAGAAGATGCCCTTAACATCGGCAGAAGGGAGGGGGAATTGTGAATGGGCAAACAGCGGATAATTTTATTTCCGATGCTAGGAATAGATGACAAAAAAACGATTGGCGGAATGCGTGTATAAGCCACGCCCAACAATCGTGTCTGTTAAGTGGACGCCTTCGATGCTAAATCCGGGGAAACTGTTTCCTCAAACGAATGGCCATTCAACGTGAATTCAAAGACAGAATTTCGGAAAAATTCAAGAATCCAAAACATGGACAAGATATTTCAGTTTACAAATAGCTAGAAATTCGGTGCTGATTATTTTCCTAATTTTTTCTAACATTTTACAGAATAACTGAATAAGAAGGTATATTTTAATTTACATCCGTTAAAAAGTTTGAAAGTAATTTTTGACACTATTATGTTTGATTCAAGAGAAAATTTCCAGTAGATATAATGTGTGTAAATATGTACATGGTATAGACCAGCAATTGATGACTTCTAAAAGAAATTGATGGAGGAAAATGTGAGAGAGAAGAAACAGTATGAGGTTTCATGAAAAGTTCGATCATCCAATTAAGTATTAAAATTGGCCAACTGTTTGCACTTCGTCAAACTGTTTCTCTGATAAAATTCACCCATCGGACACGAATGATTCGGTGCAAACATTGTTACTTTCATTCCGTGGATGCAGGGGGGGGGGGGAAGGGTTCCCGAAGGGTCTTCCGGGAATAGGGTGGGGCCTTACGGTGACCTTTATTCACAGGGGTCACCCACTCGTTAGGTTACTCCTCAAGTCCATCTTTCAGAATGCGAACGCGGTGAGAAAAACACTCGAGTTCGAATTCTCAGAAAAGCTGTAAAGATAATGGTAATGAGTGACAGCGGTAGGGTATTTCTTACGTTTCACAGAATCGCCGTAACGTTAAGCAAAGTGTGCCGAATGAGTCAATGAGTTCGCATCTGTAAGTGGGAATCCCTATTCATTGGCGCCACGTGAGTATGCGTTCTTCACGCCAGGAGGCACTCGCATCGTCTCAGATTCCAATACATCGGCTTTAAAAAACACTTGCGCCTTGTTTACGGGGGAATCTTCGGACGGAAATTCCAGAGTCTGTTCACTTAGGAAGGCAAGGAAAGAACGCGAGTAGAGAAAGTAAATCACTCTCACTGTTCCGCAAACACACGTGCACCAGTGAAATCTCCAAGACTTTCAACCGAACAACTTGCATACGCACCAATACGAATGAACGACAAACGAAATCCATAAATAAACACAAGAGGGTGTATTCGGTCGCAGAACATTCACGGAACACATACATGAGTCCAAAATAGCTCTCCGGTGAAGAACCTGCGAAAATATCCGACGACTCCTCACAAACGAAATAAAAGGGGGTTTCATAAGGGACACTTTAAATAAACTTGGCATGGATCCCGAAGGGTGCTTACCTGTGATGGGTGGAGGCTCGACGACCGTCGATGGCCCGAAAAAAGAAGGGATGTCTCCCGAAGTGGTGACCGGTGTGTTGAGATCTCCCGGTTGTGCACCGCCGCCGTCCGCCTCGGCCAAGGAGACGTCGGTGGCACCCAGGTGCACGGAAGAAGGGGACGCCGCCTCCTGCACCACGGCCGATGGGTCGCCCACGGACGAGGGGGACGAGGATGGGTCGCCGCTGGTCGCTGCCACCGACACGGACACGGTGGCCGTAGTGGTTCCACAACTGGAGGGAGGATTGTTGTTCTCTTCCTTGTAAGAGGCGAAGCTGAGGACGTTGACGAAGTGGTGATGAAGGTGGTGCCGATGGTGCCTGTGGCCACTCGGCTCAGTGAGAGCCGGTACGCCGGCCGCGTTGCTCGTTGGCAGGGTGTCCAACGCATCCATGATCATGGTAGCTGCCGGTTGTGTGGCGGCTCCTGGCGCGCCTGCAGATCGAGAAGAACGATTTATGTCCGGAGTCCGCCGGTCGAACTCATGTGCGATCTCCTGAAGGTCGGGGAAAACAAAAACAAATGTCTCCTCCCGATATTCTCCTTGCGTGGGTGTGACGTATCTCCCAGATTACGAAAATATTCGCGTATATCTGTACGTAATCCACTTTCGGTATCGTTTTCGATGTTTTGTCTCCTCCCTCAATTTGTCACGGGGAGGAAACTGTCGAGTTCGTGATTTGTGTGTGCGCATTCGAAAAAAAATAAAACGTGAGGAGCTGCGTCTAACTCCTTCGCCGTTATCTCGCCGACTAGCTCGATACGTCTCGAGCGCATCGGTTTTATGAATGGAGCATCTGTCCCATTTTGGAAGTCGCAGTCCGGAACCGGTCCACCAATGGGAGCGCTCTCTCGGGCTAAGCGTAATTATGACGTCAAGGTGACGTAACCGACTGCATATAACTCGCGAAGGAGTGGAAGGGGTCGGCGGAGGCTAGCAATGGAGATAGGGGAGGGAGAAGAGGGGAAGTAGGGGAGAGGTGCGCGCGACGATGGAGGAGCTCGGAAGATGAAAAAATATCGACAACATCTCCAGCTCGTGCCGCTTCGGATGGAGAGAAAGGCCGCCCTCGAAGGTGGCGCGGATTTCGTACCTTCGCGAAAGATTCCCGCCTTTTACCCATGATCCTCCTGAAAGACGCTTCCCGACACATCGGCCATCTTGATCTCGAGCAAATAGAGAAAGCTTCTGAAAATCCGTGATTAAGTCTCCGATTTCTGAGAATTTGTTTTCTGTGCTTACGCTCTAGTTCGAGCGCTAGCCGAGTCGCGCCACCGTCGCTCTATTCCGCCTCTTCGCCAAATATGGGGATAGACATTTGCCGTGCGATAAACGTCTTTTAGAAGTCTGTCGACGTCACTTCTAAGCGACGGAATGCGAGAGCGAGCGAGCCAAGAACAGCACCAGAAAAGCAACGATGCACGCCCTTGCCAAAAAGTATTCTTCGCTCCCAAGGGGAAATACCGCTTCTCTTCTGTTTTTCGAGAAGAATAAAAAGACCTCTTTGTTTATTTTAGAGAGCCCTCCTCTTGGATCACGTACGGACAGGATGGACCTTCTGAGTCAGAGTATAAAATGCGGCAAACAACAAGGGAAGATAGTGCTTCCGAATAGACCGTCACCACGTGACTAAAGGCGTTATGTAAGTTCGCCAAGATCGCGTCTTGTTTATCAGATCATTTTCTCGACGCTTTTTCCAGTCCAGGGGATGCTGTTTTAAGATCCGTCATCTGGATTTAGAACGCGAAAATGTTCCTCCTGGAATTGCCCGCGTCTAAGGATAGATATAGCGCCTTCGTTGATGGTACGGCGCCCCATTGGATTGCCCACACCGTAATATCCCTTCAATTTTTTACACGCTGTGATACCCTCGCAGCGGTGTTTCGATTTTCCAAGATGGACCACCATATTACTTCCTGCTTTCACAACAGGTGGTCTTCGATGCTGAGGGGAATTTGGAGAGTGATCCTGCGAACCCTGATGACCCTTTAAGAGACATGTTAGGGTGGTTTGATAGCTGTAGATGCGGAATTCAGTAAAAAAGAGTATAATTTACGTAATCATACATTATTTCCTTTTCACAATTGCAATCGATAGAAATTTATAAATCAGAAAATAAATTCCGATATATAACGTATTTGCTTCCTAAATACGTATTGGGGAGTGGGCGCCATGGCACCCACCATGGCTATGTATCACGAATAATTTACTTTTCGGATTATAAGAAAATACTTTTTAAAAGATTTATCTATCATATCCTGATTATGTGTATAGTAACAGAACAGCTCTTATAATATTTGTGAAAATAGGATATTTTCTTCTAATTTTGCTGTATCGTTGTCAAATCATAATCGAAATAATCAACCTCAGCCTGAAGCATTACTAAAACTACATCGCATCAATTCTTAATAAAATTATCGTCGCAATTTTTTTTCCATTTTCTTCAAGAGAAGGCTTTGCAATTCTATTTAGCAAAGGAATGATAGCAATTAAAAGTGTGGATGTTGAAAAGTCATATCATCAATGCAAATATATTATTATCGTTTTCGCGATGTGGGAAAATACAAACAAATTTCCTGTTTTAAGTGTCATTTCAATTTTATTTGATCTTAATTTAATGGAAATAAAGTTTCTGACGAAAATATCAATAAAATAAATGTGTGAATATCTAATCGAATTTTCTTGAGCAAATATGAGCGAAAAATTGGAAACCGACATATTCTAAATTCATGCAAATTGGAGTGACATATTTGTGAGGAGGAGAGCTCATTTGATTGAGGAAGGATGCGGTGGTATAAAAATGGACGATACCTGGAAACATTTAATTCCACTAAAATCCGGATCCGAAATCGTATATATATAGGGTCTGAGTTAATTATGTTAAACGGATGTTTAATATATATATGTTAAAAATAAAAAATGAATTATTTAAAGCGTTCATAAAGGAGACAGGTATACAAAAAATGTGTAACTGGTTCTATATTATACAGGCTCCGATGTACCATGGCAAACATGATCTCAATTTTCAAATCACGGTAAATATATCCTTAAATTTAAAAGATATATAAAATACAATGTCTCTCATTGAGGATATCATTCTTAATTAATAACGACATACAAGTCATTCATATGATTCTCATCAATATAGAATCTAATTTAGCATCATTGATAAGAGTGGTGGGCACATTCCTCTTGAAAATCGTTGAATTTCACGAAGAGGCATTTATTATGCGTGGGAGAGAGGAAAATCCATTTTAACAGCCGTTTTCTAGGAACACTCTCCTCTTGGAATCCAAACACTGCGCAGATTTCCTTGCCAATTTTGATTGAGACTGCGCATCTCGCAAAATCCACCATTTGCTCTGCTCATAACCTCTAACCTTTCCAAGGCTCCATTCACAAATATCGAGGGGGGTCGGGATTGGCCAAAATGTGCTCGTCCATTTCAATGAACTATTTCTCGGCAGGGAATTTTTTCATCCTTTTTATCGTCAATGGGCGATTTAAAAATATATTATTCGATGAATAAGCGGTGGTTGATCAATAAAAAATTTGTAATCTATTACATCGTCTTCAATGGGCTGAAATTTGAACATTCTATACCTATTCTGCGGATTAGGAAAAACGGTTAATTTTCGGGATTCCGTTATTAAAAATTAAGATAATGAATATTTAGTAATCCTTCAGTGTGGTATTTTTCCACATTCTACAAACGCTTAATATTCTTAATATTTTAGGAATCTTTGAATCTATATATCCTCTTCAAATGGACTTTGGAGATACAATCAATAAGAGGAAACAATAAAAAATATTTAAAATAAAATCTTAAAATATTGGGACACCTTTCAGGTAATATTCGAGGCCAAAAATAATGTGAGCGTTATATTTATCGTTATTAATTTATCGATTCGGCCATTTTGAGTTGCTCATTGTCCCTGGATAGTCTAATTTTATCTTTTTCGCTTCATTCATCCCACTTGTCGCCACGGAGAGGATGACGTCAGTCCTCCATTCACTGCGATCGCCCCTCCCCCGACTCCTTCTCCAGGGTTCTGCAGGGGTCTCAATGAAGCGGTGTCAAGGTTTTTAAGCACGCCAATGGCATCTAACGGTGAATGCGCGAAACTCTTCTTGCCATTTGCCCTTTTTCTGCGCAAACTCTGTTCCGCGAAATCTTAAAAGCATTCGAATTAAGAAAATCCCATTTTGTTTGAGATAAATTTTCGCTAATTTCTTGTTGAAATGAATTATTTATTGTTATTTTGTAGAATGACATTTGCAAAAATTTAAATAGCGTTAGAATCTCGGAAAATTTATGCGAATGATAATTTTCGCACCATTCGAAGATAACATTTATTCTGAGATTTTTTAATTCAAAAACCAGAAATCCTTTTCATATTCAAGCAAATTCCAAAGCTTCGCCATTCCATTAAATAATTTTATTTTTTATCCATTTTAAATTGAAAAATTAATCTTGTATTTATGTAAATAAGGTGCTCAGAATGTGAATAAATTCGTCCGATATTTTTATATTGCATAAATTGTATTTTATTGTATTGCCTAAATATTTGGATATTATCTACATCTTCTTGTGGTTAATTTAGAGTTTTCATATTTTATCAGTCTTTGTCCTGTGAATACAACTCGGTTGACCCTTATGAGCTATCACCGCGTAGATTTACTAAATTTGACAATCGAATATCTAATTACAATATTTGATCTACAATTGGAAGTAAAACATGGTTGTTTTCGAAAAGAGGAAGCAGTTGCAATTTTTTTAAATATAAAAGATAATTCTACTTCATATAATTATATTTTTCAGAAGTATATGCAAAAATGATTTTTGGAAGAAATTTTTAAAATCTAATACTTCATTCCCTTCCAAAGGTATTCAGTTATTATTTTTTACATTAAAAATTGTTCTGTGAAGTGTTGGGAGTTTATCGAAGAAATGACCAATCGTATCACAAATTCATTCGGTAATTATAGAAGATATATTTATTTACAGAATCTGTGAAAATGGAGATTTGTTACATTTTCCTATATTTTCATCTTTCTAAAGACCTGTCTAACGCTCATGAATATATACATCGAGAGAATAGAATGCTTTAAAAAATTAGACAATAAGTAGTGTTCCCTCTCTAAACATTACAAAAAAGTATTCAGTAAAAAGAAATATCAAAAGTAATCTGCATTATTTGGCCTTTGACCAATCGACCCAAGGGGAGATGAGATTTTTATGAAATCGGAGTCTTATGATTTTTTTAATCAAATGGAAGAGATTTCAGGAGTAGAATCTTTGCAAGACAGTGAATTTAAAATCTGGAGATTTATGTATAATTCCCTCCGAAATTTACTAACTTTCGTGAGCGATGAGGAAAAAGATTTAATTCTCAAGGATTTTTTCTTTAAAATGCGAGACTACTAGAAAACCGACCATCTAAGCCATGACCCAGGGGAAGGATTCTCTACAGCCCGTTTTATGCTCTTAGATAATTATATCGAATTTCAATACGATTTGTGAATGCGTAAGAAATAGAACATCAATTACATTCTCGCACAAATTAAAGACAGCAGCACAACTGCTCAACTTAATAATCATTGAATGATTATTAGTCAGAATCATTCAAATGATCTTTATAATGAAAGACATCTTCATTTTCATTTCATCACTGCGAAGTAATTGGTATATCTCACATACTATTGTAATCATTAATCATTTTATTATTTACTGCGAGTGATTGTTAAATTTTATGATAAAATGAGAAATTGATTGAATATTTACATGAATATATAAAATACAAATATATTTCCGTGGTATGTAAGCTAATTTATGCTCCTATTTGTAACTTCACTTGTAATACTAGTGCACATTATATACCAAAAATGAAATTGAACTATGAATGATGTATTTCAGTAAAACTGAATAAATGAATTTTATTCAAAGATTTAAAAAATAAATAGTGATAATCTGTTCATTCTTTCTAGCGGATTTGTTAATTCTTTTAAATAAGTTGGCGGCTTTCATTTCTGTTATTTTACTTTGAATATTATTCATAACTGGAGGCTTTTTTCCCCCCCTTTTTTTATATTATGTGTTATATACTTTCTTTATGAATTTTATTCGTAGTGAATCGATAAACTTTCATTTAATTTACCAACTTCTAATGACAATATTTTTAAATTTTAAAATGAACTTATAATTTTTCGCGATAAAGAGAAATATTCAATTCGGTTAAAGACAAGGACTCGGTGAATTCGAAATATTTTATCTTTCTCGAATATCATCCAATTTCAAGATAGAAAAATTTGCGAAAGGATAAAAATTACATGTATTCAAGAGAGTAAAGAGGAATTCATAGCTTACAATTTAAATCTTTCCCATATTCTCGTCTTTAAGGAGAAAATCATACGTCAAATTGTTCATTTCCGTGGTCATAAGGTGCTCGTGTTTAAAATCACTCATTCATTATTTTCCCTTAGTATATCTCAAATTCCAAAGGTTTTGAGAATACGGCTCAAAACAGAAGTAAAGCTATCAACTGGATAACCCGTTGTCGTGTATATGGCTGAATATGCTAATAACAATCTTAATAAACATTTGCAAATTTATCCCTAACAGATTCGAAATTTGTATCGAATACATTTCTGTGACAAATACGTTGTTTTGTTTTAATTGAGCATTTCTATTGGAGATTGAACCAAGTAAATATATCCTCAAACACGTGGAATGCAGTTGTAGGGAAATTAAGAATCATTTGAAGTGTTTTCCTCGGCGAACCATCCTCGGGAGACCTTGTCCGCACTAAGTGTGTTTCCCTGTCCTCTTCCTAATAAAAATCTTCCCCATTAAGAATGTACAAAATTGATTGTCACGTGTCTTCATTGCGTTCATCGCTTTTGTGAGCCGGTATTTTAGATGCGTTACGAAATAATAGTCCTACTTGATAATTTGATACAAGAAAATTTGTGAAAAGAATATTTTTCACGTAGCAGTTTTGTTGAAAATTAAATTCATGAGATCATTCAATCATATAATTATATTTTGTATAATTATTATTATGATATTAATGTTCTTTCAAAATTTTCATTTTCCATATCTTATAAGAATAGCCGTTTGATAAATGAAATGGATCAAATATATTTCTAATAATCTTATGAAGCGAATGACTTATGTTAATTTCTAAATCCATTCCAAATTCTACTACACTACAAAATTTGTCGTTTATATTTTTCATTATATTAAATAAATAACATTTTGAATTTTTTTACAACATTTAGCTTATGAATTTGGATCTCACATTTATGCAAACAGAAAAATAAATTGATATCGTTTATCGATCTTTAACTCAAAAAATATTATACATCCATTGAATAGCTTTTCCGTATTTACTTATATTCATATTCATTTTCCTGATAAAATTGGGACTTTATTATGGATAATATTGAGACTATGAGGCATCCTTTAACATTTATACAAGGAAATTATAAACATTCAAGAATAAGAGAATTTAAACAGGAGTAAGATAAATTAAGTATTAGAAGAAAACAAGAATTAATTTGCGGCAAAAGCAAAGAAAGTTATGGAAAAAAGCCTTTGCAGAAAAATAAACAAAAGAAAAGCGATTTATCCTTCGCAACCTTCGGAGTAATAATCTCTGACTTTCAAAATTACTGAAAAAATATAATGATAAACCTAAAAGGAATAACATAATTAAAAAACTTTGTCATAATAAGTGAATTATGAAAACCATAAGTATTTTATTGAAAAAAAGAAATTGAGACAGAATTCTGCTGAAATAAGTCGAATGTACTGTGAAACGAGGAAATGCTGTTCACATCAAAGACTGTTCAAAAATATCAGAATACTTAACTTATCGTTCGTTTATTTGGATGGTATTCGTTATAATTTTATTGAATAGAGAAACAGAAGGCTTTAGCAGAAGTGCTTTCAGAAGAATGTAATGTATCTTCGACAGATTGGCAATATATGGAGGCGTAAAAGATAATTCAGAGTAAATGTTGTTTTTCCTCTTTACATTCTAATTCATTCTATCTAACATTTATACTTCCAAAGAAGGAAACTGAAATTTCCATTTCATGATCATACTGCGGACCCAATAAACGTTTTTGAAAGAGACCGAGTTATCTTTAATTTTGGAGTCAATTTATAACTATCGTCCACTTCCCGAATCGAAGAATAGAATTACTTTTTCATTCGGACATTATATTCTAAATTTCACTCAATTTTAGATTTGCATAAACGAATAAGAAAAAGTCATTCCACTTAAGGTTATTTGCTTATCCTCTTTTTCGGATCATTGAACCCACTTCCACATTCCCTCACGACGAATCCCAAACAAATATATATTCATGTATACAAATTATCCTCTTTTATACGCTTGTTATCAATTTATTTCACCTTTTCGAGTCCTTTTCTATTCCTAAAGAGAGATTCTTCTTGTAGACGATGCAAGAACGCCTTTCCGAGATTAACCGATTTTAAGAAAATCCCAATAAATTATTATTATTGCCGAATAAGATTATTGCAGATTATTGTTACCGAACTTAAATTAGGCAAACACATAAAGTTTAATTCATGAGAGAGACACATGCAGCGACGAAGAATTGATAAACTACGCGATTCCTGTAGGAATCTGAGGTATATTTGGTTGATTAATGAAACAAAATAAGAAGACTTCATTTTAATATCTGAAGACTAAATAAATTATGATTCATCATTACATTCAAAATGGTAACCATCAAAAATCAGGAAAATTATATTGAAACTCGAAGCAGCTAATTTCCGATCTTTTTTTACACAAGGGAAGTCTCAATTAAGTTGAAAGAAGTACTTCGTATTTTCCATAAGATTTCTTGTGGAAAATACGAAGTACTTTTCCTTTCAACTTAGAATGTCGTTCTACGAAGTGCGGTCACCCACAATAGAATTTAGAAGTCTCGATTCAGTTGTAAGCTATAAATAAAGAGAAATATACTTCATTTATGAGCAGCAGTTATTATGATATTTAATTTTGGTAGATTCGAACATTTTATGAGTTAGTGCACTCACATTTTCCTCATTTTGGTGTAATTTAAAGAACGTTGGAATAATAGATCATGACGGTTACATTATTGGTTTCTAACCTTCAAAATTAAGGAATATATGATTAATTATTAAATTGTGAGATCCTGAAAAAAATAACCGAGTAACTATATAATAGCTTTCTTGCTTAATAACTATATTCAGAAATTTACAAGCAGATACAATCCATAGAGAACTGGCTAGATGTATTTTATATGATTAGTCTAAAATGCTTTTCTTCAACCTGATTCCAAATTGCGTTCAATAGGCGATTCATTGTTTGTGTGTTTCCCTAAAATTCAACATAACTCAACAGGTGTAAGGTTAAATGGAGGAGTTTAATTTATCCGGAGCAGATGTGCAGACCATTTTGGCAGATTGTCGAAGGGAGCAACAACCCCTCGTAAAAATATCGCAAAGGGCTGAATTCCATTCGTCCACCGATATCGGTCGTTAAGCATTTCGAATATATGTCTACGCAATATGAGTCTACACATAAATATAAATTTACGTTTGGGACTTCGCCCACGCGCCAAAAAGGATCTCGCCCACTGGCCCTTCCTACGCCCATCCACATATATAGACAACAAACACGGCACGCAACGTCACGTCTACGGGTGACGTATCGTGACGTAGAGGCCCCCACGCTCCTTCTGCCAAACTCCTACGCTATTTGGGTGACGGTCCGCCTAAGATTCTGCGCATCTTTCGAGAATAACTCTCCATTCGCAAGATCATCGGTTAAAATTAAATCGAAACCTGGTTTCCCTTATTCTTGGTTATTAATCATCGGAATTTTCCACATCAATCGATGAATCCGTACGCTTCAAAAAAGACACTGGAAGTGTATATTCGGAGAATATTTCGTAATGAAGAAAGACTGAGATAACTTTCGTTTCGCCATGAAGAATTAAAAAAGCGTTCTTTGCCATCTTAAAAATATAGTGATCTAATTTTTGAAATTAGAGCGTTTTATCTAATATAGTGTACTGGTCTAATAACGGTAAACTCGTGTCCGGAAAATCATTGCAGGAAAGGATTTCGTGAGTTTCAAATTCGTGAAGCTCTTCTCAGATTACGACTTCTAAGTGGCATTTAAGAAAAAGACTTTAAAATGCGGCATCATAGAGCAATGTATAATTGCCTCCGAAGTATCAAATTAATGGTAGACTTCCGATGCAAAGGGGCGAAATAAGAACCAGTAGATTTTTTGTATTCAAAATATATAGTAAGACTCATCTCAGTGTTTCAAGTTACCACTCAATTCAATTGAACACATCAAATTTTTTAAATAAGAATCAACAACTGTTTATTTTTTCGATCGTCATCAAATGGAAAAAACCTAAACCGAACATAAACTTCCCATAGTTTAGTTTATATAATGTAAATGGTTATTGTAAACGGAGACATTAACATAGAGGAGGTTCCGTCACCGTTTCGAATAATGAGTGAAATTATTGAAAAAATTAACCTTCCAATGTTTTCGTGTCGAATTTATTTAGAATTCATTGGCGAATGACTTCTGAAGACTCTCAAGAAGAATGCAATCAACGAAGCCAATTGTATTAGGAAAATAGAACGCAAAAAGATTTTAATTTTGCTCTTTCAACAATAAGCATTTACTAGCCAATCCTATATCTGATGATTACTAATGATGTCATACGCATTAGCGTTAATATATTTCCTTTTCTGCATTCTTTTCAAAGTCATTTTTTGTTAAGTTGTTTTGTCACTTTCGTTGAAAAAGAACACGAATCGTATATTGCTCACACGAATTGTATATTATCTTTGGGTGACCTCTAATTTTATTACGATTCTTCTTAACCATACGAAAGAATGCGTCTTATAAATATTTTTCTTTATAAAACTCAGAAGCAATTCTTGTTTAAGCGGCAGCTGAATAAATCCCTTTCTTCACCGAGATTTCCATTAATTGAACAACCGAAGCAAATTAAGGTAATTTTAAGTGAAAACACTTCTAATAATAAAGAGTGATTGTTTTTAAACAAATAGTTTCTCTAATAAACCATAAAAGTATTAAAATATTATATCTTTCGAAACCTTTTAGTTCGTGATGAGATGAACTTACGAGCGAATGTTTTCACAATTCAAAGGAAATTTAACGAATTCTAAAATAGAATGTCCGTCATTTGGAACTCAAAACATTTTGGATTAAAAATTTAAACGGAATCATTAATTTCATTCAATGAATACTGTGATAAGCAAAAGCTTCATATTTTCGTAAAATATTCTTATCTTTGAAAAAGCATTGACATGTTTATTGAGGCAATAGTTTTGATCTTTTATTTTATATTCATCCACATGATTACTCTGCAAGTCGCCTTTCTACGTATGGGAGGGGGAAAATTTTATTCAATCGTTTATTATATTATATATATAACATTATTATATTCTCAATTCATTCAGGTCTTTAATTAATTACGAAATATACTTTCAATGACATAGTTTATATTTTCCTTAAATGTCTTCCTAAATGAGTAATTTTAATTCAATTAGCTTTGTACTTCATCCACAGACATTGTTAACGCCACGCGAATACGCACGGATTGATCGGAAATGGCACCGAGCTGATAAAGCCATTCCAAAATTCACTTAGAACCCCTTCATAAAGATTGCTTTACTTTTAGGGTGAATTTGTTGCCTACGAGAGGTTGTCGATACAATAACAAACGGAATCTGAAGTCCGTCGGTGAGTTGCTATGGAAACGAGGGCTTGTGTTTTGCCCTTTTTGAGCCGATCGAGTGGGTGAAAGAAAGGACGATATCTGGGTCGAGAAATAACGGTGAGCTTCTCCGACAGCCAAACCGTCATTTGCAACGGACGAAATGCTCAAACCTCTATTTGTGCTGAAACATCAGTTGAGGAATATTTCTCGGAGCGAGAGATTCAAAAGCTCATACCTTCAAAAAACGTTCAAAAAGAACGTTCATGAGTACATCTATGTGAATGGAGCCATCTTAAAGAGCAACAAAAACGACAGTCATTTCCTTGAAAGGGAAAACCAAACATCCATGAAATACGTACTTCTATTCCGAGGACATTACCTAGGATTGTTGTTTACGCAACAATAGACCTTAAGCGAAGAAGGAGTTAGTCTCCGTGGCTCTTTATTTCGTTTATTTTGTCGTATTTCAGATTTAAATACTGAGAATAAAGTTACTCCAAGCGAAGGAAATTTCAAGGTTAACAAAATACGCCTGCTTCGCCAACTGTTTTTTCTTTGTTTTTCATGAGTTTTCTCGTAATAAATCGTCCAAAATAATTTACTCGAAGCTATTTAAGTCGTTTTTTATATAGCCTAAATTGTATTTTTGATAAAAAAACTGTATTTCACTGATATCATTGTTGAATGGACATTTGACGAAATATTGCTCATTTTCGATTTATAATGTAATACTGCACTTAAATTGAAATGCATACAGCGAATCATCGGAATTAAAAGAATTCTATTCGTAATCGTTGTTTTTCACAAATTTTCTAAATCAAAGAATAATATTTGACCACAATTATATTAATTTTTCTAAAATAGAAGGAGGTGTAACTTTAAATTTCAAAATGAACAAAAGCAAATTATTCTATGATGCGAATGAAAGATCATAAAATTTTTATTTGGACCATTTTCACGGAATTTTTAAGAAAGGTCAATGACCATATATTACTTAACATGGAAATGAATAGATGACGAAATTCAAAATCTGTCTCATCATTTAATGGAAGATTGATTGAGTCATTATTATAGCCTATAACGAAGTACCGGCGTTTCGTTAGAGTTTATTTTAAAATAATTTACTCTAACATGTAAATCTAAAGGTAATTTGCTCTTTAATCTCCCGACGTCATTCTATAATTAAACTTGATTCAGCTCGGAGATATTTTCCTGGTATTTGTGGGAACTTTTTCTGATAAACTACTTTTCCTGATAAAAGATTATCTCGCGGAATAAGTTCCGCAATTAATAAACTATGAAATGTTTTTCACATCTCCGCAACAACTGCATTCGGAAAAGAAAGTCACTTCACATTTCGTCGGGAGAAATAAAAGAGACGGATGACGTCATCTGAGAGCCATTTCTTCAGCAGACATATGCGATGAACAGGAGTAGACTCTTCCACGGCTTTTTTATTCTCCGTCCGTACAACACTATCTTTGTTCCTTTGTTTTTTATACTCTTTCTTTCTTAAATATGCTTTTATCCGTTCTTGTGGCGCATAAAATTAGACGACATACACCGTCTCTTAGAATCCTATGTCTCTATATCTATTTCTGTCTGATTTCCTTTTTATATTGGCCTCCAATTCATTGCAATCAAATCCGAAATTCGATGAAAATTGTTCGGAAAATAAAGTATGCTTTGAGTCGGCAAGTATTGTCCCGTTGCTTAGCTCCTCTGAACCTGAAACACTTCAATATCCATCTTCAATTTGGCACTTTTTCGTCTTTTAGCTCTTATGTTGAGATACTAATCACACATTATGAGTACTGACACAACAGCTATCGTCGAATTTTCTTTGGTTCCATCATAACTCATGAAAGTGTATTTCGACTATCGGTTCAAGTGCTCCGAGATTCCCACGATAGAGCATAATTTGAAACATGTCAAGCCACAGATTTTTGTCCGGAAATTACATATCCAGATGCATGAATTCCTCCTCTGCAATCTCCATTCATCCAAGCCGTGACTCAGAGGTGTGTGCCACGAGCTCCGTTTTGTTTGGAACGATTTGAAATACATGCGAAGTTATACGAATAAACATTGATTATTATTTAATTTTTGGGGAAATATCTTTAGAATTTAAGAGAGTAACGCGAGAATAGCATATGCAGAAATTAAAATTATAACTATTCAAATTATTTCAAGCCTGTGCTTAGATCACGTCCTTTCATTTATCACGTTTCTTTGAGACAAACGGGTAATTTGCGCAAATGAAATTATATTATCCAAATTTTAATTATTTTGAAACTTTCGGCAAAAAGCCTTAAGTATTTATTAAGTTTATACAGTCAATTATTTAATCTCGCACTATAACATTTATAGATCTGAAAAGGAATTATTTTTGTCAATCTATTAGTTCTGGATTTCCTTGTTATGGATTTCCTTAAGTGACAACAAAATTTCCTGTGGATGACTCATTTGCACAAAGAAAATTGAAATTCCCATGTTAATAAGAGAATATGCTTTACGGAAAATCCTAGATTTTCATACTCAGTAACTTTAAATAGTTAAATTAAAGTCGCTCATTCTGGGATTTCCAGTAATTAAAAATTAGCACAGATGAAAGTTTATTAGTGAAAGTAACATCATGTGCGCTCTTAGTGTTAACGGACTGTAAGTGACAGTAATTGAATTAAGTAGAGATTTTATAGTTTTGAAACTGGATTATGAATAAATATTATAAGTTTATAAATGCTATTGATACAAGTACAAGCGTGGATATCAGGACGCTAATATTCATCTATTGGATTTAAATTCGCCAGAAATTATACCTTTATGATGATAATGGAAAAAAGTAATTGGTCTTTCGTTGCGAGAGAAAAATAAGGCTATAAAAATCAATGAAAATACTACCTTTCCATATTGAAATCTTTATCAAACATGGCAACTACTTTAAACCACTGTTGGAATGGAAAATTGAAATACAAGTGCTCTTGAAAATTCATGAATTTACGGTCTTAAAAAACTCTCCCTGTCCTAAAAGAGGTGTCACAAAGAATTCTATAAGTACAATGAATATCCGAAGAGAATGGCTACACAAAGGCACGGAATTGATTGGAAAATAAAGATTTGGTTAATCAGGAATAACTTAAATGGGTTATTATGGAATACAAATATCTTCGAATAATTCCAAAGAAGGTAAGACGTTTCAATTTCTCACTGGAAATTGGCAAATATATGCTGTATGTGATGAATAAATAAATACGTTTCATTGGAAATGACGGTAAACTTGAACTCCCTAGCTGGAAGAAAGCGATTCGCTTGTGGTAGACACTTGTTGCTTTACACACGACTCCAACGCCTGTTGCTCCAGGATTCAAAATGGAAAGCATCAAAATTACTTTGAATACAGCGGAGAAAGTTAAATCTTTAATTTTTATTGAGTAATTTATTTCGTTTTGAAATGGAAATTGTATATTTTGAGGAAATGAAGAGCGATTGTATCAAGGACTGCACATTAGGAGTTCAGTTTTTAACAGTTTCTTATAGAAGTGGTTCAATTAATTCATTCATATGAAAGTAATCTTATCTTTTTATAAAGTAAAGAAAATGAACTCGATTCAACTCTTCAACCATTGCCGTCGATGTTAGTTTAGTTATTAAAAGCGATAATTTTGGGTTTCAGTTTTGGAATCTTTTTATCGCTACAAAAAGGATCGTTATGAATGTCGCTATTTATTGGTGTTACATTAAAGATACTTGTTCTTTTAAAAGGATTTTTATATGAATTATATGAGTTTTCATATAATTCGTTGGTAATGCACAAGAAAGAAAAATTCTCTGATGCAAATGTCGTTAAAAATCGTTCATAAAAAGCTTCATTCATTTCCAATCGGAAAAAACGTTGGCATATAATTCGGGTAGACTCAAAGAAAAGATTTCTCCGACATTGTCCAATCAATAGATGCATAAATGAAATTCATGTATTTATTATAAAAACAAACAAATAATGAATGCTAGTTTCATTTATTTGAGTTGATTTTATTCTAAAATTCGAACAATTCTGAAAACGTGATTTCGAATAGAATACAAGTGGATAATTCGGCTCAAAAAGAGAAGAAATAAAAATTCTCGAATAAAAAAAATTGGATGTAATTGGAAATTATGATCGATTGGATGCAAAACATTGAAATTATATGTATGTATGCCTATATATGAGTATGCATATCCGTTGTGCTTTGAGTTTTGTAATGAAAATTAGGAATAAAGGAAACATACAATTAACTAAAACTAAAGAGATAGATTCAGTTGGTCAAGTTGCAGATCTATTTTAGTTGTTCCTATAGATTATGTGATGGCAATGAATACTTATTTACGTGTATTTCCATTTTAATAGCGAAAATTCTCATAAAATACTTTTCCGTTATATAATTTAATTTCTTGACACTCATCAGTGAAATATATTCACAAGAGAATTATGGAAGAAGAGAAAAGTGTATTTCAAAGATACGTACGTAGTTAGGTTCTCAAAAAGAATTTCGTTTGTATTTGTATACCTAAGAGTCTAGTTTATAATGTTATAATCGAATTTGAAACAGTGTGTTCTTAGTTTCCAAATTTACTAGAAAATGAGAGAATTTTTTCACGTATTTATCTTTTTTAATTTAAAAGCATAATTATAATAAGATTAATTTATATAACATGAAGTATTTTGGTTATCATTTTCAAAACAAAGTGTCTTTGATACCAATAGCAAAAGATGCAAATAGCAGATGGTTATGGATGTTGACTCAATGAATAAATCTGTTTTTCCAGTTATTTGCAAGGGATAAACCCCTTTTTACAACAAAATATTACAAAAAATTTTGGATGTCAAAAGTCGAATCTTATTTACGTTTGAATTGTTTACAACTACTTAAATAAGAAGGTAGATTTTTTAATTTAAAAAACAGAGACTATTTTCATTATGGACATTTTTTCGGATAATTTATTCACGTTCATATCGCATATGCGGAAAACAACATCGAAGGCCAGAATTTGAAGGATGATGAAAAAGTTAAGAAGAGATTGACTAGGAATGGATATATAAGCGATGATTTACACGGTTTTTAATGCGATCTGCATTTCTAGATTCCATATGAAGAAAAATTTTGGGAAAAGTGACGAAGTGAGCAAACGTTCTAATTCTTCTGAGGAAACGGACATTCGGAGCAGATAACGTCTTTTTAAACTTGCAAATGAGGACTCTTTTGAGAATCCATTTTCCATTCGGATTCATACAGAATCATTGGATGCATTCTATAGACTGAGTAATCGATGATTCTATTTCTTTCGGTTAATTGAATGTTATGAAAGATTTCGTTCTTCAAATGATAAGTTAATTATGGAAAATTTAAGCGAAAAAGTTTATGAAGAAATTGATCTTAACGCTTTATCAAACATTCGAAATCGACGTCCGTTAAATTGCGTGAGCTGTGAAATATCTAAATGCCTATTTATATATCATCATTTACCGTCGATTTGAATTACGCTCCTTGCGAGATGCCTAGAATACCTCTTCAGATTCTCAGCTGTACTGGCACAGTTCCAAATACATCGGCTGATCGTTTGTGTGTAATGCTTTTCAGTTTCGCTCAAAGGGCCAATCAAGCTCTTATTCACAACGAGGAAAACGCGATAGTCTCAAGCACGAGTCGAATGCGATATCTATTTACAGAGAAGGCGGAATATTAACTCGAGAGATGTTTGGTTGTTCGACCTGTTATAGATGCACGTTTCCATATTCATGTGCCTAAATGTCATTTACTGTCTCAACATGCGTAAGTACTAATGAAAAAATAAACATTATGCACTGGAAATATGATGTACGTAATAATTATAAAACTCTCTAAAGTCCCGTTATTGAATAAAATTTTAGAGAGGATGTATACTACGACAAGTTTAAACTTGACAATAAGAAAAAAGTACTGAATAATAAGAATAAAAGGGTTTGCATCATATTGAGAATGGGGTTGAATCAAAGTTAACTTTTACCGACCTCGGAGGCTAACTTTCCAATGTCAAGGCCGCGGGTTCGATCCTTAGAGAATGGATGCTCGTGACAGTTGAGTGACTCTGTAATTGACTTATGAATGGACGTACGTAAATGCGAAAAGAAGTAAACAAATGGAAAGCAGTTCATATCGGAGAAGCATTAGAACAAAGGGATGGTATCGAGAAAAGATAAAAATCGTGCGATTTTAAATAAGGGGCGTAAATATAAACGCGTCTAATTTGAGCGAATTACCGCATGCGTCATAAAATTCAAAGAGGAAATGAAGTAGCTTACCAGAGCGAAATCAATCGATCATAACAAAAATCGAACACCGCAACAACACAACACTCGAATACACATCCTCACGCACCTGAGACATCTTCTCCAATACACGCCGTGGCTGCGAAATGAGTTGGCGCTAACGGAGGCACTCCACCGAATTCTCTAGCAAACCAATCGTCGAAGCTAGCACCCGAGCCTCCGCTACTGCTTCCACCGCTCTTGATGCCGGGCGAAGGGAACGCCGGCCCTGCCTCTGCCCCCAGCACGATCCTCGGCCGACGCCGGCCCTGGATCAGTTGGGGGCGGTGGTTTTCTTCCGCGGCCTCCACGGAGGGCCCGGGCGCCCCGTCCGGGGGCTCTCCAACCGAATCCACCCTCGGCACACGCCTATCCACTGCTTTGATCGATAGCACCACGGAGGGCGATCCCAGTCGACCTCTTGCCATCCCTCGATGCCCTCTTCCGGTGCCTTTCGTACTCGTATTCGAGTGGCTCACATCGGTCGTTTTCGTCGAAACGTCTTCACTCGCGGCCGCCGAAGCCGTGAATGCAGTGCCTCGGAGGGGAAGGCCCTACGTAATCGCTCGGAGGTGCGGTTCCGGGGCACGCCTGCTGGAGACTGCCTCCCTTCTCATCGCCTTATCTGGAGATCCTCGCATGGATCGAATTAACGTACTTTCGCGGGATTCGACGTAAGGACCGTCGCAACCGAAGCCTGTCGACGTCACGACGCCCCTCCGAAAAGAGGAACCAAAATACTTCGCGGCCTAAGAATCGTCTCTTCGGTCGAAGCTCTTTTACGAGAAAAAAACCGCGTCGATGACGTCACCAGCGAGTGCAAACAAGAGAGTCGCGTCCGCCGATCGCCATTTGAGGCAGCGAAGAGTCCAAAAACGCGCGCGAAGGGGGTTTTAGAACGGCACGCGTGCTCTCGAGCCGGTTTCGCCCACCTGCCTTTCGCACCTATAAACGGTTTGAAAGAGAATTACGGTGTGACCTGTGATGGAATACACTTTTGCGCCTCCGACCACCCTTCGAGGCCTCTATTTGTGGTCCCTTGGGTCCGATCAACCATTGAAGAAATCCTCTGAGGTTTTGCTACAATAACAAATCGTTAGATTTGAAATTATAAAATATTCACTACGATAAGGAGTCACTTTTGGTAGGAGCCTCGATTGGGGAAATCAATTTACCCGAAGGCATTAAAAAAATTGCACTGTGTGATGAGGAATCTAAGGGACAGCATCAGAAAAGCAAAAGAAAAAGGATATATTTCGCTCCTAAGACCAATCCAAGAATACGTGACGACTGTGTGGTACCCTTATCAATGCAGCCAAATAAAGAAAGTACAGAGGAAAGCTGCTCATATTTATGGGAAGATTTGGATAAACGGACTGTGTTACAGGAATGTTAAAGACTTCTGGATGGAATACGCTGGGAACAAGGAGAAAAATAAATAGACTAGGTGGTATTTACAACATAATTAAAAGTAACGATGGTTGGGCATCCTTAAAATTCAACTTTAAACACTGATTTTTGCGGTAAAGATAGCTGCGAATTCAAAATTAAGCCTCGGCAAAGAGACAAAGAAATTTTCTATTCTTAACAGGGGTATTTTGGAATGGTACAAATTACCTGTATCACTCTTGAGACACTTACCTAAAAATGTAAAATGCTTCAAAAATAAGTGCTCTAATCTATTGATAAGGGAATAGGGTGTTGTAGGGACTTCTGGAGGAAGTAAGGGATTGCTTGACAGGGCGATTCACCCCGTGACCGCTACGGTAGCCGAGAGAGCTTAACGTGAACCCCGAAAGTTTCAGTAAAAGCAGTTACATTTAGTAGTTTAAATTTATTAGGTGAATAGAATACATTCAAGGATTTATTAACTCAATTGAAATAGTCTGTTTACCATTTGATGACGTATCTTTCACTTTTTAATATTGTCTGTTAATTTAAGGATATTGCATATTAATTATTGTATGCTTATAGCTTGTATGTGTACGGAGATAGATATGACAGCCACATAGCTTACAGCTTACTGTCATATTTATTTTGCAATTCTAATATTAATAATTCATCTCAAACGACGAAGAATAAGTTTAATTCAGATTTAAATCTTATATCGATTAAATAATAGTTCACAAAATATGCTTCTAACAGCTACAACTCTCTGCTTAACATATTTGGAGAATATTTCAATTGCGAAAATATCAAATTAACTCTAAAAATGCTATACTAATGATGAAAACAATGCTCATAAAGTACCTAACGCCATGTCAGATAAATCAAAAAAATATTCCCGATAAAATTAATTCAAATTACAAAGATTCATTATGTTGAAGCGTTTTATTTCTTTCGAAGAAAAACAATTAAAATTATCAATGAAATCATATCTTGTTTGTGTTTTTCCCTGTTTACACCATCATTCTATCATTCTCTAATTTACTTTGATTCGACGAGAACTCAAATGAATGATATTCGTTAAAATATGTAAATAAGAGAGAATTTATTTGCGTATTTTAGAAGGTCTTAGCACTGTTAATTAACAATAAAAACTCAACTCCATCAATTCATCATGATGTTCATGATGAATTGATGTAGTATTTTAATTTGAAAAGGTAAAATTTTAAATATATAAAATAGTTCTTCTACATAATGTTTAGGATGTAATAAGTTTTTCATATTATTGGCAATTACAATTTACTAATGGATTGTAAGATGTACCATTTGGACTCAATTTCATTATGAAATATATTAACACTTTTTTACAGAGATGACTTTACGTACTTCGAAATGATTACCTCAGATGAACAATCGAAAAATGTCTTAAGAGAAAATAGGAAGATAAACAGTCAATAACGAGAAGAAGAGCAGAAAACAAAAAGAGGTGCGGAGATTATTATCAGGAAAATTTTGATAATGATGTTTGCAATGATCAAAGTTTGCGCGAGAATTAATATCACTCAACCTGTACCTGAATATAAATGCTTCAAAATTTTAAGCCGTATGTTTTAACTGGAAAGGCTTTAGATATAATAAAGGATTTATAAATTTCATTCAAATGACATTTTATGGCAATGTCCGAGGAGAAACTAGATTTCGGAAACCGGTAGCACATATTCTGAAGTACGTTGGGTGCTTGCATAATGGGTCGTATTAACTCGTCAACCCTTACTACTGGAAAGCCGCTTTCGAGTGAGCAAATGTAGCGGTGACGTCACACTACTTCTCGGAAACACACGAAGATTGCCGAAGTGGTCGATGACAGCACGTCTTCAGTGGCGCTCTCTTAACGCTGAAATTTATAAATATCAACAAAAGAGTTTCAACTTTCGCCCTGAGTTGCTTGCCATGATATCTGACGAGTGTTTACTTCGCATACTCATGGATACTATTCACATCCTTATTAAATTCCATAGTTATGATTTCATTTTACATACCAATAACAGTAGAATAACATTCCGCCAAAATAACTAAAAGCATTTGGAAGTGTTAATCGGTTTAAGACTTAGGAGTGGTAGGAGGGAAGTGTTATAGACGTACGACCGGAAATGGTATGTAGATTAGTGGGAAGTATGATAAGGGAAGTTGTTTCTTTTATTTCTTCTTGATTCGCCGTTGTGAGGCTTATCCGTTTTCTGCCGAGACGGCGTTCCACTTACTCCTTCTCAGTAATTGACTCATTTGGACTTTCTTTGAAATGTCTTATCTCAAGAAAAATAACTATTCCCGCTCATTTAGAAATCGGATTATCTTCTACTGTTTTACATGATCATCGTTCGTTTGTAAACATTATTAACTTCAACTTACAATGTCGTATCAACTTTGAAGTAAACGGAATAAATCCATAGTGCGTACTTTCTCGGAATTTTTGCTTAAATTTGGATAAATAGCGGAGAAACTAATTGATATTCGATAAATGATATATTCTCTTAGCAATTAAACTCCATAAAATTGATCTTTCTTTTTGATGAGTCAGTACTTTCCTATGCCATAAGGATATATATCTAATTTAATTAAAATTCATCTGCTTTAGAAATAAATTTACAAAATAAATATGATTTATGAGGGTTAATTATCCAGTTATTTCGATTTTGTAGGAAAAACGAAAATATATAAAAGTTTGATCTACGAAGATCCTATACCAAATATAATTTAATAAAGAGTATCTAGAAACTGAGCACTATTATTATGGACATATTTAGGAAATGTTTTGCATTTATAGAAAAAATTCCATCATTTTATCTCCATCATAATTCTAGTATTTTATATTATATATGCTATATAAAATATTTATTTTTATATTATATAATACTATCTTAAATTTTTTTATACACACCATAGATCAAGATAGTTCAATTAACTTCGATAATTGTCAAACATGAGAATTATTAAATGATGGGAAGTTATTGGAGAAAGAAGGAAAGAGATAAGTACTATCTCTTTTTTACTTCCGTCACACATAAGTGCATCATTTTGAAGGTCCTTCTCATTAATGAGACAGTTGAGGAGTCTTAATTTTGAATGAGAAAATCTGTAATTTAAATTTTAATGGAATCAGTTAATGAATCTGCATAGCATTTAGTACTATAGAAAGTCAATGAGGAAAAATTACTTTTTTCCTCAGATTTGTGCAAGAAAACCTCCCGTTTAAACAAATTTTATATTTACGTATAATCTGTACGTATTCAATTTCCATAATAACGCATTCACTTCCATAGATTTCCTTCTATCGTTATTTTTAAGATTCTAGGAATCTAGAAATGAAATTGATATTTGATATTCACAACTCAGATCGGAAACAACAAAAGTATTCTTCTTTACTCTTATTTTCTTTAAGAAATTGGTTTTACATCCAAAACATACGATATTGTAAAATGAATTTTGTCAATAAGTTCCGTTTCCTAATTCTAATATTACAAATCATTTAACGTATCCCATCCATTTAGTGTGCATTTTTCTTTACCTTTCAGCCTTCATTTCTATTTTGACTTCAAATATATATAATGATTTTTAAGATTGTTATTTAACTCTGTTTTGCTATATACAGTGTTTAATGTTTTATCACTATTGATCAAAATGAATAACTCTTTAAATCGGAATAATGCAAAATGGATCATTACAAATTATACATTAAAAATCCCGTCGTTTTGAATTTGAGCCTTTTTCGCATCTGAATACACGTTCACTGATTGTGTTGCAATTAGTTTCAAAGACTGAAAACAACATTGAGATTTGAAAGCGAAATCTTTTAATTTTCGAGAGAAATGTAGATATTTGAGAAAAAGAAATTACCAACAGAAGAAATAATTGCCATTATTTTAGATTCTTTCATACTTCTCACTCAACCTTCGTTCGAGTACTCTTCTGAAAAGGTTTAAGTTCTCTTTTAATGCGCAGATATTTTTAATAGTAAATAGTATTCCCCGAGTTGTTTCAGCGCTTTTTCCTAACTTTTAAGATCAGATTTTTTGCAGTTGAATAATAGACTTCATTCCATAGAATGTCTCCATCAGATTTATCCGTAGAGCGCTAAAAGGGAAAATGTAATTTCCGAAATTGTCTCAGTATTTCAGTCGAATACTTAATAGCCATTCATACGTTTTTCTTTCACGAAGCGATTTTTGCGATTCAAAAGTTAAGAATAAATAGAATACTTAGAGTGAACATTTCATGCGTTTTTAAGTGGAAGTGAAAATTTTGTCGAAAGTCCGGATTGACTTACAAAGCAATTCACACAAAAAAACCAACTGAGGTTTAGCTGTTTCTAGAATTATGCCACATTATGTTGATTATTTCTCTTTTTATCTTCATTTGGAGGCGAAGATAAGAAATTTCCGATAATGAATATTTTCGGTTATTTTATTTTAATAATGAGATTTTTCCTGTTCTTTATGTAAATCTTATTGAAGAAGAGGAAAAGTATATGTATATTCCTTTTTCGTATATTATGTCAATCATTAGTGTATTCTTTGAGACCGATTGTTTGGGAAGTAAATGATTTTCGATGAATTAATTTCTGTAGTTTAGTATGGAGTTTTTCTAAAAACGAAAAAGAATTCAGAATACCTTATGAATTATGGACTATCGACGAAGGGATGTAAATATTAAGACAAAGTATGATGTATCTCTGATGTAGTAAAAGAATCTTGCTTAATAAATATTAAAATTATTATCATATAATTAATACTTCTATCTTAGATTTTTGATGTGCAAACGCAATTAATTACTGTAGAATTCTATTAACTTCAATGACCGAGCAAATTATTTATTTTGGAGTAAATTGTGTTATTTTCATATTTATAATATATTTCACATTTAATTATTTTTAACAGTCAAATTTCAATATTACAAGTAAGGGAACCCCGGGCGACTTTTCTCCCAAATTATCACGTATGATTAGTTAGATAAACCGAGTTTAGATTTTATGATTCTTCCTAGGAAAACATACTTTAAAATGGGATGTGGTATAAAGTCGAAGTACAAGAGGTGTTATCCTGATTGATGTTTTAAGATCCAAAAGGAGCTCGATTATTTTGTATGGCCATCCTCTTAGTTGAATTATTCATTTTTTATAACATTCATGTGTTATTTCAGAATTATGCATTTGTCTGACTATTTTGATTGTCGTTCACAGATTCAAAGACCAAATAATAATCGAATAAATGAAAATGAGAGTTCTAAATCGTTTTGGATGCGTAAAATGTAGGTTCCAGGGGCTGTTGATTAAAGAAGAAGGAGAATTAAGATGTTGTTTCAGTGGAGTTATACCAAAGCGATGAGGGAAAATAGAATATAATTTAATATACTCGTGGATACTTGAGAGAGAAGTAATATGAGGCCATAGAATCATGAGACAATTCAGCTGAAATCATAAATATGAAAAGAGCCGTCTCCGCTAATCGAGCGAAGTCAGTTTATTCTCTCTCTTTTCACATTCGACCTCCTTCCATCAATTAACACTTTTCAGCTATTTGAATCAAGAACTAGGATATTTGATGTAATATTTAGACTTTTTTATTCTTTATTTTTGCATGGTAATGAATATTTCCGTTTATAATTCAACAGTTTCAAATTCAACTGAAAATATGTGTGTGTCAGAAATTCTAAATTCTTTTCAGAAGATTCTCATGCGATTCTTTTCCTTTTTAAGCTGCTACTCATCCGTCGCACTCGTGGAAAACCGGCTCATAACGAATTATAAGTTGTTTCTTTTTCGCAGGGAAAACAAAATGCGAGTATTACACGGATTAATCGGTGTTCATACTCAATTTGCATTCAAACGTACAAGACGTAATGGGGACAGAAGAGGCGATTCCTTTCTTATTCAGTAGTAAAGCGTTTTAATAGGAGAAACCATATGCATTTCGTATTTTTACTTCTAAAGTAGAAGACAGCGAGAAATTTACAATTTGACAAAAATATAACTAAAGCAAGAGAGTGTTTCCTTAATTTTACACTAACTTGGCTTTTACAACTTTTACACTTAAGAGTATGATAATGATACAAGACAACTATTATAGTTCGTGTCATTCTTTCTAAGAAAAGTTTTCAATCCATAGAAATGGTGCTTTTCCAGGCAAATACGTTTTCTCATTATTAAAGTTTTGTTTTTTTTATATTGTCTGCCCAAGAATTATTCCATTTTCACAAACTTCGATTAATATCAGGGAAGATAATTCTATCTATACTATTTTGATATTTTAAGAATTCTGTTGGTGCATGATCTTTATCATTAAAGCTTTTAGTTTTAAATGTTTTTTTTAATTTCTCACAAATTAGCCGGTGGACTCATTTTTTCTTTTCATTTTATTAATAATCTGACTCTTGCACCGATGCATTCGCCGATGGACCGATGAATATCTTTCAATACTAAATGATGAGAATGAGCCGACAGTTGTGAGCAGAACATAAATTAAATAAATATCAGACAAAGTAAGTAACCGATTGTTTAAGATTGTGATTTTCAAAGCAAAATCTACATCTGCGAACCGATGGTGAATGCGCTGGAAGAAGGATTTTCTTGAATAAAAAAAGTTTGAACATACTAAAGGGCTTTTCCTTGTGAGTTGAACAACTCTTGATTTATTTACCGTTATCTCTCCTGCATTGAATGTTTAGCTTTTTAGAGGCTGCATCCAATTGTAACGACGAAATGCGTGTAATGTAATTCATATAAGATGCAATTAATAGTGTAAGTGTAATTCATATTAGATATAATAGAAAAATTTCATATGTATGTTTAGAATTATAGGTTAAATGGAAATTAGGGTGGAAATTAAATTAGTTTAAGCCATGCGATGCGTACTACTTGAAGTGAATTTTTCAGTTGAATTATGCTCGCGAAAGTGTATTACTTAATATTCGAAAATCAAAAAAATTTACTCTTTTCTGTTTATATATTTATAAAATCAAATCACACATAAGTACTAACACTCATTAAATTAGCATAGAAAACATATTTAAAGAAAATGAAACGGTTTAGTCACAAATCCGCCAACTTGTCCGTAATGTGCTTAATAATAAAGTTTTAATTTAAAAAGTTATGCAATTTTTCGATCGATTGCAGTTTCTTTATTCTTATTTACCTACACGAGGGCCCTGCAATCCGCCGTATAGGGAAACTATTTACTTTTCAGAAATAAGGAATACATCGGATTAAAGTTTGGCACAATCTTTGCTAAATTTAAAGTTAAGTACTTTTATTTTGTGATGTAATTTTAATTCGAATTAGAGATCTTTCCGAGGGAATGTATTTTTCAGGCAACAAGCGGGAAATTCAAAGACTCGAGACTTGTAGCTGTTTCCTTCGTTGCGTCATTGGATTCCAACAAAGGAAGCGTACAAGAGACACCTGGTGGCCCTTTCTCTTGAAAACAAAAGAAAGGCGCAATATGTAGCGATGCAACTCTCTGCTTGAACTTCGACCCTCCATATAAAGGATTGGCGGGGACATCAAGGTCTATTGGAATAGAACGAGTCACCATAGTAAATAATGATGTCATTTTTTTCAGACGTAAAGTAGCTACGATCAAACGTTTATTCGGCAAAAATACTAATAGATTAGAGCAATATTTGTTTCGAAGATACAGAAAAAGATTAAATTGAATTGATAATGTGATTACATTCATTTGTTGCCATGGAAATGCGATGCACTGTCCGTAGAATATGAGTGCAAAAGCAAGAAAAGGAATAAAGAGTTGAATTTGTGTCGAAAAATAGATATTAGCATTAGAATATCCGCTGAAAAGACTGAGATATCATCTAAAATTACGACACCAACTCTAAAAAACACTCATGGGAACATCTTTTAATATTTCTTCTGCCGATCTAACAATCGTGTAGTATCCGTGTCAATATGAGTACATTCCCAGATCGAGAGAAATGTGTCCCTCACACTAAAATATTTATTTTGAATGAGTGAAGCATTATGCTAAATCTATTTTCGCTATGCAAGGAGGAATGGTGGGTGGTTTTTCAATTTTCTAAATTCTTGTTCTGGAGAAAGGACCTACAAGAGATACGTCATTCTTCTACTGAAATGCGTTAATATGAATTTTTAGGAATGGTGATTATAAAAAGAGTAATGTACGATTAAATGAAAAAATATGTATAAATTATAATGCTTAAACTGTAAATCGTGTTTATCCTTATCCATACCATTCCAACGATCAAATGTTTCGTCTGATTTAGTTTTCGTCGAAAAGGCCAGACTAAAATTAAAGTAAAATTAAAATGCATGTACTTAATCGTGAAATTTCAATTATTGATGTATACAATAAAATATTTTAATTATTTTCCCATCTATCATAATAAAAAGCAATTTTTTGTAGATATATCCTTTCAAGTAAATTATTAGTTTAACTGATAATTAAACTGAAGTTAACGAAAGAACTGTTAACTGAAGAAGTAACATTCTTAGTAAATTGATAATTACGAAGTTGTTTACTGTACAGTGCATTCACTTATTTATGGAAAAGAATCGGTTATTTTTCCATCACATTCGAACTTCTTGAGCATCTTCATTCGTCTCGATGAATCAATTACACATAATGGATGAATTATTTAAGGTTCGTCTCAATTTGTGAAAGCTTCGATTCTTCTCAAAAGAATAATTGATTCCTTTCTATCTTTCTTTCTTTTAGGCATTTCAAATGAAAACAACTTCAGAAAATTAATTAACCCGATACTACCTTTAGTAAATTGTAATATTCTCGGAATTTTCTCCCTTTGATTGTTATAATTTGTTAGTTAATTTGAAATGGTTTTACATTTTTAAATCAAAAGAATCACATAAAACATACCATATGTATACCAAAATTCTTTCTCTTGGAATGAAAATGGACTCTGGCAATGTCTTATGTAAATAAGAGAACATAAAATATTTAAGATCTCTAAAAACGTCTATCCACATTCTACCCTTCCTTCTATCGGACTCAAATCGCGTATTTTCTTCGTAAGGGTTCACTTTTCCCGGAAGGCCGCTTCGTTTCCGGCGTCCATTGCTATCATTCAAGGACAAGGTGTGCCTTTTGCTCAAATGACATTGAAAAAATGTGCACGTTTGAGCTTCAATGCGAGACCGACTTGTAAATTTCAATACTTCCCACGGAACCTCTGAAGATTAAGTTCTTCCGCAATTTGTCAATCATTCCAAAATGTGTCGTTTGGCTCTTTTTTGAGATTCTCTTTGGAATAAAGCTGAAAGAGAAGAATTTTTAAAATATTTGATCGTCCTGTTTGCCAATTCGCCAGTGAATACGACATATGAAGTTTAGGGAATAGTTGTCTCCTGTACATCGGATACCGTGATGACATTATCTGAATTAACCTCGAATTATTTTCCTTCGAATCATACTTTCCTACATTTGCTAGAGAAAAAGAATTCTATATGTATAAAATTTTAAGTGATGGTAATCAAATGCTCCATAGACACAAATGAGAATTCTTCGATTGAAAATATAAATAAAAACAATTAAGAACTTTTATGACCAACTCGAATGATGTTATTTTAATTATTAATTGGACTTTATCAGACGCTGATGCTATATCCTTAAAGAATTATTAAAGCATTACCTTGATATTTTTTATCCCACACAGAGTAAGAAATAGGGATACGAAGGGATAAGCGAGGGAAATTTCTTGAGGACAAAAAATAATAAGAATATTTCGACCTAATTGTTTTAGCCAGGCTTAATTGTCCAATGCTAAAGAAGTTCTTTTACTATATTATTTATATCCTTAATAAATGAATGATTATCCATTAGCAGCACTCAAGACAGTATTCAAGACAATTGACAAAAGACACCGGCCTTTGTAATTCTTTCCCTAATGATGGACAATTAAGAATTCGACTATTTATTTCCCACACTCAAGAGTCGATTAGTATTCGTCAAATGTCTTCGATTTCCTTCGAGTGTAACCACGAGTAGCGACAAGTCTATCGTCACTTTTATTGGCTCATTCGCCTCACATTATTGAGGCGCGCATGCGCAGACCCTCGAGGCGCGTGACGAAATCTTCTCAAGAGCATCACATCCTAAATACCAAGCTCATTACCGGGAATAGACGCTGGCGTGCCCGGGGCGCGTGTTTTATTTTCACGCTTTCCGGAAAACTATCGGAGAAGGAGTGATCTTCTCACTTAGACGGGCGTTATTCAGGATATGTCTAAGAAACGGACACACCTGTGGCGGGGTTTTATCATAAAATTGGAGTTTAAAATTTAACTAATTAATGTTAATATGCGAATTTATTCTGTCTTTGATATTAATATATTATCGTATTTGATAGTTTTACTAACCCAAATTCCACCAAATTCAAGCAGTGTCATCGCAGATTCTGGGACTATAATAGACTATAAAGGAATAATAGTAATTAGAGTTCGTATCTAATTGGGTTCATGTATTCCCAATAAACATTTACAGCAGTTTAGTTACCGGGAATATGAAAAGATGTAACAGATAATTAAATGATCCAATGAAATATTTATCAAAGAAAAGTTATATTTTACGTTCTATGTGGTTAATTTTATTATTATAAGTATGCCGTAATATGTGGTAGAAATTACTGTGAGCATTACTATGAATTACCAATAAATTCGTAAACATCGATTGTATTTGAAAAGTACCGATCAGTCTATCCATTAAATCCAAAATATTATATTTCACGAATGGTGCGTGTTCACAAATTAAACTTCGGTGCGTGTAACATCGATATCTAGTTTTCTTAAGGCCTTTCTTATTATTTAATACTATTCTCAGAATGAGGGTATGAAATGCTTTAAATGATTCTTTCCCTTTCGGAGAGATTTCTCATCCAAAGCGATGCCGTTCTTACGCCGAATTTTAGGACTTCCATTCACTTCCATTAATCATGATTGGATCACCATCTCGATATAGTTTTATGCGCTCATTTTCTTAAGTTGGGGCGACAATAGCGTTCGTCGCTTTGACTATTCGCAAATTTGATTTTGCGAAAAACACGTTGAAACTGAAGTTATTTTCTACAAAAATATTGCTCATTTTGGAATTATTTACTAGGATGATCATAAATGATCTTTAGGTATACAATTTTGACATCTGATACTTCTCCTTAAGTGTCACATTTGTCATAAGCTTCTATCGACTCAAGCACATCCTTACACATTCGATACAACACATCGCTTATTTACAATTTCTGAAAGGAGTGTTAGGATCCATATCGCTATCATTATACTTTCCCATACAAAGTATTAGTATTTCAAACAGCTTTTAAGATTATCATTGTGCAGTAAGTAACGCATTCATAAATATGTTCATCTCTTTAGGCTTCTCCACTACGATTCCCACAGTATAAATAAGAATAAATGTGTTAGTGAGTCAACTTGAAAGATTACTTTATTTCGAAGAAATATTCATAAATATTTAAACATTAGTTTTTAAAAAAAATCGTAAGTTTTAAAACTAATCGAAGCTGATCTTGTAATGTGCTCGTATCAGTTACTTTGCATCTTAAGTCTTTGGCACGATTTTCATTCTTTTTCGGATATATTTCCAAGGTTTTTCAGGTCTTTGATTATTGTCCATATTTCGACGTAAATGCTGATGAACTCACGATAGTTCAAAGGCATATCTTATTGAGACGTTTTATCTGTTTCATTCTTCCTTTCCGAGGACAAAGATGCGGTTGTTCAGGGACAATGTGAGTCTTGAGTGCCAGAGTTACCTTTTTACATTCGTGTTTTCTGCGCTCAACTCTGACCTTTCCCTCATAAGCACTCTTCTACTCAATAATCCATCTTATGAGATTATGAACGGTCTGTTTTTGCCTTTAGGGGAAATAGTGAGGTCACCTTCCCGTCATCACCTTCGTTTGATAATTCGCCACCAAATGCGATAATCCACTCGATTAATGTTCCTCTTAATTTAACGGGAGTTCTCTCCCGAGACTGTAATCACGGATTCACTATAAACGGATAGCAATGCACACCTGTCGAGTGTTTATTTTCATCTTTGATTTTATCCTTTATTTATGCACGATTGCAAAATGTGAAGAAAAAAGAGAGGTTTAGCTCAAATTAATACTCAGCAATTAAATGTGTTAGCTCGCTAACGAAACCGGTCGTATCATTTAAAAATTTGTGTAAAATACCAGGTAATGTATCCCTTGTTACTAAATGAAACGTTTATATAAATATATTATAATTTATTTTAACACTTGACTTATTTTAAATTCATATCTAAATGTATTATTGGAGGATCGATCAAAAACTTTAACAATTGAAGGCGTCTGAAGAACATTATCTCATTAAAAATTGATAATATTCAGCGATTATTAATTCATAGACTCTTTAAGGAATTACATTATGGAAAGAAAGTGTTATGGAACTTTGAATAGATTTCCATCGAAATCAACGAGTAAAGATACACTGACAATGTATAGGTATACTGACAATGTATAGGTACACTGACGGAAACGATATTTGTTTGTTGAGTAGATTGTAAGCCATCAATTTACCATCTTTTCAATAGATAAGCTGTCGTACTTCTTTTCGTTTGTTTGAAAGGCGTCTAAGCAGAGTTCTCGAAGCAGAATATTTGAACAGCGTGAAATCCGTGCTCACGCGTTAATAACACGCCTCGGACACTTTAAATGGACCGCAGTCATCCGAATTATGAAGGTGAGCCGATTTACCCATGAAGAGCATTTCTCCGTCGATATAAATTACTCAGGGAAAGACATTAGGAGCTCTCCTCCAGCCTTTTTCAATGTGATACTATTCATCTATAATTTTTACTTCAGCTTTCGTTCCCGTTCATTTCTTCAATGGATCTTAGCGTTTATGAAAGTATCTAATATTAAATGTAAAATGGAACTAATTTAACTATTTAGAAATTAATACTCATTGAGTTTTACATTTCTTCAAGGAAACATTGATTGTTAAAATGACTTATAATTAACAAGAGGTAAATTTTTATAAATATATTAGAATAGTTATGAACAGACGATGCAATGAATAGAAGAATACGTATGAGAAAATGATGGTTCAAATATTCACAGAAGAAAATAAAAATACGAAGACTAAAATGAGGCTAACAGTGGAAATGAAACAGATTTCGGCAAAGAATATGGAGCAAAAAATAGACAAGTGAAACTCAAAGATTGCGAGTGTTTTAGAAGAAAGTTAAAAGTGGGTTCTTCATCTCTCGAGAGGACTAGATGAAGTTGGTTGAACACAAGACACTACTCCGCCAAGCTTCGTAAGTACAAATATGCAATAAGCAATTCCTTATGGGAGAAATGTGCCATATAACTTCCTCTTAGTCGGTTTTCAGATGAGTTACACGCCCTTTGAATTCCATAGAATCACAATGTAAATGTGGACATCGGAAACTAGTTTCGCATGTTTATTTTACTTGCCTTCGTATTTAATATTACATCCGGAAGGGGTTCCTATCTTACTCAAAACTGAAGTTACAGCTTAAAAATGCAGTTTTATATTGCACTCTACCAAATCCTGGTCAATATTAGGGGTATTATCAACGATATAGGTTCTTCTCCTCGCTATTCAGTCCGTGGTATTTTTATAATGCACTCTTCAAACACTATGAATCCTAGTTACTTTTCAGATATCGTGTATATCATGCCATCTTTTGTGTGTTCTCATTTTCCAGGTTTCTTTACTGTTTATGCTATCTCTTGCTATTCTAGGTTTGCATTAACAACTTCCATGGCTCAATTGCATTCTTCTTTGAATGCTTAGAAGTGCTTATTCTACAAATACTTTGTTAAGTGTCTAACAAGTACATCACTATCCCAACACAACATTTACTCTCTATTATATTGTATGGGTTCATTTTCACTGTGTGTCTCACTATCCTGTTCTATAAAACAGTATTTTTATATAATTCCTTTTGATTATAAAGTCATCGAGGATCTGAAATATAAAAGGCTCAGATACATTTTCATACGATTAACTAATAAAAACTGACTATAAAATATGAATGCATCGATCATGCTACATGCACATATTTACACCGCAAATCACCTTTAGACGTTTGGCAGGGGGTGCATGCACATTGACTCTATTGTCACGTATAGCGGAAAATATTGGAAGCCACCTGTTCGCGCATCTATTTCCCTATTCCTCACCCTTACATTTATTCCTATTTTCTATCTTTAAAGTGAAATAATCGCACTAATTGTGTCCATTCACTTTGTTATGCAAGATGTACAATAAACAATCTCTTCCGCAAACATTTGTTCTCGAATTTTATGATCCTCAACTTTTTTAGCGTCCAGCACAAATATTTTTAATAATTTCTTTGAAATATGTTAATATTTACTAAAATTTCTTTTGATCTTTGACATTTAAAATATTTCCGATTGGAGCCACTTTGATCCAAGAATTCAGAGCTTTCACGATCGCATTGACTGTAATTTTTGGAGCCGAATCAACATTTCCGTGGAAGGAAGATGATGAAAGAAATTTAAAAAGGGAAAATAATGAGTGATCGGCGAAATATCGTTGATATTACGAGATATAATATCTCGCATCGACTTAATGTTCTTCACAATATCCCCTTCATAGTCCCCTTATAATATAGTCCCCTTCGATAAACAGTGCCTTGGATATCTTTTTGAACATCTACTTCTCGGAACGCTGCCCAAGTGTTTCCAAACATGAATAATTTGGAGACCATTCAAATGTAATAATTGCTACGGACGATTCCGAGGCAATTTTTTAAATTCATTATTATTTAAAAAACGAGAGGACTCAATTCTTTTCCATGGCGGATCTCACCGAAGACGGGGTCTGAATCGGACGAAGGCTTTGGACAAACTTTCACCAAAATATTCCAGATCTTAAGATGGCTGCACATCTGCTAGGAATTTTTAAATTCATCGATTGCAATTCTTCCATTATGACCAAAAATAAAAAAATATTAATCAAATTTGTCAAAATTCATGCATATAATTTCACTTCAGTATTTAAAGTTTAAACCTTTACAAGCAAAATATAGTCGAAGTTCATTGAATTTTCGTTAAAACTTCCGTCAACCAAATTCCACTTGAAAGAAGAAACGGACATCTCTTTCGATCGCATGAAATAATTCTTGATATTAAAGAACACTTTTCATTTCAGATTCACCTTATAAAAAACCTTTTAGGAAACCTTTTAGGCTTCCTGTATAAAACAGAATAATAGTTGCGATGACCAGATTCTGCCCCTAATTTACCCATTTTATCACAATTTATATTATTTCATAATGTTTCAATGCTCATTTATTAACGGGTTTAGAAAGAATCTAAAATAGAACGGATTTGGAAAAGCATTTAATACTGATTTACTTTATGTTTTGAAATAATCACGAACATAAAGAGATACAATGGGTCAATAAATAATTGGAAATAAGCTAAAAGTAATGTGCACTCTAATAAATCGATAGGAAATATTAAAAATAAAAAATCTCTTTTATGGGCCAACGAGTTTTACTTTGCATCTTCGAAGTTCTAAATAAAAGATTCTTATTCTCATGAAATGAAATTTATCGACGAATTGTTAACTGGTTTTGAAAGAGATCCTGCAGAAGATGGAGTTTAGCCACGGAAACCAGTCCGAAATTTACATGCAAAGCGATTAAGAAAGCTTAGGGCAAATGGGCAGGTCAGTGCCTTCTGAAACCCACGCGCCTTTCAGATTAGGAGATGTTCGGAGGCACGTGTTATTATTTATTCTCGCTACGTCACGTGTTCGGATACCTGTTAGAGTGCATTGGGCCGCGTGGGTGTCTCGGCGTAGGAAGAGAACTCTCTTAAGGCATCGTAATTATGATGTACAAGCGTGGAAAATTCTATGATTTGAGCACAAAACGAAAAAGGATCAACTCGATCCGGAATTGGCAGTTACCTACGACGAGAAAATAAATAGATTTAGCGGAATAAACCAATGGACGTGGAAGCGTCCGATGGCACGAGTGGGCGTGCCAAGGGAAAGAGGGCTTCTCATGAGACTCCAAATTTGTTTAGGTAGCCATTTTCTTAAGTTTCTTTTATCGCCTACTTCCTCCTTCGCCCACTTGCCCTCTTTTCTTCAAATGCTCCTCAGGTTCGGAAGCTATTCTTTTACGTCTCTTTTCTTGGCAACTACTTTGGGCGGATGAACCCTCGGAAGGTAACATGTTTCTCCAAAAAATATATTTACAGTTTGATTCGGCATCACCTTTGACAAGAATTCATTAAAATATTTGGAAATCTGAGAATCTGCAAAAAAATAATATGTTCGGACAACGTTCCTAAAGTAACTCGCATTGCATCTGTTATAGAATCTAATATAGATTTCCGTTTCTTCGAACGATTAAAAGAACATTCCACTCGATTATTGGTATACTTCTAAGAAAGTATTTAGAAATCATTGGAATGAAACTTAAATAAAATCCTTCTGTAAACATCATCAATTGTCATTGAATAATATATTCGATCAATTTTAAAAATTTAATAGTAATTAAGTACTTAATAAAGAAATAAATAACCAGATTTGGTAGTTTCTATTATTTTTGCTATTACTGCGTGCTAAAAATATTTGTTCTTTAATTTAGCTGTGGATTTTTTTATGATTCATCGATTTCAGTTGAACTGTAGGATTTGAAGTTTTCCATTTTTTGGAATTTTTGACTTATTAAACAGCTTAGAGAAAATTCAGATATGATACACTTAGTTTACTCCCACACTATGTTTATTTCGCGACCGGTTTCGCTAAATGTCTTAGCATCATCATACAGCTCTATTATGAAGGGCATCGGTATATATGTGATTAAATAGTATTTTTACATTTCTGAAGGATATTCAAGTATTAGCGTGTTTCCTTTAATCGTCTGAACGCTTACATTTTACTTATATTTTAAGTCGAATCTACTGCTTGAAAACGAGGGCTCGTATTTCGATAAAGAAATGATAATATATTAGAAATGAATATTTTTGACCAAACTCCGATCTATGATGAGTATGGAGACGTATATAACTTAAGCTTAAGTCTGAGTCTTTTCAATGATTTGCAACAACTCGTTAGTTTGATGGTAAATTCGAGACATAGACGAACTGAGAAAGCGGTGGATGTGAAACGACGGTCAAATTCAGATGATATGAATTTCGATTAAGATGAGAGTGGATAGATATTGAGGGCGGAGAATAAAGTGGTACTTAGTGAATCAGAAAAATGGATCGTGAAACGCAAAGCGAGCGAATATACGAATCAAATTGTGGAAATAATAAGACGGTTAACCGAACTAAAAAATATATTTGGAACATATAAGAGATTCATTTTCTAGTCATAAATAGAGAGGAATAATGAATTCAGACAAAGATTTACGATTATTTATGGCCATTAAAGATTTTCGATGGAAAGTTTATTATGGAGAATAGCTGAGCATATGTGTTCGAGCGCCGTGAATAATTAATAAATAGATGTGAAAAAGAGTCATGAGTGTGATTCGAACCCAGGTTACCAGGTAAATTACCACGTAAGTAAGTTTTCAGGATCCTAGGTAAAGGTTAACCACTGCAGCAACATGTATTCATTCCACTCTGATTAGGTTTTTCGTTTTACAAATAAAATCAAATACTTTATGCTGAATGTCTCCAAAGAAACCAAAGAGACTAATGTATTTCACTTCTAGTTTCAATCATATGTATATGATACACGTTATTGAAACTTTTCTCTCATCAATCAATGTTTCTTTCGTCATTAATAACTAGTTGCTATTCATTATTTATGCCTTAATTCTCTACATACATTGACTTCTAATAACCCACGTTAAATAATCATGAAATCAGTTATGTAAATAATATTATATTTAAGAATATCATTTTCACCAATTTCTACTAATTTTCTTCACATTTACTATATATACCTTCATAATATATCATCTTTTAAGTTTTAGAACTCATCGATACATTAATTATTCATTTATTTATTCTGGGTTTCGCCGCGATTAGGCTTGAGCCTGGTAGCAGTATTATTCCTAAATTGCTTGTAAATTATCCGTCTAATAACTTAGTATTTTATTATGTTCCTTTTAATTTTTAAGCATCGAAAATAAGATAATGTAATAGGTATACCGGAATATTCTGTCCGTTTTTAGAATGAAACAAAAGAATAGATCTTTCATACTTTGAATAAAGTTTATTGAATAATTTAATTGTCATCATTATTTATGACTTCTCTACAGCGTGAGAGCATTTGTATGTCCCATTTCTAAAGAATGTCTTATCTCTAGAGGCAAAAAATCCGTTCCGATTACAATGTTTCAACAATTAAGCTCATAAACATTAAACACATTTTTGGCTCTCGCTTTCAATATATACACCTTTTCGTCTTAGTTGAATAAAACGAAGACCATTCTCGTTAATATTAAGTGAGACACGTTCGCATACCAATGAATTACAGAATTTCTTGCAGGGCAAACAATTCAAGAAAGAAGAAGAAATCAGACAAACTCTGGTTAAATTTTTGGCCTCTAGAGATAAGATAACATTCTTTAAAAATGGGATATACAAAATGCTATCACGCTGTAGAGAATTCATAAATAATGATGACAATTAAATTATTCAATAAACTTTATTCAAAGTATGAAAAAATCTATTCTTTTGTTTCATTCTAAAAACGGACAGAACTTTCCGGTAGACCAAATATTAGTTACTCTCCTTCAATTGATTTTTTAAATGATAAACAGTTTTTTGACTGCTTTTAGGATAAGTTAAATTATATGAGAGCCAAAGTAAATTCCAAACATACTTGATATCACTTTAAGAGTGATTCGATGTGCTTATTAAGATGGTTTAACGTTAAATCTGAGATAAGAACTGACAATTGAAGAGGGAAAAGTGAATATAGTTATTTAATAAACACGAGGATTTGAATATAAAGAGTAAATTAAGTTTACAGGGAATTGATAGATTATAATTAGTCGAATGATATAGACATACTTTTTAAAGGTAATGAGGGGATTCACTAAAGATTGCATTAAGGAATATATGAAATTAAGAAAGAGCATATGTTTTACTATATCAATGTATGAAACGTCAAGATTCAATAAGCACAGGTTTTAAGTTTAGTAAAAATAAATGAAATAGAGATTTCATGAAATGATTCTAAGACAGAAAAATGTGCTTTATAATGAACGAGCCATTTGAGGAGGTTCTTCGAATTAGACTGAAATAGAGATATGTTATAAGATATAGAAATTGATTAAATTCAACCACCAAAACATTTTCAAATATAAAAAAGGTTATTTAGTAGAAGTCTGGCTTTTGAATACGCTCTAACATTTCTTAATTCATTTTCAAAGAAGGAGATGAATGTTTCTTCGAAGGAGGTCGTGATACGCTTTCGCTCTTTTTCTTTATTTACTTCAGCGTTTGTAAACTAACCTTAAGGAGTCCATTTCAGAAATAAATTCATTTGCATTATACAGTTTTGCGTCTCTTAGAAGTCAATTCATAAAATTAATAATAATATTTCATTAAAAATCTATTAGTATGAATCGATTTCATTAAAGAGATGTAATGATATTCATAAATTTAAAATTCTCTCTATATTTTGTTTTTGTAATATTTCCGTCAGTTGTACATAAATCGGATTCATTATTCATCCAATCATTTTGAACTTCTCACGTGCTCAGGAATCATGGTTGATTTTCGATGCAAGAAACATGTTTAAAGAGCCAATATCTGCAAATTATCATTTAATTACTGTTCTCAGTTAAATATTTATAGAAATTTATTTTAATATCTAATTTTAAGGAAGCGGAATTTTCTTAGACAAAGTCAAGTTATCCGGTCTCTTTCTAACGTGATTTCCATTGAAAAGGAAATTTAAGCAGTTGAAATCAAAAATAATAACCATTCGCCAATCTATCATATTAAGATATTCAATTTGAATACAAAGTATATCAGAGTTATTGAATAATGAAGAATATTTTGAATATCACACTTAAATGTGTATCATATAAAAAATTCCATTTGAAGATATATTCATTATGAAACCAGGAAATCCTTTATCTGCTTGTGTTCGATTTGCATAGTGCTGTTTACTAGTTGGAGCAGGAATAGAAGAGTTTGGCATTCTTCCCAAAAACGTCCCTCGGTGGAGGAATTAAACGTTATTTTCATTCCAGACTGCGCACTTGCGGAATATGGATGGAAGAATCACTCTTTGTTATCACTCTAGAAGAAAGAAGGGTACACTCGAAATTTTCATAAGTCTTTTAAGCCCTTTTGTTTAAGCCTTACTTAGAATGGAATTCTGGGCACCGAACCTTCTTGCAGTTGCAAAATGAAAGATGGTGGGTGAAAATAAAAAATGATGCCTTCCAATAGTATTTACTATTAAAAATGTACTATTCTTTCGGAAAATTATGAATCTTCACTTACTTTATTTTTTAAAATATAATTTCAATTTCCGTTCCTCTGTAATCATCATTTCCAATTCACTGTTTGCTGAATGATTACAATTTTACAAAAAAGGGTACATTTCCTAAAAGTAAATGTGAAATTTTTTATATTATCCTTATCTCCATTATAATTATATATACAGAGTTACTAATTGTAACAAGTAGTTACAGAAATTGGTAACAATCAGGTGGTAACTTTTTATAACACTTTCAATACAATAGATACATTTCTTCTCTAAAGTAATCCATCTAACTTACATTAAAAACAAACTCGCTCATTGAGAAGATTTCAAAATAAATAAATCATAAATTATTTCCCTTAATAATCAAATCCACTCAAAACCTGATTTTTAACGCATTTATAAGTATTATTTAAGATAATCTTTTCCGAAAACGTCTTTAACAAGATTTGGGCAGAGGAGGTGGAGTTTCTGAGGTGAAGCCCAGGTTCTACCATTCTATTCAAATACTATACCACAAGATCTATACACTGCATTCACCAACAAAAATAGTATAGGCTGGTGAATTATCGATTCGAACTTCTTAGGTAAACTATAATTGGAAGAGGTTCGATTTGAGAATTGAACGTTTAAAATCTGTTTTTAATTATTAATAAAGTCATTAACGTGTAACTACCCGATCACTCTCATTTCAGCTTAATTGTATGTTAAATAATTGGAATGTGAATTAATGCTTAGGATTTGTGAATTTCATTGTGGAAGAATCCATTCTTTCATATTCCAAGAGTATGGACCACAAAAGAGGCTGCAGGAGAACCACCTTCGTTAAGAGGAGTTTGAAAGAATTGTCACAGCCTCGAAGCACTAGTAATCAAGAATGGTGTGTGACGTCATCGCAGGAAAATACATAGTCATCAGGAGGGAGCCTAAGAGATAAAAGACGTTGAGGGTGGGAATATGAAATAACGGTTAGAGGGCCTTGCCGTAGCTTCGGATGGGTTTACTCTCATCAGTTTATCTTTTCTGCCCACGTTTTCCATCGAATTCAATGAATTTAAAACTTTACGTTTTATAATTTTTATGAGCCATAAAATTATTGATTTAATGAAGTCGATGAAAGATTTATCAGTGATTCTAACAAAATTTTATGAAATACGATGACATGAAGTTTGAATGAAAGTTCTGATCCAAGGTTTATTAGGATAAGTAATAATATTCGGTTTCAATTCTAATTCTAACCAAAAAAATCCTAGAATAGTAAAGTATAGTTTTATGATACACTGTCCATAGGTATTTAGCGTTGAAGCACTAAGTAGTAACTTTAATATCAGTGATAGAAGCCATCGAAAAAGTTCCCTTAAGATTGCTGGAATTGAAGTATACGACATCCGAAGTAAATGGGAATTTGAAACTGAGGGGAATCATGAATATTGAGAAACGCACATCCAATCTTTACACTACAATTTGCCATTAGTTGTTACAGAAGAAAATATGATCATAACTGAAAAGATACATTGTTGGTATAAAAACACATTAAATGTATGCATGATCAAGAAAACTTTTGACGAAAATATGTTCATATATAAATGTAGAGCATAGTAAAGAATTCTTAGTCCTTTTCATGACTTTAAAAAACTTTTGCTAGAGCATGGAAGACGAATTATTTCACCCTTAATATAGGTTTCAACTAGTATATCTAGACGTCAAATTCATAACCTTTTTAATACTTATTTTTGGGAAAGTTTTATTATAATATTCGTCGAATAGATAGCTTTTGAGGAAATATCCTTCTTCAAACCACTTTTACTTAAAAAAGTAACAGAATAAACCTGAATTACAATATGATGAGATTTGGAAAGATGTAAATAGATATCGTTGTGAGGTGTTCATTGAGAGTGCCCTATGCTCTATCAAAGCCCTTCCGAGAATCCCCGCACTATCTTAGCCAGCCGAGGAATTTCAACTGCTGACATTGTATGATAGCGTCTTTGCAATATCTTACCACACAAAGAAAGCCCTCTTTTTATCTAATGCACATCCCTTGCATCGCTGAATTTCTTTCGAATGAGGAATCGAAATCTGTTTGAAATGTCTTCTCGTCAATGAACACTCCGAAACAAATGAAAATAACAATTTCGGAAGAGGATCATTTCCGGACAGATTAGTTAAATTTTGAACGAATACTTATTTTTATGATCTACAATCATAATAATTAATTTAATATTGCGTTAACTATTAATAATCCGAGAAGTGTTTTAACTTTTATATCTCATTTTTCTTGGTTACGATAATATAGATAGGTACACTGGTAAATACAAATAAATACCCTCCAAAAGACTGTTTATATGACTTCCCTATATAAGATGGTCGTGTTCTATCAAAATAAGATTTACAGCTCAAAAAAATCTGGTAAAGCATTTGATAAGGATTGATCTTTTTGTTTTTCATTTGCCCACCAAACAATTGTTATGGAATGTATCATATGAAAAATATCAAATGATCAATATCAAGAAAGTAGCGAAGGAAGTGATTCATCTAAAGGGGAAAGCTATTAACGCGTTTCAATTATGAGAAACGAATGGAAAAAGAAAAGAACCAAAGACAAATATCGAAAGAGATGAATGTAATAGGAATGGACTCAAAATACGTGAATGCATTCGTTTCTGGATCTATTAAAGAAAGAGTAGTACTTAATTAGAAGAGGATGAAATTCATTTTCAATTTTGGAACGCTTTTCAGGAAAAGTTTTCAAGCACAACAGACAGTTCTTTTTGAATTTAGAATAGTTCGTACGATTATGCAAACGGAATTGAAATTTAAGGATTGAGTAGTGAATGAATCATTTTCGTTTTCCGAAGAAAGAATAGATGAGTCGGAGTATTCTGAATGGCTCTTTGATACAGTATTCAAACGACTTCAGGAAGAATATACAAAAACTTTCAAAAAGTAAATATTCGAGCATAACTATGAATTTATTCAAAGTTCTTCTTTTATCGCATAAAATTGTAATTGATCTTAGAAATGAGTTCTTATTATATTTTAGTCCTAGAATATGGATTTTATTCGCAAGTTTTAGCGAAAAAATGTTAGTTTCTTATTTTTAATGAATATAATAATATTAACTTTGATCATTAAAATTAAAAGCATTCAAGAATTTTGGCGTATATAAGTAAGTATAGAATTCATAAGCGATTTTATTTTCGGCTGAAAAGTAATCCGTTGCACTCTTACTCTCATTGCATTTACAAATGGCGGTGGAATCCACTAAGAGTTCTCATAATATCTTCTTTTCAATACAAAGTGAAGTTCTATCCGTTACTTAGAAAATTTTTATCATATTTATTCTCGATTTCACTTTGGCTTTCGATAGTCTTTTACCTATTCTTTTGAAAAAAAAACGTCAAAAATTATATGTGACAGAAGATCGCAACTGAAAATACTATTTTTTCCTAATACTATGTATTTAAATTCTTCTGTAGTTCAATGTCATACAAAATTAGGCGAAAGAAAATTTTATAGGTCTTATCTCAACAAAGAGATTTTATTCATGAACGTGCGGTTATGACGAATTTTTGGAAGTATATTCGAAACTTCATGGATTTTAAATATGACGATGCATCTCTTGAAATGTTTAGCTTAAGATATCCTTCCCAATCGATTTCATGTATCACCTTTCGAAAGAGTACATAGTCGTCAAAAGAGGAATTTTATTTAATCTTTGTCTCAGTTTGTATGGGGTTCATAAAGTCAGCGACCCATCGCCTTCACCTGTTTTTAATCGCCTTCACTTGTTTTTAATTGCATTGATATCGCCAAACAACTTTCACCTGATTCTCGCTATTGCACGTGGTTAAGTGACATTTTCAACTCCTCAAATGAATCTCAACTTCATCGAAAGTAGTTAACAAAGCATATTTAGTATCGCTTAAATTTATTTTCGACGAGGTGACTACAGTCGAAGACAAATTGACGGATTCCATCTCTGGAAATTCATTCTTGTATGCCGAATGTTTTTCAAAGTTTTGTTCATCTATTAATTTAATCATTTACTTTTAACATCTTTGAAAAGAGAAATCAGTATGTAAGAATATGTGAGTCTTCGACAAAATTTAAACCTTCGAGTTTCGAACAATGAGGAAAACTATGTTAAAAGGAATTTCATAGCAAACGAACTATAACTATAATAACTAACTAACCCGAACGTTTTTTAACGATTCAAGCGATTTTAAACTTCAATTTTAATATTCAATATTTATGCATCGCAAAGGTATGACTATATAATAGAATTTTTATGAATAGTGATTACATCTATCCCCAAAGGGAAATATTCAATAAATGACAATATTTCTTTTTGCCGTACATTGAACCGGTATCATTCCGTTTTAGAAAAGCTAGAGAATCGTTTTAATATACTTCTTTCTTGCCATTAACTTTCTTCGCAAACACCTTTCAATTATACACTCCAATTTACTTTTATGCGAAATCTATAAATTTACTTTAAAGCCGGTTCTTTTTATGGATCAATTTTAATTGGAGGGATTCATTCTCCAATCAACAACTTCCTACAATGGTATGACGCCTCATTAGTCCATTTATACAAATACAATCGAAATCCAATTTGAGCACACACTCTGTTTATCTGAACAGTTGTGGAAAAGGCTAAATCAAATCATTCAACAGTTTCAGAATTTCGTATTTTCATCTCAAAATCTTTTATACGAAGTCCCTCAAATTTTTGCTTGAATCGGATTGAATAAACATAATATTTAATTGGATGTGGAACCTAACATAGAAATGGTATGGCTCACTTCCACACCTTAACAAACTAGTTGTTTGATGGCGAAGTCTTCTTTTTATATGGTAAGCTCACAGTCGAAGTGTTTTGATGATATTCCAGTTCATAATGTCGAAGTGAAGCAAGTATTCCATTTGTACATTAGGTTCGGAAATGTTCTTTCACAAAGTAGCGCCTGAATTTTTATTAATTGGATATTTTCGTCATCTAAACTTAGAATAGTTTTCCTCCAAATGCTTGTGAGAAAAGAGGGATAAATGATACTCATTAATAACAAACTTTTATAGATTGAATCTTTTAAATAAATTACCTTGCTTCATTATTTCAATATCTTCATTATTTCAATATCTTCATTATTTCAATATCTTCATTATTCAATATCTTTCTTCAGTTCTCGAGAATTAAACTTTTATCGGATTGAAATATGACTAAAATTAATTACTTTAATTTTCATTGATTTGTACTAAAAACAAATTTAAAATGCTCAGTAAAAAATCCGCACTATGGATGTGAAGAGTTAAGAAACATATTTTAATAATTATATAACTTAATTTATTTTGACAGCATTATTAAGGTCTTGGATAGTTCAATCACTATTCGATACATAATATCATACATCATAACATATCGATACACAAATTAGGATTTTAGATTCAAGATAATCCGAAAACTATATCCACTCAATGTTATAAGCTTATATATATATATATATACTTAGGATCAATTAATTAAAAGAATGTTATTACTTCTCTGAAACATGCCGATTGTGGAGAATAAATTCAAATGGTAACCAAAATAGGACTATTTTATTCAAAACGTTCTTACTTTTCATCAAAAGGTTTTTATAAATGTCCGCTTACTTTTTTTTTCGATGTGTTGCTAAATAAGGCGAAGACTCACAAAGATTCGTTAACCGCAGAAGCGCATGCCTTCAAGGTGTTGCCGATGGGAATCTAATGACCGGGTATTATAGGTGTTACTAAATGAATGGGGCAAAAGTAAGACCCATCCAGAGAGATTAATTTCTTGTTAGCTTCCCAAGATGACTTTCAGGCAAAATTATCAATCATTTCGAAGGCCTTCCAAAACGATTGTCGGTGTGTTTTTTTGACGATTGAATTAACCGGAAAAAAATGCCCAAAGGGTTATATGGATGTCTCACTTTTTGCCTCTTAAAGAAGGTGTTAACAAACCAGGTTGCTGTATGTTATCTACAAAACATTCTGACCTTAATTGAAAATGTTTGATACGACGATTCGATTACCACGTAAAATATAAGCAAAAGAAAATTAGTTTAAATAATTTTAAAATAAAAGTGTTACAATTTATCTGATAGGAGTTTAATCATCGACTTTAAATGGTTAGGATATTCTCGTTAATCTTATCAATTCCTTCTTACGATGCTCCTGAGTTAACGGTGTGCGTACGCTTCGTCGAATTTTGATAGAGTAGTTCAAAATTTGCGAATGATATTACTGGTCTTTAATGCTGTAAAATACAATTTTATCAGTTTTTTCTTGTAAATTTCTCCCTCTTATTCAATTCACCCATAAATGGCAGTCGTTGGATAAATAAGCTTTTAATTCGGTATAATTTGTCAACCCGCCAAAATGTAAATGTAGATAATCGAGTGTTGGTGAACTTCTTTGCATTACATTTCTGTATTCGAGAAAATTCAAGATTTAGTTGGCGATAAAAGCGTTCAGATGGCAGCAGCAATGCTCGAAGAGCATGTCCTGTGGAGAAATGGTCCAAATTAGCAATGAGTACTTCGCTCGTAATTTGTGACGTAATTCTGGTTAATCATCACAAAATGTTTCTTAAGGCCTTAATTGTCGCGTAATCTTTTCATTATAAGGGAAAATAGTCTCCTTTTTGAGTGAGTTTTGTGTGAATGAAGGGACATTTAAGAAGACGTCACACAATTGCGTAACGTATAATTATTACTCGAGTGATAAATAGGGCACATTGTGATTTCATAAGAGCGAAAAGAGTTAAGAGCGATGTATATTTGTTTTCAAAGTTCTAAAAAGTGAATTTTAAATATAATGAAAATACTTTTACAAGCACCTCTAATTGAATGCGCATTTGAGAACCCTTTTCATTAAAAAAGATCTTTACGTTATAGTTTATCGATCAAGAACGTCTAATAAAAAATGTTGTTAATGAGATAATGTTTACTCTGGTGGTTTTTTAATGTAACAAATAATTTGCGATACATATTAAATAAACATACATCGGAAACCTTAGGAAATTATCTTGTTTAAAAGAAAATATAAATGTGCAAAAACTATGCTTTTTCAAAAATTGTGACCAATTTTGAGGGATAATTTAATAAATGAATAAAAAAACGCTAAAGTAAACTTTTTAAAAATGTTAAATGAACGATAGTAATATTAATAAAGAAATATTGACTTTTCTATTAAATTATAGTAATGAAAAATATTGAACTCTTAAGTTGTAATTATTTTTAAAACTAAAATGAATAAGACCGAAAGAATAAAAATCAATTGATTTCGGATTTCACACAAAGAAAAAACTTCGCCGCAATATATACATCTGATAAATAGAGGATAGACAGCTACATACTTTCCTTTTTAATTATCACGATTTAATTGTTATTCGCCAGAGTTCATTATTTTTAAAAGCTTACTATTAAGTATAGTTAATAGCCATTTTATAAATAATGTAAGTAGATCACAAAATCTCTTTAACATTTTCGATTTTCAGCCGTTGCTAAGTTAGCAATAAATAATTGATTTTCTTCTCTCTAATCTAATTCATTTGAAATTCTTTACTTTTTGCATCGACTGCTTTCTTCCCTTTCTTCATGTACACTTAAATTTACGCTCAAATCTACTAAATCAAGGCAAGAAGCTTAAATTTGAGGATAATGAGGATATGTGATATTTGTAAAATACATGATTTCAGGTTGTCAAAAGCATTTATTTTATTTGAACCTTAAAGGAAACTATTCTATGATATCTTAGAAAAAGCATTGTATGATATGGCTTTTATATTGGCTACTTATTACATTACAAATATGCAAGGTGTATATACATATATATATGGTACATATAAGCATCCATCAAATCGTCACCAGTGATGGTGGATATATTCATTTTATTTTTTCTTGGATAGCAATAAATCAATAGCTCTGTTTCTATAATATTACTTTCCTCTAATTTTGTCCTTTTTGTGGCTGAAAATTTTCGTTCGCTAAATATATGCGATGAAACATTAGATTCCAAATACATGAATGGCTTTTTAGAGTAATTTTTGTCATGTGGTTTAGGGTTCTTGTGGAAAATTCGTCTTATTCAAAGAATCTTCTTTTCATCCATAACATTCGAATCTTCCATGGTCGAATCTATTATCATAATGATTCCTAGGATTCTGTCACCTATTTCCTATGCATCCTAACACCATATTCCTCCTTATTTTCTATGCTCACTTTATCAGGCATAAGTACACATTTCTTCCATAAATTTCCCTTTCCTTTTTCTAAAACTATTTCTTTATTTTCCTTCTCGCATTTCATCCTTTGACGCTCTCCCAACAATTTTAAAAAGAGAATTCTGCTCTAACTTTCCAAATTGTGTCTTCTATGATTTTTTCCTTTCGAATCCGTGGACATTTAGCGCCTCGGACCATCCCCGGGCTGTTATCCGACCTAACCTTGAATTCCAAAGAGACAGGCGGCATCTGTTCATAAAAAATACGATGAAGTGTTTGCTGTAACGCAATTAAATGTTTTGGTGAGCTATTTGGAACATATGGAAAGGGAAAATATTGTTATCGCGTTTTTAGCTTCTTATCAGTTACATAAAACATTTTAAATTAACGTGAAATATTGGAAATAAGAGTCAGTTCCATAAAATGAAGCATATATCTTCTAGAGCGCTCGTTATTTATTCCTTTAAATTTGAATACAAATAAATATTCAGAGTTATGAAGTTGATATGGTTGTAAAAGTTGAGATTATTACTTGAAAATGAAATATATGCTATTGTTATAAATACTAGGAAAAGTTAGTTTCAGTATTTTTTCTATTTAATGCCAAGGGACCGTGAAAAAAGTAATCTGAAATTGTAGAAAGATACTGATCAGTTTAATGTACTCCGAGATTATTTCAGTGGAATATTTATGAATGGCCTAAATAAATTAATAACTCAAAAGTGGCGTTTAATAACGAATTTATCAGGGAATACAGATATTACTTTGAAATTACTATAAGTGAACAATAGATTGCGCTTGAAAAAGCGTGCGATGAACATCCCAAGTGTTTGTTGGTGTCCATAGACTCAGCAGCAGTTGTGGGCTCGTGGCGTGTGCCACCCGACGCTTCCTTTTTCAACATTACAGGGACCGCCCAGTAAATTGTGAGCGGCTCCGGGAGATTTGGATGAACGTAGGAGGATTTTTATGAGGGTCATTTGGGTGGAATGTCTCTTGGCATATGGCACAGCGAGTACAACCTGGGGATGGATTTTTATAGACTACTTCTTTGGCATCAAAACGCATTATTTATTTAATAAAACATTGTTGTATTTTGGTTACCAAGGGGCATTTACTGTTTGTGGTTAAAACGATATAGCGAAGCGCATGGGATAGAAACTGGCTTTTATAAAAGGAGTTTAGTTATTAAATTAGTGTATGTATATCATTACGTTGAGTAATTTCGGTTTAATTTTATCAAGATTTATGGTGGAATAAGACAGTTGTATCTCTGATATCAAATATTGAAGGATTAGAAGACAGATGGATATCATAATTTTCTATCTGCGCTTACGACTATATTATCTGAAGAAACAATTATTTTATTCATGAAGATTTAAAGTTAATAATTAAATACGTAAAATGATTATTGATAAAGACTTCATAGAGATGAGGAAATCATTTTTGGATGAGTTCGTTCACTATGTAATTATGCATCAATAAAATGATTCATTATTAGTAGATTCTAATTTCTAGTGTCCCCCCTGCCACACGCCGAAAGGCGGCTTGCAGGGTACTTATGTAGATGTAGATGTAGTGAAATATCAAACTTGTTAAATGAAAGCATCTATAACAACTGTTTCTCTAAAAAGGAATCGTTCGTCCTTCTAACAATAGACAGCGAACAACTATAGGAAGTCCCTTTAAGACTTGACCACCTGAAGCTTCTAATTAAATTAGCGTGGGCAGAAATGAAAAGTTGCTCGTTATTGTGAAAAGTAATAGAAGATTATAGCATTGGCTCCATTCTAATAAAAAATAAATATATTTCTAGGTGTATAACATTTTAAAATTTACAAACAGCAACAGTGTACAACTATAAACATTTAATGACTGATATCGTGTAAGGCTAATCAATGTTTCTATCAACAGTTCATTTTGTCAACAATATCAATTTAATCATCATATTCGGTCAATGTTTCGCTTTAATATTTCGTTAAATCGAAAAAGATCGATCGAAATTAACTCAATACGAAGCATCTCAATGTGATTCGGTAGAAGATTCCCAGTTTCTCATTAAGAAAAGAATTTATAGAAAAAGCGTCAAAACCTCTAATTTTCCTCTGCGATACCTTCTATGATAAAACCAAGATAAGGAGCTGTTGAATACGTATTTTTTCCAAACGTCGTTTGGGCCGAACGCCTTCTCGAATTGCACTTAAGTGGTTGAGTTTGGGACGTGTGACATCACCGGAAGAGAGAGAAATAAAGGATCGCAAGGACAGACCATTTCCTTTTTGGTTTTTATCAAATAAAATAATTCCATCGAAATCTTTTTTAGGAAATCTCTCTTCCATCATTATATTGATATGTAACTACTCCTCATAAACGAGCAAGGATTTCGTTTTGTTAAAGTATCGAATATAAAGGTTTTTCCCCATATGTGAAGAGCTTCGACGTATTTTTTAGAGGTTTTAAATTAACTCACGTTAATAATCTTCTCAATGGCGTTCGTGGAGAATTTTTCTGATGAAGGATCCAAAACGTAGAATAAAGTCATTGGACGAATGAAAGTGGCGCCAATAGAAGCAATCATTTAATTTCAGCCGTTGAAACTATATCCCTTACTTAAACCGCCACACTCTCCATTTACCGAAACGCATTGAAATTCTCCGCAAGACATGCACTTCCTCTTTTAAGTGGCGAATTCTCGGCGATATATCCACTTAGAGAAGCAGATGACACTTGTGTCTTTTGCCACGAGGACAAAATCATACGATGGAAAGGAATTCGGAGAGACAAAGCGTTTTCAGTTTGATATACTCTTATTAAAAATCGGACATCTGCACAAAGAATATGCTCCGCTGTGTTGTAAATTTGATAAAAAACTATGTTTTATTCAAAATATTTATCACGATACATCCCATCCACGTGACATATAGGAATCTCACAGAAATAGCGATATATATGAAGAGATAAATGAAGAAGACCAAAGGATAGATTCTATATACATATGTTATATCAAGTATTTAGAGGTATCTTGACAAGAGTAAGAGAATTGGTACAAAGGGAAAATTCGAATCCAAAAGTACACGAAAATAGAAAACACCGAATCTCGATTTTCAATAGGTGAATGTATCACATTTAGACTTCCACTCGAACGGCTAATTTCTATAGGATCCATTTGATGTCTATTTAATTATGTTCGTAATATTCCGCTCTTTCGATGCGTGAGTTTAATGGTTAAACGTCCTATATTGATGACAAAGGCGCGATGCACCTTTGATGCTTCATTTCTATTCCAGTATTTCAATGGATGCCGTTGAAGCGTCTTGAGGAGGAATGACGCCTCCCCTAATGGTCCACTCTCATCAAACAGATATATCTCATCCGTTTTTGCCGCCGCTGTTTCCTGCCCAGTATCCTCATTGAGGGCGCGTGGCCATCCTGCCAGCTGCCCAGACAACGCAGATTCACTCTTAAATACGACGAATTAAAAAGGTCAAGCACCTGGAGTGAATTACAGGTTTTATCAATGGCACGCAATATAGGGTATGATGCACACTTTCTGTACCAATCGAAGTATTTTATCTGTATCTCTACCTGAAATGGCTCTCGATTAATTACCGCAAAGAAATCGGATTACGCTTGTGAATAATTGTTCCAAAAACAAAAAGATAGGAATATTGTTAATATTATTTTAAATTAAAAGAACAATGAATAAAATAATCAGTATTAAATTGACAATAAACTTTGAAATACGAAAACCTTCAAATGTGAACGAATACTATGAAGAACCTTATTTTGTGCAATTTTGATCACTCGTTTCCTTAAAGGTTTACATCTTCCGTATGTTCGTTTTAACGTAATACTGAGATCCTTTTTATTGTGAATTTTAATACATCTTATTCCCATAGGCTTCCTATCATTGAGGATATCTTATCTCAAACCTTAATCTACCTTATTCCGTTTTTACTTCTTTTTGGAGGGTTTACCTTCCGTAAAAATTCACGATTTCTGTCATTTAATACATTTTAGAGAATTATTTTTACAAAAATATTATATTTCAGGAATAAAATCTTAATATTACAGAAGTACGCGTTATTACAAAGAAGAAAAAAATATTTTATTGACAAAATGGCAAATAATATTACATTTTTTGGCATGTGTATCTTGAAATTTATTTTTATTGAAAGGGAAGAACAGATGATTCTTTACCATGACAGGAGCTACTCGTCAAATGGATTACAAAATACAAATTTTGATTTGCTAAATGAATTAATGAAAAATAAAATGATTCCCGAAACTTTTAACCGACAAGCGATAGGCATGGTTAAGGTTTATCTCAATTCATTATGAATAAAAATTTTAGATGCAAAAATTGAAACTTTCCACAGTTTCCTGCAGTTGAAGAGATTAGCAAAAGGTCTGACGGTGAACGAACGCAAAATTTGGTTTAATCCGAGCCGTGCGAATTATCAGGACATTTACCAATAAAAATGCATGTCAATGCCATTTAAACCTGTTTAAATTCACTAACTGATATCCATTTATGATAGCTCAACTTTGCTTCCGAGATAAGTTTTTAATGTGAACGATAAGTCCATAAAATGGAATAATAATATCATAGGTAAAAGTTCAGTATCTTTCGCATGTTTTCTTACGTGCATTATCTTACATTATAAGGTGATATATTTAGTATATTTATAAATGTTTTCTTGATTATATTCAAGTGAATAAGAAATGATTTCTATAATTCATAAATGTCACAATTTACAAACCAAATACTCAAATTAGTTTATACCGCTATGAAATCATACTATTTTCAATTTTATCAAAATAAAATTTCTTTTAATGAATTAAATTTTTTGGAAAAATAGGAGATTTATTTAAGTTTTCCAAGCCGTTTACCTACTGAGAATACACAAGTAAGCCTTTCTTTGTACGAGATGCAAATTCATTCGTATACGACTTATTTTCCTTGATATTTAAGAATAGCTTTTATATATGTTCATCAAATAACATTATTTTTTCATGATGAAAAGGTTTTGAAAATATAAAATGCTAAACCTACTTTTTTAATAATCCTTTTCCGTTGAATTACTCTGTTTGTGTTGTCATTGCCGCCATGTGGCGTTTGTACAGCCAATCCCGTATATTACTCATCCGTCGAAGGAAGAAAAATAATGTTTTGATTCGAATCCATTCATCACCTGAGCATCAATCAGTTGGCTTCAAATGCAGAGGCAATTTTCTTTGATTTATCACTTCAAATGGATTGAGTCTCTCAACACTTTTCAGAATAATTTCAGTTAAATTAAATAATTTAAATAGAACGTAACATATGATAAGCCGTTTACACAGACAAATTCCAAATTCACCGGAAAAAGTCAGATCAACTGATTTGGATATAAGTTTGGTAAATTTGAATATAAGTCTATCTGTAATATAAGTCTGTTTGAAAATGAAATTATTATATTCTTACCATTTTCTATTTTATACTAGGAATACTCTTCTTATGAAATCGTAAGTTGAAGTTCATAACTGATTTTTATGTGATTAAATAAATGCAATTTAAAAATTTTAACTCTAAATATTTGCATTTATAAATAATAAAAATTCATAATATTTCTACATTCCCATGATTAATAAGAACTTTCAGTATTATCCTAATAAAATATTGACTCATGACTTAAAGCAACGCAAATATTTCTAAGCCTCATTCGGTGAAATAATTCATCTAAATAATTCTTCTCCTGCTACATTTTCGTGGGACATCTCCAATTAAAATACATATAAACTATATCTCTAATTCTCTGCAGACTCATTCGCATCCATTTTGGATGATTTCTAATGAAAATTCGAGTTCAAATCAGAATAATCTTTTCCGAGGGGATAGTTAAATGGATAGTTTCCTTCGTTTCATCCAGAAGAATATCCCAATTAATTAATAGCTTTCGATTAAGTAAATAATACGCGAGTAAAACATATTTCCGGAGTTAATAGAAGGGAAACAGGTGTTTTTTATTCCCCTCAAAAAAACTGAAGGCAGAAAAAAAGGAAAAGCCGTTAAGCGTGGGTCCAGAAATGACAAGAGTTAAAAGAAGGTGTGAGACGCGAAGGGCGGTTTCCCGAAACGAATATCCATATATGGAACGATTGGAAACCTTTTTCGTATTCTGATGGCTACACCCATTTGAAAAAACGGTCGTCCATTTTGCCCCTTTTCCTTATTAGCACACTTCTCTTTTTCATCTTCTTTTCGCTGTTCTTTTTTTTGTCGCCACCGATTATTCCCCTATCACGGAAGCTAACGCACGTGTGAAATTGCAATCGCATACTCCATTTGCTATAGCGGTTTTTTGCCCGAAAATAATTGTGGATCGAGTGGATTAAAGAAAGGAGCAATTACGATATTTTCTCGTGTACGAGGTCAAAGGTTAAGTCCCATCAATAACACTTTAACTCATGTTTCATTGAGACAGAATGCTTGACAAGGTGATCTTTTTAATTCTGCTGCTATTTGAGCGTTGAGGCACTATTCATTTGAAGGCACTGCATTTAACAGGATGACAATGGTGCGTTGAAAAATAATACACGTATTTGCTAGAGTTTTAGCTATATTGTCAATAAGCATTCATTTTTTAAATATTTTTTGGATCATAATTCTTAAATTATATTACTTTGAATATAGTTTTTAGAACAAAACTTGAAAATATCAAATCCCCATATTAGGATATTTTTAGTCTTCCTTTTGTTCTTTAGGATGTTTATTTCTCGAAAATCACAATCGTTTTATACAACTCTTTGATTTTTGTCATTCAACTGATTTATAGAAAATGATGGAGAAGTGTTTTTGTGAATCACAATCATTACTACTCTTTATCAGCAAAATATAAAATAGGGCATCAATACTTGGCTTATTGTGATCAATTTAAATAGGAATAATCTGATTTTGATAAAGGTTAGAGGTTGATTCATGCATTATTCGAATCGAGATTTTTCTTAGGAATTCTACGTAAAAAGAATTTGAATTATCAAAGAAAGAGAAAAATGCTTCTGAAACAGTTATCCGAAGGAACTAATATATAAATCGGGAATTCCTGCAAGTAACCTATCTTTGCTTTCAGGAATTCAATAAACATAGCAAAGGGCAGAATTAATCGGAAAATCTTTGCATAATAATTAACTCTTGTTTCTCACCTCAGTGGTACGCCCTATCAATTAGAAGGCACCTCTTGTTGAATATTAAATCATTATTTATATTCCCAACGCATTCTCTGCTTTTTATAAGGGATCGGAGGATGTGACTTGAAAAATGCATTTCGAATCAAGCAATTTGAGATCACAGATTTAAGCATTGCAAAGAATAAATTTTGATTGATATTAACAAAAAGGCTAAAAAATTGATTTATGTTTTTTTCTCAAATTGGAGGATTATTTTAGTCCCATGTGCTTAGTTACCATCAGTATCGATACTTATGTAAACTGACAAATTGGATTTGGAATGAATTTTTATCACAATTTTAATTGAGAAAAAATGTAATTTGAGGAAATTTAAAGATTTACATTGTAAATTTTCTCAAATAAATTCAGTGTTTTTACAATATTTAACTGTTTTTACAAATAATTGGTGAAAAACTAATATTTCATTACTCATATAAATAACTTCATTAGTGAATGAATTATGTTTTACATGGAAATATCAAATAATGCCAACGATCAATTATGAATGAGTTAATAAATGCGAATAAAGAACTCACCCCTTTCGTAAGGACTTCATCCCCCAACTCCTCAATCGAACTCTTCTTTACTCTTTTCTTTTCATTTGGTCGTCGCTGCGGGAAAAGGCACCAGATAAACATTTGCTTATTATTAATTCTATTAATAAAGAGAAAAGAAATAACTCTATTTATAATTAGCTATTTGAACATTCAAGCGGTTTTTTCTTTTTATACATGATAAAGTCGGAGTAAAACAATTCAAAGTGTTTCATTGTGAACAAAATAGGTCTTTGATGGTCATTCACGTAAAATAAGGAAGAAACTGATTACAATTGATTTAATTAAGTAATTATCCTTTAATACATTTTCTCTCGATTATGTGATAAAAAGGATTAGACAAAATACAAGTGTTCATTTAAAACGTAGTTTGGCCACAAGAAATATAACCCTTTTGTAAAAATTAAATGGAGATATGTAAGAATTTCGGTTGATTCTTTCATCTACAATTTGTATCGCTTTCATTCTCAACACATTTATTATAAGATTAGCCTCTCTTAAGCAATTATTTCACTGCCTAAGCGTGAATCGCCGCGTCTTGATTTACGGACTCCAACGGAAGCCAATTAACAACGTTAGGAAAGATTAATTTCCTAAACATGATTGCTTTTTCAAAATTCTCCTTAAAGGATGAACAGCACCGAATACTTGAGGTGGACTTATTCCGTTCTCAATTTATCGGTATAAACAATCACGCAAAACACTCACTAATGAACAACTATGAAATCGGTTTCTATCTCCAAATTTAGCAGTAGCGATTGAACATATAAACAGCTTTTTAGTTTTTACCAACTATTTAATTGATACTAATTGTAATCGAATTGTAGGCTAATCATTTTTTAAAGAAAATTTTATTCTTTTGTATGGACCATTATCTGTTTATTAATATTTTTTAGTTACCCTATAAAAGTTTTAACATTTGCCATATATTCGACTTAGCTAAAAAGTATGATTTGTCTCTAGGTCATTGAATCAGGTGTCTAATGTCGCCTAGAAATATTAAAAATACACCTCGTTACCACATGATTAATTAGCAAGATGGAGGATTCAATACTTGCATTCCATGCATATATTCTTTTCGAAAGAAATATTTATAATAATTACGTGAGAAAAAGAGGATGAGGGGAGAGAATTTCATCGTGTTGAGCCACATCGAAATAAACGCACAAAGTTTGCGTTTAATTAATTTCATTAATAGTTAAATCAAGTTTTATAACAATTACATATAAATAAAATAACGAATGAAAATGCATTTATCGGAAAGGTTTAAACCCAAGTTTTGCTTTTATCTCATATTCTATAAAGGTTAATGAGAATTACAATTCTTACAAGGAACTCGTGTTAGCATTTATTGTCGGTTTGGAGAGATAGATGATGAGAAATAAAATGATACAGCGAATGAAAGAGGAAATTTTTCAAGCGATCATCCTAATAACCCAATCAGGTGGTCACAAAGGGAAGGTTAAAAAGGGTCCACGGGAGAGATTTGTATACTTCAGACACGTCAAATAGTTATTACTAATTAGAGTGGTCCCAAGAGCCAAATGGGCCTATTAATTGTGAAAGATCTTCTTCCTCACCTGTCAATAGCCATTATAATGGACTCCCTTCGGAACAGCAATGCTACATCAATCACATATTTTTTTCGTAAGATCTGAATTCTTTTGTTTGACTCGATTGTCATTCTGTTATCCGATTGAGTTTTTTTAATCTTTGGTATTTCCCTTAAGGCAGAATCAATTACGAATCTTAATGGTGTGTGCTGATGATGAAATCTAAGGCATCCATTACGCTATGTTTCAAAGTGATGATTAAAGACATTTCTACCACTAATTATAAATTACAATCTTTGATATCTTGCGTCCATAGATTTCAATCGAAGAAGAATCCATTGATCCATGTTTTGTTAATTGAGTATCAAATAAAAATGTAAAAGGCGTATGATACAATGAAGCAATCGAATGATACTTCCTTTTGATAGAACATCATTATACCTAAGTAATGAAGACGTAATAGTATCGCTTTGTTGGATCAAATCAATGAGATCATTTCAATGCCTTCTTTTTCATAACTTCCTCTTTCATATGAATCGAACGCTTGATTAAAAGAGATTCGGTTGAAAATATATTTTATGTGATCTCAAAAATGAGGAACCGAGTCTAAAATATATTTAAAAAGCCGTGGTCATATTCGAATTTCTAATACTATCATGAAGATATTTTTCAGTTATCAAAATGGGATTTGAATACCTAAAATTAAATATTTTTGCTCTTTGCCATAAAAATAATCAGAATTTTACTTTAGCTAAACATAGCATCTTTTTTCTAGTGTAATATAATTTTAGCGTATTAATAAAAAAGAAAATAAACGGAACTGATATGTGTAAGAAGTTTCTACCTGTTTGATGCAAGATCATTTACTTTAAGCTTGATCACATTAGATTTTTCTCATTCACTTTGATAAAAGAAATTGTGAGATACATGGAAACACCTTTAAACAAAGGATAAAGGTAACAATTATAAATTTTTATTATATTTCTTTTTCCCGAAACCTTTAAGGATTGAATTCTGAAATTATCAGATAAAAATTCCTGAAAGTCGTATTATTGCATAAAATTCAAATTTCATTTAGAAAATATGAGTTGTTTCAATATATTCATTAATGCGCCACTTATTTTACAATATCAGGAAAATTATGCAATTCTGAAAAAACGCTTTCGTAAAATTATCAATAGATAATAAATGAGTAAATATCATCCGTTAGATAACACTTTGTTGAATTAGATTACTACTTTAAATTGATTCACAAACCAAAGGATGATCCGTACGTTAAATTGGCGGTGCTTCTTAGAAGGCGGAATCTCTTTTGAAGACAAACTACGTATTAATCAACTGTTTGCAGATTTATTTGGCTAAGGAATTGATAGCAATCAATGCATCACTCACAAAGACTATGAATAAATCTCTAACTGAAGAATTATTAATCTTTCGTTATCATACAACAATTCAGGCATCGATAGACGCACACAAATTATATGTGATATTGATTGCAATCAAATTATTTAGCTCATTTATCCTTTTGAAGAAGACATAGAAATCAATTGTAATCTAATTTTTTATATTACATCGTAGTTTTATTGATGTGATTTACACTTCTCACTAGAAAATATAGATCGCCATCATTTTACACCACATCATGTCTTTGAGTTTCTTAAAGTAATACAATACTAACTGTTCAATATTCCTACTAATACTAAACGGCTTAAAGATGGATTGTATTTCAAATAAACGGATTTTATTTACCCTCCAATGTATCAAAAATACATGGGTGGTCTGAAAATTTTCGAAATCTCGCCATTTCTTGGGATGTTTTTTGAAAACTTGAAGATTTCTGAAAAATCTTGGGTCAGTATCAGTTCACACCGTAAATCCTATCTTTTGTTTACGATTTTACGAAGTTATTCCTAAGATAATTAGAGTTATAAGTTAGAGTAAAAAGAAAATTATATATAACGTGATATATAACGAACATACTTACACCAACTGCTGACAATGGTTTTTATTTTGCGAACTTTGCTTTACTCGTTCAGAGAAAAAGTGCTTTTCAGCGGAATCGCTAATGTAAATAATTCGTACCACATTCGCAGTACTTCATTGAATGAAATCTGGTGATCTCATACATCAATCATTATTCATCTGATATAATTTATCTTTCAACGACTGAATTTAGAGAGCACATAATAACATCTTGTTTAATGTAAAATCAAATGTTTTAATAATAATTTAAATTTTGACATTTAATTTTTTCAGTTGAATTTCTCGACAGCTGTGTGGAAATAAAGAATGGTCCAAAAATGACATTTATTGCAACAGATGATGAGTTGATCTCAAGCGCATCTAGGGTTCGGATTAACAACGGTTTTCGTCGGCAGCAGCCGTTCGTTAAAATCAGACGTAATATAATCGCCAATATGGACATGTGCGGAAGAAGAGGAATAAAAAGTTCCAAAATGAGGTGTGTTAATCAGGAGATCCGAAGAAGGGAAGGAGTGGCAGAGGCGTGGGTTTTCCAAGATACGTCACAGCCGAGGGTGGGCGAGCGCACACCTAAAGGGGAAACACAAAATGGCCTCTTAATGTAAAAGGAATAAACCATGGAACGAGCGAAAAGGGTTTTGCGCAGCTTTCATCATCTACACTCTTGCGGTGGAAAAATAATCTCCATCGAAGAGTCTAATGAAATAGCGATTGAAAATAATGCTGATATTGAAAGAATAATTCCCAGATGCGCTATTAAATCGAAGGTTAATATTATACAAAAGCTGATCGAATGACCACCAAATAAATTGGTAATGGGGTTAGTTATTCGCGAAACTAGAAATAGATTTTCCTTTTTAAGAGGTTTGTATAATTTAACTTGTTTTCTAAGATTCGAATGAAAGCTTGAAAAAATATTGACAAATAAATATAAAAAAGGATGTAAAAATGTATATCCATCTCTCTTATAAAATGTTTGACAATGATAGGCAAATAGAGCTAATTTTTATTCCTTTATTAATAAACATTTAAAAACTCGCATTCATTCGATGCCTATAGCAATAAAATGATGTTTAAATCACACAATTCCGGTTATTTTATATAAAGTGATTTCATTTTTTGTAATATAATTAAGCTTACATTCAATAAATTTGTTTATCGGTGCATAAAAAAGCATTTCCTATCTTAGAAAATGTACAAATGAATAATTTTGCAAAGAAGTTTTTTAATGATTCTCCATTATTAATTCGAATAGAAAAATTTCACTTGAACAAAGCATTTCTTAGTGCTTACTAACGTGTGCATTATAATTTTTAAAAGTCATACTCATAATCCCAAAAAGAACTTAAATGGTCTAATCTAGATAAGCATATACGAATTTCAAGAAAAATAGCCTCTGTACTACACTATAATATTGATTTCATATTTGAAACATTATTTTCTCAAAGATACGCTATGTAGATATTGATTTCAGATGCTTTAATATTCTCCTTCATTTTGAAATATATACTCATTAAAATTCTAAATTAGATGTATTCAGATGTAATTTTTCAATAAAGATAACTTTCCGTCGATACTTCCATATTCTGGTGTATCTTTTTTTCTTTTCTGAGTAATCACAATAAAATAATTCTAAACAAATAAAATAAACATAAGTTTTTTTTAATATTGAATCTAAAACCTCGCTGTGCAATTGAAATTTTATACAACATATTTATATATTATTTTTACTGACGTATAGCTTTATTATATTCGACTATTTCAGTATGGCTGAAGAATTCCTTCACATTTTCTATTCAAAGTCAAACAAAAATTATAAGGTGACATCTCTGTTCCATCTATCCATCCTTGCATATCCTTCGCAACTAATGACATCCAGGACTTTTTATTTTTAGTTACCTTTCGATGATATCTTCTCAACACTTTTACTCAAATATTGTTTTCTCTTTTTCGTCTCTTTGTGTTCACCATTTTTGCATTCAGTTCCAGTGTTTCTATTTAATAAATCAGTGCATATTCTGGTTCATTACCTTCTTCATAGCAAGGTTTAGTGATTACTTTGCCTCGTCTTAGGAGAATATCATCATCGAATTAATGAAGAGGAATAAAGGAAACAGGTGATACCAGTAGGTATTAGATTAATAGATTAATAAGGATGGAATGCATATTATTAAAAAGTTAGCAAATGATTTGAATTCGTATGCATGCCTCTTTGTTTGATAAAATCAATTGGTTAATATAAGTTTAAAATTAGATTAGAATCCCATCTGAATCAGATAAAATGATACGGAAAGGAAGAATCTGTAATTAAAGCATTTCGTACATATTCTGTACCATGAGTAAGTTTCATATTCTCTTTCCACAAGTTTGGAACGTCTTATATTGTTATATCGATGAAAATTTTGGATTTAAACCTTAAACGAAGAGAAAGTTGTTCTTTTGCGGAGTGTATGATTTAACTGGAAACATACGAACTTGTGCGTGGGTGGTCACGTATTAGAACCAATGACGCCCTCTTCCGGAATAGTCCCTTTTCGGAATATTTCCCTTCGTAATTCGATACGGCCGTCTCTTAATCACCGGGAGATACTTCCCCCGAGGGCCCGCAAACAAATTACCCCGCACGCTTATCGTACTTCTTTTGTTTTGAGAAAAGAAGAAAGGAAATAATCACGGGGTCCGCTCATTACCCCAGAGACGTAATTATCGTTACTTTTGAGGGCTTAAGCGTTCAATCTGCGGATGATTAATGCGCTTTATTCGAATTGCGACAATTTACGCCATCTCGTATATGAAATCAGAAGAAGTTTTTTTGGAGGACTTTAAAAGATGCTAATTATAACTTAGAAGCCAAATGAAAGAGCGCATTTTGTCAATTATTACAGTTTGACGTATCGAAGGAGATAAATCAGATAAACACGATTGAAGTGTATGTTCAAAGAGGGATTTTCTTCCAAGTGTATTTTATATCAAGGCAAATTAGAGAGTTTGAATAAGTATCTTGTTTGAGAAGAACAACAATATTAATAAACCAATTTGCTTCCGTGTGTTGCATCTCTCGACTAATAATTGAAAGAGAATAGCTAATGTTCGGGATTTCCTTTGTAATTATTTCCAAAATGGCTAACTGCTGTAGGTCGTGAATTGCCCATTATTACTATAGAAAAAATTAAGTTACGAGTCTTGATCAAAATCACAGTAAAACGTACACAGGCATCATCATGAGCTCCTTTATTGGACATTGGGCAAGCATGTTTTTTATGATCAAGTTATTAACAACCTATTTCGTATACTTTTTAAACTCTAAAAATTAGATATAATGAGCATTTTTGATTGGTTTAAAGTAAATTCCTTCTAAAAGAAATTCCATATTCCATTTACACATCTGATAGAAAGTTCACGAAGAAATACTTAAGAATGTCTGCCGAAGTATATTTTCTGAGAATATTAGAAATTTAAAATAGTAAACATTTCAGGAAGTTGCATTGGATTTCCTTAATTCTGTGAAAATGTTTCGAAGTGAAGGAATCGCTTTTGTTTTCAAGCAAAAACTCTCCAAACGGAGGATCGTCCACTCTGTTGACGGAGGAATCAATGGCGTCATCAAATGGAATGAGTACTTCGAAGAGCAAACATGCAGACAAGGGCTCTTCCATTCCAATAAAATAAAAATTTTATTAATATTTTAAATTCCTCAAATCGCAGATTTTTTAATCGAACTACAATTCATTTCTCTAAGATTATAGCTGTTTCCCTAGAAAATTCGCCGTGAACAAACTTTTATATGGAAAACATAATTACTTTTGATGGTCAAACATCATATGGTCCAATATATCTTATTAATTATGATGAAAAGTTTTACCTGATTTGAACAAAATGAGTAATCAATAATTCTATCAACTGCTGAAGGTAATGCAAATATATGGATATTTCATAACATTAAAAACTGCTTTTTGTAACTTTTTCTCTCTAATGAATTGCCCTTCTAAACTCTGTTTATATTTATCTGTATCAAACGTAATACTACCATTATTTTCGGCGTATGGCAGTGTGATATTGTGAGATAATAGATGAAGAACTAGGAGATTATCGAAAAATTCAGAAGATTAATCAAATGATTATTGGATTCAGATGTTTCCTTATTATCGCGCCATTTTGGAAAGAAATTCTTTGTTCAGTTTCAATTAGAAATGGATCCAAAGCAATGAAGGAAAAAATTTGGTTCGTTTAATAGCGAAGGGAAAATGTTATCACTTGAAGTTGCTAACTTGCACATTCTTATCTTTGAATCTTAATTACATTTATGCTATTGAATTCAATGGTAAGAGAGTACCATTGTCGTATGTGATATGATAATTAATTCATAAAGTGCACATAAATATTATCTTGCTTCATTTTCCATGTTCTTCTAGAAAGAATGCCGCTCCCTTAGGCCTCCTGATATCATGTTAAGCTATAGAGATGCTATTTATAAGTATTGTGAAATATATGACTTAATATTTAATGAACTTTACGAAATAATAGAGAAACAGTATAAAGGTCAATAGCAAGAAAAATTAGAAACAAGTTAATGACTGAAACAGTGGAAATCAAGTGGTTAATCGTTAACTCGAACTATTAGTGTGTTAACAGCATCTGTGTCCATAATTTGAGGTTATGCGCATTAAGCAATGAATTTCGTTTTAATTAAATCTGTTTCCTTATCTTTCAAACCGCCTCTTCGAAGAGAAAATTGCCGCATTCGCGGATGAGTTATTGCTGTTCGAAAATGGGTGTTCTCTCCTCTGATTCACTCTTTCATAATTTGCTTTAGCAATAGAATGCGAGAGATTCAATCGATAGCGATCCATTATAGGATATCCCAGCTTAATAAGACACTATTAACATTTTAAAAATTATTTAAACTTTATTTAGTCTCAAAAATAAATTTAAGTGCCTAATAGATACTCTACAACACAAACCATATACCGCTCTATATTTGATTCTCTTAGGAAAGATCTTTTTATGCAATTCTTTTTTGTTATTTATAATACAACGGGAGACCGAATATGATTCTTTAAAACTCTAAATTTCACTCAAAAAAACTAAAGAATGTATGAATACTTCTCATATGTGGATGTCGAATTAAATTTTGTACGTAAAGCATATCGGATATGATTATTATTAATTTCAATGCGAATTTAGTTTAATTTTGCGTATTTTCATTCTTAAAGATGCACGAAAAGATTCTCATACCAAGATTATTGCATCCCTTAGATATCCCAAATCTGTTTCGGGAATGTGGTCCTTAAAAAAGGAAGAAAGTGGTGGAAAGGGAAATATATCAATAAAACAAGACACGTTTCTTGTGGTCCATTTGTAAGATCGTGACCGAGGCGATCAGGAAGCCGCTGCTGAGTTTCGACGCCTATTTCCGACAAAAATTCATGAATAAATGCGTGGCTACCTCACTTTCCAGAAATTCGGGGTCTTTTAAATATGCCTCTAAAAATATTTCGCACCTTCACGACGACATTATACACGAGTGCTAAAGTAAGCTTTCATTATTTATACGACACATAAATTGCAATCAATCACATTGCATCAATCATTGCATATAAATAGAGATTGACAATGAGTAATGGAAGCGAAGGTTTTATTTTGAGATTTTTAGAGCAAATTGTACACCGCGAGAATTTAAATATTTAACAAATAATTTAAGATAGTCTAACAGTGCGTGCGTAGAGACTTAACAATACTTGCGTGAATCACGCGATGAAATTAATTTGCATTGGCCTTTGAGTGTAAATAACAGAGACAATAACTTTGAAAGTGTGAGATGTCATTGAGCTAAATATTACTCTACATTTTAAGGAAAAGATTGATAAATGCATATTCTTATGCGAATAATTGGAAAATGCATTAATACCAATTTTAATCATTTCAATGTCCCAATTCAGATTGTAATTAATTATTACATCTTCATACATTACGCACATTATTACATAACATTATGTTTGCATTATTATTAAGTTATTTTTTGATGTTACAATATATATAAAGCTCAAGAACTTTAAATCTTAATTTCCATGCGAAGAAGTTGCTTTCTCTTCGCACGGCACCTGACGGCACGGACGCTATGCTTACTTTGGAATAAAGTTCTTTGAACGCACAGAGAAAATGATACACAGCTTTGTAACAGATGGACATTTTGTTTTACTGCTGTTCAAATTCCCGCACCATTTTCTCTGCCGAATTAAATGCATCGTTCAACTGTAACATGGATAATTGAAAATTGACGTTCCGTAATCATACATCTATTATTATAAATATTGACTCCGAATAAACTATTACGCATAATTAAATTTAAGAAAGAAGTCTCGGATCGCATGAATTATACCTCCATCTGTCCTTTACAAAGAACAAATGTGCTCTAGAAAAAGAACGTTCAAATACCGATATTCATTCATTTCTAATCCATCTGCTTCCATTCATCCACTTTCACGAATTAACACTCGATCGCCGACCGTTAAACTCTCCCACGCCAAGGCACGCGTGTGCAAACGTGGATTTTAACTTCCCTCCCACGTCACTCCTTCTCATTCATCTTTTTAGGCGCTCTCCCTTCTCGTTGTAACCGATTCACTCCTGCCCACGCCCGCCCATTCGTCTTTTCATTCATGGCAGCCATTACATGCAGGATACGGAGCCTCTGCTTAATGATGGAGGAGTTTATGCATCCATATCTAGATACAGATTTCATGATTTTCGGAGGCACTTTGGTTTCCTGTGATGTCTGAGTACCTTGTGTATGAGGCAAATGTTAGAAAGACTTTTCCCGCGCATTTCTCTTCCACTGCATACCGCGTTTTCCTCGATGCACGTGAAAGTTGGAATGAAATGACGAAAAACATGGCAACGTTTACTTCGCGACCGAATTTCCTCGTCGAAGCACAAATATGATTTATATCCACGTAATATGGATGAGTTCCGATCATACAGAATCTAAATATATTCACAGATTCATTCAGCCTCATGTCTCAAAGACGAGAAATATTCTAACAATAAAGGTGGAATTTTTCTATTCACGTTGCCTTTGGAAATGCAAAATGTAGCCTTTTACTTCTTTATTTACCTTTTAATTTTTCACATTCAGAGAGATCGATAGAAGTAAAAAACAGTATGAATCCAATGAATCGAAGGCCGATTGAATTTCATAGGAATTTTCAGAGTACATTTCCACGATGCACTGAATTATTGTGCCTACGATGACCTCAATATACTTTAATCTCTCGACAAAGCAACATCATGGAGAACCGTGTCCATTGAGAACCAGATGGTCACACGAATGAATTAGTTATTTATGCATTTAGCCTTTGTTCTCCTTCCCGCTCGTGATGCAATGCTAATTGCAAAGGATTCATAAACGAACGAAAATAAATTATAATTCCGATGTAAAGAAGTTTTATTCAGAACAATTTCTCACCTTTACCAAAACACCTCTCTTTTTCTAGAAAAATATAACCCACTCTTGTCTTTCACTATTCATATCCTCTACTGCCATTATTACTATATTTCAATGTATTCATGTCACACTTTTACTTTTGTCTTTCGTTGATTTCGCAACCTCCGATGAGATTCTTGAATAAACGAGAGAACTTCTTAGTTATGATCTCACTCAGTATAAGTCGATTATTTCTATTTCTATTTATTCTTATGTGTTTAGTTATTTTTATTATATATTTAGTTATTACTAACAATCGTTCAAAACCAAAATTGAATTCTTTCTACATCCAAACAAATTCATCGATGGATATCCAACAACGCATAAGTGGAAAAACTAAGTAAATCACACAATCAGAATGTATTCCACCATCTGTTTAACACTTTGCGGACAATTACAAAATTGATGGCTGATGGTGAATTGAGAAGAGAACAAATATTAGCATCACTAAGAAAAGCTACGCCTGATTTTATTTCATTAAGTTTCAATTGAACCAGTCTTGTTAAAATGTTCACTTAAGAGATTAAAAGTGAAGCTTTAGAAATTGTTTTTGTCCATTGTTTCATCCGAATGACCCCATTTATAAACAAAAGCGAGTGAAACATCAGTTTATAACAAATCGAGTGTTAAACTTTTGTGAGAGTGATATGGAACTCGCAATTGGTTTGGGACGCATCTTCGGGTGCCTTCTATCTTTTACCTCGAGAGCGACACTATCTCTTTGGCCGCCTATTAAGGCAGAGCCGTGGGCCGAGAAACAGGTTGCTTTCTTCCTGCTTCCACCATATCTGATACTCAATAACACAGACATGGCATTTCCGCCCAGAGGACCCGCCCATGCCCACCTCCTTCACCTCCAAATATTAGAAGCATTATGATTTTTATATGGTATTTTCCGTGAATTTTTATCAAAACTATCATTACAAAAATGATTCATTCTTCAAATTTTTCAATTTATCCTCAGGGAATGATGATTTAAGATATTTTGCGTCCTTATGCAAACTAAGGCTGAAAATTTTTCAATGCCATACTCTTGATGAACGAATTATTATTACATGAGTAGAAATAATTCACACTTTATTGTATATTACTTATACAGTGAAGAACTTCGCTTGAGAACTATTTTGTAGAATAAGACAAAATTATGCAAATGAATCTCCATAAGTTTAGCAAAAGTTCCTGAAAAGAATATCGTTCTGAGATGCATTCATTCTGAAGGCCCAATCATCCGAATAGAAAAGTGAAGGACGAATTGGGTCAACAGTATATTTCACAACAAATACGTACGCATTGCGTTCTACACTTGTCTTTGATTCCATTTGAAGATCTGCTATTATTACTTTATTGAATATACGGATTTCCCAACAGATTACAAAGAATCGGTTATAGATTCCTCATTATTGCCGAGTGTTCCATTTTTGACGGAATACTTGTTAAATGTCTTATTTCACCCTTATTATTTCTTAAAAGTGATAAGATTCACTGATTCAGTTCCACACAATTCTACGGGATACTTCCCTCCAATTGAAAAATTGTTACTTGAATGAACTGATGATGAAAATCGAATTTTTTTGATATTTAGAGAATCTAAAACAATTATGATTTATTGAAGTAAAAACTTTCCGAATTTTCAGATACTTGTCAAAGGGATATATTCCCAATTTATAATAAAGTTCGTATTAATATATGACATCAAACAATGCAATTATATTACCGCAAAACGTCGCCTAATTCAGCGAAGTTTAAATAAATCTTTTATTTAGGTATTACATCGATCCATTAAACTGATTTCTTCACATCTCCATATGTTTTCAACTGAAAAAGTCAACGGCTCAATGTTCTGTCAAGATTTTATTATGAAAGTGTTTCAGCTGAGGCCCGTAAGTCATGATCACGTGAAATTTGATTTACTATAAATCATGTCTCTATCAGTCGAAAAAATGGTCTTACAAATGAAAAACACCGCTTTATAAAATATTTTATTTCCTGCTACAGAAGACACGATTTAGCGTGTAAAATGTAGCTGCAATCACAGAGAGTATAGAAATAGGTTTATTTTCCTTTCATAACATCTTTCTGCGGAGGCTAAAATGTATGTGCACAGATAAAATTTGGAGAGAAAATCAGTCAATATTTTTTTCCTGAACTCAAAAGGATACTCATGACTAATCCTTTGTAATGAAGTGCAGTATCCGTTTTATAGCGATGCTTTCGTTTGCAATACTTCCCGTTTTTGTCTCCTTCACTCGTTCTGCACAATTCACACCGTGTTTTAGTCAATGAGGGAAGATGAAGAGCGGAATAATGGTTTCCTCTTTTTTTGATGAATCGCTTCTTCTATTTGGCCTTCGTTTATATCGCTCATCAAGATTCTCTGTGAAAATACTCCAAAACCATTTATTCTGATCTTTTGGTTACTTTTTACATTACTTTGGATGACTGAAACTAGCGGCATTTAGTTTTATTTCATCATTTCGTCCTTTATAATTCGATTACATTAAATTGCCTTTTTGTGTTGTATTCGAAAATGCGCGCAAAATATTGAGCCGCATTGTGACTTATGAAATCATTAACATCAAAGAAATCTTTATGAAACGATCCATGGAAAATATATTATTATATTCCTAACATGGTTATGAAAATCTACAAATTCCTCAATAAGCGTGTTAAGAGGATTTCACAATTATTTGGTATGAGATTAGTATTAATTTCAATATTCAAATCCTTGCTCGAGATTACAGGATAGGGAATAGTTGGTGTACTTAGTTTGGGCGATAATGTAGTGGAAATCGCATTCATAACAATATAGAAGTAAAGCATTTCAAGACAACTTTGTCGTGGGGAATAACAGACTTCAATAAACCTTTGAAAATATAATTCAGGTTTCATTTCTAAAGATGTATGCTTTCCCTACATGTTTTGATAGCATAAACCGTTTAGCCGATCCTACGATATTGCCTTTCCTTCCAAATCGACTCCCACAAAAGCCTCTTTTTATTCCCGTAAACAGATCAGTTATGAAAAATGATCCACATATTTTTCGAATCAAGATCTCTCCGAGACATCTGTGGAGGAAACATTTGCGTGATTGGTGTTATGCAAATCCCTGCCTTTAAATCCAAATCGGCATATGTCAGACCTCCACATCTTTCGATGAATTCATTAGAATTTCATTTTTTCCTTCTCCGTGCGTAGGCGAGCACGCGCCAACTGAAAACGTGCCACCGTTGTCACTTGTTTTTTTGCGGCAGGCCTTCTAATTACCCAACGAGTAAAATAACAGGATGATTATTTATTGCACTTTAGATTTCTTAAAACTCACCCAGAGGAGAATTTGAGATGTCTTCAAAATAAGATGTTCGATAAAATTTATTGGCTTATTATTTTACTCATTTACGACTCTAGAATTGTTTCCTCTTTGTTTCCTTTTATCAGTTTGTCTCTCTATGTGGGAATATATCTTACTAAAATTCATTTTCAGAAAAACCATCAATGTCTGAATAAGGGGCAACAAATTAGAGATATGATAAAATATATATACTTTTTCTGCTTCAGATTGACAATAAATTAGGTCATAATCGTCAGAAGGAAATGTTGAACTTGATAATTTGAAATGAATGTTCTCAACCGGAATTAGTAGATAATGTTTCCCCAATTTTATATAACTACCATAATCAGAACGTCCCTCTTTCAGTTCCAATTACAAGTATTTCACTTAGTTTTTGTGGAAATCAAAGTATTTCACGGATCTATTGGTGAATAAAGGAATTGATTTTCTCGGAAACAATTATCTGAAACTTAGCATTTTGCCGCCAATTGTACGACGGAGACCAGTTTGAGGCAACCGTAAGAAGGTGAGTGAGATTCACCAAATGGTGCGCCTCAGCACGCGCTCTGTGTCAGATACGATCTCTCTGCTTCGCCCTACGGTCACGTGATCGCCCCCTCCCGCCCATCTTCCTTTTTACCTGTTGCTTGTTTTCTTGACAATATTCTATTCCCCTAAGATTAGACTCTCTCGCCACCTGATGATTCGCTCTTCAATTTGTTTACTTCAACTCGTCTATCAATCAATAGTTCCAATCAACAAATGTTTATAAACAGTATAACATTCGGTGTACAAGTATTTGAAAACCAAATCCAGGCTCCTAAACCGTTCATAAAAGAGTATTATAAAATCGGAAAACAATTAAGAAAACCCCAAAAGCCACGATTAGAATAATATTAGTTAATATCAATATCGTATTCTAAAATAGAATTCTCGTTATTTGAATCCAAAAAGCAGAGCGTCTGTTTTGAAAGGCTTTGATTTTAACTCGCTCATTACGTAATACGGAATAGAGAACTTTATTGGTAACTTCAAAATAATACTTTTCTTTATATTTTGACCTTGCAGATATGTTTTTCACGTAGAGTTCGGTCTTTACCGATGTGAATTTAGCAAAGCTTTCCTTAGAAAACAAACATAGAACTCTTAATATTTTGACTTGTTCTGTTGAAAACCTGGGATTATTGCAACTGCGTGAGAAATGTTCCCTTTAACACATCAGTAAAACGAAGTTGTACCCGTAAAAGCTCATAAAAACGCACAGTAAGCCCTAACACATAAACTTATATAAATGCATTTCATTCTATTTTGCGATCTCTTACTCAGAAAAACTGACACATCTAATATACACTTAGAGAGAAACTATGGAAGAAAAAGTATTTTCTCCTTTTCTATGTTACAAATTAAATAATTAGATAGAAATTGTTGAATGCCAAATGATTCCGAAAGAAAAACAACGGCATGTTGACTTTTGTCAGCATTCTCATCGAAATCTTGTTAAATGGAAATCACATACGAAATGTTATATTCACTTTGCACTGAGATATCATATGATTGATTGTTCTCGTTTGATTGGACTCTAAAAGCTTCAACGGGAAATTAATGAAAGAAACCTTGGGATTCTGAGAAGTGCTATTCCAGTCCATCTCTTTATAAGGAAAGGAGATATTACTGCTAAAAATAAAAGTCGTTAGGGTCTTCCGTCGACAATATGAAGAGAGTTTTTCTGTTAAAATTCTGGCCAATGTGTATGCTCTTTGATTTTAAAATAATTCGCAATATTTGGAAAATAATTTCTAAAATATTGTTGTAATGATTTATGTACTTATTCACCATCTGGTATATTATCCACTTTTTATTCATCCTAGTTATATGATAGAAATCTTTGAAATCTTTCCTCTCAAAATTCCTTTTGTTAGTTTTAATTTCGGAGATTATTGAATGAAAGAACATGAATATAATACTCTTACCTTGAAACATTCAAATGCTTTTAAAAAATAGTAAAATGTTCGATGATTTTTATTTCACCATCGCATTGCACTTTGTAAATATAGAATCGGTAGCGGAAGATGCATCTTTATAAAAACTAGCTTCTTTTCGGTAATAAAATCAATTCACTTTCTCTTAATATATAATATCTCTTATTATTTTATATGATTATTTTTAAATAATGTTAATGATGAAAATATTTTTCAAGGTTTTTTAACCTATTCTCTACTACTATATTTCGGGTAAAGAATTATTATCTTAATAAATCTGTATCTAATGTCACACCAAGTTTTTACGTCGAAAGCTAACCCACTCCGTCGCATATGAATTTAACATAATCTTAAAAAGTAAAATTATATTTTAGAGGTAACAACTGATAATTTTCGGTGGAGTTTAACAATACTCGCTATATAACTGAAGAAAATACAATTTTTATAACTGAGGCCCACTTTTAAGTAAATTAATCCCATACAATATACGTCCTGGAAATTAATGACTATTTATATGTTTTACTTGCATTGAAGAACTACATACTTCTTTGTCGTATTTCTACGACTATGTACATTGATTGTCCAAACTTAAATATATTTAAAATCACCGAAACATTAATTAAAATTTTAAATCCGGAAAAATACTCAGCCGCTTTATGATATGGGAGAAGTGAAATATTTCGAGAATATTCAAATAGAATTTAATTAGGTAAGACGTCATCCAATTCGAACTCCCAAAATTCACAATTTATGGCATCCAGAGACATTATCTGGAGCCAGTGGAATTAGTTACATTCAAAGGAATAGATGCTGTCGATGAAATTTATTTGGCTCCCGTCCGAAGAATCGATTGGATAAAAGAAACCGCGTCATAAATAATGCTTTTAATATATGGCGAAGGAAGACACGCTTTCCACGCGACGTGATCTTCAATAACGCTCGCAGCGCCGAAGACGGTAGAAGCTCCAAACAAAAGTGGTTCGCCCACATCGACAATCTACCTTCATTATAATTTTTGTCGCCAAGAGAAGTTAAACGCCCTTCACCTAATTGGCTGAATTATTCGGGATTCTTCATTGACGAAGTAACCACCCTTACGTATATGTTGTTTGGAACTCCACTGGACTGAGATTAAGATAATTTTGCATTTCCAAGTCTTAGCACATCGTTTATTTATCATTCGGAAATTAAGTTTAGAAAAAAGTATTTCAGTTTTGCCTTAAATTCTCTCATAAGTAGAGTAAATAGTATTAATTACAGATGATGAAAACTCTGTGTAAAATTGATACCGGTAAATGTCACAAATATATTATTTGCCAGGTTTAATGTTTTATCTCCTAAATATGTGCTATATGTCTCACTGTGTATGAGGCTGGCGATATCTGGGGAATATTATAAAACACTGATAACTTTTTATGATATCCCAAAGGTGAATAATAGATATGGTGAAAAACAGTTGTTTATTATCCCTAAATTAAAATTAAATACAGAATGTTTAAGTATACAATCCAAATGCTCTCAGATGTCACGAACAGAATGTAAAAACTCTTGTTTTAAAAAATTTGTTACTTGGAATGTGAAATATCTTTTTATATTTTATTTAGATATACGTAAGTTGTGTTTTAATGCTAATATATATCCAACAATGAAATAAATGTAAACTGACCTAATTGTAGTGTTTAACTCACTTTTATGAATAAGCACTTACCTGATGGAACTACATGTTCCTTATTGTATTAAATAAAATAATACAAATTAAGAAAAATACAAGTATGAAATATTGAATAAATACTTTTTATAGAGTCGTTTAATGAATTTAACCATATAAATTATATAAGTCTGTATATTAAAGACGAAATTATAATTTAATCATTATACATTATATTACACTTATTGTACTTATTATATAAATATTCTGGTAGAATATTTGTCACAAAGCATATTAATTGAGAGCATAATGTTTTAATACAATTCTTTCGTCGAATTATAAGATCATAATCAGCATTTTCGATTTCTAATTATATATCGAAAACTTATCACGTGCCATTACGAATATTCAATTCTGTACACAATATCAGCTTACTTTTATCTTCTCATGTTCCGAGAATTCCTTGTTTGGTTTCATTTCGTTCCGAGTTTGCAGTAATTATTTGTGTTTCACCGACAGAGTGATTGTAATCCATGAAATTTAAAAGAATTCTTAAAGTAAGCGACAGGTGACGCATTGATTCATACATCCGACATATTAATATAGCTTCCGATTGTACCGCCAATATCACTTCGCAACGAGACTACAAAGATATGTGTGCTCAATAAAATTGCAAAGGGTGTCTACGTCACAGGGGCGTTCTTTCTCCGACCAATGGGAGCGGAGGCTAGGTCTTTGTACGTGGCCATTCGTTCTCTCCGGAGGAACCCTTTTAGGGCATGCGGAGAAGGAGGAGGTATGGAAAATCCGCAAGATGAAAACGATAAGGCTTTCTGATGTTCAGATAAAACGGTTCTTGAAGATTAACGAAGAAAGTGACGAAGGTATCGTTAAATTATGAAATTGAATTATTATTGAAATATTTTCACATTTAATACTCTATTCGTGTAATTGTGTGTCAGGAACTTGTATGTGAATGTAGAATCTAAATGTGCCATGATGCTTTTTGAGAACGACGAAATAAACGAAATAAACCGGCTCAACTGTCCCTTCCTATTATCTCAATTCTAATATAGAAAAATAGGATTAGTTTCTTCCAAAAAGTATTAATTTAAAATCTTAACGTAAAATATAATTTCTAAAATAAACTTTTAATCAATTTCCGTATTTCGATTCAAATAATATTTTTTAAAATTCTTATTACCATATTTCCCGGCCGATAAGACGCACTTTTTTCTCAGAAATGTGCTGTAAAATTAGCCTGCGTCTTATGCGCCGATGGTATATGGATATCACGGTTATAACTTCGTCCTATAATAAGCAACCGTTTTGACAGGATAAATAAATACCATTAAGTATTTTTTAGTGTATCAGGCATTGAAAATAGTTCAATTCATTAAAAATTTTGATAATAACACTCTTGAGCAGGTTGTTAGAAATAAAGTTTTAATATGTCGATGTCTAACTTCCTTCAAAAAATCCCTGATAAATCAGAAATGCATACGATTTAGCATGTTTAGTTTAATCTTCCAATGGGTGCTGCTCTATCATAAAGTCTTTCAAAAAGTGTGTAATTAGCAATGCGCTGGGTGGAAGTGAAGATGTCATTTTTATGACTCCCGAGAAAATATCTACACGCATGATTTTAGCAGCAATGATGAAGAATTTCTGGGGTTCTTTGATGAATAAACTCTGTTATATTTGCTAATTTATATTTTAATATTAAACTTCCGTTTTTATGTAAAATGTTATCATTAAAATTCTTTTCTGCATTATCCAAGTATTTTAATTTTTTCCTAAATTCTAAGCTGAAAAATCCAGGTGCGTCTTATGCGCCGGTGCGTCTTATAGGCCGGGAAATACGGTATTTGTCAATTATGTATTAAAATTTTCCCCATCATATCATTTAAATCAAAAATGCAGATACAAGTATTATTATTTGAATTATTTTTCGTAATCACCATCCAAACAAGTAATTTATAATAGTTTTTTAGATTAGTTTTTACCTTATTTTACAAATAATTCTATATAATTAATGAATTATTTATCGTGATATTTACCTGAATATATGATTGTGTACTTAATACGTTATCATTATTCTATTCGGCATCAAAATTCGTCCGTTTTTCTTGAACTTTATTGCGATTGTTGAACTGAATGAGATGTTTTAGACTTTTAGATGGACTGCTCAATAGCAATTTCCATGTTTATCGAAGATTTATATTTATTATTCGTCAGAGTTACCATACAAATCGTATTTGAAATATAACCGATTCAGTATTCTAAAGATCACAACACGTTCATCAATGCTCATGTGTCGATTATACGGATTTTTACCAAATACATTTTTTATTCAAAACTCTCTTAAAACAGAAAAGATGGGCGTTTGCTTTCCCTCAAACGATGCCGAATAATTATTTATGCTTTAAATAATATTTATTTGAAAGTGGTTAAAAATGTGTTAATTTAGATCTTTTTTCTATATTGGTTTTTAAATAAACTCGAAGACACATAATTAAGCGCGACTATAGGTAAATATAATTTAAATGTTTGAGCCACAATTGTCGCTTTTTGGTCCAAATCAAATAAGCATTTAATCATGAAATATCCAGGTGTCAGTAACAACGAATTTTACGCGTCTACTCGGCAATCTAAATCCGGATCTAACAACTTTACGAAGGTGTCATTTGGGATGAAGGATAGTTGAATTGTGCCTCGAATCAAAAGAAGTCACTCTTCCTTGATTTATTCGCCGATTAATTGATAGATTGCGAGATAGAATGGTTGCATCAGCGACCAGGTGCTCGCCTATTGCTTCAATTGGAGTGGGTGTTCACTCACCAAAAGAAAGATGGTGCTTTCAATGAGTTGACAATGCGGCTCCTGGGGAGGAGCTACGTCTGCCGAAGTATGAGATCCATCATTAGTTTTACACAAGGTCTTCTTCAACTCGGACGCCTTCCACTATAAGTTCATCTGTTGAAAAGCAGAGAAAACGTTCATTTTATAAGAAATTTCGCCATTCCTAACCAAACGCTTTTTTTATAATCCACATTCCAGCAAAATTTACATCGACAAAACGAATACTTTAATCTCAAGACTCCATGTTCTGCACTTGAACTACAATTGTGCTTATTTTCTATTCTACTTTCGAATTTCTCTCAGAACCTTATAATCTTGCTAGTTCCAGCTGATTTTAACATAAAGAAGACGATAATATTAAAGGCGTTGTTAACTGGACTTTGTCAGAACGAGGACAGGAAATCTGATTCTAAGCAAGATCTTCGTTATCCTTAATTTCCATAATAAACGATATTGCGATAAATATCTGTCGAGAATTTCTGCAGATTATTTATCCACTAAGTAAATTGAGTAGAATTCATTGAAAGCACGATGCCTTCAGTCGCTCATTTAGGAATTCACACCGCCTCAACCCCCCATCGCTTCCCCATCTTAAGCCTAATTAAACACTTATCTTAAATCCCCTCTCATAAATATCGAATCGTGATGTTCGGATGGCCGTCTCTTGGCGTGGGAAGCCACTTAACACTTATTCCATGTCTCGGGGATGGTAGGGTACCGATTTTTTTCTGCAATCTCCGTTTGGGATAAAAGGCGTATGAGGTGTTGAAACATAGTGGTTTATTGGTCGCCGTAGGATCTTAAATTGGATGCTCGTGAAACATTTTCCGATCATAAATAATAGTCATCCAAAGGAAGGGACAGAATGGTTGTCGAAGGGTTAGTTTAATGTCTTCCTCTGGAGAAGAATGGAAAAGAAGGGAATATGCATTTGATTAGCAAGAAAATCGGCTGCTTAAGATAATCGATTGAATACAAAGTATGGTGAGTCCTGTTAATCTGACGACGCCTTTATCGGGTACGTGGTTTTTGGGCGCTTTGCACAATAAGTCTTTATTTAATTACTTTAATAGTTGATCACTTCAACATTGAATGATGAAATCCTCTATTCGATTGTTTGACTTATTAATGCATGCATTGTTGATATTGTAAACAAAATATCTTCAATGAACAAGTGTAAAAGAGGGCAAAATTAAGGATCAGATAGTAAAAATAACGTATTCTACATGAATATTTATGTAAGAATATATGTAAATGAATATATGGATAAGAATATACGTATAAGTATGTATACTATAAGAATAATTACGATTTATTTTTAAGAATTACTTTTATGTCCTCAGTTTTAATTGCTCGACCAATCAAAATGATTGATCGTTGAGATCAGCTGAGAAATTCACTCGGAGATGTTAGACATTGCAAAACGACAGCTAATCTTTTACCAACATAGGTGATGATACGTGCGAAGGATGGAGCAATGTTTATGGATAAAAAATATGTGCTATCCTCCAAAGGAGTCTTCATCCAAAATTGGAAAGTAAAAGAAGAGCGAATGAAATCCGTCCGCGGGCATAACAGAAAATATACCATCGTATATTAAACGACGGCCTTCGAATTAATTCAATAGCTATGACCGCGAAAAACAAAAACGAGAAAATTCGAACGTATCCGAAAACGAAATAAAAATACGTTAAAAATGGGCGAATTATAGGCCAACATCCATTCTTCCGATTCGGCGTCCGTATCGCACCAAAAATCTTTCGATTGAGATAAACGGTGATTTGGTTATGGACGAGAAATCTGCCAGGTGTATTGAATTTCCGTATTTCCATAGAAAAGGGGAGATGGTCACCCATACGAGTGGGTGAGGCCGCTTTGCCTCCGGCCTGGATGACCGCAGCGCCACGACGGTGATTGGCGGAGGCGAAGTACAAGGCCGTCTCACTTCCGGTGGCCTTGCAACCAACATGTCCCATCTCTTCAATCCTTAAGAAAATTGGAGGGAAATGAGGTTGCACATGTAAATTGAAAGAAGGCAATCGCTGAAAAGTTATATCGAAACGATAAAGGGATTAGAACGTAAATGGAACGCGAGATGAAACAAGTGCTTTTTGCTCTTCATCGACACCCGAATGAAATAATTGATATTTTCTATGGCGGATTTTGTAATTTAGGCATGTATTACATTGCCACTGTGTGCCGCACAGCGCGACCGTTACTGCTCTTAGCACATAAAATGCCGCTTATAGCATTTTTATTAAGTCTAAGGCATCACGTAGTTGGAATGTACATGGAGTCCCTCGTACTTTATGGCCATCCGGTAAACAGGAATTCTTTGGCTTCCAATCAATCGAGTCTTTATTGCATTTTTTATGTTTCGAAGATTTAAATTTTTAAATTTAAGATTTAATCAGAAAGTAATAACATATCATTACTTATCGTATTTCACTTTAAGGATCACTGCTTAGTTTTATAGTTTAAAAAACACATTTAAAATCCGCATTGCCAAAGAGCCAAGTTGATTTGCTGTAATCCTTAGTATCATATTAATCTGAATTAATCTTACATCGGCTACCTTCATCACATAATTTCTAGGCGTGTTAAATAGTATTTTAAAATTTGATACAATAATATGGAAAAATTATCAAAAAATTTCGCTTACAGAAGAGCAAAGAACGGAATCAACTTCTTAGTTCCTAATATTTCAAATAATATTAAGAAAATATCAAAAGGCATTTCATTTTAACTGTGCACGTTTTCTATGTTTCAGATGATTCTGATTGTAATTAAAATTTTGATCTCTATATATTAAAAACCACTTATAGAAAATAAGGAGACTCGGTTAGAAAATTATGATTATTTATCTAAAGTTTAAATTCAGAAATACTGAATGTAAATAAAAATGACCACTGTATTTAATGAATTGGACCACGAAAATAACATTCCCCTTTTTATTAAATTACCAATAAAAAGATAAGCTATCGCGTTAAAGATAAACAGCTAAGGTCATTCAACTCATTTAAGTAACGCATACTTTTCTCCATTCGAGGGATGATATTCATTCCAAAAGATCTCGTGCGAAGAGAATATGACAGATGAAAAGATAGTTAAGTTGTAGAACTCACTACAGTGTAACATTTAAATCGTAATATAAACAGTACATCTCGATGTAAAATGCAAAATGATGGACTTCGGAAATGGAAGATTAATGGATGAGAGCAAAAGATGAGAATCAAATAAAGACGAAGTGGATCAGGGAAAAGTGATAACGCAGAAATTAAAATGTAAGTAAAGGATGAAAATAAAAGGAAGGAAAAGAATTCTGATGTTGGCATTCGTTGATCTGAATCTGTTAACCGTTGGTCAGCACTAGAAAGTACTATTCCTGTTTCTTATTCAACATCTCCAAAACTCCATTTGCCAATGGATAATGCTATAAAATTGATTGGGAACTGGTTAACGTGAATAAAAGCCTCACTTTCATGTTTTCCATGTTTTAATCCATTTTTTCTGAAAAATCATTCTCTCGACTTCCATCATTATCGTATGAAAATTATTGTATTAATGTAAAAAATGAATAGATTATTATTTACTATGATTTTATTGTCAAAGACCGCACAAACATCCAAATTCTGGAAAATTACAGCGTGATTATAAACTAAACACAGACGTCACAAACATCCACAACCGGAGAGAGAAAACATCCTCCGAGATTCGAACCCGGGAAGACGGCGCTTGAAGATTAGCATGGTAACCACTCCGCAATAGAGTCCGACAACAGATTTTTGTCTTTGTAACAAAGGAAATCAATCGGTAATATGCGTAAGGCATAGTGAATAGTATTTTTATTGCTAAAGTGAAGGATCATTCTTAACTCATCAAAATAATTAATATTCAGACAAATGAGTTAAATTTCAGAGGGTGATAGTCGTTTGCCTAACATTATGATATCGTTAGAAATGATCTCCATCTTGTGGAAGTAATAGCAATGGGAATGGTCAAAAAGAGAATAGATTAGAGAGAATATTCCAATACAATATGAAGTGGACTTGAGATGTATGCGCGTCAAGATGAATAGATCATGAAAAATGGTAGAAAGTGGAGGTAGATAAAGAATAAAAGAGAATGACTCCTTAAATGGAACACGGATTTGGAGGTCCATAAAACTGAGGACACCTGCCGCTCGCCGTGGCGTAGAATTCCACGCTTTTAGTGCACGCGTAGAAGATAAGACAAATCTGTGATTGAGATGTGATTCCTTTGAGTTCATTCGTGGTTAAAATACAGCCAAAGTAAATCATTTTTATTGGTGAGTTCATTCGAGAATTGAATCTTTATGTTTTCCTTATAGTTTTATGGCTTAACGCATAAGAAAAGGCGATAGAGAAAACGTTATTAAGGTACGGATGGAAAAATAACCATCTTCCTGCAATAAAACATTGTCAGCCTTCAAAATAAAGGTTATTAGATTTCAGATATGTCCGTTACTTAATATGGAATCTTTCGTCTCACTTCTCATTCCAGAATACTTACGATATATATATGTATTAACTTTCATGGTTCTTATCTGAATATGAGACAAGATATTTCATAGAATAAATTGACTGCAATAAAAATAGAGAAAGAGAAACTTTACACTTGAACACTTGGTTATGCACATTTATAATTCCCTAATCTTAAATTAAAAACCATATTTTCAATTAAACTTACTGAAAATTAAATTAAAATAACGAACGTTTGCTTCTTCCCATAAGCTGTTGAATAATTAGCCTATTGTTGAATGTTTCTCATGTATCTGAAAGTGGTTTGTTCAAAAATAAGTTTATTAAGACCTATTCTATACCTTTGTTCTTATATTCACATTATAAAACTTCTTATAATTAACCACGATTTTGGATGAATAATTTCTATTTTAAGACTACAATTGTTGCTAAATTTTCAGAATGGAATGATAACAATTTTAAAAACTTGATTAAGAACAGAAGTAGATAGCCAAAAACATAGAAGTGTTTTACCATATAATATCATAAAAGTTTTAGTTTTCATTCTTGTGCGTTTCAATATAACTTAAATCTATCTAAATTTTACTTTAATCCTTTTAAATTGAATCTCATCATTTTCTCATTTCAATTAAACACACTCTCAACATTGAATCGATTTTTAAAGCGAAGTCCATGACTTGGCGTAATACTTTTCTATATGTTATAAAAAGGCTGAGACTACAAACTTCCCTTCGCTCTTTATCGCAGCATATAAGGTATTATTATTGAGGATGTACTTTCACAATAAAGGAATCGTGAGTAGTCTCTTTCCGTACCAATGGCTGGAAATTCGGTCATTTATGAAGTCCACGGAGACTCAAACGATCGACTGAATGGAGCGAAGGTCGGCTTTCGCCACTTTTCATTCACAAATACGACACCTCTATTCCTCAGACTTTGATATCCGATAGAAACAATTTTGCGAAGTTTTGCAAAGTTATTGGTGAAATGAACTCTATTTTTAGGCAGAAAGGATTTTTTTATAAAAATTGAAATAAAGAAATAAATTTTCTACAAAATTGAATCAAGTTCTCCTCTTTACTCGTTCTTTATATTTGAATTGATTTTTGTTTTCCTTCGAATATAACGGCAATTAAAGTGGTCCATCAACAAAGTGATAGAAGCATAGAAATGAAGAATACACATCAAAATCAAAATACTTTTTTCAACATTTGAGTGTTATATTTTATAAATATAAAAAATCATCCCTTCCAATTTGTGGTATCTAATGATATTATTAATAATCTTTTCATGAATGAACGAAAGAAAAATAAAGATCACCAACTCTCAAGTCTCGGGTTCGATTCCCGGCTAGTGGGAAACTTTTGTCTATTAGGGAATGGATTTTTATGATCATTTGTTAATCAAATCACATGCAAATCTGTAGATATATCTGTACGATAAACGAAATACTAAAATTATTACGAAGGGATATTCTCATCACTTTTGGAAGATGGACTTCTACTTAGAAAAAGTATGGTACTGAGAATAAGTAAAAAGATAATTTCTTTAAACAATTACAAAAATTAAAAGAAATTGTAGGTGTATCAAGTTGCCAATATCAATGGAAAAAAGAATGGGATCAGAGACTGGAGAATCGACGTATTAAGTATGTAGTTTACTCACGCATACCTTCCGTTTTGTTTTTCATAACGAAAAATATTTATTATACGGCACATATTCGTTATTTCGGTATTTCGTTTCGTTCGCATGATGAATACATTGTGTCCAATAGTGAATTTTAAAAAATCTCTTTACTTTAAGTTATTCATCGAATTTTACGTATTCGATAACTTTGAAGTAAAATTTTTCTTCATTTCAATTAAATGCATTACTGATCGAATACTCGAATTTCATATACTGATAAGATAAAGCGATTATAATTTTCCGCTCGAATATTTCGTGTGACACGAATGGTCTTCATAAATACAAAAGTGGATCAGACGTAGGAAATCTTGGTTTTGTGGTAGACTTCCTCATTCTTCTTTTGCACCACGCCCTCGCATCCGCGGAAACCTTCTCAGGATACAATCTTGATGAATCGAAACGCGCCTGTTACGCATCCCTCTTTAGGATCTCCGATTGGAACAATCAGATTGTATCAGCGCTGTTTTATTATCGAGCGGATAAATATGGACTGAAATTCTCATAAGCGATTAATATGATGACTCGGATGGCGAAGAACAGTGGCTTGCGGAAGTATTGGCGTTCTCCTGCAAAGACTCCGTGACCTAGAAAACGTCACGTGGGATAAACTCGTGCGTAATGAGGGACGAATTGTTCGAAGCATCCTCATGAGGAAAGAATACGTTGAGAAAAGCTCAATTTCTTATTAAATATGCGGTTGTTGAGTTGAATGAAGAACACCAAAGAGTCTTGGTGACCAACTTTCAATAAGTTTACTTGTACATTATTTTAGTAAAATACGAGATGCATAGGAGGGAGAAATTAAATTTATTTGGCATATTTTCAGCAACATTACATTAATTCAAAGGGCTCAAATGTTAATTTTAATTCTATTTTACTATTATAGTCTTGTATTCTAAGTTTAACTTCTCCTGTTATATTACATTGGAAATGAGGGCTAAATTAAAAATATAAACTTTTTATCCATAAATTATATAAATTATATTAGTATATTAATTATATATGTATATAAATATTACCATATTTTATTCATAAAATAATTGTGTGCGTACAACGGTGTGTTACCAAATCCCAAATGTTATTATAACTACATTGTTATTAGGCTGAGAGAGTGGTGAGATGAAAAATAAATTTTAAAATTCTTATGTAAGTATTTTACAGCAATTAACTGTGAACGTTCTAAAAGATTCCTTTTGTTTGCACTTCATCATTCGCCATTCCATTTAAACTTTGTTTTCCAACTCGTTCATCTAACATCTGCATCTATGCACTTGCAATCTTATGTTCAGCTGCAAATTCGAGCTGTTTTTCCTCAAATGGATTATTGTGAAACATTTATGAGGCAAACTATGAATTTCCTGCCGAGAGAGATGCACAATGAAAATGGTGCAATTTAACTTCAGAAATATAATCTGTAAATGAAAATGAAATATTTTAGAAAGCGTAGAAATGTGGTTATATTGTAGACATAGAGAATCTAACCACACCGGACTGTGATGATAGAAATTTTCTTTCTATTCTTATATCCGTTACGTACATCTGATAAACGTTTCTCGTGGCGGATGCTTTGAAATTGCATTCCTGAAAGAATGAAAATAAATGCATTATGAATAACAATAGGTTAATTATCTCTGAGGACAGTAGGAATGCTTTCAGGTTTTAAATCTGATCCTAAATCTTTTATCGCTTTCGAGGGTCCGACAGATTGTGTCTTGAGACGGTAGAATTATTCAATCACGTGATATTCTATTTCGGGAAGATAAAATCGTAATCTAACCCGTATAAAGAAATTTTGGGATATGTAGCAACATATGCAGATATAATCTCATAGTAACAATATGATAGAGAAACTCTAGGGAATCAATCAGAATAAGGAACATTCCGCTATGTTTCATAGCCATTATAACGCTAACTAGATTGAAAGAAGATATCCCTTAAATATTATCAGTGACGAAATGTTTAGAATTTCATACTCATAATGAATATTGAAGATTCGTTTTTAACATTTTCAAATTGAGAGTGAGGAATTTTTAATTTTTTCAAAATAATTTGGGATATTCATAAGAGCTATATCAAATGGTTATGTTAATTTCTATAATATTTCAAACTTGTGAATTATAAACAGCGGATACATGTTGCTAGGATTTTAAACAAGGTCGTAGATTCAGTTGCGAGAAAGAACGCCAACCAAGAATAGAAATTAACCGATTCCTGAGTTCATTTTATTCGACTTTTTAAACACAATTCGAAGGCACCCCATGGGCAGGCTTTTGATGCACTTCTTTCAAAGAGGTTTAACTTCATTATACTGACAGTTTTCATTTCCACAAGAAAAAATATTCATAACCGCGATAAAGTTCCAAGAAAAGTGTGACAAAAAATATTTTTCTATAAAATCTTGCTGTGCTCCAATTGTGTACTACTTTTCACTACAGTGGATAGAGGTTAATTTAAATATCTTTCGCTAACGTAAGCATTTTAAATAAAAGGCAAGTTACTTCCATCCACAGCAACGAAATGTCTATGGTAGGGGTTTTTTAAGAAGTAGAAGACTGCTTTAATTTTTTGCCTCCTTAATATTGGTCGATGACAAATAATTCTAATGATTTGTTTCATTTTATCCCAAAATTTTCTGGATATCTACGCATATTGTATATTCACAACAAAATCCTTTACGGGGATACTGAACTTGAATTCCCGAAGACGTCGTGTAAAAACTTGTTCTGTTGGAGCCCTCGAAGTCCCTCGTGGAGGGGAAGCCATATGGGTTTGTTAAATTGGAAGAATGTTCCAAAGGGTGGGCGTGGTCCACTTAAGTGGGAGTGTGTGCACCATCAATAATTCATTCTGGGCCCGAGAAGCGATTGTTCGGCGAAGGAAAAAAAAGGGAACTCATCGTATTGCTTATGCTAATCTAGACACTTTTGAGTACGCACACGTGCAAGAGATACGTATAATGGAAGGGATTATGGAAATATAACGGACATTTCCTCGAGGAATGTGAAAAAATATCGATTTGGTCTTTCGATGAATTGACGCATAATATTCAAATAAAATACTATTCTTGTGATTTGGACGCATAACCGAGAAGGAATCTACCGTACTAGCATCTTTTTGGACAGCATTATAGATTAGAGATGTGATACCTAAGGACGCTGGATTGGAGTCAATGGAAAATGAAAAATAAACGTTAAGGATAAATTTACTTCGTAAGCTCAGAGACCACGTTCTCGGAAGATGTCGCGGATATTTCGCGCCCTCCCTGCTTCACAGGCCCTTCCGACACAGTGAAGAAAATTATAGAATCAGAAGCCATAACGAACTATTTCCAGAATTCGTTTTTTCTGCGAACGATATGCGAAAATCGATAAGGCAAATAGAGTTTTGATGCATGCACCCCCTGCCATACGCCGGAAGGTGGCTAGCAGGGTATTTACATAAACAAAGTTATAAATGATATTGAATTATCTTTATACGTTTCAAATTATACTCTGATCATTAATATTAATTGTGTTAAAGAAATTCCCATAGAGCAACGCAATATTGTGTAAGTACAAAGAAACGACAGCAGGGCTTTGCTTGGGAGTTTCATCAAATCTCTGTTTTAATCATTCGTCGTCATTTACAATTGAATAATTATATAGGAAATTAGATAAGAAAATTCGGAGCCATTTCTCGAAATAGTGGAGATCTTTACAACCTAATAATTTCAAGAGGTTTGCGTAGCCACAGCGCACATAACTTTGGGAATTGCAAGACAATTTCAAAAAAATATTTCACAGTATTTAAAGGTGAAGAAATGATTTGTGAAGAATGAGATTTTCTTCAGCAGAAAATGAATTCGGTTCAGACTAAAAATCGCCTTTCATTTCACTTTATAATTTCTTTACTTATTAAAGAAAATTTTGATTTATGAAAATATTTTGACATATTTCATTATTTTTTATTCAGTTTATAATCTACTGCTATTGAAACTGTATTTCCTTTATTACCCACCAAAGAACTCTTTATCTTACCTTCTTTACTATTTTATTATTCTATATTAATATTCTATATTTATATTATATCTTAATATTCCATATTTATATTTATTCTTCGCCATAATTAAGAACTTTTCCTTTTTCGGTTAATAAATATTCCTTAATTCTGCAAAATTGTTTCTCTTCGCGAAATACAAGGACTTACAAAGATTGTAACAAATTCTCTTGCGAATTGATACATATTCCGTGAAAGAATCCTTCTTTTGAGAGAGCGATCCCTCATAACAACTCCAATCTATCAAAGGAACTTTGCCCGATTCATGTCCATTGTTCAGAGACATAAAAGCCCTTGTATCGCCAAGGAGACGAAAAGTATGTACTGCAGGCAGGTGCGTCTGGAGCGGTGTTTCGACAAGTTCTCTGCCTGACAGAGATTGTCTTTATGCAAGATTAGAACTCGATAAATGGACTTATGTAATACTCCAGTTAAATACCAAGGTATTCTCGATCCATTTAAGAGATATAACCTTAATTGTAAAACTCAGTCAATTATCGTTTTCATTTCCTTTCATATCGTTTACATTTCCTTCCAGTAGTTTTTCCTCTATTAAATTTGGAACTATCATATTTAGAATTCTATGCAGTAGTGATATTCTTAAGGTTTAAAAAAATTTGATAATACTTATCGTACTAAAGAATCTTAAATCATTTGGATGATGTGAATTTCCAAATGCCTCTACGAGCAAATGATAAATAATTATATTTCACTTTTAAATGATATTATTCCAATTAAGGGCACATGAAACTCTGAAGAATGTTTACTGGAAGAAGCGAATCGCCCTTTATTTAGAAATGAAAGTGACCGTAGCTGATTCATGAACTCCCGACGATTGATTTGGTGGGCGGATATGGACGGAACTGTTTCTTTATCCAAATAAAGGTATCACTAAATCCAGTGACTAAACATTTTTCTTTCTATCGAAGAAGACAGAACTTTTTTTGGTTCTCTCAGACCATTTAAAATCGTCCAAAATCATTTAAACGATTAGAAAGGCTTTCGTAATAGATCCTTTCCAAGGGAAGGAAACGTCTGAAATCTTTTCGGTTTCCAATTACAAATAATAGAATAAATATAGGAGATAATGGGGGAGCAATTGTCAAAATCAAAACAATCTAAATTCGATCTTTTTAATAACCGATTTATTTATTCGAGAATTGTAGCTGAAGACATAGAGGAAAGGATAATTTCGATACATGAAATATAGCATATTTAATAGCCACAGTCGTATTTAGAAAACTTTAAAGATCACATAGTTGAAAGCATGATAATTTAATGGATTTATTTTAATTTACGAGTGCTCTAAATGTCATACTTGACTATCGATTTCATTTTCATCGAATGAGATAATATTGGATTCGATCTTCAGAAACACATCGACCACGGACTTTGTAGGATTTAGTTTACTTTAATGAATGAACGTTGCAAGAATTTATTCAGGATGTATTTGAAATAATCAGTTTAGGTTCCTAATAAGCGTTCAAAATGCTCGATCAGTTATTTAAATCAAACGTTCTATATTATTGGGAAATTAATTATTTTCAACTGCATATAATCGGATACTCTTTGTGTTTTTTCGCTGAAAGAGGATGTTTCGGGAAGCAGCTTAGGATGTTTCAATAATTCAGAAAAATCTTGAAAAGTTACGTCTGCACTTGCTAGCTGCCCTTCGGAGAGTGACTGGGGCTTAACAAAGAGTGGAAAGCCCTAAATGGATCTATGCTGACCCAATTGATCGATTTATATGGAGCGAGAATTCTACGAAATAAAACCATTTGAGAAAGTTTTCCCTTTAGTCCTTAATTCTTATTGTACTGAAATTCTAAGAATATATTTACCAAATGAACTATGAGCATGTATGGGGCTCAAGAGAGGAACATTATAATTGAAAGTATAAGCAGAAGCACATATCCAAGTTTATTCAGTATTCAAAGGTAGCACATTGAGTGAACCGTGAATTTTTAAATATATTTTAAAAATCGTATAAACATTTATTATAGATCTTTCGAGTTTTAAAAACATGACATATTTCTGAACAAAATAGATCGATTTCAGTGTTGCGAATTTCACAATTGTCTAGTATGCACAAACGAGCTGAAATCCAATGTTATTAATGCTTTTATTTATGAATTAAAGACATTCCGATTATTTGAATTTTCTATTTGAATTTTAAATATTTTCGTCTGATATTTCGTTTTAATCATTATTTTCATTAAAAATTACAATACTTTGAAAAATTCACTTGACTTAATTTTTGAGGTCTGTGTAATGTGTTTGTTTATTTCAATGAAGAAATATATGTAAGATAAGATAATAAGATTGTAATAAAGTGTCAGTAAGAATATTTATAAATAATAATGGGGGCTAAATTGGAATATTATTTTCTAATTTATAGAATAGATACTGCTTAAAAGGGCAATAAAATTAAGACAATAATATTCGAAAGGTATATTCACAGGAAAACACTGAACATATAAGTTGCATAATTATTTTGGGCTAAACTTTCTGTGCGACATTTTCAGAGTAATCACATTGTTTTCTATTATAGTTATTCCATTATAATATAATGAAAATATATGAAACAGAGCTGACTTCTTATGAGCAGCAAAAAGGTGACGCCCGAAATACATTTTCAATGACGACTTAAAAATATTATTCTACAAATATGGTTAGTGAAATAATACCAGCTTTTCTTGTGATTTTTATTTGATCGTTTGATTGGTCGCCAAATATTTGCAACACTCTATATTTTCTCTTTTCTGATTTTTAGAGTTAAACTAAAGCGAATTTCGAAATTCTCTCGGAAAGGTTAAATCTGTAGAAACCCTATTTAGGTGCGACTTCGTCGTATTCTATGCTAAACTCGTCCTATATTCCCTTGGCTCTTTGCCTTTTGCGTTCATTTTCCATTCACTTACCTCCGTCGAGACATTTATATTTTCTAAAAAACGAACCTTTTTCATTTCGAAATTGGAGGGAATCTTTATCGTTAGATACTGCCCAAACGTGGATGCATTGATTTTTAAATCCCTTTCATTAATTTCGATTATTTCGTAAGCACTCATAATATTTGCTTAATGTTCCTTTTATTTATAGAAATGCATTTTCTTTATGGAAAATATTCACATTTTGCAAAGGTCAATTATTCCTAATTATGTGGTTTCTCTTTGAATACCTATTTTATATCTCATTCCCACTGCTACGCTAATGAATGCATCACGTGAAAGTTTTAAATGCTCTCCTTGAGTCAGAGATGACTAAGTTAAAATCTGAATCTTTTAGACTGACTATGGAGTATATATTGAAAGTACATTGAAGGAGGAATAAAATACCGCGCGAATATTTTCTGTTGTATTTCTTAAAATCTTGGAAACAGAACTTTAAAAATGTATCTGATATCTGTTGGGTGGAGTTCCGTCGATGGAAACGTTGACGGATCGACTGAAGTTTGGGTGGAACTTAAGAATTATGATTGAAGAGGAAACAAATGGCCGTGAGTAACTGACAAAGGACGCTTTTGCTGCGTAAAAACAAATGAGTGTCTAATATGCACCCTTAATGGTTTTATAATGAGCGCGAAGAGGTTTCTTTTAAATAAGCAAACTGTTTCTTTTCCTAAGGAATGCCTTCTTTATTTACGCGTTCGTTCATAATTGATTGCTGGTTGAAGAGATGGTGGACGGAACCGAAGGAAAAATATAAACGAATTATAAGTAATTATTTGAATGTTTTGTTAAAGAGATATGAGTAAATCAAATATACCATTCGCATTTCTCTTTAAAAAGAAAACAATTTCAGAAATATTAAAAAGAAAAAGATATTCATATATATTGAAATATATATTATTAAGGAGAAACGATTGCCTAGTTTTTCTCTCACCGTTATCGTTATGCAATAATGACGTCTTAAATATCATTTTAAAATGACGAGAAAACTTAAGAAACCTCATTTATATTTTATTACCACCGATATTAAACAATAAAGCAAATTTTCTTATTGTATTAAAGTATTTAACCATGGATAGGATCTTTAAATATTTTATTATCTGTATACTGATATAAACGTAACTAAAGTACCAGCTCATGTTATTTCTTACCTATAATATGGATGAAAGTGTGTTTAAGATTTCCATATTCTCCATATAAATCACCGTAGATTTTGATGTTACACACATTCATCAGGTCTTGTTAAAATTACGCATATGCAACAGCTGCTGTAAACCCATAGACAAGCATAGCCAATTCAGGAAACGAAAATAGTAGGCGGTTGACAGCTCTCCCTATTGAAGAAAAAGCGATGGCTTATAGTCTCAAAAGGGGAGCAAAACAAAAAGAGAGAATAAGATTAACCAAAATAGATGAAGGGAAAAACAGACTTTAAAACAGAAGAAATAGAAACAGAAAAGAGAAAACCATCCTGTTTCTGGAATTCCACAGATTTAAAAATAAATGGTTTCAAGCTCACCGTTTAAAAAGAATAAAGAAAGAATATTTGCTTCGTCTTCAAAAGAGCTCAGTTGAAGCAAATGCGGACAAATTTAAAGTAAAACTAAGTAAGCTAACTTTTGAGAAGTTAATAATGGAAATACAAAGGGTTTTGAATATTGTACATAAAATTTTACTCGCTTTTTTGATGAAGCTAACACGTGAATGAAATAAGATATAACATTGAGAATAACTATCTCATAATTTGTACTCTTTCATACAGTCGTTCGACTCTTTTTAATCTTTAATAGTTATACAATCATCGCTTTTGATCGAACAATGAAACTCTTTCTTTGAAGAAGTGGCCAGAAAAAGTATTTATTGTAGAAAGAAAAAATCTAAATATTTTTAAAAAGTTGCAATATTATTTAGAGGAAAAATGAAAATATTGTCTAAATATTGCAAATCATGTTATTTAATGAAGGGAAATTGATGTAACAACCAACAGATCTAAAAATCCTAATAATCGCTTTGAAGACACACTCAAGGTGCTTGCATCCTCACACCAGAAAGTGAAGTGACTCGTTGGGTCACAGAAAACTCACAGAAACACTCAATGTAAGCTTTACAATCAATGACAAATGAGTTATCTAAATTAATTCCAGAATTATTTCCCACGAAATGTCTATAGATTCCCCAAAATAATAGTGAAGAAGTTGGATTTCTGTTACAATATTTAATGCGGATTTATGCAGAAGAAAATTTACACACCTGTGATTATGTTTACAAATTTCAAGTGCGAAGAAAAAGGTATTTAATATAATTTCGTGATTGCAAATGTTTTTTTTTAGTTTAAAATTATGAGATTTCAAAACACCTTCCATATATTTTCATCGACGCTTCGACATTTCTAAAGTAGACATAAATTTTTATGCCTCATTTCGTAAAAACTCGTATTAACTTATATACATAATCGAATCTATTTGGGCTGTTGAGGAATTTACCTTATTCAGAATAGAAGCAGTTCAATAGAAAAGGTCTTAATGTTTATAGCTCGAATATCATAAAGGCGAGAGTTTAGTATGGATCGCATTGGATGAGTTCGTGTACCAGAAACGCATAAGGGTTGAAATGGGGTGCTAATGGTATGAAGGGATGGGTGGAATTTCTATCCACACCCTCTTCATTTGGGTGCGACTTCCTGGCCGTGCGCCAACGCCTCTTGCGGGGGGCTCTTGAATTACTCTCCATCTTTTTCTTCTCTGAAACTAAGTTTCAGTCGATCTTGTGCGCTTTACTCATTGAAATTGTAAGAAGAACCTAAGTGATTTTATTATTATGTATTTCTTCGAGTATTTGAATATTCTAAGGAATGCGACTTATTCTGCATCTACAATGTGCCTGTCAAAAAGCATTTGCTTTTGAAGGAACATTGAAGAAGAAGGAAAACTTTTTAGTTTTGATAATCAATGCGTCACCGACCTCTAGTTTTTGCTAAAATTTTGGTCCAACCAATGGTTGATTTAGGCGATAAAATTGAAGGAATTCTTATGTTTGGTACTGTTTCTTCGATTATAATTAGTAAAATTAGATCCATCAATGCCTTCCATATATTATTTTGGAATGAATAATCGTACAACATGATCAATCTTGCCATTTAAGTTTTTAATATTTTTGTAACTCTTTCGGTTTCAATTTTTTCAATTAATTGTTTTCTATCATTTAAGTAAATGTATATGACGTATAAAAATAGCTCGATTACACACCACATGTTCATTGAAAGTTCAATATCACTCTTAATTGATTGCGGTCAATGGAACTGTCGTTCAGTCGATCCGTCGGTAAAGTGAGCTGTCGGTCAAACGGCTTAGAACCCTGGTAATGCACGTAAAATACAATAATTAGGACAACTAGTTCTAAGTATTCTTTCTTCATACGTAAGATATGCGATAATAATAGGCTAAAATGAAAGCTTAAATAGGTTCTTACACATTTACGGTTTAGGAGTTTTTAAATTTATTTTTAATAATTCAATTTCGATGAATGAACTCCGAGGGCAATGAAATAGTTAATAAGAGAAATAAAAAGGTATCATAGTATGGATACGAGTGTTTGTTTCATCTCAAAACGGAAGCTTCCCCTTCTCACTTCCTCCCCTTGAAACGCTCGCCTTCCAAATGAGAGGCAAACATTCTGATCGATTTTTTAGCTTTAAATTTATAACAGTCGATTATAATCAGAAAACTCTCATCGTTAAGGGATATTCACTCATGGAAGTTGGCCAATGGACGAGCGCGTGTTAATCCATAAATAAGAGATGACACGATTTCAGCATCTATCTTAAGTTTCCCTTAACACCTGTGAAGGATTTCCTTTGGTGATATTTCACATCTGTTTCCTTTTGCCATTAAAATATAAATATAAGTTATCTTTCGGGGAATAATCACTGTCCGTAAAATAAAAAAGAATAGCGGATGAGAACTATTTTTACATTTTATTGTAACACTTGTGTAGCATATACACTGTGATGTACCTTAAAGAGACGAACTGTGCATTTAACACCGAAGTTCCACTTCCGTAGGTCAGTTCACTTTTGATAACTTCCTCTAAATAGTGTCCTTTGTCTGTTCATATCATTTAGTCACTTGTATTCTCCTGTACTTGATTCTTGTGTATATATATTTATTCAAAGGTCTTGCTTTCCTCTATTCCCAAGGTAAATAACAATATTACCTTTCATCGGATACATCCTTCAGAGCCTTTTAGTTTTATTCGTTGACTCTTAACCAAAATTCTTCTGCCATTTGCGGTGAAGTGAGCTATTCCATCGGAAGTATGTGGTGACTGATATACACTATACATCTATTCATTTCCTTTAATCCAGAGATGTATTTCTTCGAACACTTCCGAGAATAGGATAGACGATAGTTCGATTTCATTCTTAATTCTAATTCATGTGTTGTCTACTATAAGTGCCCATTCTTCATCTTGCCTTTGAATATAAGAGCTTCCAGTTCTAATGACGTATACATAGAAATTGATGAAATAAAATACTTGGGAGTGATTGAGAAAGAATTTTAAAACGTCATATTTTATTGATGAACTTTTGTAAGTATGTGATAGTGTCCCTCAAATGCGATGGGCGAATTGCGATAAATCGTCGAAAGAGCAGAGTTTATTTAATATTATTATTTGGATGTTTCCAAGTTGATTTACTTTTTATCCTTGGTTCTCCCAATTTCGCTCACGACTCCCTTTTTTGATTCATTTGTCTATGGCTATGTAGATACCCTGCAAGCCACCTTCCGGTGTGTGGCAGGGGGTGCATGCACCGTCACTTTTGCTTCCCTAGACGATTATTCTCGCGTTTCGTTCGAAGGAAAAACGAATTTTTTGAATCTGTTCGTTTTCGCATCTATTTCCCTTATTTTATTTGCTGATATAGCAGGGACTACGTATGCACTTCCTTGAACGCTCCTTCTCCAAATCTATTTAGTAAATCTTATTTACGCTTTGATCTTATCTGTTCTAACTATTCCCATCCCGCATTCTTGAGCAATTTAGTTACGCTCATTGATTTATCGTAACAATTTTACACGGAACGCATCGCTTTACGTTGGACCTCATCTAATTCACTTACATTGCTTTAATCGGCAGGGTCTCATACATTACACGCTTGATCAAGTTGTAGTATGACTAGCGTACAGTAATATTAATTATAAATCGGTAGTTGTCATTAATTTTTCGTGAATACTTCTCTTCGATATGTCAAATTGATCCTCTTACTACAACCTCAATCTCGTGTAACAGAATGTTCTGCGCGTTACACCACGAGAGTTATTTGTTCAAAGTTTATTTTTAATCGCTCCCGTAAATTGTATTTTACATTCATAAACTGATATCAAGTAAAACGAAAAAATATATTTGCTGTCTTTTTACACTCTTCTATGCTTTAATGAAGCGAATAATTGGAAAGTCTCTGGAAATATCATTTGAGAAAGGCTATTTGCTCCTTCCTGCGCACCAATTGCACTAATTACTAGATCATTCCCTCAAAGTCTCTGCAGCATCAGTCGCAAAATCAAATAAAGAGAACTCAGGGATTTAAACGAATGAAGAATATTTACTTTCGAATGAACTCATAAACTCAACCTGTACGTCGTTTATCCATTTCCATGAAAGTTTATGCTTTAACATTCTCGTAAAATAAAATGTATTTACGTTAGTTAGGAGCACTGAAATATCTCTTGCCATGTTAGCTATCGAATTCCAATGCAAATCATGGGTAATTTTCATTCAATGATTATGTACGAAATTCATTCAATAATTAATAACCTGTCTGAGGTATTCAACGGCTATAATTTTCGTGAAGATTTTAGTAAATATGTTTTTCGTTCAATCTTTCTTTAAATTAACCTATTTAAATTTTTGAGGAAAATATTTCGTGAACATTGAAGAGTGATTTGTTATCAAACTGAAACGATATTGCATAAATATGAGATTGGATGAGTAACAGATGATTCGTCACTTATTCTGTTTTACGAGATTAAAAACGGTCAATTGTTATCGTACTCAATAATTGTGAAAATATTCAGAAAGGAATCATAGATACTTTGAGAGTGTATGCGTAGTGTACGAAACCACCAAATTATAATTCTTCCTTTGCTTAGAAAGCTCAAAACTAAAGATTTTATCCTTTTACGTGCTCACAGCATTTGCTTAAGACACCCGTGTGTCTAAATTGGTTTCAATTCCTTCTATAAATCTTTCCAAAAAGGTTTTACGTATAAATAATATAATCATAAAATAAAGAAAACCTTAAGTAATAATGTAAAATAGAATATAACATTAGATAATATAACATATATAATAAAGAAAAGTACCTCAAACTAGAAGTATCAAAGGCATTTAGTAAAGTGTTATTCTTGTGATAGTGAAGATCCTAATTTGCCATGGCATGTGTCAAGATGGTCCACTACGATAGCTAGCGGACAAGAAAGAGCCGAAAGATAAGAAAAACATGTATTTTAGATTATACGCTAAATTTCGCTCTGTGCTATTAACAGTTTTAGTTTACTGCAAAGATATACAACTTCTTTTGTTATCGTATCTCTACATTCGAATTTCCATTGGCAATAGAACAGAATCAAATAATCATTGCTAGCACGGAATTTAAAGTTCAATGTAAAGTACGAAGATAATAATTAATTAAATTATAACAAAGAGGATATTGGATATTAAAAGTATATTATTGTAATTAAAAGGCTCCTAAATGATGTTTAAAAAATAATTTCTCGAAAAATTGTAAATATGTTATCCATTTCCACATACATGTTATATTATTTATTGTTTTAATAATGAATTATTCATGAAATTACCGAAGAGGGATCAATTTCTATTTAATTTTAGCTTATTCAAAAAAAGGAAAGAGCTTTATATTAATTTTATAATTTTCCGTTTATGTTTAAGTTTCGTAGAATAAATGTCGAGTCATAACGACACAAATTTGTTCTATTGAAGAGAAAAGCGAGTCTTTGAAAAAGAAGAGCGAAAAGGGAGACGGATCAAATGCGTGTGGTCGCTGTTGATCGACGTGGGTGGCATCTACACTGATTGGCGGATATTTCCGCATTTTATCGATTCACGCGCCATTTCATTTTATCATCATTTTTTTGAGTTAAGAATTACTTAATTGATGAAGCGAATGTGATAATACGGTATTTGAAAAGGTAGAGCTCTGGGGATTCCTCACGTTAAAGATGTTATACCAATGTAACATACTCTGCAAGGAGAGGCTTTTTTGCAGAATAACTTTTAAGGCAGATTATTCCTTCGAGTAAACATCGTCTAAAATAACTATAATGTAATCTATTTAAGTAAATTTATGATGACTGAATTTCAATCGACAATTAAGTACTTCTCCACATAAAACGAATCATTTTTATGTTCCAATTTCAAGATATTTCTGTAATTGAGGCAACGATTAATACATTTGTAAGAAGATACCATATAAAATAAATAGAGATATCGTTAATTTCTATTTGATTCAAAGACATTATGAATTCGTTTTTCATGCTTATAGACATTATTTGTTGTACATTTTCCTCTGTTTTACTCAAAGTACGTTGAAATAAGACGCAAAAATCCGCAATTTCCTCAAAATTGAAATAGAAATAACTATTCTCGATAAAATAAAATCATCATGAAGTCTGTCGACGAATCATTTTAATTTTGTCATGGACAAAGGATGATTGATTTCATTTGGTTGAAAAATCGAGATATTTCATTTTTCAAAACGTGAAATAATAAATCCAATAAGTGAATTTAACCTTGTATGATATTATTTTCTTTCGCAAGTAATTATTAGGTATCAATAATGATCCAAAATTAACTATCGAAATTTTTATTCGAAAATCATAATTTAAAAATATTTTTTTGAATTATGAAGTTCTCGTGACTAAAAAACATGCATTTCGTAAATTTAAATTCTTTAAATTCGATTTAATTAGGCTATTTTTATTTCCGATTTCGATTCCTAATTACAAACAGCCAGTAGCAAAGACCTTTCTATTCTGTTCATTTCTAAAATGATCGGGAGATAGGATCTGTTTTTGTGATTACATCTACTTAGGTAGATGAGGCATTTTAATAGTTCTGTAAGGTCATACTCACTATCCATCGCAATGAAAAAGTCTCCAAGTTTTTTTTAATTATGAATCTATAAATTTTCGGAAGCTTCCGTCTATAATCTGATTTATCTAATAATACCTAAAACAGAGGGGATACCATCGGAGGGTACCGATCAATTGCCCTTCGCAAACCTCCAATGGCAATGGATTAATTCTGAAATCAACTCCGATTCATACGCTTCCTAAGTAGAATAAAATTAATATCGAATATAATATTATTATTGCTATCTATAGCAACATATTAGAATATTCACGGCCGCTAAGGCAATCAAATTTTTTCATCCTGCTATACAATTTATTTCTTTTGCTATAAAGATGGAAAATCTTCATCAATGTGTACAATCATCTTATTCCATCCAAATTTCAATCCAGAAAATTCAATAAAATAAAAAATCAACCACACTTAGCTGAAAGTCTTAATTTTATCCGTTTAAGACGGAACTACGGATTTTGAGGAAAATGCACCTACCTACGAGGCTATTCGATTCCCCCATAAGACAATACTGCCTAGAAATTTGGAACATCCTATAGATAAACCGATGTTAGTTTTTAGCATTGTTTTGAAATTATTCAATTGGTATTGCTAGTATGTTATTGGAGTTCGATAAAGTGAACGATCAAACGACAAGACGTCATCTCGTTCATACGGACTCTCGATGATTCATAGTGAGTTCTCATAAATACGAAACGGTCATCTCTTTCGGAGTCCGATTTTCACTCCAATATTTTCCTCCAAATGACGCATCTTAAATGTGTGCAATTGAATTAATGAACAGCCTTTAGAGGAACGAGTGTTTGAAGCTGTTATTACGTTACGTAATGGAGTTCTCGACGCAACCTTTAGAGGCGTTCGAATTCATCTTCCACAGATTAGGCCAAATCTGTCCAAAATTGGTACCTCTATAATCAGTAGTAAAAAAGGAGTTTTTTTTACGGGCAAAGCGACGAGTCATCGTCCGTTTACATCCTTTCCTTTAATGGCGAGTAAACGCATAGGTAAGGAAAACACTTGATGAAAGGTTTTCTCGCATTGGGAATTCTTGGGAAAAGAATAGCACTTGCGTAAGGAGCGGAAATATAAAATAAAACAAAAGAAGATAGAGAAGCGCGTTTTGTTTATTTATTAATGCCATTCGTGGCAACATTTCCTCAAAAGGTATCATGGATGACCCTCTCGTGAAATTAAATGCGTAGTAGAAGCTTTCTTCGCTTTGATAGAATTTTGACTTTTTGGAAGATAACACCAATTCGGAATTGTCGCTTCAAAATTTACAAATCCACGATTCCAAGCTTAATGAATGACCCCTGTAGCCTTATTTAGGGATATCGAAGAATTATGCGATCTAACTGAGATTTATAAGTTATACATGGACATAATGTTTATTAAAATTAGAGAATTTAAAAAAATCTTGGCTTCAAACTGCAATTTTTTCCACTCTGAACGTTTCTTACTATTCTGCAATTTGAAACATTGATAACGCAAAATGAGCTAAGAAGGATTTCCCGCATGATTAGGAACAATTGCGTTGTACATTAGTATTATCCTCAGAGATTTTATAATATATTTATTTGTCATATACTTACGATGTCTATAATAATAGGTACTTATTTTTGCATTTATTGACGAAATGTTCTCTGTGTATAACTTGCAATGTGAATAAATTTATATAAACATACATATATATGTATACATATATATAAATATACACATAATTAATTAATGGAACGCTTAGTATTTGTTATTTCGGGACAAGATAAAATACAGCATTCACCTTTTTGCTGTGATTTAATTCGTAGTGATTCAGAAAGTAATACCGGTGAATTGTACGTGAATCCTTCGAGGTTGTAGAATACTCATAAAAATTACTAACTTATTCTAAAAGCGTATGAGCTTTACAACCTCTGGGGTCAAATTCAAGAGACTATAGTGTTTCCCACTCGTGTGAGAAAATTGTTTAATATTCATAAAATAAAGTTTCCCCTTTTATAGCCGTACGATTTTATTGGTCGGAATGATTCACCGGAAAACGGTTAAGATTTAGTGGCAAACGGAAGTGTTAGCAAAAATTACGACTGAGGCATCTCTTTTAAGCATTCTAAGTTTGCAGTCTTTAAAAATATTTTGAAATTTTAGCCGTGAATTGATTCATGGCCTCCAGTGAATCGTAATGTCGAAGTTAAGTGTAGATTAAAGAATAAATATAAAAAATTTTGTGACAACTATTCAACATTTACATGGGGTGTCAATTATATACGATTAAGGATGCATTAATCATGAGGTAGAACTCAGGTTGCCAGAGTTAATCTCTTCGGTAAATAAGCTGTCTTAGGCCATCTTTGGCCCGAATTTATCTCCTATTTCTGAAATTAAAATGTGCATAACTCAATTTTAATGTATTTTTGTTAAAAGGGTGTGTGCTTTTAAAATAATTACGTATATACGCAAATTTTTATGCTCATATGTAATTTTATAGCGATTGTGATAGATTGTTTAGTTTCAGACTTTAAACATCTATGTATTTAAACATCTAGGTCTATGTAAGCCTCATATGTAAACATTATCTATATCCATACACTGCACTATCTATGGAAAACGTAAACTCCTTTATTACTGCATTTCATTGTAATTCACTTTTACTTAACCGCATGGGATCCATGGTTCTTGTATTAAAGCATCTTTTATTACATTTCGCGATAAGTACTATAAGTTCGTTATCTAATTTACAACTACGCACAAGATATGGCCCATCAATTCCTTCAGTTTCGTTTAATTTTATTTCCTCATATCTACACTTTAATTTTCTTTGCGATTGAAATATTGTACGACAACCTGGTTACAACAACTGAGATTTAATACTATTAAATTGGCTCAATCACTGGTATATTCATTTATTCATAGATCCCTTATCGAGTGAAGGATTCTTCAAACTTTCCATCACATTTCGGATGTCTGTAAAGAACTCCATTCGATCGCCGTGAGCTAAACATAAATCCTTTTCGAAAAACTGATTTAAATATGCGTATCCTTCGCAGACAATTCAAGACAAATTCAAGCCAAATGATCCCGTCATTTATTCCTTATTTATGAGTGGTATTTAAGTGGAGTGACGGAATCACAGCTGGCCGAGCACACGTCCATCGGGTTAACACGATCCGGGGAGGTCCTCTTCTCGTGGGTGTTCATAAAATAAATCTGACGTGATTTATTAGACGAAAGAAAAATTGACGCTGTAGCGAGATGGCCGTATAATATGCAACGGATCGCCCACGAGTTACAATTCCAGAGGACACAGTCATTGAGTCGACTTTAGAAATAAGTTCCTCTGATAATTCGCTGCTTCTTATTTACTTCGTTAGATTTATTATTTTATCCTGAGTCTTTATTGGTTCTGATATCGAGTGTAATAGAAAAATTAAGTTTATTAGTGCATTTTAAGGTTACAACTCTTTAATCATAATGTATATTTCATTTGGAGTGTATATTTTTAATTTTTTGTATAAAAGTAGTATAACTCTAAGTAATTTGGCCTCAATCTGTTCCAGTACCCGAATCCTGGACCATTATCTTGAAGGAAGAAGAATTTAGATAAAGAAACGGAAAATTTTTTCGCAGTTTACGATACTTCCAGTTACTTATCATCCGAATTCACACTCATAGCCGTTTATTCGTTCTTTGATCGATATTAGTAATCCATAAAAAAAAATTTTGTATCTCTAAGATTCTACCGTTTACTTATAAAAGAGCGTAGTGCGAAATTATTGATTTTTTGTATTCAACGTTTTATGAATTCCCGGCTCAAGTCCGTTAGAATGTAATCCTCAACAGATGTCCACGAAAGGAATCGCACCAAATACTACAGCATCCCTTCGGTCCATTGAGAAGTTCCATCGTAGGCGGTCACCATTCACAACTACGACGCATCTTCAATGGACACTCTTCTGCTGTGGATCTGAAACACCGAATTCTCTTGAATGCGATGATTTTCCACAAAATCGTGCGCGAATCGATTCTCAAAATATACGCTAATCCAATAAAGTCAAATTGATGTGAAATTCTATTATTATAATGTCGTTTATCTTCATCTTTATCACTGTAATTTGAATTTAAATAAAAATAATCGGTAAGGCGAAAATTTGTTCAGCCGCTGAGATGTTCTAATCGCAATTCGAATTCAATGCAATTGACTAAAACGGAAAAAAGTTGAAACGGCCGTCAGGAATTTTCATACTAAAATCTTAAAATCATCCTAAGATATAAAAGAACATTTTACCTTCAAAGCAAGTGAATTAATTTATAGGTGAGAACATTTCGGCTCTTTCGTAAGAAGTAACTCTTCAATCACCCTTATGGTCACTTTTGGAAAAATCGTTGCATTTTTGTGTTCATTCGTTTAAATTAAATTCTTAAAAGTTGAATCAATTATATTTTCACATAATCAGAGCTCTCAATGTCCTTCTATTTGGGGTCAACGAAAGAGGTCAGTGGAGAACACCGTCTGTACAGAAAATGAAGAAGAAATTCTAATAAATTATAGAGAAAAAAATATTAAAATTGGGTGTGATTGTTATAATCTGAATAATTATTGGTCTCTCGGAAAGATCTGTCCGTTTTAAGAATGAAAAAAAGAATAGATTTTTTCATACTTTGAATAAAGTTTATCGAATAATTTAATTGCCATCATTATTTATGACTTCTTTCCAGCGTGATAGCATTTTGTATATCCCATTTTTAAAGAATGTCTTATCTCTAGAGGCCAAAAATTTAGCCAGTGTTTGTCTGATTTCTTCTTCTTTCTTGAATTGTTTGCCCTGCAAGAAATTCTGTAAGGACAGAAACCATTGGTATGCGAACGCGTCTCACTTAATATTAACGAGAATGGTCTTCGTTTTCTTCATCTAAGAAGAAAATGTGTATATATTGTAAGCGATTAAAAGAGAGACCCAAAAATGTATTTAATGATTTGATAATTTGATAATTTAATATAATACAAAAATGTATTAAATTTTGAGCTTAATTGTTGAAACATTGTAATCGGAACGGATTTTTGGCCTCTAGAGATAAGACATTCTTTAGATGGGATATACAAAATGCTATCACACTGTAGAGAAGTCATAAATAATGATGACAATTAAATTATTCAATAAACTTTATTCAAAGTGCGAAAAAATCTATTCTTTTGTTTCATTCTAAAAACGGACAGAACTTTCCGGTAGACCTAATATTAAAATTTTATCTTGAAGTATATAATGAATAATAATAAAATTAAAATATATTATGAATAATAATAACATAAAAGTATATAATGAATTCATATATATGAGAACGAAATATTTCAAATGAATTCTCTTGAAAATCAACTTAGTAATTCGTACATTTTCTATTATTTACGCATTTTTATTACTAAAAAGGATGAGGGAAATAATTACAGTGACCTAAAGAACAATGGATGTATAATGTGAGTCATTAAATATACAATTTTTACTTCATTCCTAATGTTGGACACGATTGTATTTAGCAAAACTTGAATAATAGGATGCGTACACTGATAAGAACTTTGATAATCAAGATATCAACATACAGATATAACAGGTAAGTATTTCAGGATAAATATATTATATATTAGTTGAATATTTAGGCTATATATATATATATATATATATATATATATATATATATATATATATATATATAAAATTAGCTAACTGTAATGTATTAAGCTATGTATATGTTATCCGTTTGATATGAATTTGAGCATTGGACTTAAACCCAAATGTAGTAAATAAGTTTCTTAGGAAACCAAAGCCGAGGCTTGAGGAGGGAATTTCTCGGAAGAACGATATCGAGGTCGCCGTGATTTTTGCATCGATTACAGCGCGATTTTATCGAGAACATTTCTTAGAGTTTTTTATCGTCCTCTTCACCAAAACGAGATAAAGAGGGATTTTTTCTGTACTATTTACTCCGCTCAGTGAAAGTCACATTTGCTCCTTTTCTGGAGGATTCGGTTTACTTTTCGCTTTCACCTGAGGACGAAGAGAAAAATGCAAATGTACGCGTATCCAAGGAGATCGACAACCACTTTTATGTCCTCTGAACACGCTATCATAAATAAGAATCGAGCGAAGAGAGTTCGAATCGATTCCAAGGTTGAGAAATGCATTAAACTCGTCTGATGGTTATGATGTATGCTAACGGATCTATTAGATCATCGTGAGATATTTTTGTTGCGAATACGTCATTTTAAGAGTCGCAACGAAAATATTTTTAAGGTCAAATTATTTATCTCATTTTTTATTTGTAAAAATATATCTATTTATAATCCGCGTATAATAAGACAGTAATTATTTTTTACTCAAAAAAAGGTTCGGTTTGTTATTTCAATTACCTAAAACTTATCCGCTAAAGAGTATCTCTTTTATTATCCCCTGAATCTAATGATGTCTATACATTGTGATAATCTAATGCATTTCCTGAAAATATATGTTTCAATTTGGCGTTTAAAAGAGATTTATCATCGAATGTGATTGTCGTAGTAAACCACTGATATTACAGATCCCGAAATTCCGGCAAATAATTATTTAAGGGAATAATGTGTATCTCTTTCTTTTGTGTTTATCGAAACTATAAATGAAATTATATGCAAAACGTAACTCATAAAAGATATTTTAACTTTAATATTTAGAGCACTTTTAGTTCAATACTTTGCGGCCGATTACATTAATATGTTCCTTTTCAAAAGGAAGTAAAATTTTCCAATCCAACTTGATACATTTTTTATTACAATGTCTTTTGGTAATTTGTCCGTAGTTTATTGAACTTCGGTTAGTATTTACTTCTATAAAATTCAGAAAAGGGATACTTCAGTGGCTGTGCGCGGACGTGAGCACCACCTGTCGAATGCCAAAAGTGGATTAACACGAATGACGAATTCTTTGATGCTTCCAGACGATCGTCGCCCACGTGGCACATCAGTATTCACGCAGCGACGGCAGTGGGTGACGCCAACGGACGTTCGAATAACACGGTGGCTAACAAAGTATAGGACACGATAGGTGATTTAGATTATGGATTTACATCTAATATTATATCTCGCAGAACGTAAGATCTGAAACCCCCATTGCATTTCCGATTGTGAGTCCTTTGATGTCACGATCCATCATTGAATTAGGTTGCCAATTGAGAGAAGATTTCTTGAGGTAAAAGAAAAAACAATGCTGAAATGGAAACGCGTTCATTTTCGTAGTGTTATTTTAAAATATTTTCTATTATAACCTTTAGAACCTCTGAATCGGATCCCTGATTTCCGGTGCTTGTATATAAATTTTCTATTATCACGTGGTAATAGATTTCCACAAATGTAAAGCATCTTTTATTATTCAATCAAATCAAAGAAACCAAAAAGCTTCGGGAAAGGTTAATTTTGCATAATTTGATATAGTTTACTGTATTAAGAATAGATGATCGTCAATCGATCAAACGCAATTCTATACGAGTATAATTTAATTAAACTTAAGACATTGCGAAGTATATGCATATGATAATACTTAGAAGGATACATTTATCGGTTGAATTTGATTGATTTAAGATCTATTTCTCGCATGAAATGAAAGAATGAAATATTCGAGATGTGCAACAATAAACTTCCAATTAAGAAATCATCATCGCATCAAAATAACTCAACGAAAACAAAATTCCCAACACCGAAAACTAATCAATGCTGACTTTTTAAAGAGAAAATAATGGTCCGCGAAACAGAGGCTAAAGGAGTGTTTTGATTGAGAAACAAAGGATGAATGCAATTTGTCCGCCAATTCCATGGAATGTCGTTTTCTAAAAACCCGTTGCGCAGAATACGTGATAATGCAGTGATCGTGAGGCATTCCTTTAGTGAGGCATCTGGAAAAAACGTCGTCACGGAATTATGAAATCTCTTTCAGGTGAGAAATTACGCCTTAAAAAGTCTTCGACTGCTTTTCCAACAAAATGTTCCACCCTTGATTGAAAAAATGTTTCGTAACGGTGCATTTTAAATGTATTAAATCTTTAAAAATCTTACAAATTTCCTAAAAAATATTAATGAAGAGTTTATTATTTAATTAAAATATTAGGATATATTTAGAATAGTTATAGAATAAAGAACAGTTTTCATCGTCACTTTTTTATAAAAGAAACTATAAATATTTAAAGTTCGAACGCCTTCTTTGAGTTATGTACCATTCGTAACATTTGGATATTTTCTTATAAATGAATTGACATTTATTTTGTGATATAAAAATGAAGAAAGGAGAAAATAATTAAAATGCATTGAACTTGTTTAGTTAGTTAGTTAATCGTCATTAACTAACTTTTGTTAGTTAATGATGATTTCTAGGAACTGAAGTTCGCCATCGTCCTTGGCATTGGCTTTCCAATCCGATTGACTCAAATGGAATCCACTTTGGCGGTAACGTTGCCTCTTTATGTTGAAGAAACGATTTTTGAGCTCTTTTATGAAACCATTCATTTTCTGATCAATTCGGTTGCTCTTCCAAATTCCTCTTAAGTCTGAACAAACGTTTATAGCTATAAATGGAGCGAGTCTTTTAAATTCAAAATACCCACATCGTCCATATTGTACAACCATTTGTTCATAGAAACACTCTTCATAAATGGTTGGGATATTAACCATTCATTTACAGATATTTCATTTTAAAAATTTGAATATTTCGCATGGCTATAATCCACAGTAATTCCATTATATTTTCTTTTATCGTTAAGTAAATTTGTTTATAAATAATCTATTCTGTTAATGTTAGATATTAAATTAAGATTAGCATATTAAAATACATTAAAATTATATGAATGAACATATAAAAAATATAATTCAATATCTAATTTTGACCATGTTGTAATTTTTCGAAAGATTAATCCTCATGACCTCATGACCATTCTCTTTCTAAGTAACATTTCTGACATCCACAGGAAGAAAGTATGACTTTCTCCAAACACGTCAGAGCCGCAATGATGTGCTCAACTCAATCTTTCATTCGATGAGGCCATAGTGATGTAAGCGGGGTATTTAGGTAACATTGAAGTCATTAACGATCCATTTCGAGTACATGTATGATTTCACATTTTAACTGAGAGCATTAAAAGTAACTACAATGGTTTCGATGAAACAAATACATATAAATCGATAATATTTTCAATTTCATATGAATCTATGCTATTTAAATAGGATAAATAAATAATGTTTTTATCCACTCAGAAGTAGAAAAACTGCTATCTTTTGCAAAATTTAATGAATTAGATAATCAATGCTCATAAAAAATTAAGATTTTTTCTGATTTTCATTTTGTTTAGAATTTGATACATTTCCATTTTCAATGAATAATAAAAGGTAACATTTTTGCAAATATATTTTGAAATAAATGAAAGCCCGCGAGTTTCTTTTCAGATGAATATTGATATTTATCAAATATTGAATCATAATAACTTTTAAATCTAAAAGCTCTAAGCAAAATAAACAATATAATCCCCTTTTTAATAACAGCATCGGATTATGTAAATATCTATTGATAGAATAATAGCGTTGCTGTTGAAATGTTTTGTAAACTACGTACTTCCAATTACTTAACTGTGGATTAGAATCGTATCAGATAAAAGATAACTCAGTTTCTCTTGATTGCGGAATACACTGCAAAAGAGTAAAACTAAATATACAAACACGCTAGCATCAATTTTGTCTCCGTTTTTTCATAAGATAGCTTCCAATGTGAAGCTTATATGATTTCAGAGTATATTTTGAAACTTTTCTCTGAAATTCTTTCTTTTCTTTTATTTAGCCATCGAATGTTATTGAATTATGGAATTTATAATAGTATAATATATAACTTGAGGAGTTAGATGTGCAGGGAGTAAAAATGGACGAAGTTTTATTTGACGTATTATTCACGAGAGATTTCCATTACTCATTTATTCTTTACTTTTGAATTTACGTTAGTTTACATTACAATGACTTACGATAAAAGAATACGCATTTCAATTTTCAATTTTCATGAATTAATTTTTTAAAATTTCTCATTTAAGCATTAATGGATTAAGCATAATTTTCTTTTCACCAAATGATTCACATCCAAATTAAGATTATCTCATACTTTGGAGAGAAAGCCAAAGTAGGTCAAGTGTTCCGGCTGCCACTTTTGGCCACAAATGATCCGATTTTCATCACATCTTCCTATAATAAATTACCCCTCTTACATTTAGACCGTGTTATTTGCAATATTGAGGAGAAACAGCTTAATTCTTGGCCGTTCCTCGAGGGCAAAAGAATCCTCAAGCATAGGCCTTTCCAAAATAGCATTTTCAAATCGCCTTTCATTTAAATGAAAATGCCCCATAAACAGGATTTCCCCTTTAATTTTTTTCCGACCAATTTTATACCTAAGGATTACCGTTCAGGATAGAAGGTTTCCAAAATAAGTCTTGTTATTTCGGACAATTTCAGCTGCTATTCCACAATTGCTTCGACTCTCAAAATCTCTTTCGTCAGAGAAAATGATTGTCCTCGAATTAACAACGAATGCTTCATTTTTTATCGAAGAACACAATCAATTTTTATGGATATCAATATCTGAGTAAAATAACACAAAACTTAGCTGTTATACATTTGCCTTTAAGCATAAAAAATATCTTTGGAGAAAGAAATCTGCATTAGATAATGTAATGTATAAATAACACCGACATTTTATAGATTAAATACGCGAATGATCGAGTTAATATTCAGATAGCTGCAATTTTTATACTCAATGAGAGAAATCAACACTAAGAAGACTCGATATCCCACTTAATTAGAATTGTCAAGATAATTAAAAATCCGACCAGAAATGCTTGAATCATTGAATTCATTGCATTTTAAAATGATTCCTCCCAATATACAGACATAAACTCCGTTAAACTACCAATTCAATAAAGATTTTTCATAATAAAACAACATTTAAGACTATCGTATTTCTACAGATCTCCTGATATAATTTATTTTTTATGTAATCACTCTATCGGTTTCTAAAACAACGTTTGAAAATTTTCTATCGCAGGCTCCTTTTTTCTTGAATATTATAGAGCATATACTTTGAGAATACCCAACTGACAAACGAAACGAGCATTATCATAAATTCAAATTAATACTTTTACAGCGTAAATGCGAAAGATGCATTATTCGTAAGCATTTCATGTTAAAATGACTGCACTTGAACCATTCATAACATGCGAATGTGAATCCAAAGAAAACTCTTGTCTTATAGCTCAAATTAAATAAAAACATACTATAAACGTGGATTTTGTGTAAATATAATTTGATATTTTATCCAATTTCATTATCCAATAATGCGTGAATAATTTGAAATGCCAGAGTACTGCACTACTTTCAATGAAACGTCCAAATATTAGAGTCGAACGTTGGTTGTGCTTTATAAGGGAAATGAATTAATAAGATCACGCTCGTCTTTAAAAGGTCATACAAAATTTACACTTCAAAATAAAAGATATCGAAAGAAAAATTTAAAAAAGCGGTTAAGAGAGACGTATTAGAAGTTATTTCCATGGTGACGTGATTCCAAGTGAGCCGAGAAACGAGCGAAAGAGTGTGCTTCTCTCGTCGCCTGAAGCGCTCTCGGATCAAAAGCCACCGCACATCCACGACCATCCTTCAAACCATGTGCTGAAAACTACCATTTTCTCAGAATAACGCATATTAAATTAATGGAATACAGTTTATAGTAATGTAGTTTGAAATACATCTATGGGTCACTCTGATGTACAATTTGAACTACTTATAGCCGAAAGTTCTGAGACAGAAAAGTAGGATCCGACAAACGTATTTTCAGCTTTGCAATGATAAAGTTAAAGAGCGATTCGATGTTACATTCAGAAGAAGAAACTGTGATTTGGTACCATATTCTCAAAGAGTAAACAATGTTTCATAGAAATTATACTGATGAAAATTAACAGTCACGGAGTTTGAATTAAATGAGGATGAAATTGCAACTGATACCTTATCCGTGCAATGGTGAGAGCAGCAGTAAGATATCCATTCTTTAGAATACATTTAAATTGCTGAAAGACGTTGATGTAGGTCATCGGCATGCGTTTAAGATAGAAATTATGAAGTTCTGTACTGAAATTTTAACTGTCAGATTTAAATTATTCCATTTTAGTCTGTATTCAATTTTCTTAGGCTAATCATGATGACATTGATATTTTATTCATGATTACTAATTATTATTATTCTATTCATATTTTAAAAACGAAATTGAAAAGAAATTTCTCCGTAAAGTTTTAGGCCTTTTTCACTTTTTATGGAAAATACATATAAGAACAACCGGAAAGATCTGAAAGAGAATAACTCGTACACGAACAGTGCTTTCATTCATCGAATGATCTGCGGAAGAGATGTTTGGAGATATTCGCAACACAACCCAATGTCACACAAGTTGCGATTCACCAGAGGACCCTATTCCACGTCTCGATAAGTAAACGTCAATATACGAAATGACTACCACAAAAGAACTTCAAGGGAAATGCATGGCTGTTTACAGAAGTTTTTGCTTTGAAGGTTTTTTATTTGAGCTATTCTTGAAAGACGCTGGTTGTCTCCCAGAAGAAAGAAGGATGCTGTGGTTTCTTTTGGTCATCTAGTTTTAGCTGCAATAATGCTCGATTTAGGAAGGAAGATTATATATTTATAAATTGCTGTGTATGTTAACTGCATAATATTTTCATAAAGAGTTAAATGATCCATAAGAAATGTTTTACAGAAGAATAAAATTTTTACGGTGAATTAAAAGATCTTTGTCACATACGACTAAGTTAATAACGAATTAGTCACGATAATAATTTTTTGTGATGTTTTCTCCATCTTCTATCTAAGGCAATAAAATTCTTAACTGCTAGCTTTTGTTTATCCTTCTTCATACTTGTATTTTTCTCTATGGCTTCTTGTACCACATGAACCGCACATTTTCTTATATTTCTTTATGCTTACATACACTTTAGCACAGATAAAGGCATCTATTACGCTATGAACATAAATTAAACCGAATCACCTGATCGATGGAATTAATGAATGAAGTCCAGCAGCATCGGCTCTTAAAATACATATGATTGGGATCCATCCCGGATTCTTATGTGAAATAATATTCCCAAAAGATCATTCATTGGTATTTAGACTAAGATAGAGAAAGATTCTTACATTATCTTTCCGTTGGTTTTAATTTCGTGAAATAAATATTTATAGAAGTCTGCTATATCCATAAATCACGATGTTATTTCTTCAATTAAGATGACATAAATTAGAACTGCGTTTGTTTTACCTCTTCGATTACTTTCCAAACAATACATCCGAAAGTATTTTCTTTCCGTAATAATATTAAAACGTTTATTCCGTGGAAAATGTTGTTATCAAATTCTATCCCTCTGAACATCTTCATCAAAGATATCTCTTTCGCTAAAATAACCTTTTTATTGGACTGAAACTCTCATATTCGAAGTAGGATCTGCCGCAAAAACTGGTTCCATTGAAAGTAGAAAGGGAACACGCGTTATTCAGCTCTGAATGTATTCTCTGAGATCATTCCTTCGCTTTGTAGTATATTTATTCCCACTTTTAAATGGATGCAGTTGTACGATTGAGATGGAACAGATTGCGTTTTTCGTTGCTAAGATAGGAAATTGGCAAATAGAGCAGAATTCATTCTATTGCCTCAAAGGAAGATGAATAAACAACCTCAAGATATTAGTTCATTATCCCTTTTATTTTCTCAAATAGTTGGAGAGGATCAAAATCTTAGCGAAATTGTTCGTTCAGAAAATATTTTGCGGAAATTATGTTTTTTTTATTTAAGTAATACAATCGAATTTCATTGCAATTGATTCAATTAGCACATCTTCAAAAGAAAATGAGTTTAATTTAGCTAAGTAGTTATTTTCAAATCTTACTAAAGTATCTACGGGAGGTAAAGTTACTATTAATTTCATCATAGCAATGGTAAGTTTGTAACTCCTCAAACTGAAAATCGAATTTTATTATTATTCTAAATTCATTGCCCTCAAATTATTTTTCTTTTTATTTAGTTAATTTTTATAAATCGGGTTTGCAGATCATTTTCTCAATAAAAAATCCTTGTCAAAGTCAATTTGATTTAGAAAAACTCTCTAAAAGCGAATGACTCGTGTCCGAGAGGTGGTCTTATCTTGGTGCGTCTATCTCTTCCGCCACTCATTTCGTCTTTGATCGGAACGACATCGTCAGGAAAGTATCTCTGACATATATCAGAAAGTGTCGCTAATTAATAATAGAGTAAGATCCCGCTTAACGCTGGGGATACGTTCCAATAACTTCGAGCGCTAAACGAAAGAGCGTTAAACGAGGCGACGTACATATGTAAATATGTAATGGGGATCAGTGAAAAGAACAAATATATGAGAAAATTTATCAGTTCTTGCCGAATTTATTACAAAGAAATAAAATATTATCTTTATATCTTTATACAACTAATAAAATTGATGGGAACAAATCAATTGTAACGCGGGAAAGCTGCGTTTGTACAGGGATTGCGACTTAGGAGAATACAGTTGGAACCTTTTTTTCTGGACAGACTAACGAAAGGGCGGTGAAAAAAATACGTAGTATATACATACATAGTATACATATACATAGTTTATCTACATATCACCGTCGCACCGCTTTTGGTTGATGCATGGCCGTTTCATTTACACATATGTACAACAAGTATCAATAGAGTGTGCGATTTGTGGGGAGTGGGTGAGTGGGGAATCCCAAAAAAACCGCGTTATACTGAAACAGCGTTGAGTGGGGCAGCGTTCAACGGAGTCTTACTGTACTCTTGATGAAATTCGTGGAAGAAACTGAAATAAATGAGTAAGTAATACGAGAAAAACAGATTTTAGAAAAACATCAGTAGTTTTGATTCGGACATTAAGGATGTGAGAATTCTAATTTGAAAGAATCATCGAGAAGGCATACAATTTGAATTTTCAACAAAGAAAAAGATAAATTAAAGAAAAATTGTAGTGCACTTTATATGTTGATAAATTGAAATGGCTTGGGATGATCAAAATCAATATTCATCACGTTCTATAAACATAATTTATAGCCAAACATTAAAAGTGATAATATTCTTAGTCTTTTATTATTTACTTTCGTGGTCAAATATATGAATTGTTTTTCGTATTTACTGCAATCATATTTTGCAGAGTAAGCTAATCTCTGAAATTATAAATTTTATACAACCCTTTAGAATATTAAAAATGATATCTCAATATACTCGCCAATAATTTATTTTTGGAGAGAAAATTTTCCAATTATTTTACTTAAATCATTATAACGCTCAAAGGCAATAATATGGAAAATCCTTTTCTTTTGATGGTTATCAGATGCGTTGTATAATTGAAATGAATCAAAAAGAAACAACTGCTGCTTCTCGATTCAAGTCACGTGATCAATTGATAGAGAAGCCGACAAAAGCGGAACGCCGCTTCCGCTCTAAAGTCCCTACACACGCTCACCGTTGGGATGGGTCAGGATTTTACAGTTGCCATCAGGAAATGCGTGGGTCGGTTAAACTCGTAAACAGTCGCTAACTCTCTCGTGCATTTGCCAATATTTAGTTAGATCAAACCACGGCTGAATTTTACATCATCACGCATTAAAGGATGCATTTTTCATTAGAGACATTAGTCCCGTATTTGTGTAAAATAGGATTATGAATGCTTCTTCAATATTCATATTTAAGTAAGACATTATGTGATTCCTAAATATTTTAATGTTCCCATACATTATTAAAACCAAAATAAATATTTACGAAAAGAATATATGCCATGAACAATGTACCAGTTATGTGTAATTGCTCACATCAATTCTTTTCTTCTAGAAATGATTTTAGGGACACAAATTTGAAAAACTAATTTTTTGTCCTGGAATATTAAATTCTTTATTTGTAGATAAAAATAAAAATATTTAGCTCAATAAAAAACTATCTAATTGAGTTATTTCGAATAATATAATAATATGTAATCTGAAGCATATAGTTTCATTAAAATTAATTGTTACGTTCAAACTCTACTAAAAAAGGATGTAATTTATATTTACGATGCTAAGATTTCACATTAAAAACAGAATCTTGTATTCTTTGTTTCATAATGAATTTCTCTTCGGTACGTTGCATGTCTCATGAGGGAGTTTAGATACCAGCATTATTAGAGTGATTCCAAAATACTGATCTTGGCAATCCATAATGATGAATCTCATTACTACAATGTCCTCATCAAAACTTGAAACTTATAAGTTTTAATAATAATAATTATTCCCATAGTATGGATAAGCCATCGATATTCTTCAGGAAATGGGCTGTACTCTCGCTATAGAACACAATTACTTCTAATTTTCTCTAATTCAGCAAATCGAAATTCACAGAATATAAATCTTTAAAATGTCATCACCGATGATGAATCAACTTTTCACTCCAATTTGTTGAAATGTCTGATTCTTACGTTGATTTCTCTCTCCTCTGTAGCATTTATTGGCTGATCCATCATCCGAACCGATCTCGTACGTCACTTAATTCTTTCGCCTCGTTTGTTGATGACGATTCCTCTGAGGCCACTATGATTCATATGGTGCAGAAAAGTGGCAACTTATTCGCTCTTCACTATCCTGAAATTCGCTTCTTTTATTGACGATATAAAGGAAATACCGTTACGCAAATATTCGAAGTCCATAAAATATAATCTTGAGCGATTTATCGCAATTCGATGTATTGAGTGCCAACAGTTCTTCTAAATATTCTTATTTACCGCACCGCAAATTAAATTGAGGGCTTTGCGTATTTTAAATACAAATTATTCTAATAATTTTCATTGGCGTTTTCACGTAAACGAAAAATTTAATTGATTATCAACCTTATCTAATTTTTAAATGAATTATCAAAAACTCTGTTTTTCGTGTGCTATTTTCTGTGAAAATAGGGAGAGTTTTTCAATAGAATTATACACTCGGATCAAAACAGTGAATCTTTATAATTATTAATTTCAAACTTCATCGTATAGTACAAACAAAGTTGAGACAAAACAGACATTCGTTATCATTTTTTCACGTGTTTGCACGTGAACGTATGAAAATGAGTTGAGGATCGCCTGCTTGGGTTTCGATGGACCAAAAACAATTATCGTTTTAGGGCCATCTTTTGATTTTGTCATTAGCTTTGTTTTATCTTCTGTACCTTTGCTTTCAGTTCTTCTAATTTTACGTTTACTACAAAGGCAAATACGTCACTGCGGTAAAGTCAAATTATAATTCTGCCAAGACTTCTATGAATGAGTTTTCACCAAATAGACTCTCTTTTCAATTTAAATTATTTTTGGAATAATGGAACTCCCAGAAAAGGGTTTGTTTCTCTGATTCTTTATAATAAGAAATCTTTTGATATTTATTTTACATTTATTTTCTACGTCAAAATATTTTATTGTTCATCAAAGGCGGTTTACTTAAACTTTATTTGGATGCTCCAAAAGTGAATGAATGTATGTTTCTTCTATTAAATGATAGCTATACTTTAAATTAGAAATTGGGTCATTTAAATGGTTCTTTAGTCAAAGAAACGCATTTTGATATCTAATACTATATTTTCATGATTAAAATACATGTATATTTAACAGCACTTATGTCGTACGTTATTTAGAAAATTAAATGTATTAAATAAATGATTGTAAGTTGTGATAATTCTAAATAGGATCGTAAGTTGTTAAGATGACCAAAATATTTGTGAACGATTGAAGTAATGGATTCCAATTACACTGTCATAAAATGTCCTAGCCACTTATGGAAATTCGGAATATGATTTAAGAATGTCTTTTTATACTCGTAAACAAAGTGTTTTCTTAGGCCCTCAATGCTCAGATGCTCTCACCCTCATCCCCATCTCTACATGTACGCTGTTGTTCATCATCCGCTGTTTGCACCGACACAATCCAAAAGAGGTCTCTCCACATTATCCTCTCCTCTTATGGAAGCACCGCTATCGATGATAATTTCAATATAAGGGCGAAGATACCAAAATCGGAAGATACTTCCGATACTCATTATTCAGAAATCTTATAATTTTTTCGCTTATCTCTAAAATCTCTAAATCACCAAAATTATGAGAAATTTCTTGAAAAAGCGTACTCTTTATGCGATGGTATAGATTGTAATTCTGAACACATTCTCTTCTACTCATCGTTTAGAAGAATAAATAAGAATAAAAGATGTGTACATCAGTACCCTTCTTTTTCTACCGAAAATGTCTATTTAAATTATTTTCGTTTAGTTATCCCAAATCAATTTTAAAACCGATCATCGATATCAAAATAAGTATTTACTTAACTATAAATTTCTAAGTAAAGAAAACATTTTTAGAATGCTAACAGATTTGAAGACATGATGTTTGGAATTAAAAATGAATTACTCCCGATGTGTTCATTCCTCTATTTCTCTAAAACCTTTTTTATAAGAAGATAAACTCATTCTTCAGCATCTATCTCCTTATGACATTGGCTTTAAAAATAAAACATCTTAAACATATTTCTTTGTTTCTTTTTCCTCGTATTTAACGGTGCATGTGAGTGTTAAAGTACTCTAGAGGGAGAATAATTTTCTTATGCATAATGCCTTATTAAATAACATTACCTTCTTTTCCTAAATAAATCATCGAATGTTTCAAAAGATAGTTTTATCTTTTTATTATATCGTAAAATCGAGCGATGGCTCAACTTTTTTCTGCATATTCCTTAGCATCATTTAAAGAAGATGATTTTTCCTTGTTCTAATTGTCATTAATTTTCATAATTCAGAGAAAAAAATCCATAAACCCAGAATAATAGAAACAAAGGAGAAAAGGTTTGATTTAAATTATGAAAACTTAATATACATATCTTAGAAAATTTTTATGTAGAACATAGTCTTTTCACTGATTCCTGAGATCGGGTGAAAACATAGAAATGCACATATGTTATCGGTTTGAGGGATTTAATTTCATTCATTCGCTATTTTCTCCAAACTAAACTCTTAGGGCTCCAATTTGCCTCATATCGGCCAACTTCTTGAGGAATTTCGCATGAAAATGAGCACCGTCACCAGTAACAATGGGCTGTTGTCATAACGGAGGACATGCTGAACTCTGGCGACCTTCGTTGGGTGTGTCCTGAGGATGGAAAGACCTCCTAAGGACACTGAACTTTTCTAAGGCCAAGTATAGCCAAGAGTCCATCATTTTCTTCGTGCATATGATTTGAAAGGAGAAGATGATATGGAGTCGCTTCCATAGATGGTGCAGGGGCTCTTTTTTAAAATTCCGCAGGACACGTTCATTTCCATTTCGGTAGAATCCCTGTCGTATAAGGAAACAGCGTGTGCAGCGATATAACGTCTTTTAATCTACCCGAGTTGATATCCACTTTACAGCACTTAATCCGTTCCATTTATTACTTTTCGCATTTTGTTATAATTTATATTATACCTACGAATAAATCCTTTTCTAATCTTTTTGACTCACATAGCAATACCTACTGCGATTGCGTACTTTAATATAAAATTAAGAAACTTTAACTTACCTATTTTCTTAACATATCATAAACAATATAATTTTATTATACTGCGGCTTTCCACAAAGTCAATCAATATGAGAAGACGTGACGTCTTCTCATATTGATTTCATTATCATTCACAAATTGAGACTTTGGGGAAATATTTCCACTGCTCGACTTTGGAAGATAAGGTAACGTAATTACATATATCTTTTAAAACATTATGGCGATAGAGCTCGAATAACTATCAAAAACTCTTTATTTGAAGTAAGCCACATTCTCTGCTTCGTAGATACCAAACTATCGGTTATATTGAATAAATGATTTTACTTTGAAAACAACAGTTTTGTAATTTTAGAATAAAAAAGTGTTTTATTCAAATTTATACAACTAAGCTACACTAAAGGAGTTCAGAGCTAATTTTAAAGTTTGAGAATTAACCTGAATCCGAGAATACTAATAAGCTACAAAGGAAATATATAACACCACAGAGTAACTGATATAAACTGAGACTGGATGAAGTGAATTGAGCTGAAACAAGATGCACCCAAAAGGAAATTAATAAAAAAATCTACTTCTCAATTTCGATTCTATTGGTTACAATAACGACAACAATTGAAATACAACTTTAAGCCCATTCGCTTTAAGAGTGAGTAGGCCGTGAGAAATTATATATTATACGATAAGGAAAGTATAAACGCCGACAGCCAACATCAACAGCTTTTGAATTCGCCCTCAAATCGTTTTAAATAAGTACAGATCGAATTGGCTATTACCAGGGTAAATACCTTTACGGTTTCTTTTAATCCTACCGCCTCTTATGAATATTTAACCTCGCACGTTCGATCGCATCAAAACCGAAACACAAAAAAGAAAAATCAAAGAAGAGGAGCCTCTTACATATTCACATTAAAGAGGTTTTAAGTAGGAACCCGTTGGTATCAAAAGACATTAATATGCGTAAATCATGAACTAAATTACAGCCTCTTATATATCATTAAATTGGAAAGTAATGAGGAATATTATTGGAAGCGAAACTAAATCAAAGTTGACTTAATCTGTACACAAATGTTACCATTTACACCTCGAGATGTAATTGAACGATCTGCTTCAGGAGTCAAAACAATTACAAAATGAAACATTCGCTTTCGGTTTCCTGTAAGACTCCAAGTGCTCGTATACAGCAGACGATTAAGAAGAGAACCCAAGAGACGTGAAAATGAATTTCATCGATACCGAAAATGCACAACGGATTTTAGAGAGAATAGTAAAGTAGTCCAGAATTAGCATTGTCTTCGGAGAAAAAATGGTACACGAGCTTTTCCTTTTTACCAAATTAATTTATTGCCAAAGTCAAAGAAATTAAGACCAGCAAAAGCAGTTTCTTTTCTAAGGTAAATTTCTGCATGCATATTTTCAGATTATAGGATTGGCTTTATATAAAAGTATTTGGGCGAAAAGATCTGAAATACTTCTTTACGCATAATAAGTTATCACTTTATAAAATAAAAACTACACAAAGATATGTGGTACCACTTCTTCCTCTAATACCCAAATTTTTCATGAGAATAAGGAATACTTTATCATATTTTGATGATCGAATATTTTAAATTATGTTTTTGGAATATTTGAAAATATCAGGGATATCTGAAATCTCTTCCTGTTTATGCTCACTTTGGGAATAATTTATTTCGCATTTTTTTGTTCAAACGACTGCTTATCGCTTTCAGTCATCGAAAGCATTCTACAAAATCGGGGGAAATTTATTCATATGATTAGATTAAAGTCCTGAAGGGTTAGATCAGGAATAAAACAGAATCATTTCTTATGGTCTATCTAACATCATATATGAGTGATTTTCTAAATTCAATGTTGAAAATCTCAATAATACCATTTCAGTTATGCATTTGAGGGTGAAAAGAAATTTCCAATTCCATTTATCTAATTACTTAATAAAATTTATCCGAAATGAAAGATTAACAGTTCTTATTTGTAGAATTTGAATCAGAATAATTGCATACTAAAATTTTCAAGGCTCAAATAGTATCTTTTTCAAAGTTGAAGGAAAAAAAGTGCCTCGTATTTTCCTTCAACTTAGAATATCGTTCCACGAAGTGCGGCCATCTACGATAGAATTTATTAAAATCTCTAATCTTAGAATATAAATAGAATCCTCCCCAATTAATAATCATCTTTTTAATTGTGAATTGAAATGAATGAATATTAGTTTATGTGTCTCATGCTAAAATATTTCATACGTATAATGTTCGAAATCCAAGGAATTAATTCCACACGAAACTAAACTTATATAACTAAATTTATATTTAATAATAATGGCTTCTGTAAGGAATAAAAGAATTCTGCGATCATAAATTTCTTTAGATAGAAGCAATATTTTAAAGATGAGAAGAAGAATGAGTTATCACAAATGCGTAGATATCCACACTGTTCGATACAATAAAAGTCTTTTTCTGCGAAAATACTTGTGTATCTTTTCTGCTCTATTTTTTATATTTTTGAATAAAAATATTCAAAACACCTCAATTGAAACATAAGAATAGTGGTCGAATATTGTTTGCGGCAGAATAGGGATTTTTCAATTTAAATATACCGCCTTGACAACTGTTATTATTTTTCTCACATTTATTCGCCGGTATTTGAAAAATATAAAGTCTTAACAACATTCGTCAGCCGATGCGATGAAGTAAATGGAAAGCGAAAATTCCCGACGACGCTCTACGGATACTAAAACATTTACGATTTCCCATTTCAACAATTTATCATCACTATTACTTAAATGGCGCAACGATACGTATCTGGTGTAGAAAATTCCTATCGTTTTATAAGCATTCCTCTACAAGAATCCAACGACTTCTCATCAAAATGGTGTCTCTGAAGCCTTCTAAAAAATCTCGAAGAATCTTAATAGTTTTTGGCTCCCAATAAATTACTCAATCCTCAAATATTAGCCAAAGATTCTCATCACTCAAAACCTTTTAATATTTGGGAAAACGGAGTGAGAACGTGAGCGAATACCAATATACGCACCTTAGAGAAGTTGACTCTTTCCTCGTGAATATTAATAGGACCAGTGCTACCGTCTCAGCCGCGGCGCCCTTTTGAGGAATCCACATAAGGAGTGGAATTCAGCTGAAGAGCGTAATTATTGGTTGCGGGCATCTTCTTCCATAATTCTTCTTATAAACGCCCCAATATCTCGTTATTTCAAACGGCGTCTCTTTCAATGGACCCGTTCCTTAATCTCGAACCGATTATAATCACACTTTTCACAAATGGCCATTCTCCTTCCAACCGCACCTTTTTTCATAAAAAATAAGACGAGTTATCTGATGGTTCGAGTTAAGTCTTTCCCAGTTTTTACAGTTCGATATCCCATTGAGAGCAGTGGATATTTTCCGGCTAAACAAGAATAGCTTCCTTCAGAGAGAAGTTCTCTGCAATTGAATCTTTGGCTTTGAAATGAAAGGACCCTTTGATGAGGATAAATGAGTTTCTGTAGAATTATTCATTTCCGCTATTCACGTGTTTAGTCTTATGGTAACTACTATCTGACGCTTAAATGAGAAAGCAATATCCTAAAACTGAATTCTCAACAATTAATAGCTACACTTAAATTAAGGAAAGATGAACTCCTCTTAATGGCTCAAATCACTCGTTCGAGATCAAAATCCAAAAAGATTTCTTCGGTATAAAAACGCAATTTATATTCCAAACAATATTTAATAATTGCTGCAAATGTTGACACATTTTTATGCGCTCGGTTTCCTTATTTCGCCACATTTTTAGCACTTGGAGGTGAAATTGATTGCCGCTTGTGAAGATGATAGTGATTTGAAATTCGTTTGCCTCAAGCGAAAGCCGAATAAATTGCTTATAAAAGTGGAGTTGTGGAATCCGAGACTGAATTAAGTCGCATAAATTTCTCCTCTTCTTGAATATCTGAAGGAAAGCCCATTTATCCATTTATTTATAGTTTGTCAGAACGCTGTTGGACATAAATATATGACTTCTCTTAACACAAATATTTGAGTCTGTGTTTATGGGCGTGGATAAAATTCACGCCCAATTTCTAGATTTCTCCATTCACGGAAATAATCGCTTGTTGTGAAACTACCTCGATTTAATACGGTTCATTTCCATTGAAAGGAAATAATTATCCTTCATTACGATAGTTTAGCTAGATATTTAGGAAATTTATCTCTTCTGAAATGCTCTTATTAACTTTTTAACCGTCCCTTACTAAAATAATTCAACTTACTCATGTTCAGTATTCACAAAAATGAGTATTTACGGCTCTAGACTTTCATCTTGTAATTCACTCACTTCCTAAATACTGCGTCATTTGAAATTTGATGTTTAATGCCTTAAAAATTCCATTTATTTTTATTTTTCTGATCATTCAATAAATAATAAAGATGAAACAGAATTTCACTAATTTCAGTTATTACGTTCGTCATAGAAACTGAAATCGAGTTTTTGATTCGTTATAAATAATTTTTATGTTCACAAAATTCAGCGGTAAAGCAGTCAATTATTTCTCACTGCCTTTTTCTAAATAATTCGGTCGTTTAGGATATACAGTGGAAATAGAGAGAAACCGTTGCCATAACAACTTCGTTAACGTGTCGTTTAGTTTTGTTGGCGTTGAAAGGCAAAGAACATTCGTCGGTTTATAATGATTGTTGTTATTTAATAGTTTTAATCGGATATGATAGCCTGTTCAAGAAAAATTTTCCGTATTACACAGTGGTTTTGGAATGAAATTTTTCTTCCGTGAACAGTTTACACTCGTTAAATACGGAGGATAATCCTCTTTCCTCGAAAACTTTTTCCTGGACCAATATCTGTGAAGGCAAGAATTTAACCCCGAAACTTTTAAATTTTGGACGTGTTCCAAAGAGTGACATGGAAACTCCTTAGCTGCATATCCCACTCACCTTGACCTTTTACACAAAAGGCTCTCCGATTGTTCACATTTTATTACTCCGGAATAAATAGTTACCTTCGTTTGTCTCTTTCTATAGATTCGAAGCAAACCAAGGGCAAAAAAAAGACTTGAGAGATTATCATTACGCATTTCATTCGGAAAAGTTAACTAGTGCGGGCGGTTATGTAATGCGTACACGTTCATAACTTTAATTCTTTTAAATATTTTTTGAAAAAATAAGTCTTTTCTCGTTTTTAGAACTTTGGATCGATTACTAGGGTGAGTATCTTTTAAAATGTTTAATACTTTAATTGAAGTGTTAATATTTCCAATTGGATCAAAAAGGACGCTTAGATATATCGGAAACACTGTCATCTTATTTAAATTCTATTAAAATGAAGTAAAATTGCATATCTTCTTGCATTTTACTATAAAAATAATCCAATGGTGGAACTACTTCACCAAATTTAATATTTTGAGGTGTAATATTGGTATCAGAATTACTTACTAAAATAAGAATGAAGATTTTAAACAATTTTTGCTTCATTAGGTATTATAAAACTAGTGTGACGTTCATCTTAATGAATTACATTATATATTTTTTCTAATTCTTTGAGTTTGCGTTTTCATCTCATCTTTTCTTTTCATCTTCTTAAATCTTTTCCTCACTACGACTTAATTAAATTCGAAAGATAATTTACTCTTTATGGCCTAAAATAAAGCTTCTTTAATCCATTGAAATGGCTTACAAAAGAATAGTACTCATAATATGACAAAATGAATATTTGTGGAATGCTGAAAAAACATTTATTTCCGTTTCCCCATAAAAACCTCAAATCACAGAATACTCGGCGCCCGAGCGTCGCTTTGGAGAAATAAATGAACAGCTGCAGAAGATAGACGAAACAGAGGTAAAAAGGGGAGTGTTATTCGGAAGAATGGAAATAGTGTTTTAAAAGTGAGGGAGGAAGTAGGCTTGGATAGCCACTTAGCGGAATGTGATACTCTCTTCTTAGCATTCTTTACGCTTTTATTTTTTCATTCAAAACGTCCTTTCAGTTGATCTAGACTTTGTATATTGGGTTACTTTTTCACTTTTATTATAGAACTCTCTATCTGGTCGTTTATTTCGACAAATTTTAGGAAATACTTTTTACTTGCGTCCAATCTCGATGTTTAAATAAATTATGCATATCATAATTAAGGATTACTGCTAACATATAGGATAGACAATCTAAACCAACTATCAAATAAAAATATTCACAACCATGATTTATTTCTTAATTTTTCAAATGATTAATCATATTGAGTAATGAGTAATTATGAGTAAGTAATACTGAGTAATATTTTTGGAAACTTTCCATATATTCCTTGATATCTGAAGGACTACTTATATTTGGTTCTTTTAGTTCACTAATTTACACGTTTAACCATTCTTTTATCATTTTGTTAAAAGTTGAAACTGATTAACTCATCGATCTTTTCGATTCGATTCGAAATGGTGTACAGCTGGATTTTCTCAAAATGAATGCCAGTCTATCTCATTATTTTCATTTCGGACGAAATTTCGGATCGTTAAACAGAAAAACCGAATTAATTCAACGACGAAGATTTTAATTTTTGTTCAAAGTTCTCACAGGAAGATTTAAATGTTTGCCGTAAAAATATGAAATACGCGATGCAAGTATCACATTTAGCGTATTTTGTATATTTAAAATTTTATATATATATATATATATATATATATATATATATATATATATATATATATATATATATATATAGTAGGCATTTTTTAAATATTCATACTGTCACATATCTTCAAAAAAGTGGAATCGAGATTCTTAAATGATATTTTTAATTTAAACACTGCTGATAAGAAATTGCTAAAATTGACTATAAAATTTTGTTTTTCTGAACGCATCACATAAGTGAGACCAAGGTGGGATTGATGAACTAGAGGAAAATCATTGAATTTTTGGACCTGAAGTAGATATCCGAATGAACACAGACATAATCAAATAATGCGGGATTCCAAATAAGAGCACAGACTTGAGAAAATAATATCATTGACAGTAAATGCGCGATCGTGACGTCATGGTTCATCTCCCTCTTTATGTTTCGTCATCGAATCATTTTATACCATTTTAATAATTGTACTCACTTTAGCCTCTTATATCGGCAGCTGTACACAGTTTTGGAAGCGCCACATAACCAATTCGCGAGCTTATGATCTTTTATTCTTTATTTTAATAATCTTATAATATTAATTTTATGATTACTGAATTTTTTCATCTGTAAGCTAATTCAGCCTCCAAAAATTCCATTTTTCGTAAAACTTCCATTTAAAACAAGAGAAAAATTTTATCATTTATCACAATTAATCTAAACTCATATTTGTGTTTAGATCTTGCATCTCATATCAACAATTATTGTGGATGATTATATATATATATAATCTAAGTTGTAAGGCAATTTACCTTACATATTAGGTTTTTGTAATAATTCAGTTTCATTTTCTCACGAATATATCCCTCAAATTAATCAAGTGATCTAATGATTATTAAGTTTTCAAGGAAATAAAAAGTAAAACATCACTAAATGTTCGATACCCTAATTTCTGTAACATTACTATGAATCTAACCCTACTCTAACGCTGAGGTCCCGGGTTCAAATCCCGGCTGAGAAGAAAATTTTCCTCTCAGGGTCTGGATGTTTGTGACGTCCGTTGTTAAGTTTACGACCACGCTGTGATTGTCCCAAAAGTGTTTGTTTGTGTGGCCTTTGATAATAAATAAATAAATAAAGAATACTACATCCTAAGACCAGAGATATTGGTGATTCATTTATTCAATATTAGGATTTTGAATCTCTTTAACATAAATAAGATGTTACGAAATAAGTCTATAGTCCATTCGTCAAATAAATTTCCAGAATTATTGGTCGTAATTTATTCGATATGAATGTCAAAGATAGATTCAACCGATGTCCAGACTCATTAGTCTCCCATCTTTTGCGCCTAAAGCTATTCTCTTCTCATTGGTAATCGCTCGTTCACCCTCAGAAATCATTATTAAATCATTACAGTTCAGAGAATGTCTCACTTTGAAGATATAAAACAGAAGTCAAAACAATCATCAATCAATCTACATTCCCAAATCTGATAATAGAGATCTGTGTTCGTAACCCGCTCTATTATTTCGAAATAATTTTTAAATTCTGAATCTATGTGGAATAGGTGGTTTGATTAAAAAATAAAGGGAATTTTCGTTTTTTGAAAAAATATTATTTATTTGTGTAATTTAATGTTGTTAACGTCAGAATAGTCCCCATTAGATATATTGCATTTGTGACAGCACTACTACTATTCTTCTAAATATTTCTATAACTCGATCTTTAGGATAGTCTTTAGATCTTTCGGCAATTCGCTATTAATGTCATCTATACCTCGAAAACGACAAAATTTTAAAGTCCTTTATAATTATTGAAATAAGAAAATGTCAACCCAAGCTTTTGCTGACGAATATCGAGATTGCGATATCAATGCAGTATTGTCTTTGACCAAAAACTACGAAGAAGCAACTAATTATGAACAGGTGCAACATCACGGTGCGAAAGCCATGATTTGCCTTTACACGAATCAGGGAGGTTTTTCGAAAAATATTCAAAATTTGAGATGTTTGTGATTCAGCTATTTTTCATAATGTTTTCCTTAATCTTTATCTACGTTTTCATCGGTTCTTGGGCGTCTGGGCCGTTTGTAATCTTCAACGTGTTCACGGCCATCCTATAATCGCTTAAAGCACTCGTTAACTCTAATTTTACTCATAACCATAGTGGTATGTTAACATTTCACACTATTTGATAAACTTCATTTTACATATAAAGCAAAACTTGAAACGGTTTCTTTAATTAATCTTTTTCGACAAATAAAAATCGCCTTACCTTAGCGGCTGCTACAATTAAAGTAAACTGCAAACAAAATTGCAAATTTTACCATGAACTAGGGACACATGTACCAACATTTTTTAAAAATGTTTGGAATATTGGACAATCAAAACGCCCAAAATGTATAAACTCCTGTTATTTTTTGATCAAACCACGCACGTACTCTGATGAAGAATTTCCAGCAAAGGGCCATGAGATCGTGCCAAAGTGGATTTAAAATTGAATCGAATTTTACTTGGTCAAGAAGCATATTAATTCTGATGGAAAATGGTACTTCCAAAATCATATCAACAAAGTGAATGAATGGATGTTGCTACTGACGTCGCTCATAAACTCGGAAATACTTGAGAGCGATGATTCGACGGAAAAGCTCAGATGACGTCATTCAGTCGATTTAGTGTTCCCGAAGAACAAATAAAAGGATTGTGTTTATTGTGGTCTCTCAGATTTTTCCAAAAGCTTTATTTCTGACGAACTTCAAAGATAAGCCGAATTATTTAATATTCCCATGCATCGCTGTTTGCATTCATTTTATTATAAACGGACGGTGTTGATATTCTCGTTCTTCTTAGCTAAAATGAATTAAAAGTTCGGAGATGTGTCTATGTAAATAGAATTTCACTAATGGCTTCAATCGGATGCAATGGGGAAAAAGAATTTTTACCCTCTTGAAAAAGTCTACTCTTAGTCATAGTTGATTAGGATCAATGCCCATTTTCTTTCATTGCAATTAATAGCATAGATTTGCAGTTCGTACGAAAATATTTATATTCCCCAAATCGACAAAAATTTATAGCTTTTAGTTAAATTTCATCGATCTGAAACAATGATAATATTATTTAGAGTTAATTTCTATCATAAATGAAGCAAATAAAGTAAAATACTAAATTATCAGACTGTTGCATAACATTTTCCAGCTAATTATGATATAATCATCTTTAATTGAATATGAAGTTGAATATGAAACAGAACATGGCGTCCGAATTATCTTTTGCTCGGGTTTTTATTAATCGCATGAAATGCGTTAATTTAATTTTTTTCTTTTTAATTTCAATACTTGCGTAAATACTTAAAAAGCTTAGGTATTGTTTTTTAATTAATGGAATATACAAAATTATATTTCATATTCACGTTAAATAATCAACTTGGAAGATAAATGAAATGCGCATGTACTCTTATTCTCACTTATGGGTTTATGAACTCCCAAACGCGTTGTACTCGTTATAAACCAGAGAACATACGATTTACTGAAAACAATTTTAACTTTAGATTAAATTACTTTAAATAAGATTATTTAAAATGAGAAGCTTCAAAACTTATAAATGGAAATTTTATGATTTTGAGCAATTGAAATTGTTACCTAAAAAGTATAGCGGAATCAATAAGGTTCATAAACACGAATAGCATAAATTAGAATGACTATAAATTTTATAAACTTCTTGGTTATTATATTTTTGTCGAGAACGAAAGATTTTCTAGATTTTAATCTCGGAAATATTCATTCACATGTATACAATACGGAGGCCACTTTGCGTGTTCTGAATACTTAGTACTTTGATTCTTACATCATCTACTATACTTTTTGTATAAAATTAATTTCAATTATCTAAATGAAAAGCACTTTGAGATTATATTTGACATTTTAAAAACATATGTATCGATTAAAGTTACCCTTAGTTATATAAGGGATTAACTACTATTATCGCTTGTACACACATTCTCAATCTAAAATTTTACCAATTCACTGCACATTTAACACTTCTAATTATAAGTTCGATTTGTTTTGGCCGCACTTGGTGGAAGGACATATTAAATGAAGAAAAGCACTTGGTGACTTGGCACAATTTATTATAAATTGTGGAAGTCACCAAGTGCTTTTCTTCATTTACTTCTAATTATGTTCATTTCTCCATTACCTCCCGATTTTTCATATCGTTCGTGTCATTATTCTTTTTAAGCACCGAATTCTGTTCCATCTTTTAGTGGGCATTTTTCCAGAATCTCTTCCTTCACATTCCTAACAGATTCTCAACACCATTTCTCCCCTTTGTCTCACAATTATCCTTTCACTGTCTTCACTTCTTTTCCGGAATCTCTTCCCCATTCTGCTCCAAAAGTTTTTCTTCTACTCACCACTTGTAAACATGGCTATCCTTCTATTGGATTCAATCCGACGCCTAAGGGAATATATGGCGATGTCCTGTCTTCTAAAAATGTATTCTCGTATCTTATATATATATATATATATATATATATATATATATATATATATATATATATATATATATATATATATATATATATATATATATGTCCATATTTGGTTTATTATATACATAATAATTCTTGTATAAATAACTGACATCATCTCATGCTACGAGATCGGAAGTATATATATATAAGGTGTTGTCCATAATATCAGTACAGGGCATTAAATCATGGTGAATCTGTACACGCACAATAAGAGACTGTGATACTTCCCTTTGATATAATAATGTTTCCCACAAAATGCGTCTTAAGTTAGTATAGTTTACTGTAAACGACACAGAATTCAATAATGATGAATTCAAAAAAATATGACTTTCAGACATAGAATACTAATGTTCTTCCCAATGAAATTAATGATTGAAGTGTAGCTATTGATAAAAATATTTTAAAAGGATATGTGAGAAAGAGTTGAAATATTTCAGAAGAACAATTTAACCAAATAATCAAAAACCATTATTATGTTGAAGTAAATTGAAAACTATCTAAAAATGCTTTTGTTGATCGATTTACCATAGGTTACTATTCTTTGATGAAAGGTCATACAAAATCAGATGCACACGATAAAAACTTTTTTTTTTCAAGTGAGTTCAGATACTTGCATCATTATTTACAGTCGTCCAGGTCTTCTTCGAAGCCACTTTTCCAACGGTAAAAAACGGTAACCATTTTATGAGAATCCTCGAATTTCTTCCCGCCCGTTATTCCGCCTTTTATAGCACGCACAATTGTTCTACTTTCTTTTATAGCCTATTCTAATCCTTTATAACAACCTTCAAAGAGGCGCGTGCTATCCGAAGGCAACGCATTTCTCTGTCAAATCCAATAGCTAAGTGGAGGCACATAACTGGCACCAAAATATTTCAGTCCCTCACCCGTCAGGTCAGAATTTTTTTCCCTCGACCCATTTCCTCGTAACTAAAACAGAGGGCTAAATAAGGAGGGATTTTATGTTGGAGATAATCTTCGCTCGATTCATTTTATGGGATGTCTTCGGTTTCGCTTGTTAAATACGATGCTCAAGTATTTTCACCAACAGGTGAGGCGTTATTTCAAGTTTAGGATCTTCATTCGGTTGCATTAGTCACTTTGAACTATTATTGATGAAGTAATTTCTGATCCAAAGCATTAAAAGATGTGGAAACCACGGATGGAAAGACCGTAAAAACATATTTCAAAGCATAGCTGTTCGCTATTTCTCGAAGCCACTCATTTTGTCATTGCAGAACACGAGAGAATGGAAAGCACCAAATAACGAGCGATGCACACCTGAGGAGTGGAACACCTGAGCGGATATCTCTACGATGTGCCCCAGCTAATGTTATTGAACTATTGCAATTTTTGACTTAAGAATTGATGCACCAAATGGAAACTTTTCTAATTTGCTTATTGAGAAACGCTGATACTACACCGAGTGTTGCCTTAAATTTTTATCTTGCGATTTTTCTTAAAAAAAAATCTTTTAATATTCATTATTTACTTTACTCTGCTCGATATAATTAGCAATTTACAATCTGTAAAGTAACTTTTGTTAGATTCACTTTAATGGACGAATTTCACATTAACGATAAAAGACGTTATAATGGTAAGTTCTCAAATTATCAATCGTAGAAGTCCTTTATCTGAACAACCCTAAGATGAAACTAGAGTACACTCCTTTTAAAGTCGTGAGAAAAAAGTCGACCAAAGATTGATGGAAGCGTTTTGTTAACAGTTTAAGAGTCCAACGGACCTTCGAAAAGAAAAAAGAGAGAAACGTATCTACGGCTAGAAATGGAGCCATTGAAAGAGTCGATCAATCATTGGAGGACAAACTCCGATGACTCCCTATCATCTCTTCTTTCCGAAGTATAATCGATCTCAGTTTTTGGCGGATGTTTAATTCAGATCATGGCTCCAGAGGATGTCCACGAATACTTTTTTTTTCACCTCCATGATGTCGGATTTTATGGAACGCTTCTTGATTTCGTATCGATTTTTTCTCCTCGGGTTTCGCTCCAAAACTTGCCCCATTTGACGCCATCTGTCAATCTTATGACAGATTTCGTTCACACGCCACTCAACAAGTGCTTGCAAATGTTTCCCTTGGAGACAATTCACTATTAAAAGAATAAAAAAATGAAACTATAACTGTAATGCTAGATTATAACCTTTTTTGATTTTATATATCTCATATTTCCATCCCTTTTTTATTACTGCACTCTAACGAATAATCTGAAGGAATGTATGGTTTTAGTCTTACCGTATTAATGGCACAATCAAAAGTTTACTTCATTCTCATCGATATTTTAATTGTCGATTATTATAATTTACAAATTTATTGAAATTTAATTTTGATAATAAGAAGAAATAGAAAATCACGCCAACTTTCTGTAATTGCTGTTCAACGAAATCGGGTATTGAAATGTAGACATTAAATGATTGATATGTTTATACGAAAATATGCAAATGAAAGCAGTGAATGATAGAATGACCAGAATCAGGTTGATGTGATAGTAGTTGGTACAAATTCTCTAACCAAATGATGCAAAAAAGGTCCAATGATGATAAGAAGCATTGCTCTTCGAACAAATCAGACCGTGCGTGGCAGCGGTAACTGCATATGTGCGTTCGAAAGCATATGCAGTGTCAACTCCTTAAGAAGTTTTTTTTCTAAGCAAAAAGGCGTTTTCATTGGCGTGAAAATATTGCTTGAGGTTATGGTTAAATAAATTGCAAGGAAGTGTCATCGCACAATTCGTAAGGTTAATCGAATTTGAGCTCTCATTTTCTGAAGCAACAATTGGAAATGGAACGTCATTGACACAAACTGTTAAATAATATATGCCTTTCTATTTTGGAAATTTCCTTAGCCTAGAAAGTTTGGCTCTCAATTTCTTTAACAGTGAAGTTATTCACATTTTACTTATTACTGTAATATTTCTTCGATTCAAATATTAATTTTACCTTTTTTCTCTAATTTTATTCATTACTCTGTCAACTAAAACCGATTCCTAATTAATAATTACAGCATTTTGTATACATTCTCTCTAATACTGATTTTGCAGATTTAAAATTGATCAGACTTAGAAATCGCTGTAAAATCGGCATTGGAGTACTTAAGAAACCAAAGCCACATCAAATGTAGACACTCGATCGTACTACGAATCCTTAAATCAATTCCTTGCAGATCCTTTTCAAGAAAGAGCCAAAACTCAAACAATGGTCTTGGAGTGATGTTCGCTTTTCGGAAAACGATTTCTGGGAAGGAATGAAAGAGTGGGCCGTGTGATCGTCTTTTTTCTTCGGAAAAAACCGTACTCAGAATTTCCAGTCACGAGCAGCATGAAAATGGCTGTCAATCAGAGACTGATGAAGTTGTTCCGAAGAACGGCTGTCTAATTATGTCACGAATCCCTTGTGAATTGGATGGCGTCTGAAAAGGGTCCAAACAAACAATTGTATTGTTGACAGAGGGTGTTGCTTCCATCTGTCATGTTTGGTATGTTGCTATTTAGCTTCTATTGGAACGAATTCGGAGGGACTTTATATGATTAAATTAGCCGAATGATTGTCATAAAATCTTACGTAGAATAGGTAGAATCATTGAGTGGTTAAAGACGTTCCAATCTAATGGTTTCCAATAATCTTCAATATAGCAAATAATAGCTAACTTTATTAGTCTTGTGGTATTATGAGGCATGATTTGTAAATCTTTCCGGACCTGAATTATACAACATTTAATTGAATAATATGAGTATAAAGTGTTATTAAATATCCTATGGATTCCAGTTTTTCATTATAATACACCTTTAAAGATACATCAAAGAATTATTACTACTATTATTTAAAAATGTTAAGTTTTTTTAATTGAAACTTAATATAATAGATTTCTTTTTCTTATGAAAATGAAAAATTTTTAAGATTTAATGGAAATTATTTAGAAAACAGTTTTGAATTTGGTTAATCCATATTAATCATCGGGAACCGGGAGTATCTCGATGGATACTAATGGCGTCCGGGTAATTAGAGCGCCGCCATCGGCCCGAACATGAACCTCTTAGCCGATGTCTCCCTATTATTGCGTCAGATTGCGCTCGCGTTGAACACGCGCCATTCGCAGTTAAGTGGCCACCGTCATTCCTACACTCATTACGTCTGCTCTTTTTATCGTTTCAAAAAGAGAATTCACAGGATATTTAAATGGTAGATTTCTTAAAAATATTAGTTTTCTTTAACCAAATTACATCGTTTTATCGTTGTTTTAAAAATGATGGATTTTATAGTTTTCGAGATATTTCCCATCTTAATTATAAATACATCAAATTGTCTTCTCTGAAATATTTTGCATATTTGACTGTTCTAAATTACACTGAAATGGTTATTAATTAACCGAAAAGGAAATTAATCAAATTTGATTAGTGTACAATTTTTGAAAAACCTTCATGAATAATGTAGATGGAAGGTTAAAATTTTCAATCAAATTGCTCCCTCTATGGAGAAATTTTTTTACGCACTGAAATTAAAAGTTGAAAGTATGTATGGAAATACTTATTTTGTAGCTTTAGAACATTTTTGATCCAAATAGTAAATAACTATTATATCTAAAATGAAACTCCCTTCAATTCTTTAATTTGACCTAAAATTTTTTCGCACAACACTGAAATATATAATAAGATGATATACTAAATTACATTGTTAGCAATATTCTTTCAATAATAGAGATTAAGAGAATTGTCGTGTTTGGGTGCACTCATTACCATAAATAAGTATTTGTTAATGGAGGGATTAGTCGATTTATTGAAGCCAATTCCGCTCAGACAATGCATTGATCAGAAGATGCAGACTCCATTAGCGGCCGTTGGACCGATTGGGATTAGCCGCGATCATGGAGTAAAATGGACGGACGCCCATTACCATATCAGACGAGAATCACGGGGATCCAATCAATGAGACAGATATGATTCCACTGTAAGAGCTACTGAATTAACAACATCTGCTGTTCTTAGAAGTAATAGTAAATCCATTTTGGAAGCAGAATTTTCTCTTTCTTCAGATTCCAAAGGGCCTTTTTAAAAGATCGCAACTGATCATTAATCATAGAATAAGGAAAGTAGGTTTACCCTTCAAATTTGACGAATCTTCAGCGGTGCATTCAAAAAATGAGTAGTTGCTCTAAAATTATTAAAAAGTTAACGTTCTTAGTTTTTAAAGGAGGTAAGAACAAAAAGTCATAAATGGAGTGATCAATCGAAAGGTATTTAGTCAAGCAACTGAGTGTGAGTGGAGTAATTTACAATGAATTAGTGAATTACACACCCAATAATGAGAATGAAAATCATTGGAAAATTATCTAATAGCGTCGAAATCGGATATTTATTACGCATATCATTTCTCTAATTAAATCATTCTTCGTATGCAATTAGTATTTTCAAATATTTCAATGGAAATACTAAGGCGGTCATATAAGGGTCGAGCAGTTGAACTGTATTTCGGTATTTTTTGCGGATATTTTAAATTACTTACCGATGAAAAAGTCGCGTCTTGAGAAGCAATGGATTGATGAAAGCACAACTTCACAACATCGGTGACGTCATCTGAAAACGAAACGAATTTCCTTGAATACGAAAACATATTTTGTTATTTTAAATTCCAACCGCTCAATACTATACAATATATTAAGGAAGTAAATTTGCTGGATTAGTAATTCGACAAAATAAATAAATAAACCTACAGTTGAGTCGTGAAATTATAATTAATCCAATTAAATATGTATCCAATACAATAATGTAGATTTATAATTATGTAGATCTACTTTTATCTAAGAAAAAATTTCTTTTATGTATATTATTAATAATAATTCAATATAAAAGATCAAAATTATTTCAATAAATTTATATTTATCAAGATTTTTTTCTCTCTTATTCGATGAGAAAACATTCATAAGAAAAAAAGGGATTTCGTGAGAATCGGTTGGTAAAATCCCACAAGATTTGATATCGCAATGGAGATTAGATCCCCATTAGTTAAAAGCGAAACCAAATACTGGTAAGAACAATTCGATAACAAATGAACTCTTAAAAAGACAGAATCCTCTCAATCAGTAATTTTAGAATTAAAATAAACTGATTTAAACGACGGATGAGAGAATGTTAAATTTATATTCAAATATATATTACGTACATTATATTCACATCTCCAAGGAGATGAATAAGAAAAAACTCTAATGAGATCGATTCCAATGCTTTAAGATCTGGAAAACTATCACATTAATGAGTGATTGTAACAGATTGGAACTAGCGGAGATTTACTACTTCCATTAGTAATATTCATTTCAGAAGTTGTCAGAAATACACCATTTATACTATGTGAATGCTTTGACGTGGAGAAAATTACATTTGTGCAAAGTACATGATACTTATTTTTAGTGCATCGTTTGGAATGTTTAATTATATTATATCACAGTACATTTTACCTTAAAAATAAGAAAGTAAATTAACAAAAATCGCTTCAGATATGCACTTCGTCTTACTTTGGCTGTTTCAAGAAAAATATCCAGAAAAACCCTAAAAAAGATATTATTAACTATATATGTAAATTAGTTGTAAGAATTCCTTGAATAAAGTTTTAAAATAATGAGAGTATACAAATGAATCCGAAGTTGGACTATTACGTTCTAGGGTTTCATCAAAACGAATACTAATTTACGGAACAGCAAAATTAGAAAACATCGCTGAAAAATTCGATCGTTTTATAAACGTAAAATTTGTTAAATTATAACAGAAAAATATGTTAGAAAAACGCAAAAACCTTCCAAATAAAGAAAAGTAACTTCTTTCGAAAATATTCGAAAGAACTGTAATCGTATTCTGGGAACTGAATCAAACATGAAAGAAAAAATATATTTGCGACGATAGATACAAACTTAACATCGATTCATTTTTATATAATTTATTTTAATTTTATAGGATCTCTCTGGAAACGATGAAACGAGAAAAATCCAAACATAGGAGATAAAAAACAACCCTCTTAAAATTTCGACATTAATAAGGTTAAAAGACCCACAACCCAATTGAAAGGATTCCCAAAAACGGTAATGCTTTCTGAGACGCTGCTAGAATGAATATCTGCTATCAAAATTACAAAATTTAAGTTGAAAATGGACTCCTTAAACCCTAAGAGATCGAAACGTAAAAACCAAATGAATATTTCTCACAAAAACAGGAAGCTACGTAAAGATAAAACCGCTGCAAGATTTGATGGATCAGGAGACCCTCGGAGGAGCGTGCCCACGCATCCAGACGAAGAAATAGGACGAACGGGATGACACAACAAGTGCCTCACCTGTTGATTCTCGCGTCGTCCGCAATCCCGCCGAGTGGCGCTCGAGTCAGAGACGAACTCTTTTGGGAGGGGCGAGGTTGCACATCTGCATGAATATCGCCTTGTTCCGAGCGTCCCTCGTGCGTCGCGACGCCCTTCCGACGCTCGTGCGTTAGATGCGATGCGAAAAAAGCTGCCGTTCGATTTTGAACGGCGCGGCAATGCCCTCTGGTGAGTAAACAGAATGAATTGCTCTCTCAAATATGATTTGCTCTTATTAAGAAGGTGTGGGTTCTGGAGCCTCCTTTTTTCAATCTCGGATTTATTGCTACGCGCCTTTTGGAGCGAGTTTTACTTGTTAAGGCTCCTCTTATTTGCCTTGTAATTGAAGTCTCCTCAGATGTCTCTAAATGCCCTCTTCAAATCCGGTTGCTTAGAAAGGTCTACGCGATTATTTATTCTTTCTTAGTCTTTCGTAGAATAACGCCATTGCTAGTAATGCTCATTGGGCATTCCATTTGAGCATTACGAGGGAAAATCTAAACCTCATCTATAAACTTTCTAATTATTGCAGACATTTCTTGAATGAAAAATTTAAATAAATTTTCTTTTGTAATTAAATTCGCTGGAATCGAAACCCCCGACTTACGATAGCTGTTAGAGATATGTTAAAGTTGAATTACTAACATTATAATTGCTTAATAAAGTTCGATAGAATAAAATCAAAAACTGAATTCGTGTAATCCCTGTTTTTCTTTTAGTCACTTTAAACATCACGATCGATAAAATTTAATTTGTTTAATTTATACTAAAAGAGTAAGGTATATCGAATTTCAGGCATAGACTATAACATCAGCTAAATATATCGCACGAGATTTCATTTTAAACATCCACAAGTATCTGAGTGGAAAAATAATAACTAGATATGCTATAAGGGATAATACATTTTAAAAGAAATGAAACCATTTTTTTATATTCTACTTAAACGAATTTCAGATCGGAAGTTGACAAATGTCTCTGAGATACAATATATTAAGTATATGACGTAATCCATACCTTAATCGTAATTGCCACCAAATATAATTTTCTAGAATTCATCTATTAGATTTTTGTATATGAATACGAAGGAATAAGGAACAAAAATTCCTAAATTACTGAGTTCTTCATAGAAAGGGAACTATGCAACTGTTAAACGTGGATGTGAAAATTATCTCAAATATCATTACTTTTGAAAAGTCAACCCTAATTTTTCTATTACCTAATCTTAATTCAAAAATTCTATGATATCAATAACATACTTCAGTTGATTTTTTCTAACCTCTTATCTACTCATAATAATAACATCTCTTTCTGAAGTAGAAATCTTTCGTTGCTGGTAAGGATTTGGAATTTTCTATCTTTTAAATTTCCTTAAAACTTTTTTTAATACAACGGAAAATTAAACGCTAAAGTTGTTCAATATAACAATTATTCAAGCATTTTCAGATTTCCATAGTTTTCCCGAAAAAGAGAAATTTAGGTAGAGTGCAACATAATGAAAATATATATATAACCATCTACGAAAACGGTGTTTATAGAAATTTATACCGTAAATTACTTCTAAAATCCTCCATTTCTATTCGTCAATCTCTACACACAATTCACCATGAAGACCTTTCGATCGCCTTATTTACAAATTGTCAAAAAAGATTTTACGTGATTCAATACATTAAACTATTAGAATTGGTATTCAAGGTAAGTAAAACTAAAATATTTCATTAAAATTAAATATTATCTCTTAATGATTTTTATTTAATGTAAATTTTCTTTCTTTCAAAACTTGGAATCTGCATTTGCGGTTATATAAGGGCATACAAGGACACAAACTAAGCTTAAGAGTTCAGTTAATTTACCATAGGAATTCCACTAAAAATAGATAAAATGCATTCGAATCTGTTCTCTTCTAAGAACATCTGCGACTTGACTAAAAATAACCGCTCGCGCGATAACTAATTTATAAGCAAAATAAATCTGCAAGGGACAGAGTAAACATATGCGCGCACCAATGGGATAAAATTAAAAAGAAAAGGTTCTTGAGCAGTATTTCTCCAAGAAGGGTGGGGCGTCCGATAAAATTCTCGACTTGAGGAAAAAAAATGACTCTCGTTTCCGGTCCCGCCTTCGCCACGCGTCGTTCAATTTAAAATTGATTTCGGACAATTGAAGGCGTCGATGCGAGCAAAAACCATTTCACACAACTGCAATAAGAATACTTTTAATAGTATTTAGAAAATATTGAAACTGATTCTACACAATATTACTCCTTTTACAGCCTCACACGCGTATGCAATCCGCAGTTCATTGGCTCTTTGCAAATGAGGAGTGCTAATGGAGGAAAAGTTCTTTTTTCCCCTATGTCTTCCTATGGCACGTTCTCGTTGAACTTCATGACGTCTTTCTCAATTCCTTTCCTGATGGCCTTGCTCACTTTCAATGCCATCTTTACCGTCTCTGGCTTCTTAAATTCTTTTCTGCGATTCATCGTTGATATTTGTATATCTAGGTTCGCTCGCTACTTCTTCTGAAGCTTTCATTACTGCATGACCTTTGCCTAAATTTCTTTTCCCTTCGAATATTATCCCGAATTTCAGCGAAAATTACTTCCATATTAAATCTAACTCCTAAGAAGAAGTAATTTTAGGCATAGTTATGCATTTCTTTAGCTTTCCATTGTTGTCGTTTTGTATTGCATCGCACTCGATGACAATTCACAATTTATTTACAAATATTTGGACTATTTTTATTCTGTTCGCGACTGTCCATTTCTTCGACATTTCAGTGCATTAGAACATATTACAAACTCTGCTAATAGTTCATTTATTTAATGTCCAATTTCATATTATTATCATTTTTCTCTCTTGTTTCTACGGGTGTCATGTTTTGATTTTGTAGCGGTGTGCCTCCTCATCTGTGTCCAGTGGCAGCTTTTCCTCTGATTCCTCCACCGAAGGAGTATGCACCTGTATAATCTGAACAGAGTGATACTTATTAATCCTCAGTATAAGTTTGCATATAAACTCGTTCTCCTCTTTTTTTCTTCTCTCTTTTTGGAATCTCCAAGTCTTCAATAGGATCTCCTTTTGATTTTTTCTCCCATTTGATATCTTCTATTTCGCTCCTCTTCCAACGAATCGTAATACTTTTCTTCAAGACGGACCTCTGCGATGTCATCATCTCCATCAAACGATGCTTTTAAGTCCACATAAACGTCCATAGCATGGAATGGATTGTAAAAGTTCATCTAGGAATCCTCTTGCAGTTAGCAAAATAACGATTTCATTATTTGAGTGGAGATATTTTTCAGGCCCATGAAACTGCAGGGGAAGGTCTTCTGCCAATATATCATAGCTGAACTGTTATACAGAAGTGGATATTAAATGGAAACATACGAACACTGTGGAAAATGTAAAGAAATATTGTATTCTGTTCCCACTGCAACGAGTGACAAAAAAATGCAACGCGTGGATGAGGGAGATGACAGTCATCATTGAGGTGTTGGGATAAAGAAGATGCACGCAGCAGTAGCTATGCACCGAATACCAAGAGATATTGAATATTATACTACTCGAAAGTGGAATGCGACAATGCGAAAGATGGTTCTGCAATTGAGCAGCTTTTTGCCGAGAAACCGTTTCACAAGAGATTGACGGAGTAACTCGCGCCATTTACGTAGTGAATTCATCCATTTTTAAACTTTCATCTCGAACGTATAGAAAGTGCGTTGAATTTCCTAAGAATCCGATTTAGGAAATCGGCTTATTTTCGCTTCCGACGCGGACTATAAAAGGAGGGAGTTTGTTGCAAATATTAGGACAGCAAATGATTCTATTGATTGATCATTACGAAGGTGTGATCTCTATTTTGATAAGTAATCCGTGATTGCTTAAGTTCCACATTCATGCAATTTTGATGGTGGATGAGTAAATTCAAATTAAATTAATATATAAAAAACAATAACACTGTTTAATACTTATAAATAAAATCAAAAGTATATTTGGTCGGACTGATACCAGTAAGATGTAGATTTAAATTCACCATAGATAATTCCTGTTCTATTCTTGTACCATCATTACATTTTGTCTAAAAACTTGAATCGCATTTTATGTTATATTTGTCCTTTGAAAATAAAACCCCATAGAAGTTACAAAAGGACTGACGTTTTTGAATAATTTAGATATTCCCAAAGACAATATTTCGAGTAAAAAGAAAGTTTTATAGTGGTTCGACCAGACAGTATGGCTTACGCGGATATAAATAAACTGCCATAAGAGTTAGTTTCGGATAAATATGAATAACGCTCTACGAATCTCGAGTATAAAAGTAATGACATCTAATAATCGAAACACAAGCCTAAGTTTTATTCAAGACATCGACTCATAATAACCATTGAATAAAAAAAAAAACAATATTAATCTCAATTTCATTTGCGACAAGTTCTTCGTAACATAAGAAACAAAAAAGTGTAAGGCGATGTTTAATTTGGATTGCACGATCAATTTTTTCGAAGGTTACGAACTGCTTAAAGTATTTTGTACTAAGATATGGTTACTCTAAAAGTAATCTCATTAAACATTTATGTATTCAGAAGATACAAAGAACAATCTAATGAAAAATTGCATTTTATGTTGGATGAGAGCAATGACCGTTTTATAAATGGTCACAGAAAACGTAGGCATTCGTTTAATTTTCGCTTTTCAGTTTAGTTTTTTCATTATAAAATCTTAAAACTTTCACAAATGTAGAAATGGCCTTAAACCAATCATCATTAATTCAATGAATAATACCTAAATTAACCATTTATTGACTTATTACATTAAAACGTTTTATGTAATTTTGAAACGACAATAGAACATGATTAATGAATTAGAATATAATGTGACTAATAATATCCATCTCTTCAAAGGCGAAAAGAAAATAATTTGGATGTATTTTTATTTTATTAGGATGTGATGATACTAATAAAGAAATTAATAAATATATCAATAGTCGAAGAGAAGATTGATTTCAATCAGTATTAATATTATTGATGATTGTTCGATTCCTTTTGATCATTGAAAATAGAGTAATCATTTCACAGATATATTTAAATACGTCAATTTGTGGTTATGAAGAGTAAATACTTTGATGAAAATATGGAATAGAGGCTATTTGAGAAACTTAATTAACCCCTCAAATTGAAGACTCCATTTCCAATGGAATTAAAGTTTAACAGTGGTCACACTAATTTGATTTATTTTCACTTGTTAAGGATTCCTTATTATATGTACTTTTGAAAGATTAATTTTAAAAACGACTTTTCATGCATTTTAGAATTTTCTCATAAAAGGTAATCCACTGATAATCAGATCCATCCGCTCATCTATACGGAGAGTGATGGATTTATTTTTAAAATCTTTTCCAGATACATCAATATCATTATTAAATTGAACGCTCCTTTGAAGGAAAATATGTATATGATAAGAAAGTGGTTTCAAAATCAACGAATTGGAAGCCGTGAGCTGGTACTATTCTTTTTATTCATTTCTCAACCACAAAATGTGAATTTGTTTCAGGTTTTTATAGCTGTTTGATTTCCAGAATTTGAGTTCTCGCCCTTTCTTATCGAGGTGCTTAGATAATGATACTTTTATCATCCGAGAGTGTGTGAATACTTCATCCGATAATTTCAAAAAGGAAACTGCCATGGTAACAGCAGTAATGCAGCATTTGTCAGAGTGGTGAAATTTGAGCGCAGGGTGATTGACCCAAGAGATCTTTTGTGCTGGACACCTGGAACGCCTTCATATACTTCTTCCAAATGTGGACGCACTTGTGTGGCCATTGTATCATTCCTCCGAGAATTTCTCACGGATTACCGAGTTTCTTTCGATTCTTGTTAAATATTACTATTTCATGAAGCTTTATTTCCTTACCCTCCATTTTAATCTAAATTAGATTTTCTACAATGTTATGACATCAATCATGTTGGCTAAATATTGCCGAGTTGCAAAATTCGTAAAAATTATTTGATTCATAAAGATTTCTTTAAAACCGTTTCCTATGGTTAAGAAAACTTTATTTAGGATATCATTAAAGTAAGATATTACTGAAACTAAGAAAATATATATTGTAAAATTTGCTTTCTTCAATAGTTAAAGATGAAGTATAATAATATTATTGTAAAATATTCGACTAAAATGGACTAAGAAGTAAAAAGTTAAGGAGAATAGAATATTGTTAAATCGATAAATGATGCACAGCGGATACTACATTGTCGAGCATTTTCGTGCAAATATTATCCAATATCACAAATTGAAGGGCACCGCGTTGAGTTTGGGAGCAGAGCTTCTCCCGAAGCGCAGCAATTGAGAAAAGTTCCCTCTCTTCTTTGGAAAATTTATAGAAATGCATTTCAACAAAAAACCGTCGAATAGTTTTGATAACGGATTAAAAATCGATATTTATAAAGAAACTTATTGAAGCTTAAACAATTAAATTTATCGCCTTAATTGTTTCGAACTAGATAACCTTTTTATCATCGGAAAGTATATTTGAAAATCACAGGCTCCCTTCAATAATAATTAAGCCTATTTTGTGAATCGAAATGTATCATTAATTTGAATCTGAGGACAGCAAATAATCCAAAGGATATAGAGAATTTCAACTTCGTTTGGAATTGTATGTAGCGGTGTATTAATTCAGTGGATTGGATGAAAATATGCCAATCACTGTAGAAGAGTGGATAACACAGATTATGCAAACTGTTTGATATTGAAAATACGGAAAAATATGCATTAAAAAATTGGAAAAAGTATTTTATATTAATATTCCATTCCATGTGTCCACTCCATGTGCCCTGGCCCGCCAACGCAACGTGTGCAAATCCTTCTGATAAAGACAAAGAAGAATAGAATTCTATCACCTGTATCTATTTGTATTTGTATATGTGTTGCTCAAATTGTGTCCATGACACGTGGAATGTAAATTTTTCAAAATAATAATTATTTGACGAAAATCTGAATTAGTGATTTATTATAACAGAAAAAATCTAATTAAAACTGTTAATTAAATCCTTCTCATTATTTATCGAGTTGGATAGTTGTTCATTCTATTGAAAATTCTTATACTTAGCAATTCAATTGATTGATACAGAATGAATTTAATTTTTATGAAATCTGAACACCTCTTCCATTCCAAAAATAGTAGAGCCGATTTGTTATATGATGGACTCAAATGTCCTTTTTACTACAATTTGGAGTACTTTCCACACCACCTGGAAGCAAGTGGCCATAAAACAAAAGAAAGGATGAATGGCATTCGTATTGAGTATATTTTGAGCATTACCTTTAAGGTAAAATATCTCTTGGTTATCCTCAACGTTCTTCAAATATCTCTTTAGCAACTTTTAGAAAGAAACGACATTTTTTCATTCATAAAATCTTTTACGATATCAACACATTTCAAAAACGATAAATGCAGATATTTCAAATTTCTTTCGGCGACTTAAAGATCGTCAATCGAATCTTTTTTTTAAACTGTCGGAATGTTTCACATCGGATTCCAAAGAAGCGGGATTCAAGCAATTGAACGGCATCATCGGAAAATTACATAAAAACAAGTGAATGCAAACAAAAGAAATACGCCGCAAACAGAGTTTGAATGGGTTGGCGTTAATGAGAGTTCAGTTGTAAAGTTTGTTTGTTGACGCGAGTTTACGATTCAGAGGTCATGGGAAAGTGTAGAAGGCATCTTGGTTTTTATATTCCCGCCATTGTTTTGTTTATAGCTCGACTGTGCAAACCCCACCTGTGCACTTTCTCTCGATGGAACAAATTGTCGGCAACTTTTGAGGAAGAATTTTTTATCATCTGTGACAAAAATAGCGTTTGCCGATGGATATCATGTAGAAATAACTTCCTTTTTTTCTAAATTCATAAGCTGAGATTGGGAAACCAGAATAAATGGAAGCACCTGCAATAGTCACTTTCACCTGATGGGTACTCGTCTCATTGTAATCATACATTCATCGATAAGAAGACTATTGTCAATAAAGTATCGAGGTTAACTACTAATAAACGTCAAAGTAGTAGAACATAAATACTAACACTCTGTAGTATTGATAGAAATGTATATAATAACAATTTCTACGTTCTTCAATGTTTTTGGAGAAGAGAAATCATGTGGGAATGAGTCTCATCTTGATGTATCACAGTTAATGATTGTGCGTAAGATTTTTATTTGGGTGAATATTTACGAATGACGTAGAAGAGCTATGAAATCAAATTATAAAATATATTTATTTTGTGAAATTAAAATAATTTTGTTTCAATAGGTCTGACTGGGAAGTTTTTCATCGACCTTTATGTTGATGACATTATATCTCGTAAAAGCATATTTATTTATATTTTGAGAAAACCTATTTTTTTGGATTAATATATTTTGACTTTCTTATCGCTGTATCCTTTGTATCTTTTTTTTCTTTCAAGTGTGTTTATCTGTTTCAAACCTTTTCAACTTCGTTTTTCATGATTCTTTCTTATATTTGTCATAAAACTGAGAACATACTTGGGTTCTCGTCTATTTCAAATGACTCCCTTCCAATCTGGTGCGAGGACCCTCGACTTAAGGGCGCGAGCTAAAGGAAGAATTCGCAGAGAAACAAAACAATGCAGACGCGCGCATCCGAACGTCGCTCCTCGAGAAGAACAAATGAATCGAGAAAAGGGCAAACACACGGCAAATGCCTCTCTTCTTTGGAAGTGATGAAGAAAAAGGAGGGGACTGAAATATGGGTACACTTTGTGATTGAACTCATTAACGCGTCTTACAATGATTAGATATTTTTATTCTTGGCACAAAAATGGGAAACTTCGTATGCGGCTATCACTATGCGGCTATATGCACTATCTACCTTACAGCAAGTCTGATGTTGAAAATAAATCTTCAAAGTATGAATAACATTGTATTAAATGCATTAAGCGAACCTAAAATGTATATATATTGGAGGAACAAACATTTCCGACCAAAAATCGTGGAACTCCAAGGCATGGTTTTACTAGAACCTTAAGTATATACGTTTTTCTGCCGAATTTCTGATAAAAGAAGCGTTTTTTGTTCAGTTTGAAGTAAATTTTCATGTATAGAAAGAGTAAGGTGTTCAACAGTTCTAAAGGATATACATATAGGTATTATTCGAGTCTATCTTTACATAGGATCCATTTTTAATAATAAAATATAAGCATACTCTGTAGCGATATATGTATTTTGGATAATTATCGCTGTATTTCTTTAACGCTCATTTTCTTTAGTCTCTCTGAATTGCCAAATGCTTTTCCTTTGCCACATTCCTTTTATATTAACAACTTTCGAATTCGATCTTATTTTTTAATTCCTTGGATTTTAGAATCAAATCCATTGAATTTTTAATTTTTCATTATCTTGGAGTATTATAATTTCCATTCTTCTGATACTCGACATTTTAAGGTCCATAAATGAAGCAATCACTTAAATTATCTTTCAAAAGAGGATTTGATATACGGTTACATTGAAATCGGGAGTAATTGTTTCTTTTTTGTTCGTTAGATAAAAAAGGAATGCAAAAACAAAAGAGAGGTTGGCACACGCACTGTCCTTATTTATCACCAGCCTCTTATTAAAGCAGCTCCAAATTATCGGCTCTGTCACTTTAATCTTTACAACTTCCCGTCCTCCATTAGCGGCAGGGGTCTACACGATTCATTTCCCTTCACATTCTCCGTGAACACTCTTCGATACAATTAGCGAGCTAAATTTATTTTTCTCTCTAATTATTTATGCTTCTATTAAGAACAATGAGAGTATAGATATAGTGACATAAGTGAAAGCGGTTCCATCAAATATGCTGAAACATCGTTTTCGGATATTATATCACAATTATGGTGTTTTAATAGAATTAGCTCAGTTCTTCTGGAAATGGTGAAATATCTTATTAGTATTTTGCCATTAAATTACCATCATTATTTATTACTTAATTATTTTCCCTTTTCTTATGGAACTTTGAATCTTACCTATTGATTTCCCTTATTTCCTTACTCTTACCTTATTCTTTTATACAAAGAGATGGACCTTTATTTTGCATCATTCACATGTGTATTTATGATCCGATGTAATTTGCCTTTATGGCTGTTTTTTGATCGATTAATTATAAATAATATTGATATTTACATCATTTTTATGCACTCATTATTCGATCTAAAATCATATTATCTTTCAACTACGTAAAAACATTCAATGATTGTCCTTGATTATCTTCGCAACTTACTTTACCTCATAAATATTGATATTATAAATAAGTAAATGCTGCGTCCCATCATTTTTCCTTACTTTTGAGTCTTTTTCGTGGTATTCTTTATTGTCAAATATCTCATATTTCCATTGATAGTTGAAACTTCTAACTTCAGAAATCGGAATCAAAATTCAGAACTCAAGTTGGTTGAGTCGATACTATAATAGTTGTATTAATAGAAAGATCACGAATCCTTCATTATAGATGCAACTAACGTTGAGGTAATTTGTCGAACTAAGACTGTATCATGATTTAAGGCAGTTAATGATGTACTTTTTCCTGAAATGAATGTGGTCTGAGAAAAACAACTTTCCACCGAATTTCGTCATTTAATAGCGGTATGTACTGCATACTTATTTTTTCGAGCATGATCCATCGCTGACGGCAATATAATGGAAAGATACGGTATTAGTAATGGAAACGCGTTTGTCTGCATTCTATTGCTCTTTTTCATTGACGGTCCTTTGAAGTGACGTGATTCATTCGAAGCGTGTCGTGTGGCGTGACTCAGGTCAGTAATAATTTTTACGTGAAGATACACCCTGCCATTGGAGCAATTCATATGAATACATCTTGTTACTTATTCTTACGCAGTCATTTGTTTTTTCTATAATTCGAGTATAATATCATTTATAATTTGAATGATCATGGACTTCCGTACTTCATGCTTCTTTTCCAATTTGTAGACGATATTTCTGCTCCTATTTCTATAAAAATACTGTAAGCACGATTTTTGCATTATTATTCAATTTAAGATGCCTCAATTTTCCTTTAACATTTAATTTCAGCTCAGTTAATGTTTGATAAATGTACTTCGAGTTGTTTTGTCTCCATCCTTTTGCATTCCTGAAAGAAAAGAAAGCTTTCAAAAATATCTCTCATTTTTCTTTCATGTTCTTAATCCTCCTTTTTCAAACCGGAATACATTAAACGGTGTATTCTAAAGATGTATACATATGTTTATATAGATATATAACAACAGAATATTTTAATCATCGATATTAAGGAGCGGTCTATCAAAAATGTCAAAGAAATATCCAAAACCTAAAAATCAATGGACAGAATGGCGGTTTTACACAACAAGCGATGTTCACCAATGAATCATCGAAAAAGTAATTGGGCTAACTTCATACAAATAGGTATATGTTTTACATATGAATATACGAACTCTTAGAAACTTTAGTGGAAAGAGAATACACTTATGATCATCCAAATCATGCAATTCTACTGCCTTTTATGTTTACATCGTTTTTCCATTACAGAAAGATCTTCCTCAACGTCTCGGTAGATTCAGTTTCGTTTATTTTCACAGTAGATTAAAATATTGTTTTAATTTATTTCACATTAATTAGTAACAAAATATTGATTTCTAATTATGAATGAAAATTATTGACAGGTTTAGATGAATCTCTTCTTAGGAGGGAAACTTCGCAAATCGGTGAAAATGGGTGTGCGAGTTAGAAATTTCAGTTCTTACACATTACTAAGTCAAAATATAGGTTAATATCCGAATTTTTTCTATCTTTATTGAGCATTATAATGGCTATAAACATGAAACACTGAAAATTAATCAAGATTCAATTCATACATAAGACTACAGGTTACTGAATATAAATTTAAATACGAACATGTTACATTCAAAAATAAAATTTCCATCGATACTGATTTCCTTTTGTTCTATATTCACTGGCCTGATTTTCACTCCCATTTTCAAAATATTTGAATCTTTCCATTTTTTATTTCTTTGGAGGGTCATCTAGAGAAAAGTTTGTCCTTAGCAATTTGGTTATCTTTATAAATTTGCGTAAATACTATCCTTAAATATTTTTATATTTACTAATTTAGGAACAGTTATAAATTCCGTAAATATGGCACACAAAGTAAATTGGAAGTAATATAAGCTTTCATTTGGTCCTACTTTTCGATGTACTTTCCCATTGATTTACCTTTACCATTTAACTTCTTTGGTTTAACTTTGTAAGAAAAGGTTAATAACAAACTCGTTATCCATTTATTGCACATATCTGTGAGAGTCGCCTCTTTTGAGGCAACATTCACCGGTGGATGTGGAATCCAGTGAACATTGAGGGCTAATTATAGGAAGATCCCAAATCGGTGCCAGAAACCTCTGTCCCCATTGCTTCACTCATAATTCATTTTTATTCAAATATCACCGAAGAATTATTTAAATATCTCGTCCTAAAAGGCATGTATCGGACATTCTGGCTTAGTGCTTTTTTAATTAGATTTTACTGAATCAAACTCTTTTATTTAAGAGTTTTAATTAGATGTTGAACATCATAAATAGTTCTTTTTTTTTAATTTCGACAAACTAAATTATTTGACTCGCAATATCATTTTCTATCAACATATTTAAATCTATGTTTAATTCTATATAAAATTATATATTATAATAATACAATATATCTTTTATCGATATCATAAACGTGGGCTCCAATTTGTAATGGATTAAGCATATTACATAAATTCATTCTTCATTTTGAGGTACTAATTATTAAGTAAGTGAAGTATGAAATTCATTGTAAATACCAAAAATTATTAAAAGTTTAAATTTACTGGAAATCGAAAGGCGGTTTATGAGAAACGCGTTCGGCTGCCAAAGATTCTTATCTCTCTCAAAAAATAATAATAAATGAGGAATGAATTTAGAGGCGCAAGTTAGGATGATTGGTGAGCTGCAATGAGTGTAGAAGTGATTTACAAATTCTTTTTTCTATAAATATTCTTCCTCTGAATGAATTCCGATGTTTAATTGAGATCAATCTCATATCATACGATTCCATTTACAATCAATTACACTTGTGATTGCAGCCAAGTGAGTCCTTCAGAAAGCAAAGCTCAAAACCATTTAACAGTGCCATTGAATTTTCCTCCAGCGAAGGTAAAATAAAAGATCTTCGAAGCCCACTCAGAAAGATTCCAGGATTAATAATAGATATCTCCCCAAGGCCCTGACTCCCACGGCCGCCCAAAATAAACCCCATAATATCGCATAAAGAGCGATGGATAACATCGTCCGCTATGACGTCCTCTCTTTTCGACCCACTGCCGATTTTTTTAGCTTTCTAATGGATGTGTGTCATGTGACTCCATTCATTTGCTCGAATATTCGGAAAACCCCTCTTTTTTGCATTGTTCTGCATTTTGCAAGATTTATCAATCGACTTAAACCACTGAAAGATCTCTCCTCAAATTTGATCTGAATGGTAGTTCATTAAAATTATACCATAAGAAATAACTATTTATCTCTTATTTTAGCTTTTCCATTTGAAATAATGTTCACTCAACTGATGTATAATTCCTAGATTTCGCAAATGTCAATAGATTACTTAGTAAGAGTCATTGAAATAGTATCTCAAATATAGAAAATATTAAAAATGTGGTACATAGAATTATATCCAAATAAATTCTTAATAAACTAAGTATAATTTTAATAAACAAATAAATCTTACTATGAAATATTAATGTCTTATGCGTTATAATTCAGGGTTAAATCCTGACCTTTGTTTGAAGAGTACGTGTTCAGCTGATTAATCCTATTTTACAGCTTTCTTAAGAATTTCTTTATTAGATAATATTTAACATAATGCATTGAACATCAAAAGATGTATCAATACGTTTATTCCTATAATATACGCTGATATGAAATGAGGAACAGATATACAGTTTTTAGAGTGGAATAAGCGCATCTGTTTATTTGACATAGAACACACATCTTGTTTCTGGGCAATTATAGTGTGGTACTTAACGTTCACAAACAATCACTCTCTGAGGGGAAAATATCCTCCTCGGCCGGGATTTGAACCGGGGACCTCGGTTCTAGAAAATTAGCATGAATATGTTTTAACCATGAATAGCGAGATATAAACATTTATCAAAAGTGTTTGGATTGCAAAACATCCTAAGAATGAAAATAAAGGAATATGAAAGAAATCTCATTATGTAATAGTGACTTACGCGAGTATTTTTATACGAAATGAATGCGCAATAGAAATTAGAACTAAGATATGAAGGAGACGGATTGATATTTTAATGGTTTTCAAAAATTAATCTCCTAAAAAAATATAAAAAACGCAGGAGAATGATAACGACAAAATGTAGGGATCGGAAAAAAAGTAAATGAAACAAGCTAATGAAAAACGAGACTCGATTAGCGAAAAAGAACTAGAAAAGAGATAATTCTAAATATAAAATATAAAATGTCGACAGAGCTTTTCAAATAGATTCTAATTAGGAAAAACTAATTAGGAGTGAAGAAACAAGACTCCATTGAAGAGCCATTCGAAGCCAAAATACGATAATTGAATACTTATGCGAAAGACGTCAAATTAGTGAAATGGAATAAAATATAGAACAAACGTTTTGATGAAAATCTTTTAAAAAGGACTGCAAGTTAGGAAAAGAACAGTGAGTTTGTTTTGTGAGTCAGCTAACACTGGACAAGAGAAGACTAAAATATACATCAACCCAATATGAGAAGGCGTTACCTTGAAGAAGGATATAAAAAGTGTATTAATTTTATTTCGGCATAAATTATGTATCGACATGATTCACTAAGAAAGGATTCGATTGCAGGCGTATGTTGCAAATAATAAGAGATACTTTGGGGGAAAATACACTCAACAGAGATGCATGGTGGGAACAAGTTAAATAAGTGTGACAACGGAGGATAAAATACCAAGGGGTGGAGGTATAAAATAGAGAAATATAATTCAAGGTACGAGAATAAGGGCATTTTGCTAAGTAGCATTATCGGGAACAAGGGTCTCAATCTACTCTTCCTGTGGTTCCATGTACCGTTGCCATGGTACTATGACCAAATCGAAACGTATCATAATAATACATATTAAGTATGATTCTACAGGCATGTGATAAAAACAGCATTTAAATGAAAGTTATTAAATTCAACATTCGAATTAATAAATTTTCATTCGATCATGAAAGTATAACGTATTTTTTGACAATGCAACTTAATTAAATGCACGAAAATAAATCTATCAAATATATAAATCTGAATCGAAAAAGAGCATTAATTATCGAAGAAGAAAACATGTGAGTGAGTTCATGAGACAGGCTTTCTGTTTTGAAGCCATGAATTGTAGCAAATTCAAGAACACGGTTATTCATTTGCTGGAAATCCTTTGAATTAGAAAATAAAAAATATAAAAGAATAATTTATGATCTATTGAAATCGTTTAAATAACTAGAGCAAAAAAAGAAGGATCTGAAGTAAATTCGATGAAATAGGGTAATATTTTCCAGATCTTAACAATATAATATTATATTCTTTCATTAAATTAGCATATTATATATTATAATGAAATGGTATTCCTTCACTGAATATAAATCATCGTACCCGATAAAAGCTTTCGATTAGCACTTTTCAATAAGCATCGATACCTCATTTCCAACTTCCGATTCCGAACGTTTTCTTTAATTCATTTCTAACTCGAGTACCAAAACCCCAAAGCACTCTTAATTGGGTGACCCTTCGGAGAAAAGGGCTGACCGCAAGAGCTCTCAGATGGACGCAGTGGGGGAGCAGCGGCTCTCATGCATGCATCGGAAAGAGACACCGATTCTTGATTCTCATTTAAGCCTTTTCATCATCTTCTGCAATGATATCCTCGTTCCGCCGATGAGGGAGATGCGTGTGCGGTTAAGATATTCGATAGAAAAATCCCCACAAAAGAGAAAGTCATGATTACTTATCTGAATCTATCGGAGACAAGTGCATATTAACTTTACTGCGTTCTTTTCAACTACATACTATCGCCATCCTTCTTTTAGTAATAGGATTAATAAATTAACTCAAAATATTAGCTATTTCAACAAAATCACGTTATCTGCTCGCACTCGCATAATTTGTATTATATATAACTGAGTTACAGTCCATTATTTATTACTTGGATCGGTCCATACCCTTTTAGTTATATTAGTTTAAGCTCATAATAGCCTTTGTTTTTCACGAAAACGTGCCTTTGACAGTTTCACGTCATAAGATGCAAACACTTTTGGATGCCATTGCATGACTCCAGAAGAATTCTTTAGCAATAAAAGAGAAGTTCCATTGTTCTTTGGGAGGAAATGTCGATTCGGAATGGAAAAGAGGACAATTGAAGGGAATGAAGAAGTGGATATTCATGAAGATGTACACAAGAGTTGTTTTTTCCATTTCATCTCTAAATCACTTGTGCCATTTTTCGTCTTCGGTTATAAGATTCAACAATCCAAATGTAGTGATCGCAGAAGATTATAAGAAATATTCTATGAGAGATTAAAAACATTACTGATGCAAACCCCTTTGGGGTAGCAATCACTGGTTCTACATCTGAAAAGATACCCAAATCGTGCGCTTATATTTATTTCCATTCGAGATGAACTATTTTTGTACAGAATAGGGTCACTTTCCATTATTTTACCGAAATTTACCATCCTTTATTTAGTTTCATAGAATTATATATTACTAGTATAGTAGCTTCAGTTTACATTTTCATTAATTTTTTATAAATAAGTAATCAAGTTTCAATTTATTAGTCATTTTTTGATATAGGCATCATATATTAATTAATATCTAATATATATACTATATAATGTATAATGTTGTTTCAGTTGAGTCTGTAACTAAATTACATCATAAATGCTTCACAAGGAAATGTATGGCAGGGGGTGTTAAATGAATTTCCCTTTAAAATCCTTACTAGTGCCTCAAAAAGGTACTGGAAATTATTATAATTCCTTTCAATACTTAATAACATATTTTTCATATTTTATATTATTACGAATATAATTCTGCAATATTTGGCACAAGTAGACAAAGAACAGCGGATAAGAGGAGATTATGATGAAAAGTGAGAAACAAAAGAGAGATAAAGGAGCTTCTTAAGAAGTAAAAGAGGCAATTGGAAATATGAGAGGCCCATTCACTCGACGCTTTCGTTTCGAGAGAAGACGTATGCTCACTAAATGTGCTCCCCAACGTATTATACGAATTGATCTTTTTATATTCAAACTATTTGCACTTACGTTTAGACGAATCTGCATTGACATTTGTGATTTGATGTTATTTAAAGTTAAGCAGTAAAAGGAAATTCTCGGAGAATTTCAAGAAGGAAACGCTCAAAATCCATAGGTTCGTACATCTCTCACAATATCAGAGTAAATCATACGAGATGATAACAACTTACGCAAGTATTCACCAGGAAATACTAATTCTCTATTACACACTTAATCTATTAAGTAATTCGGTGCATCTACATCCGGATATTCCTGACATACAACTCCGATGCTTTGTTATCCAGAAGACAAAAGACCATTTCGATCTACGGAAGCTGTGAGAAGAGGCCTTTTTTGTTTTAAATCGACAAAAAGCGTCTTCGAAAGAGTGTCGTCCTCCAACTAACGACGAAGACGTCACTGTTATATTCACGATGATACTTGTCCGATGAAGAAAAACGCTTTTGTGACGTAATGTACACAAATGCATCCCCGACGCCCTTTGGGACCCCATCGCGTAATTGCCTCGTTATTTCAGTGCCTCTCTTAACGACCAATCATTCGCGCTTATAAATAAATACGCTTCCTTTTGTTTTCTCCGTCTCGCCTTGGAAATGAGGCACTTCATAAAACACTTCTGCTTTTGAAGACATCCGTTGGACGATTGCTGTGAAACATATAGCCAAAGACAGAATTACCGAGTTATACAATTGGGACGATCAAAGCAGAAGAAATGCCGAGATGAGTGTATTGCTCCTTTTTACCTCAAATAGTAATTATCTTTTAATTCAACAATACGTAAAGAAATAATCGGAAATCGTCAAAGCATTACGAAAGTTTTTGATTCAGAACAGCTCTTCTGTCTACGTACCTGCTTTCAAATTACCTCTTGGAAAATAGTGTAGTATATACGTTTATTATATTATGACATGGATTGCATCTTTTAAGTTAAGTACGCTTTCAAATTCACAAGTCATTATCCTGCTACGTCAATTTTAGGTAGCCTATAATTTTTATGCTAATATCTTAATCCATTTCCATTTTATTTCATTAGAATTATTCTTCAACATTATTTATTTCTTTTCATTATTTCTGATTCTTATTATTATGCACATCACACTTGCCACACCATTATTATTCGTATTTTGATTTTCTATGAAATCATATTTATTTTTTTATATTCTATGTAAAAATATTTATACGTCTGTCTTTTGTTTTGATTTTTACTTTCTATTGAGAAACTCAAACTAGTGCAGTATTCGAGCTATGTATTATTTATGTATAATTTGAAATATCTACATATTATCGGTTACTGTAGAAACACGACTATTAAATGACCAAGGCTAAGATGTAAGAGGAGAAAATCTATTCCCAATCTCGTCCGAATTAATTAGATTATTATTAATATTTACATATTTTTATTTGATTTATTGATTATGATGGCATTAAATTTAACTTAATTTTAATATATAGAGACAGCTCATTTTCCATAATCGTATTAGATCTCGAAAGTTGAAAAGGATTAGAGTTGTATTACAGTAACAAAAATTTTCCATCACAATTTTTATTTAAAAATACGAAACAGAATTGAAAGTTTCGTATGATAATCACAAAAACTTGCATATACATCATAAAATTTATATTTAAAAATTTAACTTACATATCTCATTTGACATTAAGTAATTAAATTCCTTATTATTTAACCGATGCCTGTAAAGAACTAGAACGACCTTGTGATTTTTAAATTTTAAAAATAAATCAACCCGTTTACGTATATCTACTACCAACTGCTATCAGAAGTTTCAACACATCTCTTCTACAATAAGTTAACTTCTTATCTTAGGATCTCATCAAAAGAAGAATTGCAAGAACAATGGAACCTCTACATGTGCTCCTCAATGTCTTACTTTCTCGAATCCACTTTGGAAGAGGGCTCAGCAAGAGAGCAAAATAAAGAAAAGTATGAATATTTGAAAGTGCTCTCCGGAATTGGTGAAGAGAACTCGAAAAAGTTAAAAGAAAACACCGATATTGAGACTCACGCCTTTCCAACGTTATACACTTCATAACTAATTACTCCATAGACAAATAAACACGGATAAAAACTAGATTAGGAACATTTGATTTATTTTAAAACAAAGAGGATAGGTTCGACATTTTATCGATCTATCTATTATGTACTGCTGTTCCGAGTATATATTATATAAGGTACGAATGTCCAGCCCAAACTACTGGGGCCACGGGCTCGCCGATTTTATCCATAATGGCCCACCTCACCTGCAAAAAATCGGACATCGACCACACCTATCATGGGTTCGATTCTAGGAGACCCCAATTTCGGCCAATCCCACGTAAGAATGCATGGGCCCGATTCTCGAATATTTATAAAAAAAAATACCTCCCGAGTACATAGAACGATGAAATTTCTAATGACAGTAGGTACCGTATATTTCTACATCAAAATCATAATTGCCTATCTTCAAATAGTCATGGGTTCGATGCCAAGTGGTGAAATATTTTCAAGTAAAAAGAAATAATATCAATCTTAATATGAAAGGTAAATCAGTGAAATATCATAGAATTAATAGAATAAATAAAAACTTACATAACTAATTATTTCAAAAATCCGTAGTTGTCTACGTATCATGGGTTTAATACCAGGGATTCCAATTCCCATAAGAATACATGTGCTGGATTATCGATAATTTTTATAAAAATAGAATTTATATCGAAAATTTAATCTTCTCAAATCTATAGATAGCATCTATATATTCAGCTACCGTAATAATGTTATAATGGTCGTTGGTTCGATTCTAGGGATCGTTTACTATATCTCCGTAAGAAACACACGGGATAGTAACAATATACTTTTTGGCACTTCCTTAATGTATTTTGCTTTGAACTTTTGATGATTTATGAAGATAATGATGCAAACGCGTGCGATGAAAATATACGGTATGGAATGTCCTTAATTCGACGGCCAGGCGGGGAGATTGCTGCCATAAGAAATGCGTAGAAAATCAAACTCAATTTAAAATACGCTGAGATATTTTCCTTTAGTTAATGTTTAGCAATCTGTGGAATATTAGAAATCCGTTTTCGTTTATAAATGCAGAATAGAAAATAGGAAAGACTACATAACATCAACATAACATACAACAAGACTACATCCATTTTATTTTCAAAATCTTAAAGAGAGGGAAGCTCAACAAATTTTGCAGATATTATTAATCTTTTTTAATATACTTCGCCCCTTATTGCATATTCTTCACTCGTGAATATTAATTATTCCTTAATTATTTAAGGAAGTATTCCTTTTTCAAAGAAAAAAGGATAATGTTAAAAAAAGAGAAGCTTAAGTTGTTATTACTTTTAAATAAACCCCTTCAAAATCATCATCCTATACATGGATAATTACCGTACTAAAAACTTCATTACATTATTCACAATATTGAGTAAGATTGTTACTTAGCTGCATTAGAATTTCAGCCATAAAAACCTTTTATTCGCCTAAAATCAGAAATGTTTACGCGTGAGCTGAATGCGGGAGATTAATTTGAAAAAAGGAGAAATTGACGAAGAGTTGCGCCGTCTGAAGAGAGATTCCATTGGAGGGAATTCTCGGAGCCTCCCATTGGTCAATTACTCCTTTTTATCCTCCCATTACATTCCATGCTTCCAGGCGATTTATAACTCACATCTTATTAGATTCCTATATTCAAGAATTGGATTCAAATCAAAAACACGCACATTTTAGATTTGGAAAGATAACTTTGAATGATCAGTTTTCTTCCGTATGAATACGCGATGAATACATATTTATTGCATAACTCAGTGAATAAATGGCTTTCTTATAACTATCGATAGAAAACAACAACCGTACCATGCAATTTCGTAATAGTGTTGTTGACCTAAAATATTTATTTGTATGAATTATATAAAAATGTAAATATTGAATAATCATTTTCAAGGGAGATGATATCACAGTAAATTTATTTAATTATGTAACAATATTCTAGCAATTTTCAATGAGCAAGCTTCAATGAGAATGAATTTTAAGGTAGCATTAACTTATGTTAAGAATAGAAATCGCATTATATTTTTAGATGTATATATATTTAAAATTTTATTATTTTTCATCCTTTATATCATACTTGATTCGATAATTTCATGCAACACCCTGTCAATTAGTAAATATTTAGAGTATAAATCTAATAACTTTTGTTGAAAATATCCAAGATTACCGAAATTATAAATATACTTCAGCAAAATATTGCATAGTTGTTGAATACTTAATTGTGCGTAAATTGCTCCAAATATTTTTCAGGGACTGACTATTATCGCAATATCATTTTGCACTATTTAGTTTACTTGAAAGTGGACAGTTGCAAATTAGGCGCTTTCGAAGAAAAGAAGTGTATCCCTTCGGCATGTAATAAGAATCGGTGCATTTGCATAACCGATGCACTTTCACGACCTTTCAAATGGAAATGCATCGAGGTCTTGAAAAAGCAGAGGAATTCCCACCGGGCCTCACGAGCCTTCGCTTGACCCCGTGTCATTTGCATTATCGTGTTCTTTCCAACGGTAGCCCCAAGATCGAGTCCCGACAACGCATTGTTCTTCCTTATTCGATGCCATATAAATCCCTTGGCAAAAATATTCCTTTTATGCTTTCCAGGATTCGGTTTAGAGACATTTGTTTTTTCTCCTTTTATCGAGATGCTCTCTATCCACTGTTGTGGTTTCAGAATCTTTATGATCTTATGTCTTAAAACTTTCTCATAAGTATATTTATCTTTGACTCTTATCTCCACTTTTCAAAATAGTTAATACCTAAAAATTTTCTCTAAAACTATTTTCAAATAAACAAATGCTTTAATCTTCCGTGATTTATCAATGTATAGTAATTCCATAATTATTATGTACTGGCATCTGAGATATCTAGGTTCATTATTACCTTTACGTAATTTCTAGTTATGGTATGTTCTTTTTGGGTTTGATGGTTCAAGAGCCATGAAATCAATGTTCCAATTTTGTTATACCAACTTCTTTAACAGAAAAAAGGACGGAAAACAAAGATATCTGCATGATTTTGTAGCAAAATTGATTGTAGCAACAGGTTACCTTTTCGAACGTTTGAAATGGTTTATTTCAAAATTTTTTTAAGATTTAAAATAATTCCTTCGTCCATAAATTAATACCGTTTCGGTTTTCAAAGGTGAGAGCATAAAATACAAAAATTTATTTTTACATTGAAATCGAATTTAAATCACTCAAATACAGTATTTGAGTGATATCAATATATCACTGACAGAAGAACGACCAAAGCGATTTGATCCTTCAGGACTTGAACCAAGGACCACACATCCACACCACACCACATCCACAGGCAAATGAGAGCATGTCAGTCCATTTGGGAGCCATTGGATAATAATCGTGGAAATATTGATGAAAACTTTTACTGCTAGCCTATGTTGATAAATATATGCATAAATATGTAAAATCTTCTTAATAAAGAACAGCCAATGATAGCTATCAATCCTATTTTCCATCTATTGGAATGTTTTCAATTGTAATTAAATCTTCGATCAGAAATTCATAAGAAATATCACATTTCTGAGTTCTATTACGAGCTTAATATCTTCAAAAATTTTAAACTAAAATCTAATTTTTTTTCAGGAAGCAAATCTGTGATAATCGGATATCAATATAAAAGAAAATAACTTCTCTTATTTCTCCGAATCAAAGAGAGGTATATAAAATTACGAAATTGTATCAAATAAGGAAAGAGCGTGATACAGAAAAAATCGAAACGTGCACTTTGATCAAAGAGTGTTGGTATCGTTTGCAAAAATTGTTCTATTTTTATATAGTATTGCTGAAAATTGTCAGAAAAAGTGTGACACATGTTCCGTTTACATCACATAAAGAGTTCGTATTTTACCTGTAAGTTAAAGTTGCAATCAAAAAAGGAAATGAAAAGGATATGATGCATAATGTAGAGCGAAAATTCAATTACTGTCTGAAAATAGTTTCAATGAAACTGCAATAGATGTGAAGAAAACCACAGACATTTAAAACTTTATTTTAGAGATTCAAATAAATCTAAATATTGATTCTATATAATTATCTGTTTAAATTTGTAAAAAATAGTGTTATATTCTTAAAGATGTCATTAGATGCGTCAATGATCAATGCCTCTGCAGATCTGAAATGCAAGTTTGAATGAAAAGCTTCGGAAAGTATTTAAGAGGAGCTTAAATCATTCTGTTAATGCGCAGAAAGTTGCATTAATGTACTCAAGAATGGACGATGCAACCATTAAATGTGTAAATATAAAGTATGAACGCAGAACGGGTTGCAAATTGCAGCAAAGAGTGTCCTTGAGATGGGATCGTTGTCAGCCCATTTCGAGAGATGCGATTACCCGTGCAAAATGCGAACCAATGTTGCATTCGAGTAACGGAATACGAGTACAGTTATAGTTCGCTAATCCATCGATCTACTTTCGTATTGGGTCGCCTAAGACTTCCTCAATCGCATCGCAGCTTTTCAATCGAATCTTTAAAATATCTATAATTTTCTAATCGAAAGAGTTTATTTGTAATAAAACTATTAATGGATGAGAAAGAAAATACCTGATTGACCACGAATATGTTCGTTTGATATGTTTGGGGACATTTCTTTGCCACGATCCTAATATATAATCATCAGATTATGTTGTATGGCACTGATTTTTTAATGAAACACATTAATCTACTTAAAGCAAAATTATACATCGGAACTCATTTAACTGAAACTGAGAAGAAATGTACGCAAACGAGGATCGTTTTACTCGAAATGGTCCATTTGTAATTATGCATTTAGGACGAATGCATTCGCGAAGAAAGTTACGCTTTTCACTTTTCACTGGATTTTCTTTCACATACTTTCTCATGGTCAGTGACAGATAGTGTCATTAAACACTATCCATTGTTAAAACTAATTAAACATTTCATGGAGTTAAATCAGCAATCAATCTTAGCGATACGAGTTATTTAGGGACCCTTGGTGACCTCAATAAAAAAAGAAGAAAAAAATTGAATAAATGGGAATCAAGTTACCTCGCACTTTCACCAATTGGTAGTTAAAATGTTTTAAAATGTGCGTTTTTGATTAAATAATAAAAATGCATAAGGAAACGAAAAAGAGGGACAATTTGAATGTTGAGGATATATCTGAGTAGTATTCGTAGCAATACGTGCATTGGAAGCATGTGGAGGCGTGGCTGTTAATTCAGTGCAGACAGAAAAAAAAATTAAACGAAAAGAGGAGTCGGGGAGGAGTCGAAAAAGGACATGAGGAAGGGATCTCATAAAGGACCAATGGAAACTGCTTTTTTCCCACCACTCGAATGGCGCGAAATCGAATTCAAACGATCATTGCAATGTCTCCATGGAAACAAATACGAAGATGGTCTTTTCGGAGATAAATTGGAAGAAAACGTCTTTTAACATATTTAAACGCATTTATATCGAAAAAGATTTTTCTTAGATCTTTTACTAAGATTAAACATGCTCTTCTTGTTAAAATTTAACCACTGAGAAAAAAGAAAGAAGAGCTTATGGAAAGAACAGAATTAACTCGATGCCCCAATACTTTCTGCATTATTTACAAACAATTTATCTTCCATGCAATTGGAATAGAATTTTCAAATGAATCCAACTATATCTGAATGAAGGTTGGACGATAATAACAGACTTATTTGCTTGTTTAACTCTTTGTGAAGTCCGACTTCGAACCATCATCGAAAGAATTAGGGAACCTGATTTTGAAAGCAGATAGGATATATGCAGGGTTTCGCAAACAAGTTTGAGATAATAAGAATGAGAAAAATTTTCTGTTTTTAATGCTTAGATCTGATGATGAAACGGGTCTTCTGTATCAATCTCAGCCGAAATCATACATTTGCTAAATCTATTTCATGGATTTCCTTAAATAGGAATTATTGCTTCCCATGAGATTTTTCACACATCTTGACGTGATGAATTCAAAGGTCATAATTACATCATCGTTCGTCTAAAAAGGAATTTTAGCTCAAATGAGAGTGAAAACCCATAAATAGCAAGTCGTATACTTTACAAGGGTTTATATTTCGATTTGATATCGGAGATACTAATGATGACGATGATTAAAATGCTTTGTCAAAACAACTTTGCTGACCAATACAGTGTTTTCCTTACATCTCGAAAGCGATCAGATAAGTTACAATTCAGTAATAAAAGCATCTTTAGGAGAGAAAATGGCTTCCTGGATATCTCCAGATATAGAATTTACAAGGACGGTACCCAATCAATTCTTTCATCAATTTCGCTATATTTGTCTCTTAATCTAGACGAGCAATAATTTTAGATTCGGAACCACAATGGTAAAAATTGGTTTGAATTTAATCTAGGGTTTTTGTACTCGTAATTGCACCATTGCAGTTTGACCGGACTCTCATATTTTCCTTCGCCTATCACATCCCTTCTCAAAAACTCGATTTATAAAGGTTCTTCCGCAATTATATCGATATAAGTTTGGACAGATGGTCATTTCGAAGGCCGCCACTTTCAACTGTTTCAGTTTCTCTTATAAAGTCAATATCTACACCTTTCCTCCATTAGCGACCAATATCGATGTTCTTTTGTTTGGCGTTGGAAACTGGCGGAAGCTGACTTATTGGAGAGCAATGGAATCGCCCTGAAAAACCGGTCCTCGGCGATATATGCGTTGGCATAGCAGAGCGTGCGAATGAACTCCAATGACGTTTCCACACAAAACAGAGAAATTGTCCTTCGAAAGTGTCCATCTTCGAGTATTCCTCAACTTAAAACTTTAATCACCTTTGGACAAAACTGCGATTTTTCGAGGTTAAATTTTATAATAATGTCAAGGTTAATTATCCCATTCATTGCAAAAAATCTTAAAATACACTCGTTCAATATTATCTCTTAAATTTTAAATTCTTATGAAAGACTTCTTGCAAACTGAAAATATTCAATAACTTACAAACAAATTAATTTCTGTGCCCATAAACATCCAGTACGTTTACATGCATACATATGTTCTTTAAAAATCATTCAATGTTATTCGTGAAGTAACTTAAATCAGCCATCAACAACTAACTAAAATATTCTTTTTCAGGCAAATGTCATTCGATATAGCGTTATATTTTAGATTCTGCTCTTTAAGTGGTTCCCATTTTGAGATTAACCCTTAGGATAAATGGAAAGTCTATTCCATCGTCTCAGTCTTTCAATTGAACAGATTGTTAATTCATTTCTGTTCAATCCGAGTTTATTCGGGTTTTAGATATTTATTTCTATGATTTTTATTAATTCATGTCATTCTTTAATCAGAATAATATCTTGTATTTTAGGCGAAAGTTATTATAAGATGTTATCATAAGAAAGAATGGATGTCGAACTATCTGTAAGCAATCGTTAGGATGACAATACTTAAATATCACGAATGTAGCCTTTTTTGGCTAAGATATGATTAAATTTAATGAATCAATGTCGACTACATTTAAGGAGGTGCACTTTTGAATAGAAAATAAAGCTACGGATAGGAGCATTTAAAACAACGTTGAAATATTTTCGACATCAGTGTATTTAATTTGTAATCTATTTCATATCCAAAAGGAGGTAATGTTTTAAAAATAGTATATCCTATATATCTCATGATTCAAGGTCTAACAGAAGGTTTTAAGACATCGGAGAGCTCAAGAAGTTGTAAATGGTTGTGTATGAAGTGGAGTTGGAAGGTGCGTAGTAAAGAAGGTCTTACACATGCACCGGTTGAGATCATGTCCACTGATTCACGAAATAGACGTTCACTCCCTGTCTAAAGGAGCGCTTCGAAAATGAGTATCGATTGTTCAATAAAATACAACTTTTGATCAATAATATTTCCCTAATTAACTCATGTACTCATCAGTTTGAATACGTGTGCAACACAAGGGTAAGGATAATCATTTGTATTAAGATTCTAAGAATCACTTCCGTTCATGAAGCTAATGATTCGAAATCTTTTAATGAACAATGGAATCTTTTCTCATACAAATCACGCAATTAACCAACCTTTCATATCTATTTCATCTCATTAAAAGGTTATCATTTGTTGAAATGATTCATTAATTAATCAAAGAAAGGAAAATTAAGATTTCAATCGTAAAAATTTGTGAATCTATTATTTTATAATATATTTTCTTTCTCTGCAGCAACTTATTTACTTATATATATATTGTTTAAGAACTTCGGTCAAAATAACTATCCGCGATGGATGTATCATTCCACATGTTACACAATCAAGCCCTTTATTCATTTTCCATACAAATAACGACTCACATCATTCATCAATTTTTCTTTTTCCTCCATTTTCCTCTTCACCTTTTTTATCGAATTCTTTCGATGAAGTAATTCAGTTGAGATATTTTCTAACTTTCCGCTAATTCTAAAAAACAACAACTGCAGTCCCTTTTTCATTGAAATTACTCCTATTTTAGTAATGCAAAACTATTAAAACGTAATCATTATTATCACATATAAGGATCTTATAATATTTTTTGAAAAAGGGTTAAAAAGTTAGGGTTGCAATTGAGATACTTCATAGTCTCAATTTCTCCATAAAGTCGTTTTTTTATTTACATCAATTCATTCACATTTTATGCAAAATTTTTGTATCCCTTGCATTATATTTCAACTTTTCTTTCTACGATTGCGCTAAATAGACGAAGATTCGCCATTTTCATATTTAATATAATAAAGAAGAAATCAAATTGTGATTATCCTTTTCATTCGATATTCGAATTGTCTCTATGGGATCAGATGACTGCTTTATGTCCAATGTTAAACCGAATTCGTAGCAAAGTATTTGAAATAATGAAAAGTTACTCTGAAATCGTCTGCTTTGAAAATGAGGGCTTTAAATTTATTTTTATAAACACATGTATCTCATGTTCTGATTTTTCTGTTCAAATAATTTTTACTAACTTTTCACTTCGAATTGAGGATTGGGATGTCGTCTCAAAAAATGTGATAAATGTTCATTTCAACCATTACTCGAATTACTTATTACAAAATCAACGCAATAATTCATAGAACATCGAAAGAGAAAGTACTGTAAATCGACTTTCCCTTCAATCCAAGGAATTCGAGTCCCATTGATTCTTGGGAAAGTGGAAGAATTCCATATTTCCCGCGAAGGGACGGTTCGCCGTCTAATTGCCATCGCAAAAAGGCTGCTTTCGATTGGTCGATCTCTTTTTTCCCCTTCGTCCGTCTGAAGGTCGCGAAATGATTTCATTACCCCGCTCTCTCATTCCACGCGCTCTCTTCAGGTAAAAAATTGCAATTTTCGAGATCGCATTGAGAAGTTATGTTACAGTGAAATGTTTTTCTCGTGACATATTTCGAACGAACAGTATCTGTTCTATTATTTAGTTCCCTACTTCCTACTGGAACTTAATCATGCATTAAGGGAATTGCACAAGCTAAAAATTTTTACATGAAAATAATTGATATGTAATATTTATGTTTGCATTGCATCTTAAATTTAGTGGAATAGAAGAAGGCACAGTCCTTATTTCGCCAAATAAAGTCTTTTTTACAGTTAAATGAGATTTAGAAATATAGCAACGCAACAGCTTCGAACATTTCCACCGATGTTAGTCGTGAAGAGTAAAGATAATCTTCTAAAACGTTTAATACTCATCTCTTTCGCGTTCATTGAGAAGAGGATGACCTACAGAAGACAAAAAATCCGATTTACAGTGATTTGCGGATGTATATTTGAAATTTCCTCTAACAATTGCGGTACTCTATGTTCTATCGAATATGCAAAATTCATGACATTGAATTCAAATATTTCTGAAAAGATTTTGTATAATTATGTGAAAATAAATGGAATGTTATTTTATCAATTCACATTTTGAAGAAATATTTTTAATATACATAAATTCCTGGGTAAATAGATGTCTGCAATTGATGGACGGACATTTAAACCATATAACACGTTCATTTAAGGCATTTAATGCCTTAATTTTAGTCAGGAGGACAATAATCAATGATGCATATTCCTCCGTGTTATTGAAGTTACAAACAAACATCCTCTTAAAAAAAAATTATTACTTATTTGATATATTGAGATTACTAAAGTGTGTTTTATAGTCTTTGACTAGTTTCAGTGCCCCTCTCTACTGACGCTTTAAAATAGCGCGCGTTTGAGTCCCACGAGTCCTTTCAAAATCTCTTCTTTCAATTTAATCTCAAAAGGCTAAGTCGGGAATGTGCTTATTATCTTCTAATCTCATTTTTAATGGCAAATGAAATTATAAGTATGCGAAGAGAACTTACGATTAATTAAGGAGAAATACAGAGTAGGTAAAAACTTATTATTTGTGTATTTAATAAAAAGCCTAAAATGAACAAAAAATGAAAAAAGCCTATCATGAACAATAAATAAATGTAATAAATTTTCTAAATTGATAAATTTGCGTTAATTGGAGAGTTAAAGTGCTAGCGAAGGGTTCTGAATGAAAAGAAACGCTTCTGATACATATTTCCAAATGAAATATTCATGAAGATGCATTATATTCATCGAAATGAGATAATTATTATATAAATGAAGTGAATTTTAAAGCAAAATATCAATTTTCGTTATTTTCGTCGGTTTAAAGCGAAATAATCCGAACTCCTTGAAAAGAAAAAAAAAGAGTAATATTTATAAATTAAATTATATCTTAATATGATATGATAAACGATAGACTTTCAGCAATATTTTCCTTCTTCTCTTTTTAAATAATCAAAATTTGCGAAAAACCGTTGAATTATAAAAAATAATCCATTACTGATTATTAAACTCACATGTAACTACCTTCTTTTCCTGACAATATTCATTGACCTCGATAAACTCCAAACTCTTCAATTAATTATCAATCAAATTAGATCGTAATACAATATCCTTGTGAATTAAGTCCAATTCGGCTGTTTTCCCTTTCATCATAATCACACAATTCGTACAAATGCACTCATTGAAGTCTATACTCATTTGAATATTATGTAAGTGAGAGAGGTTTTGCTTCCATTCATTCACGCTTCGTCCTTGAATAGACAATCATAGAATTCATACGAAGAGCACTTGACATCCATTCTTCTCTATTCTATATTTATCTTCATTCTAGATTTCATTGCTTTCTCGGTGTTGACGACTGAGATAAAACTGATTTAATCACTATCATAAATTAGTTCACTTCTACAAACAAATTGGTTGCTTGATTTGAAGAGAATAAGTACCTCCTGTTGAAGTAATGCAATAGAAATATCTCAAATCATTGCCTCTATGGCTTTGCATAAATCAAACGCCGATACAACGGATTGATGATATTAAACAATCTTTATTATGAAAATATTATCGAAGACTTGCGCCAACCGCCTGTCATTGCGAAAGTGTAAATCCACAAATTCGATCGAGATGCGCTAAAATTCGGAACTAGTGCTAATTTATGAAACATAATAAACATGCAAACTACTGAAAGTAATTGTTATCCTTTTAATATGCAATAAAATAAAATACTTTCATTTTTACTATCTTCGCATGTTTTCAGTCGTTCTTTATGCAATAAAATAAAATACTTTCATTTTTACTATCTTCGCATGTTTTCAGTCGTTCTTTATATACCAATGGGATGAACGTAAAAATACCAAATATGGAGAACTTTAATATTGTGAAATGAAATGCCTTCTTAGAATCTCAACTGAAAAAAGTGTGCCTATTTTATACTTGGCGATTTATCTTGAGAATTATTACCGATAAATAATGCTTAATAAATGTTTAATAGTTTTAACTCAAATGAAAATATTAGTTCCAGAATCCAAGCCATTCATCTACGTTCATCCGATTTACATGAACGTTTTCATTAGTAAGTCTTACAAATCTCATTAAAAGATTTCTCGATCAAAGCTTTTTTGATAATTTAATGTATAAAAAACTTTTATTTACATTTACATTACATACATAACTCACAAAGATAAAATTGAGAAAACTGATACCTAATCTCAATGTAGTGGATACAAAATAAGCTCAGGTAAATGACAGCAAACGGAAGGATGAATCATAGACATTTCAGCAGTTTAAACGCATAAATAATTCAAAGCTCTTAAATAAATATAAGATCATGTAATTCTTTGTACAAACTAGGAAACTATACTCATTATAGTTACAACAACGCGTGCAAATTGTACATTTCAATCAACGACAGATTTTTTTTCCATAAGTGAGATAAATTTTTGGAATGGGGAATTATTCTGTTGCTGTTGGAAGTCCCATTTGTAGTAGTTTACTCTTTCATCGCATATTCTGTCATTCTGCCGATGTCTCGGCGTAGCAATCCACGCGCGTCAATGCGTTGCTAGCCGCCGATCTCGAAGCGTTGGCATGGTTACATCGGGAGCACGAAACTACACATCTGATCGATATTCCTTTCTTATCGGAAGCCGATTCAGAAATTAATAGTAAGGCCGCTTAGATTTTTATGAGAACACAAGTTTAATAAGGTGGAAACCAACAATAAAACTACTTTGTTATAAAATGCAAATCATTCAGCATTTAGTTTATCTTCTATTGATTTTGTATTACTTCCTTTGATAGTTTCTTGGAATTTCGAAGAAGAATATAACTCGTCCTGCATTTCTTTGGTAATAAGAAGATGGATGTGTAATGCTTAGTAAAGAGATTTTAAAATGGAGGATTATGGAATATATAGCAAAGCTTCTCCAGGAATCCATTATCACAATTCAGTGAGGCGAATTGATTCCGTGAATTGTCTTTGAAAATACCGTCTATTTCAACGGCTCTAATGAAAAAAGGGATTTAATATAAAGTTTTCTTATATGTTTTGGAAGTGACGAAAAGATTTAAAAACTCCCTATAAAAATGTAATTTTGAAAAAGAGACGTGTTTATATAAACAATATTAAGGAAGAATTCATAAGAGTGAGAACTTTGTTCCTGAATCCAAGATCTCTTTTTAATAATTTAAAAGGGACAATCAATACTATGAAACTGATATTAATGTCCTTTTCTTCCAATTTTTCGTGCACTCTATGTTCCATTCAAAGACCCAATCTTCCACTCATTCGAATCTTTTAAAAAAGCACAATAAATAAAAGAGATGCGAATGCATCTGATTTCGCTTTTGATATCGCACACGTTTTACTTAAACTTCGCGTAAATCATGAATGGGATTTAGGGAGCACTTTTTTGACGATTTGGCTGTTGAACAACTCATTCGGTGGTCGAAGGCCATCTTTCGAATTCAAAATCCGTCGTTACAAACCCTTGGTGAGGACAAAATGCGATGCGTTCAAAGCAGTGTACGCCCTCGATATCTGTCTAATTATTCTCTCCTTTGAAAGATGCACTCTTGAACGTTCGAAGGCTTACCTAAAAGAATATCTAATGTTGCGAATTTTCGTTTTCAAACACTCCTTTCAAAGGATAATTTTCCCCGAACTAAGTGAAAATTTTCCACAGCCTCAATCGTATCTATTTGATCATAATACTACAATTGATTTCCAATTTTCAGCATTGAACCGCGAGTCTAAAAATTTTGGTTCCTTTTTGTAGTATTTTATTGTTAAATAATTCAATTTCGATAAAGTTACTTACATTTACACGAATTCCTATTTCACCAAAATTTTTATTACTCAGTTCAGTTAAGCAATCAAAATTGTACTCGATTAATATTTACAAGACTTTAAAGTCACCATTAAGCATGTCGGAATGCAGTTTTATTTATTGGTTTTGGAAAAACTTATTAGGAAATATCAACATTCTGAAGAAAATGACAAGAGTGGAAAAAGATATTAATTTTGAAAGGGAAAATTAGTCGAATCGCGAAAGTCTTTAATTGATCGTTTGCTCAAAACAATTGGAACTTCGTCAAACAATTCACAGAAAATCTATCACAGATTTATATCCAGAGCTTTCACAAAATGAAACAAAGATGAAGTGCATTCTTAGGATACAAATATGAGTGATTCAAAGACATTTAAAATGACATCGGCACATATCGAAAGAAGTTATACAGTTTAATATGTCTGGTAATAAAAGGCATGCAAATAAACCTATACCTTCGTTTAAATCGATAACATTTCCGAAATAACAGGCTCATTTAAGTTTATTACTTCAAATGAAAATCATCTGCAAGATAATATTAAAGGAGTTGAAACACTGTTATTCTCAGTTATAAATCATGCGACGGGAGACATGTAAAAAAGATGACTGAAATTACGAAATATAGAAAGAAATTAAAATTTATGTAAAATGAATCATTTAAAGGATTTATATTAAGATTTTCTCATTTCAGGAAGAGCGCGTATAATGAACAAAAGCTATCAAAAACTTATTACCATAAATGTATGGTCTTCGGCACACTTTTATTGTAATTTACTGGACTCATCGATTCTTTTTCATTCCTCTTTTAACTTTTTTAAAAAGAAGGTTATTTCATGAAAGCCTTTTAATATAAAGCAAATCAATTTAGCCATTTCATTCAAACCCATAATAACCTTGTTTTGATGTACTGATTCTCTTCGTGTATATAGAGCATTAAATTAATAAAGAGATATTTAATATGCTCTATTTTCAAATTTTTCGATTTATTTGTAGTTAATCTATTGATAGGATCGGATCTTTTATTTATTCACTCTAATTCCTCAAAAGTAGAATACACCTTTTCCAGCGTCGGCTATATATTACAAACAACGTGATCTTTTAAGTCGTGTTGTAATAATTACCTGGGAAATCCATTTCCAAGATTACTAACTCTCATTTTCAACAGAAAGTATTTTTCCGTTTTTATCTTTTTCTTTGCCAATCCATTGCTTTTGATATTCCAATGCCGTCGATTGCTTCGTATCCTTCTTTCTTTGCAAAAGAAAACGATCTCTCAAAGATTTTCAATTTTTTAATTAGATTCATAGATTTCCTTTGTGAATTAAATTTGAAATTCTAAAATAATGACTCTGCTGTAAATGGCAATCACCATACAAATAATAAACCTTGAACTAACTGAGCGATTCAATAATGTATGCGTAAACTCGCATTGTGTTACACTCGAATAAATGATCGATTGTTTGTTTGAATGATAAATAAAACGTACATGCACCACTTTCGCCCGAAATCAAGGAAATTGGTTTATTAGTGAAATATACTTTCTTTACTATGGTGTACTTTGAATCAATCTCTAGTACATTATATTTTATTATTTTATATTCATTTCATTACCTTCATCCTATTTGGCGAAAGAGTAAAATATATTTTCAAGGAATGTTGCAGACTATTGCATCCTTACTTAGCGTTCGTGTCAACTAATAAGCTAACGAAAATCATAAATTCTTTTGAGTGAAGATTGAGTTGGCATTAAGACAAAGTATTATTATCATAAATTAACCGCAAAAGATGTAGTATCTAAGGCAATGCATACAAAGATACATTCTAAAGAACTTAAGATAAACAGTAGTTAGAGTAAATCGAAAATTTGCAATTTAAGAAAATAGCGTATTTTCTTATTTTCAGGAAATCAGGATAGACAGTATTTAGTTATAAAATTGTATTTCTAACGTAATAAGAAAACTCCTTAAAAAGTTTTTTCTCATATAAAATGATATTTGTTAAATTTTGCTACGGTTCTAATAAGGCACTTTATTAACCTTATTTCAAATTAGAATTATTTGGCAGTTGCTGTAAACGTTTTTCTTAAATGTATTTTATCAAATTATCTGCGATTACTGTCCTACAAATGGAAGGGAAAATTGATAATTTAATTTTTTCGTCAAAATTAAGAAATAACTCGTTTATTAACGCCGAGGAAAATTATTACTCTTTTCTTTTAACTCTTCCGTAAAGTTGAAGCTCTTTTTCACTGTTTCGTAGCTAAGATATTACGTAGTTAATTACTCAATTATGCTAATGTAATTATTTCTTTTAGGTTTTTGTATATCTATCTAACCTCAATATTGAACATTGGATGTAAAAATAGTACTTTAGAAGAAGGAAATATAAATCAAATGCTACTATGAACCTCAAAGAACATTTAAAATATCTTTTATATTTAATATTGTGAGCCAATAAACACATTTTCTGCTGATTCTTGCAATTCTTTCCTGACGCTGCACAATATTCTATTTATTTTCAACACGGTTTTCCATATGAGTTGTATACTTTGCTTGTTTTTGTAATCCTTAATTTAATCGTTGTCAACATTTTTTGTATTTAAATCATGAGAATCATTCCGCATTTCAGTTGAGATATCTATTCTATCGAATCCTACATTCTCCTGTATGATAGGCCATTGGGAATATTGGCGGGAATATTTTATCTCTTCTACTTCATCATGGTGCAGTTCGAAAATCTGTCTTTTAGGTATAATTTGAAACTGAGCTTCGATAACTACAAAGTGGGGAAAATGAAGTCTAAGCAACTGGAGTTAAATCAAAATGCTAAATGTCTAAAAGCGATTTAATAAGAGTCAACGAAAACTAAAATCACGCCTACTATGATTCATTCAGAGTAGATATTCGCTAAACTTAAATTCAATTCACCTTTTTTCTATTCTGATATCAAAGAAAATTATTCTCATGCCATCAAAGATTCAAAAACAGTTTTGGGATAAACGTCGAAATGTAACGACCGTTGTAATTTCAAAATCTTCTTTCATTCTAAATACTTTTAAGGAATCGGAAGCTATAAAATTAATGCACATTGTCTTTTGTTTATATAAAATAAAATCTACAGGGAATTTGAAAAAAGAAACAATAATATATACATAATATATGTAGCCAATGCTTAGGTGCATTACGAGAAGTCCATTAATATTCTATAGAATTTTCTTTATTATTTTAATCTTCCAAATAATTTCTTGTCATGGGCAATTTATAATGCTCATAGCAAACACTCGATAGATTATGTGACACTTCCCATTCATACGGAGTTTTTGATTCTCAATCGGTAATTACGAAAACTTGAAAGACAAAATTTAAGAATATAGAGGCGGGTATATACGCTTCGTAAATACATTGTGGTGAAAGAACGATAAGTAATTTGATGTCAACCTATGAATATTCGATAAATCCTATGTATGATAACTAGGTCTAACCAAATTTGATATTTACCACTTTTATAAAGGCTGAGAAATGAAGACGCAAAACACAGAGTTGTATTTCAAGTTTAAACTTTCCTCGGAAGAAAGTAATTCGAAATGACAACTTCAATCGGAAACTGTAAATTTGATGGTCAAGCAGCACGTCCATGGAAATTACACGAGTATCGCAGTCTCATTTGTCGTTAAAATGTCCGAAACATCAAAAGCGTTTCAAGGAAGTGGCGTGTTTATCAATAGACGTCCGTGGCGCAGTAACGGAAGGTCGTGGGTTCATTCACGTGAGAGCACTTTCATAGTTAATATAGAATCGGCGAATTTATCGTCGCGACAACACTCCCCGAGATAAGGAGCGACACCTATCAAACCGCCGGGATAAACAAAAGAACGGCGAAAGGTCAGTACTTACGGAATATTCGCTAGGAACCCGTTGTCTCCGCAGAAAGCACACAACATCACATTCACAAGCACTGAACAACACAAGGTCCGTCTCCGAAACACGCCTTCCTGGGGGGGATGTCTCCCACGCTATGGCCTCCTGTTTTATAAAAGGTGGGCGACGACCGCGGCTCTTGGAGGCAGCCGAGGAATGATCGTGCGAGGCGAGAGGCAGCGGAGGGGCGCTGGGGGGGGAGAGGCGGTGTGGGTGGCACGACCACTTCGATGAGTTGGAGGACCCAAAATAAATACGGCCGTGAAAATTTATTCCGGAAGGTAAGATGAGTGGGCCCTTAAAAAAGGTGGATATAGGAAGTTCATTGACGGAGTCTAAGGGAAAAAGAGGTTTCACATTTGGGTTTATCGCTGCGAGTTAAAATAGCGGATGAATGGAGCTGATGACGTAGGAGGCGCAGGTGGGCGGCCGAGAGCACATTTTACAATCGAATTCTTCTTCGACTCTGGAGATCTTTTCAATTCGAGAGTAGAAATTACTTTCATTTACAAATCTTACGAAAAATGAGTTCTCTATACACGGCGCGTGCGCTGTTTTAACGGTCCGTTGCGTGTATTTAAAATAATACGAAATTTTCCCGAAACTTGCGAAGCGAGAGATGTGTGCGGTGTTTTGGTCAAGTTTCGGATTCACTCGACTTAAATTAGGAAAAGTTAGCGATTGATTCGTTGAAAGAGTGTGTTCCAGAGGCTATTCTATGATGCTCCTGAATATCAGTCAAAAAGAGAAGACGGTTAAATAATTCATGGAACGGAATAACTATATACTTAAACGAAAATACTTTGATTAGAAGACTCTTATCTGCTTCAATTTTAAGAGACAATAATATACAAATTCCTCACGAACTTTATGCTCATGTACTTGTGAACGACGATAAATACGAGTAATCTTATTCATTATAGAAGTATTATAGTTATGCTTATTATTAGGCTATTGTAAGCCTCATTCGTTTAAAATATGAACAGGATAAGAAAAGAATACATTTGATTTGGTCTATAACTTGTTTGAAGATGCCTATGTTCAGATGACATAGTATCTTTTTATAAATACATTCAGAGGAATTTAGTAGTAGTAACATTTCTTCCTCTTTCGAAGACGGAATGGTTTATTCTTTCAAATGCATTTGAAGAACTTTAATATGAGGTCGAATTATGAAAATACATAACGCAACAGAAAGTTATCCATCTCTATTTTAGATATTGGACGGGGAAAATAGCAATAATCACCATCTTCATTTCTCAAAGCATCTTTTTTAAGACTCCGTTATCTCAGAACTTTCTATAAGTGTTAAATGCAGGGTAATTATCTTTACTGATTACCACATTTTACGTTCCCGCGTTTCGAAAATTCAGCATGGAATCAAAACTGTTTTTAGTTTATATACAGCTAATTGTAAGCTTTTAAAATCATGAATTTTTCCATAATATCTTTTATGGATGCTTTTATCGTAAGCGAACGTAATCTTTATATAGATAAACTCATAATGTATAATCTAAAGATTCCCCTCATTAAAACAATTCCATAGAAATAAGTATTGCACACATTCAAAACATGATTTTAAACAAAAATCCATTAAACACCAATCCAACGAACCTTGTTTGCACTCCAAATACGCTTACCATTGAGTCCTGTTATGCAACGAATGCATCTTCAGTCAGTGGTCCCTAAGGCAATCCAAAAATTCTTTCCCCGCACCACCATCGACACCAGCCAGCGTGGTGTCAAAACTCGTTTTGTGATTTCATACCACCTGCTCGTATTCCGATGCATATCCACGCCCATGCTCGGCCATTCCTTATTTTTATTGAGGATACGTACATCCAAATGTGTTAATATTATTAGGTTTACAAATGCACCCTGATTATACATTTTACTGAATGGAACATTATTTAGTTACGGATATAAGAAACTTTCTGTAGTCTTTCTCTGTGTCACTCATCTGATAAATATTTTTCGAACTCTTAATTTACGCGAGCATTTCATATTTCCGATGATCTACTGTTTGATGCAAAACGAAGACTTTCAAATTCTATTTACGAAACAATATTTTATGAAATTCAATTATTGCATCATTCCTTTAGAGAACGACCTTTTCAAGATTCTCCATCGTGATACAAAAGGTTAACATACACTTTCTTTGATGACGAACGGGAATAATGAGAGTATTCGAATGCTTACATTTAATAGATTCAGAACTGACATTAAAAGTTCGACATATGTGTGCCCTGATATTCCACGAAAGAATAATTTGGTGCAATTCAGAAAATCATTTTGCGACATGTCTACGCCTTAAAATATATACCGCCTTTAGCTTCATTGCCCACGCAAAGTAAGGCGATAGAAGAATAGAGTGAAAAAGATGTGAGATTACGTCATAAAGAATAACAAATAGACATGGGAAATAGACGGAGGAGAAATATACGGTTAAAAGGAATGAGAAGGAAATGTGTTAAAAAGGATTTTAGAAGGCGATTTGAGTGGAAAAGGGATAAAATGAAGATTCTGTTCTTAAGTATTTGACAGTTGAAGAAATGAAACGATTAAATTCACGATCAAGAAGTTACAAGTTAAGTAAAACTTATTTAGGATCATTATCATAAGCGTGAAATTTTGAATGTCTCCGGGAGAGAATTGTTCAATTAAGCTGAATTTCTGACAAAATTCGACTGATAAAACCGAATTCCAACTATATTTCGATCATCCATTTTTATATTATTGATAATTTTAAGTTAATATTGAAGGATCGTCCAAAAATTCTTTTGAATTAAATAAAAGAGTTTCTTTATTCAAGATCCAATGGGGAATTCTTAATAAACAATTGTAAAACGATGGAGAACAAGTGACAACGCTGAATTCTATATTTCGATTAATAATTGCTGCGTTTATATTTATGCGCTAAAATATGCTATCTAAAAATTGAATTACAAGCTACTTAGTGAAAGATGTATCATCATATTCATGAGTACAATATCATGAAAGTGGCTGAATCGTTAATCAGAGATTTAATGTGTGCGCCATTGATCAGTGCGTAGTTCCGCCCACGTACGGTCGATGTCGCTTTTGTCCATATCGTCCGAAGGATACCCATTCAGGGAAAATTCTTCGTCTAACCGTATCTATTTAGAGTTGAACAACGCGCTTTACTCCCTCAATTTGCATCAATAATTTCAGACCAGAAAGCTAGAATTCATATTGTGATTCTTTCCGAAACCAATTTTAGTAACCTGCAATAAAGTCCCAAAACATGTATGGCTATTGTATTTTTGAACAGCTGACAATTTCAAACATCTTTTATTTATAGCGAAGTACCCTCGACACGTACTAAAAATACTATAAAAGTTTCATAAAATTTATAGAGAAACCTTATAAGTATTATATAAAACACCAAAAAAATTATGAATGAGATTGCCTAATGTTCAAAAAGGATCCGATTTAAACAACTTTTATTTAGGAAAATTTACAATCTGATTCCATGTATTAAATTTCGTTAAATTCTGTTGGAAAAGCTTAACAAGGATGATTGCTGTTTCTTCTATTAAGCTGTTGAAGATAATGAGCTCGTAATCGTAGAAGATTAACGTTCTTATTTTTATATGAATATGAAAGGAAATGATAAGATCTTACAATCTCACGAATATCCCAAAGATACCACTTCGAGAACATTGCTTGTACGACGAAATTATTTTTGTAGAGATGAATATAATAAAAAAGAATGAGGTTTATTCACTATTTCATTTCGAAAGCATTTCGATTCTTCTGAGAGGAATAACCACCTGAAAATCGGAATATCCGCCTCGTGAAGCGATGGAAGCGCCAAGACCCAGTGACGTCTTCTGAGGGAAGCGCTCGCTGCGGCGGAAAGAGGTACTTAACGATTATCCCTTGCTTCGATTCAAAACCTATAGTTAAAGGCTCAGCCTCTCTGAAAGAGATTATTATTTATTCCTGGGTGTTCTAAATATAACATCAATTCATATTGATACTCAATCTATTTACCCACTAATTTTGAAATATCTAAAGACATCGAGAGAGGGCGTAAAAATTACTTTCCTTTCGAATCTTTCCTAAATGTTCCACACTTTGCTAAAGATACGAATAGAAAAATAACTTCGGCGAAAGAATAAAATCTCATCGATGATAAAATATCTAATGGAAACAAATATGTGGACATTCGAATAATCGAATTCAATTACTCATCTGAGTAAGAACGTTAAGGATAAATAAAATAATTTTCATAAAAATTACCGAATCACCTTCTTTGAATCTCATTATCTTTCCATTAAATTATATTACCATTGAATTTAAACGCTTTATTTTAAAATGAAATGAAAGACTTGAAAACTAAATAAATTTCACTAAACAGTTCATGAAAGATGACGGAGAAAGCGTCAGTGTAACTAGCGTTGAAAATGATACGTTTTTAGGAGAGAAATTTTACATAATTGGCATTGCAAAGTTGTCGCAAACAAAAAGCGAGTGGTTTCACAAAGCAATAGATCTTATCTCGAACATACGGGAATTGGTTCGTTAATTCAAAAAAAGTGTGTAATATTACGAAAATTCAAATTTAGTGAATCTGAAACTAATGCTTCAGATTGAACAAGGATTATCTGATGTTACGAAGAGATTTTAAGGGATTGTGTTGATAGAGAAATTCAGAGGAAGTGCTTTCCTAAAAGACAATTCGACTCACGAAATATTTCAAAAAGATCTACGGCAATTTTCGGAATGGAATGGTAATCAATGTTGGTATATGTAATATATTCAATTTTCTAGAAAAAAAAAGTCTCTGAAAATGTATCTATATACAATAAAGCCATTAGTATTCAACTGAAAATAGAAAGGTATTGAATTTTCCGAAAACCTGAAATGGAAAAACCGAAGATTTCATTTTAAAGACGTATAAACTATTTTCATTTTGTAATGAGAAACATAAAATTTGCTAGAAGGAGCATCGGGGATAAAAAGTTCAAATCTTGGTTATGCAGTTGTTGTCATGGCGATTGTAGGATACACAGTGAGTGTTTGGCGTGCAAAAAATGGTCGAAGGAAGGAAAGTAAAATGTTAGATCAATTGGGTGATCAACATCTTCTAGAAGAAAGACATTTAAATTAGTTTGAAGTGGAATGAACTAAAGTTTCATTCACCACATTATATCGGACGCGTTAACCAAGAATTAAATGTAAAAGAGCGCAAACCGAATCGAATTTGAAATTTTATCAACGGGAGAATAAAAGACCTGGCTGGGGAAATTTTCATTCCAATGTCGAAAAATATTAAAACTTTCAAAAGGAAGTTAAGAGTAATCTGTGATACTCTCTATTGTGTTGTCAAATACGAAAACGTGTGATAATATGACATTTTATTATGTGATTTTTCATATAGGTTCACAACAGACTGTGTCCTATATAACTGTAGAATAGTTGACACTTTTGTCATGGTTAAGTATTTCTCTTAATATTCTTCTGTACGAGCTGCCTTCCTGAGATTCGAATAAATTCCTCTCAAATGACTGCCAACATTTCCATTAGTCTTTCAATATGATAGAAATGAAATAAATTGTCATTTTGAATCTTCTTTTAATTCATTCAATAAAGAATATCAGGTAAATATATGCTAATGTAAAACGATTCAAATATTCACACGGATGTAAGAGATTGTAAAAGTTCTCGAATTCTCTTAAGAGAGGGGGTACATATTGATTTGGATTACCTCAGCATACAATGTTTTATTGAAAATTGTGATTCGTTTTAAGTCTTTCAAATAAAATTTTTTGGACCTACGCTTTCTGACCATTTCACACAATTGTATAAGGCAATTGAAAAATACGGTTATTTTGAATGCGAACTTTGAAATCTCTCACTCCGCAATTAATTCTTCCTTCAGTTGTGCAAACTTTTGTTTTTTCCATTTAAATTATACTGGCGTCTAAGACGATCAAGTTTTGTCACAAATCCCACTTTTAGATTCACTTAACAATTCTTTAACTTGAAAGTGATGGAAAGTTAGAAAATTCATCGGGTAAAATACATTTACATGTTGTTTATAAGTTCTTTTCTTCATCTTTCGTCTCAACTGTTGCTCATAATGAATCGAAGAGGCAATTCTGTCCTTGATCTGATGCCGTTCCCTTCAAAGACGGCAATGAGTGACAAGAATCTCAGCTGAATTGTTTGGAAAAGAGATCAAACACTCACATGGTTAAGAAGGGGTTATTTCTGCTATGGAGATGAGACTTCGTTCTGCCGCTTGATGATGTTTTATTCGAGACTTTTGCCAAATAAATGTGTCACTTCAAGAGAATCCCTCCGTATGTGCTTCCATCGAAAAGATCGATAAATAGATGCTGATCATTTCCATACTCTTAATCATCGAATATTAGCAACAGATAATGCAAATTTCGATGACCAGAGTTAATTTGAGAATTGAAATTTTTATAAGTAAAGAGGTAAAGTAAACGAATATCCCTTTGGCAAATTTCATTTAAAAAATCATATTTACAATTAAACGTCAAAATACCTCACAAAAAACTAGTTATCTAAATTCAACTTCATTGAAATTTAAGTACACTTAGCCTAAGCTTTTCTTTTATCCAAAGTAAATATACATAATGATTATTAGTCCTTAAATCAAATTTATCACGTTCACTTCGTCGTCTAAGGTCCAGAAATTATATTTATCCATTTCTTTATTTCCATTTAGTTTTTCCCCATTTGCGTCATTCATATAGAACGCGTCGTTCTCCTAACATTCGTATTTTTCAATTCAATAGAATCATCCGTTCCTTATATTCAGATTCGTTTTCACAATACATCAATGTACATCAATAATCAATGAAGTTTGAAACAAACAAACTAAAATAGAAAATGAAAATTAGATGAAAACCAAAATAAAAGAAAATTATTCTCAATGTCATAGATACGATAAACATGACCTCACTCTCCTAGAAACCGATTGACAACTCGTTCTGACATTACATAAGAAGCTAATGGATACGCTACTTCAGACGGACGCATTAAAAGTGGATGAATCATCTATAAAACTCTTCCGCTTTCAGATCTATAGTGAAATACGTCATATTCAAAGTTGGATGAATATTCCTCGTAAATTCAATAGATTATTAACTCATAAATTCAATAAAGTATTATATTCAAACCAGTTTCATCATCTTTCCAATTATTAATTGATAATACCGTGGCAATTATTTCGCTGACCAGGTGGCAACAGTTGAGGGGTGGGTAAAATTGCAAACTGTCCGGCATTCGCCACATGGAGGAAAATCCAATGGGGTCGAATTTGCAAGTATCAAACCTTTGGTCAACGAATGATTCGGTCAGTGAATCATAATAAATAATAAATCAAAGAAGTGAAGAGCTTAGTCGAAGAACCACTGATTTTAGCAAAGGATGAGATTCCTTAGGCCTAATAAAGTGAGAGAAAATTAGAGGTAACCGATGGCGATAAATTATTTATTAATTTTTAGCGAGCAATTATTCTATTGCAAGGAAACAAAGAGCCTCTTGAAGAGATTATATAAATCTTAGGATTTTTTTATCATTATACACGATTTAATTCTAAATACAAACATATCATGACAATGATATGTTTGTATTTAGAACATATATATTCTCAAAAACATACATATGACAGTGTTGAGTACAATGATTTGCATCCTAAAGCATCGAAGTCAATTACTTCCTAAAAAGCAGCTAATCTTAGTTAGATATAGTGTCACACTGAAAAAAAAACTCGTAATAAATTTGTAACAGACTTGACTCATCAATCCTTTTAATATTTTCGTAAATGCTTTTCCGAGTCTAAAGATAAATCGCGTTGAATTATGGGAATATGGCCGACAGCCAGCTGGCATGCGTCTCTTAATATCGTCATGAAAATGCCGCAAATATTTGCCAAGGAAAGCAATTGATCGATTTGCGAATTAAATTCATTGTGCAGAAAGTTTTCTTAACCTATCACTGATCAGATTGAGAGATATTTCAATTAATAAAAAATGATTTTAAAAGTTCTTAGATATTTTGTTTGATTTTTTTTAGTTTAGGAATGAATTTTCGATAATATATTGATTTTCTGTCAAATTAGATCAAGATTATACTTAATAAAACTTACCGTTTTCGTAAGGCAATAGAAAAAAGAAACTGTAGAGAGAATAGGCTTTACTTAATTACATGTTGTATAAATTGTATGAGTTCAAATAAATGTTTTCTCAGTTCGAATCCATTTTGATGATAATCAAAGCTCACGTACATTCAGAAGTTGTCAGTCACTCAAAAACATTAAAACCGTATAAAGAACAGAATTATGTTTTCTATTGTTCTGAAAAAGAACTAATGGAAAAGAGTGAAATTGGAAACCTTTTAAATGGATAGAAATGGACACTGCTCTATGGTAAAGAATAAATTTAACTACGACAGGTAGTCTAATATTATCATCACTCTAACATAATTACTTTAATAGTGAAGAATATTTCCAGTTTCATGATTTCATTGGGAAAACTACTTCATTAAAAATATTTAAAAATAAGAGTTTTGATCATAAATACTGTACATACATACTGCAATAGTATACTTGAATTTGTGTTACTTAATGATTTACAAGATGATAGTTACTGCGCGTTTCTTCAATTTAATTTGCTTTAAAACTCTCCAACGGTAAATACATACAAAATATATTCTTTTACCTGTAAACTTAACGATGCTATAATAAACTATCATCTGTTCTCATGATACCTCATTTTCCTCTGTCTTTCTCTGCATTTCTCTGAAAGGACATGAATCGTATCGCTTAGAGACCATTTTTGTTTTGGTTTTGGCTTAATTCGTCTTCGACTTGTACGGAATACGTTTTGACGCATTCATGTTTAATTCAAAGATTCGTCACGGAGAAAAGTAGATTCGATTCTAGGCCATTCAGATAGTGACAGGTCAACGTCTCAACTGTACTTAATCCCTGGAATTATAGGAGCTTTCGAATAATATTGACATTGTTTTCTTTTATTCTTAAGTAATTTGTTGAAAATCCGAATCCGGTCTCCCTCGTCTCCTTTTAAGATGTCTTAATTTTATTGACGTCAAATCTCCATTGAAATTTTTCATAGAAGAAAATTTGCATCTTTTTTGTGAATTTTAAAAATATGTTCTTAAACAGAGATTATAATTCACAATCATTGCGTAATCTTGCTTATTATGTACAATTACAAGTAAAACAAGAAAAATTAATATATATAGACGAGAGATATGACTTATTATGAGTACAAGGAAAAAAATACATTTTTTCAGTTCAAAAAAAGATTCATATCGTAGAAACCTCTAAATATAAGCTCAGAATTCACCAATTAAGGATGAATTTCCAACAAATGAAGAAACAAATATAATTATATAGTGAAGTGAGTGGATTTTTAGGAATAATGATGTTTAAATGAGATTCCTTTGATAGAAATGACTATTTCATTTAAAAATTCTATTTGAGTTGAACAGTGTTTTATCTATAAGTATGTAACTATTAAAGACATAGCGAACGATGACAAGATAAAATCGAAATGTCCTTGGAATGGATGTTTGCTGGTCATTTGGAGAGAAGAAATGAGATCAAGAAGAAGACCAATGGATTCGTGGAGAGATATCAAAAGTATTTCGTGGTAATGCGTCTAAAATAGACTTAGAATAGAGAACATCGGATAACGTTCGGATCAGAAGTGGTAAATTTATAAGTACGATCTTTTTGCCATCGTTACCCCTTTATTAAATAAAAACAGCGCATTTGGTCATAAAGCGATGCTCCTCTTCGAGTTTAAAAGTTCATTAATGTCCATTGAAAGAGCGTCAGAGGGAGGGGAGGAAGGAAGTGGGTGGGACACGAGTGGGATCATCCCTCAACAACAATATGTGAGCAAATCTTAAGTTTTCTTCGATCTGAAGAGGTCTTTAGGCGATCCATTTACAATCACAATCTATCAATTTCGTAAACTAACGATTCTGAATCCCTACTCTCAATTTGAGCTCTTTTTAATGGAAGAAGTGTATTTTTGGGTTCGTTCACCGCGTCCACTCCAATGTCCAGCGAAGGCACGTTCGCCTACTCAAACCGTCTCCATCTTTTTTTTGCAACCAAGTTCCTTCCAGCAATTAAAACACTAGTATTTCACGAACAAAATATAGTAAATATCAAAATCTTTTATAATATAAATATCATTAATAAGGCAGAGAACAAAAAAAGTGAAATTTCCTCTGAATTCCCTTTGTGATCGATGTTTAATAGAACCGCCAAATTCTCGTAACTTTTTCGCTGTGATTACGCATACACACTGCTTTTTCTCAAACTTCGCACTCTGGTGCCAGATTCCTCTGCATAGAAGAAATTTTTCATTGTTACAATCTATCTTAGAAGCTCGCGTCCATTCACTTTGGAAAATTTTCTCGGTAAACGTGATAATAATCCATTAAAATAACAAAGTAAAACTCAAACCTTCTTACTCCAATTCTTTCGGCCAATATGAATATACTCAGTCTTAAGCGCTATCGGACGCTATGACCAATTCTGCCTATTTCTTATCAATTGCTTTTGGTTCACTGTCTCTTAAGATATATGTTTGCATCAGTATCAACCATCTTGGATCCATTGTTTTTATTTTAATTGCTACAGTACAAATGGTTTCAGTTCTTTAGTTCGTTTAGCAGTAAAGTGTACAAGTCGTTGATCAATTTCAGTTCCATTTAACCTCTGCTTTTTTCATTATTTTCATATCAACTCTTTTCTATCAATAGTAATTATGTATTTATGTAATATTGTACTTGGAAATTTTTTATGCCACTTCTGTAATTGTTCTCAACTGTAATATATTTTGTCGAAGTAGACATTTTGCGCTTTTATACCAACAATAATTGAATGTCTCCAGAAATATCTTATTAAAGATTCGATTACCCATTTATATAATTTATAATTTTTATTTCCAGGATGTATGGATTAAATATACTTTAATTGTCTCGACATAATCTTCGAGATAGATTCGTTAGAATGTAACAACAAAGATGCAAAATCTAGTCTAATAAAATCTTCACAAATGCAGGAATACTGCATTCCCAGGAGCAATTTGTCTACGGACAGAAATACTAATGAAACGGAGGTCGATTTCCAAGTGAATATATATTTTCTGTAATTTTTACATTTGAAACAGTAACATAAAAAATACTGTACGTTTTGAAAAGACGTGGCAAGTACTACAGAAGTAAAAATTAACTAGAATATTTTTCCCTTTTGCTATGGAACAGATGTTATATGAATATAGTTTAGAATCATTAAAATCTCTTATTCTATCTTCAGATTGTAACTAATATCCTTTTTGCCTCAATTTTTCAGTGAAAACAGAGCCTTCAAACGATTTCATTCAAAATTAATCTTAGGATTCACTACAGAGATGAAATTCCAGCTTCACAGAAAGAGCCGATTTTAATTGGAGCTTTTTCATTTCGCAATTTGCGAAACTTTCTCTCTTCGGAGAGGCAAAATAATTTCATAATCAATGAGAGGTCTACATATTATGTTTATCGTAACATACTCCAGCAGTAATAATGAATTTATTCCTGACATAATTTAGCAATGCAAGTAAAGGAAGAAAACGGCGATGCCTTATTATGAAAATTTGTCCTCGAGGGAAAATTTTCCTCGTATAAAGAATTTTATCAAACATTCGTATAATTACAATAATATAATTAAAATATCGGCATTTTTCGCCATTAAAGATAAACCACATCAGATTTATAAGATAATTAAAATGACTCCTCTGATATCCTTCTCAACCTTAATTTATTTTTTAAACAAAATAATAGGCCAATACAGTTATGACTAAACATGGAGATCTTAAAAGTACATAAAGTCACTAAATTTTCGTAATTGATGTTTCTTAACATTTTTCAAATGCAACTCCACGCGATAATGCCTGATATTTGGAAGTAACACATTTATACACAAATTGCGTATGAGGACGAAGGTCGTTAACGAATGCAATGTATTTCTTTTCGTAACTGAAACTTGGATTTTCAATTATAAAACAGAATAGAATGGTAAACAACACAGAGAATGAGCTCATTGTGAGCTCATTTAAGGAGACAACGCCACAACTGTATTAAAGTGAGTTAATTGATTCAAACGCTATTTATCCGTCAATTGTACAAATTTATAAAATAAAGCTTCAAATTTTATTAGATGATAAATAAAATAGAGATAACCTCTTAGTGGGTAATGTATAACAAATGCTGGAAGTTAAATTGGATTCGAAAATTTAAGGGAATTTTTATAACCTGAAAACGGAGGGATTTTAAAAAATTACTTAAGAATAAAGTGCAAACAATATCAATATTATTCGAAAGCTCCTATAATTCCAGGGATTAAGTACAATTGAAACGTTGACCTATCACTATCTCAATGGCCAATGAATTAAATATGAATGCGCCAAAACGTATTCCGCACAAGTCGAAGACGAATTCAGCCAAAACCAAAACAAAAATGGTCTCTAAGCGATACGATTCATGTCCTTTCTGAGAAACGCGGAGAAAGTTGAACGACAGAGGAAAATAATAGGAAGGAAATTTGAAGGAAATATAACTTATGTTTTGAAGCTGTTCTTATTCTCCTCATATTCATAAAATTAATCAAAATATTTATGAGAATCAAGTCTTTTCCAAATTTTGCTGATTTTCGTTTTCTTACCTCTGAAACCACAGAGACTTTCAACGCACGTCATTCGAAAGAAAATTTGAATGGTCATTTCACTCGACCGCTAAATAGATATCTACCCTTAATACAACGCATTCGCGTTAACATCTTTGAAAATACTTCAAGATATAGATCTATATCATTGTGGTTGAAGAAGGATGTGTGAATCTATTTACAGCTTCTAAAACGATTAAGAAAATTATTTATAGAACTTATATAATTCGCGCAATAAATTTATTAACGCGTTCCTATAATTGAATTGGCTGCAGTTTCTATTAGTGTATAAATGCAATAAACCTCACACCGTCCTAGGAGTTATAAAGCGTCAACATTTCCATCCAACCTAAATTCTATCACGTTTTATTACGGAATTGATGTAACTGTTATGCGATGATGTTTTTTTTGTTAACACCTACTCACCATGCGAATCATTGCTGTTTAAATATTATATATTATTTTCTAGTAAAATTTATGCAAAATCGCATCGTAATAACGAATTTTCGAGGGCATTAAGTAAATTATTCGAAAGCGTTCCTTTTCCATGTTTACTCAATTCCATACGTTTCCCTTTGACTATATTAATTTAGAGCAAATTTTTATTTACTTACCCCAAAATCTACATGTTTTCAAAATTAGTGTCGGAATACTTTTTAAAATTCGTTTCTGCTTTCGCTTTTCTTAAATCTATTTACGAACAACGCTTAACAGAATTAATAATAATTAACAATAGTTGATTTTTCTGTTTTCGGAAAGATTTACTCATTCTCCCAATTAAAAGCTTTAGAATACTGTTCCATATAAACTTCACTATCTCTCCGATATTTTGGAGGTCTTTAGATAAAAAAATCAACCATTTGATTGTTGCCTTTTGGTTTTCTTTGTTTTAGATGGATAAAAAAGTATTCTTTTTGGTTTCTTTCACTATTTTTTACGAGACCGAGCTTAATTTCATACATACTTTTAGAATTAATTGATCAAACAATAAAATTTTATTTATACAATGTTTTTTGCCATAATTTGGTAAATAAACAATATATTTTAACAATTTATTCAAGTATTAATACTTATCAAACATTAATTCGTTAAAATAAAAATATTTACCAAACTACATCATACGAAGTCCTTAGTTTCGATGCTCTTCTTTGATGTGGTTTATTAAAGATAATAGTATAATCATACATGTAACACAGTATATATAATAGTATAATCATACATGTATATTTGTATCTGCCAATATTTCGTGGCTTCACCACATATGGCCGATTCATTTAAGCAAGATCACCTTCAAATTAGAGCCGATAAGTAAGGTATGGATCGCTTTAATTAATCTACGTTATCTGCTTGTTTTGACGGAATGAAAAGGGTCCTGTTACCTCCAAAAGGCACATCCCAACGCCCCCGCGCGACAGGAAGGAATAAGTCAAGCGTACGAGATGCCGTATTCGATTCCTCTCATCTCTGTTTTCGGGCGCGGCCACTCGAGTTTTTTCCGAGGAATGAATGAGTCAGAAGACGGGAAGTCATCCATCCGAGGGAGAGAGTGTGACGTTCGAATCCCGGTGGACACGCTTCTGCGGCCTCTGATTTCAGATTCAAACTATACCGGAGTGAATATGAGATTTACAATAAGACGGTAGAAAAAAAGTCTTCTGATAGTTATAATTTCATGAATTAGATTCGATCGATATTGTTCCATTATTTTCTGCAGAAGGAAATGCTGTTGCAACTTGTTCGCTTTTTAAACTGATGTGACGAGTTCAACTTTATGGAACCGAACCATAATTAAAGAACTCTTCGCAGCTTGTTCATAATATATTTAAGGCGACTTTATATAGTTAATAGACTATATTTTAGTCAATAAACCTACATATTCAGGCAGAAAATATATATGAGGAATAGGGTGGAGGAGAGTTTAGTGCAAGATGAAAAGACAAAATCAAGGAAAAATCAAAGTTATCAATGGAACAGAATGTTGAAGAGATTATTGTGTAGTATTGTCGTCGAAAAGCTAATTTCCTTGGAAAGACTTCTTTCCGACGAATGCAGAAATTCATCACGGCAGAGCCCAGTTGCTATCCCGAAAGAGTTTCTTATTTTCTTAATCGTCAATGAAAACTTGGCCAAGTAACGGGCAAAGAAGGAATCTAACGCGATAATTACTTTGTAAATACGCATTATAAAATATTCCTTTGTATCCTATGATACAGAACCTGCGTTCGTTAATGAACCTCAGCGTGAGTTACGATTTGCCTTAAATTTGGTTCCTTGACGAAAATGTAAAGAAACAATGGCTTTGAAATTGAACTGCACAAAAGAAATGTTAAATGAAAAAATAATAGACGAGCAAAAAGTTTGAAGAACCGGGACTCATCGAGAAGGGGTGATGGGTTTGAGAACAAATTTTCATTTGTAAGTTGGGGAAAACCCCTAATATCCACTTCTTCGAGTAGTCGTCCGAAGTTCTCTTCCTGGTGGAGTCGCTGAGGTTTGAAGTCGCTCCTGTGGACTTACAAATGAAAATTTGTTCCCAAACCCTTCACCCCTTTTCTCCTTACAAAATATTCCCATGATGCACCCATTCCTCCCTTCCTCTCCAACAAATCTATATTTCCCTAGCATGATACCATTCCATGCCTGAAGATGTAATTTTATATTACGAAACCGGTCGCGAATATACCAATTTTCTGTGGAAATTTATAAAGTTGTTTTTATTACTATGGCATTTCACGAAGTCACGCCTACTCATATTGATTTATTTTGGAAGAGGTTTTGATTGCTTGACTTAGTAACGTATGAGATCAAAGATGGAAACCAGCAAAAATATTCCATATTCTACAATTTCTCTTCGATAAATTTCGATCCGTTTCGATTTTCCTATTGGCTAAATATTGTACAAAAAACAGTTTGAAACCACTCGAAAAAGGCTGGATACACAAAGAAGCTTGATGTATCGATGCACATGAGTTAACAAAAAAACTTCATGGATCTAATTTCCATCTGCAAATCCTTCCTTTTGTTGAGTTCCTCTTAGACCTCAACAAAATCGACCCCTTTCTGAAGCAAATGGTGACTGGTGATGAAAAGTGTTACATACAGCAACGTCAAGGGAATACGTTCGCGGTCGAAGGGCAGTGAGCCGGCACAAACGGTTACCTAGCCAGGATTGACTGACAGGAAGGTTTTGTTGTGTATTTGGTGGGACCGGCAAGGAAATCATCTACTGTGAGCTGCTCCCGTTCGGAAAAACTCTTAATTCGGACCTGTACTGTCAGCAATTGGACCGTCTGAAGCAATCGCCCAGAAGCGCCCACCTTTGGCCAACAGGAGTGACTGTGTTTCATCGGGACAACGCCAGACCGCATACATCGACAGTGACTCGCCAATAGCTCCGAGAACCTAGTTGGAAGGTTCTTATGCATCCACCTTATAATCCGGACCTCACGCCAAGTGATTACCACCCTTTCCTGTCTATAACGAATGATTTGGCTGGTGAACTATTGGTCTCAAGAGAAGCTAATGAATTTTGACTGTCCCAGTTATTTACCAATAGGGACGAGTGTTTCTATGAGAGAGGTATATTGAAATTACCTTCAAAATGGCAATAAGCTATAGCAAAAAAGGTCACATATTTGACATAAATCGGATTATTCTAACTATACCAAATAAAGTCTTCAATTTTAGGGAAAAGTAATAAATTACGTTTTACTATATCCAATATAATCGACAGATATGATGATAAACCAAGTAGAGATCCCAATAATTCTATCGATCTTGGTTGATACATTTTCCCCTTCTTTTCTTCGATTATTCTCTTTGATTCTTAAAATGTGTCATATACAGTGAGCTCATCTTCTTCGCATTTATAATTTCAATGTTTTCTCCTTTGTTTCTTCATTTTTTATCTTAACTGCCCATTTAATATTTTGCATTCCAACATAAGTCAACATATCCTTCTAGATATTGGATATCTCTTACCCATATATTTGCACCTTAAGAGACATTACTCCAGAAAAAGCATTTCTTCAGTTTCTTTCTATAGTTTTCACTCATCATGCTGGTTAATGTGATCTTCTTTCCACTGAAGGCTGGTTTTCTACCTGTTCAATCGATTTTCCACTTATCATGATGCTTCCTTTTCTGTCCAATACATCCCGATCATTTTGGTGTTCTGTGTGTTTACGTACAATATTCCCTTCCATATGTACTAATTCTGTTTATCATCCTCTGAAATTCCCTTCAACCATAAAGAAAACCTAATTTCACGAACCATTTCTTTCTTTAATATAATCACTGGAATGCTAATTACAAACAAATAATCACAAACTAAATACTTAAACTTTAACACAAACTAAATACTAAAACTTATCCTTTTACTTTCCATCATTCAACTTCAATTTTTTTCAGAAATTGTACATTTGTAAATCAATGCAATTGATTTAACATAACTTACGTAGAATTCCGCAGAAAAATTAAAGGACCCTGTAGTTTACAAATCACTTTTGGTTCTCTCTCTACCTTTGACTTTCAGCCATTGTTCTGCATTAAATCACGAAGTATATGATACTAGACCAAAATTAAGGCTTGATTGAGATCAGCAGAGCCTCCGATTTTGTTCAGACCGGAATATTTCTTGCCAAACTTAGAGAAAGTAACTTCCTCATCATGTTCTTCTCTTATACACATACCCACACAATACTGACTTGATTATGATGAATATTAGCCTAAATCAGGCGTCAGATTGAAAATCGCTGATGATTTATATATATACACACAAACTTTGATTTTTAGTATATTTTATAAAAATTCGAGGAAAAAATCCTAGGTAGCAAAATACTGAATGAAATTTCGTTTCTGGAAAGATTTTTCTCGTTTAAGAAAATGGTCAGTTAATTATTAAAATATAGTAGAGAAATAGTATGAAATAAAAATATCACTCTTGAAACAATTCTCTACATTCAGTCCTTCACATACATGTTTGAATTGCTTGCACATTTAAAAATAACCTACCAACCGCATACTTTCACATTCCATCTTCCGTAAAGCAAAACTTTCATGTCATTAAAAATATAGAAGTACTTCCAACACAGACGAATGTTTACATTTGGTAGTTCTCGTTTGTAATTCACACATTCTCCGAAAGGTGGCAGCTAGAAGATGAGGAACTTAGATTCCCTCGTTAGTGTGTATCTATTGTTCTTTCACAGCATACTTACTACACGCTGATAAGCAACAACTTTGGCATCCTAGGCATGGAGCATGCTTACTCAAGTACTTTCAGTATTTCCTTCGGCAATTTTAAGTTTTACCTATACATTTTTGTTTAAGACGCTCTCAGAAGTGCTGCCATCATGAATTCAATGGATGAACTTAGTCTGATTGGTTCGGAGGGAGCCCTCACAATTTAAGGTATTTTAATTTTCCAGAGAGCTTAAATTAGACAATAATACATCCCTTCGTTTTTATAAATAAAATTTTCAGAAATTAGGTTTTAACAGAGTATGACTACATCTGTTAAGCGAACAATTACGGAGTATTATTATTATTAAATGCAATACTAGTAAATTAGAACTTGGTGATACAACAAGCGTACCATTAGACGACATATATCACCAATGGTAACCTTCAATTGAGGAAATATGTTCCTTCGGAATTCTGCCTCAAAAAGTTTATTAGAATTATAAAATAAGAATCGAAATCTTTTGATTGGACTGGGCATTTGGAACTTGGTAATGCGCAATGAAAAATTTTAAATGCAGTAAATATACAAAGAAAACCCTGTCACTCTCATAAAGTGATAAACGGATACTCGCCCAACCACAAATAGAACTTGATGACGTACAGTTGCTCTAACAAACTTTTTATTCAGCCTAGCAATGCACTAATGTTCAAGAGTTTCATTGAAGTTGATCCTACTTCTAGGAAACCAGGGAGAGCCAATACCTACTATCACTTGTTGCTTACAAATACAGCTTAAGATAAACCACCACCAGAATAAAATTTCTTTTGAACATGTACAAATATACTTGTATATTGATACCAAACTATATGCTTGCAGCAAAAAGAATGGAAGAGCAACATATGTTCTAAATGCTGCAATAACTCAGCAACTCCAGACCACACGAAGTATGGAGTGCTTCATGCTTGGATAATAAAATAAGGGGAAGGAAGTGCAATAAATGGGTGAGAAAGATAGCAAGAGTTAAAGAAATAGTAGAGAAAATTAAAATCCAGAAATGATTATGAGCACAACATGTGGTGACTCAACCAAATGATGTCAGCAATACTGAGTTGGACACCAAGAGATGAGAAGACACCAAGAAGGAAAGCCAAGGACTGATAGAACAGGGACATCATTAAGTACATGGAATAAAATGGCAACAAGAAGCTAAGAGTAGAGAGAATAGGAAAATGCTTGGGAAGGCCTACATCTGTTGCCAGATGGAAAATGGCTGGTGAAAATTACATTGAAAAATTACTTTTTCACCTCCTTCAAATATGCTGAGTATGAGGTCAGCTATATGAATTTATGTCACAATTTTGAACCTTAATAAGTAACCTGATCTTGTACAGCAATGTAAAGCATAAATTTTTCAAAAATAGCTAAACTAAAATAGCTTACTACATATGCTGATATTTATGAATTTCTGAAAATATAAATGATTTTCAAGTATGATATAGCATTTAATAAAATACCAGTTTTTTTTAGAACTACTTTACCAATAGCTTTTGAAAACTGCTTTTGATGCAGCAGTTAACAAATCAATGTTTAAGCAATAACATGATATAATTTTATTACCAATTTAAGTTTGAAAAATGTACATTTTCTTTTCCACTTCAATGAACAAGAAAACCTTAAAATGTCAAGTTTCAAAATAGGAAGCTTAAGAAAACATCTTCATAATTAAAAATTGCTTTTTTAAGATTGATTATTTACAGAAATTTGTGTTGCAATGATTACCGGTTATAACAAACTCTTATGTATTAAAAATAAACTAGCCTTTTCATTGATTTCTTGTACTAAAGGGTATTTAGAATTATACTTAAAGCTTGCAATGGGAAACCGACAACACTTGAAGATGACTATCAATTTTTTTGGGCAATCAAATTTTGACTTCTGTTACTCTGGGAAAATAATTAAAGGAATGCATCACAGAAACAAATAAATATTCCAATTCCATTATTACTGAAATTATAAAATGAATAACACTGCATGCTCCCATACTATCGAAATAAATTCTGGTATTGTGGAAATAACCAGTTTCAGTGCTTAAGTCTTCATAAGGTTGATCTAGACCTGGACAGCTGAGTTTCCGGATCTAATGATAGTCTTTGTTCTAAAACTGGTTCTACATAAATTTTGATAGTAGGAAAATAGCGTTTTTCATTTTATAACTTTTAAATGTCTTTCTGCAAAATTCTGCCAATTATGATATCATTTATTTCTCTAAATCTATTTAATAAGCTTGGTAATAGATATAATTTTTAATTCCCAGTCTTTTCATGCAATTGCTACTTCAAATCATCAGAAAAAATAGAAAAATTTTATATATTCCCATTTATAAGTATTAGAGTGAAAATATTTTATGGAAAACATAATAAATAATAATTTTCACAAGGAGTTGATAAATTTATTTAAATAATAATTAATATATATCTCTGTATATTTTAGAATTAGATAGAATATTCATACATAAAAAGACCACTAAAAGATTAAGAAAAGGATTAGTCAGTCAAAACTACTATAATGCTTTAAGATTTGATTTCCATGCATCAATAAGTAAATATTGAACAAAAACAACATATACACTCAAGTACATGTTAGCCCTGAGTTTCTGCCAAAATCTGTTTTTTTTTTTTCAAATTTAATCAGATTCCAAGTCCAATAATCATCAAACTGCTCATAAAAATAATTATTAATAAGATGTTATTAGCTGAAATTCAATTCCATTTTGGTTAATTGCTTTTAAATTTCTTAAGGATATTTTAAGGTGATTAACATATAAAAATTCATTCATTTCTTGGATTTTTAGTCTTCCTCCAGAAGATAGAAGGAAAAATTTCCTTGGTGAAGAACCGATTTCATAGGACACACAAAAAAATCTATTCAGAACTTAGGATTACTTAACACTGGAATTAACTAATTTACAAAAAATGAAGGACTTGTGTTTGCATATCTTCAGATACAATGTTTCAAACACTTTAAAGCCTATAAAATACTTGCAATGGATTTTCAATTCTCAAGATGAGCCAATAAAAGAAGATACATCCTTAAAATTCAAAGGATGTGAAAGGGTCAAGAGGTGAAATACTTTTGAAATTATACAGTAAGCAAGTATAATATACTTGACAGTATGATTCAAAGGAAGAATAGATAGAAAAATAAAATTTTGAGTTGGTAGTAACAGTAAATTAAAGTTAACATGAGTTATTCAAATAAATGCAGATTATCATTGCCAGAATATTGCTGCCATAGCTTTAAAGATAAAATGGCTTTTATGCAGATTTTAAACATTATTGACCTCAGAAGGATTGGTCTATTTAGCCATCTTTGTTCAAAACTATGTAAAATTTGTCTTTTTAAAACATATCCTCACCCTTTAATTTTCCATACTCAAGGTAAAATATTACAGGTTCAACGCTAAAAAAAACTTCAGCAGTGGTGAATTCACAGGTCCCAGCTGAAAAGATGATGTTTAACAAGCATGTCCCTCACTCCATCTTTTAGAGGCTGGAGATTTTGTGAATGATGAGATCGTCTAGCATTTGGAGGTAGCTCCCAATCAGGACTGAGACTGAAGGCAAACTGCGAAAGGACTCTAAGTTCACACTTCACTTGTACCCAACCTGGACTGTAAATAAAACTCCAAGGATGATACCTAAAAATCCAATAATTAATGAAGGTTAGAAGATGCAAGATGTGGACCGAAAGACTTACAAATTTATAACCATGATCTGTAAAGCCAAATTTACTCATGTTCTTCTTCAACGACCACCAAATTTTACTCCATACATGTTCAATTTTTATCAACATTCATCAACTCAGTTCATTTTGAACACAACACAATTATTAAGATTACTTTTGTGATAGTTAGGAAGTAGCATTTGTAAATAATTTTGTAATATATTCTTACTGGTGGTAATTTAAAGATCAGTATAATATTACTGCATGGATTTAAAAATAAAACCCCTTCCTACACTTTCAAAGAAAACATCCAAAATTTTTAGAAAAATCAAACACACCCTACAATAATATTAAATTTACTGCTAAGGAGGAAAAAATAGCACTTAACTATTTTTTGATTACAAAGATACCAAATGCAAATAACACTAAGTTTTGCTCTGCATCCAAAACCTTCATACTCAATACATCCCAAATAACTAAAATTGCCATGTCTCGCAAAAATCTTCTCCCTTTTACACCATGATAAAAAGATTTATAAACATTCCTGTTAACATAATAAATTCCAAGTAGGAATTTCCTCATACTTAAATTAACTAAATAAAATAGTTTTGAGACCAATATATTACACAATCTTTCAAAAATCACTCCAAAACTGAAAAAACTACATAGAAAATGACAGAAAAATTTCAAAATATCATCCAACTTCCCTTCCTACCCGGCAAACTAACAAATGAAAAAATAAGCAGCCAGCAAACTAACATATATATATATATATATATATATATATATTTTTAACCTTCAATTTCAAATATTTCTATCTTTAATTTAAAACCCATCATCATAAACACTAATAGTCTTAATTTTACAGTATAATCTCAAGGATACTATTCCACTAACACATAGATCAGAGGTTTATCAAATTACATGCAAATAATGAAATTTTTGAGGAGGCCAAACCAAAATAAAAATTAATTTCGGATCCTAAGAACACATTGCACACTCCAGGAACAACAAAGCGTAGCCTGATACTGACAAGAATATAATCATAGACAGAATATCTTTAACTGCTTAAATGAAACAAAGATTTAGCCAATAAAGCAACTTTATCTGCAGAAACAGATAAACACAATGAGCAAGGAACAATCCTGGCCTCTGGCATGACTAAAGAAGATGATATATTGGTTATGGAAATACATATTTAGTGCTCCCTAAATAACATCGTAATATTGGATTCACAGCAGGAGAACCAGCCTGATTTTTGTCCTTGATTTGAAACCCTCTCATCTTGGAGCTATCCCTTTTTCAGTTTTGTTCATAGTTCTAATGATGATCAAGCAAAATTCTAATTACTGAAATGTTTCATATATTCTCTGTGAAAAGATTAGAGTAAAATTTTTCCTATTATACTGTTATTTGGCACTATTGGTTAAAAGATTACTTCTCACCAGAAAAAGTAAACAAAATTGATGATGAAATGCAAATCAAATTGAATACCGCAGCTTTCTTGAAATATCTTCTAGTCCCTTCTCACTTATATACCGTACTTTTCGGACAATAAGACGAACTTTTTTTTTTACCAAAAAGTGGGGAGAAAAGTGCCTGCGTCTTATGGTCCGAATAGAAGCAGACCGGCAGCGGGTCCCGTTGACACTAATGCCGGGCATTTGTATCAGAGCTGCAGCGGGACCTGCTGACGCTAATGCCGGGCATTTGCAGGAGGAGCGATGCTGCTCTGTGCTGTGTCACCGCCGTATGCTAATGGAGGATAGCATGTAGTAGGCGGTGTTACACTACACAGCAGTGCGCATTGCACGGGGTTTACAGAAGACTAGAGCAGGGGTCTACAAACTACGGCCCGAGGGCCACATCCGGCCCACGGACAGATTTTGTCTGGCCCGCGGAGAGCTAGCATACTTGAAAACTCCTTTTAGAGGACATACTTTTAATAGGAAATTAAATTTAGTTTACTGAAGAATTCTAATTTTATGTTGAATAATTATTAATATGACATCTACATTGATATGGTCATGGGCTAACTACTCATAACATTGTTATAGGCTTATTGTTTTTGTGATAAGTTGAATAAGAAACACAGAATTGTAATGAATAAAGACATGTATAATATGCAGAAAATTTAACTTCAGTATATAATAACTAACAAATTATTGAAATGAATCCAACTAACATTTTATACATTTGAAATAAAAACATAACTTATAACAAGCATAATGACATATGAAATACAAATGAGATTTATATAATTGGTATAATATGGTTTTGGCTCTCAGAACTTGCTGGAGTAATCAGTATGGCCCTAAGGCTGGAAAGTTTGGAGACCCCTGGACTAGAGTACTCAAACCTTTGCCTTTATGTGTGATAATGGTTCTTAATGCCACTGTTGACTGCTGTTCAGTTTATATGGTTCAAATATTATTCTGTTATACATTGTTAAATATTTTATTACACTATTTGGTTCAGAATATTTTTTTTCCTATTTTTCTCCTCTAAAAACCAGGTGCGTCTTATGGTCCGAAAAATACGGTATTAATTCTCATGAAATTTTTAACTGTCCTGAAAAAACCAATTATATTTTTGTTTGCCATTTTTGCCCTTTTAAAAAATGTACACTTCCGCTATTTTTCCATATATTTATACGGCTCTTCCGTACTATTAATTCCATTAATTATATATCTTACATTTAAACAGTGACATATCCCTTTATTTACCATTTTTGGACCACAGAGACACAGGAACATAATACTTCCAGCCAAAGATGTAGTACTTGTTCATTTAAACCTAAGCAGATAAGGCTCCTGAGCTTTACATCCATCTGTGCATGAGCAGAGTCATGTGTTAAGTTGATCGCTTGAACACATCTATACAGCAACTATTTACAAAAATAATAAAAGAAGATTTGAACAATCAGACATTACATGATGAATAAGGCAATTTAGATATGATACACTAACTCTCAATTTTTGATTAACTTAGCTTTCACATAACTTGATAAACCTAAATATATTTTGTGGCAGAACATGAAATAGCTCGTAATGAACTTTAATACACAAATCAGCTGCCCATCATCTCTGAGGTTCAATTAGAAACCATTAAATTCAATAAGATTATTGGTAATAAACTATGTCATGGAAGATTACGACTTTGATTGCCACATTGACTTCATTCACAGAAAAATGGAAGATTACGACTTTGATTGCCACATTGACTTCATTCACAGAAAAATTGATATTTTAAAGACATTAAGAAGTAATTCTTATAAGTTCTCAATTCAACAGAGATTAAAATAGTTTAATTGAATTGCTTTAAACTTAATTTTGAGGGAATAAAGGGAAAAATTTTTATTAATATACTTAAAATAGAAAGAGAGAAGAAAATAAGATAAACACTAGAGGGATCTCAGAGGAATAGAAGTATATCATTTAATAGAAGCTTACTACAAGAATCGCTCCCATGAGATGACTATGTATTGACTATCAATGTGTGTGTGTGTGTGTATATATGTAATGTGTGTGTGTATATATATATATATATATATATATATATATATATATATATATATATATATATATATATATATATATATATATATATATATATAATATATATATATATAATATATACATATATACACAATAAAAGATAAAATTAAATCTTTTAAAAATTACCTCTTCTGGAGTCAAAACCTTTCCATCTTCATCCAGTCGGTAGGTTTTGCAAAGAACTAATCGACTGTAAACTGATTCGAAATCACGTTCAACCTCTTTGGCTGCAGCTTCTTCAATGAATAACCATGGATGGCATGGCCCTCCTATTTAATTGAGATTTGATGTTTTGAATAACATGGAATTGAACAATAAGGTATTCACATACCTAATAATTTGTTAACAGTTAATATATATATACATACATAAATTTACATTTGACTTTAGAAGAATAAGTAACAATATAAAACTTAAAAATACAGGCATTACCTACTTACAAATATAAACATACATTATCAATTATATGAAGCTACTTCTCTCAACTATGCTAACTGAATTGAAATTTATAAATTAGATAAAACTCATTCAGAAACTACCAAAGAAAATCTTTGTGATGGGAATGATAGTAATAAGTCTGAATTAATTACTACTGCAACTTATATATCCCAGACAACAACTAATTCATAGATTTCACTCACCCCAAATATGGAATGACTTGAACTTGCTTGTGCTTGTGATGACGTTGAGTGAATTACAAAAAATATGATTTGATATAAAGTCAACCACTAATATTTATCCTTACTTCAATCAATAGAAGTATGATAAGTTCTACAATAACAAAATTGGCTTTTTAAAGAATTACTGCAAATTTTTTTCAATTCAATGACAATTTTTTAATTTTTCAATGATAAATTCATCAACAAATGTTATTGTGAAGAGAAGTAGGTTTTTTATCATTCATGTTTGTAAAAAGAGACCTTCTAATACCCTCAACACTTATCAGGCTCCTTCATTTAGAATATTTTATCAATAAGATATTTAATTTAATTTCCCTCCTAAAAATAGACAGTGTGCATTGACTCCTCATATTGAAAGTCAAAACACACTTCAGCTGGTAGAATATTGTTATCAAGCAATAAATGACACTGTACATTTAAAAATAAAGATAGTACCATACAAAAGAAAGAGAATAAATAAATACCTAAAAATGATGGCCTCTTCATTCCATGTTCAAGGACCTGCTTGATAGCAGGGCAAAGAGTTCCACGTACCAGATCTGTCACAGCCTGTGAGACACTGTCATCTCCAGCACAAGAGTACTGTTTACTTCTTTCATCCAGCAACTCAACAAATTTAGCTGGAAACCATCCTATTTGAGACCAATGATGGATTATAACTTATATATATTATCTCACAAATAATAAACAAGAACATGTTTACTAGGTTTTCTTTTATAAACATGGATATTTCTTCATGTTTCGGAGTATACAGTGGATCTGTACAGATTTTTAACTCCAAAGACTCTTATTGCATTTCGTTCAATGTTTCAAATCAAGAAGTACCTACTTCTTCAGCCTCTTGAATAGGTTATATGATTCAAAATAATAATGGATCATTAGGTTAATTCCTTTACTCAGATAGGGTTCCATCAATGTCATGACCACATGGTTTAGGAAGACCCAGATTGGATGGCCAATCCTCCATTTCTACGAAGTATGGAAATCCATTCAATACACATTCTGAATTTAAATCCGTTAATAAATAAAACTTCAGCCCATATATTTCAGGTTTATTAGGATTGTGTGTTATTATATAAATTATATGAATGGACATCTACACTAATGATAATAAAGCTGATCATTCACCTTCACTTTAGCACTCGGTTTCTAGCAAGCTTGACTATATTCTGAGTCTGTCCCACACAAAAGAAAGAAAGCAAATTTGTTGGTTGCAAAAATGAAAATGGGAATGAAGCACTTACATTCAAGGAAGCAAAAGTTTAAATTAAAAATATAATCTTATCTACTTGATTTCAGGTACATTCATTGACTAAGATTAATTATTTTTTGAGTAGAAATGGCAATCTACGTTAATTTCTAATCCTCAATATCTTAATTACATGGTGATACATCAATATAACTTATTTTTCAAGAGACTTCCATAACCTATAGAAATGAAAGATTAAAATCAGCATTTACCTCTAAGACCATTAAGCTCTCCAATCCAGCAGTGCTCATCTTTCTGGCTTATAATTGTGATAATATCATTTTTCCGAAAACCAAGTTCATCATCATCATTTCTTTCAAAATCTGTAAATTTTAATTGCAACAAGAAACAAATTACTTTAATATTATTATATTGGACGAGATATTTACCCATTTTATACTTATATTTTATATATTACATACACCAAACATACTAGGATTCATTTAGGTTAACTGAAGGCAAATTCAAGCCCTGAACAGGCAAAACCTTTATGATTTTAAGAATCAGGAGGTTTTTCATAAACTTTCTCAAAATGATAATGTGAAAATAATCAGATTCTCAGAATAATATTGATAAATTTAAACAAATTTGCTCATAAATTTTCCCATTTCATAATGTTAGAAGTTTTTCTATTCTAGTTATCAATTTTATTTCCAAGCAACCACACATTTATAGAAATTATAAGTTTCTTCAAAATGAGACTTAGCACTATATACTAGGTCCCAGCTGCTTTCACTTGAGTTTTACAAGCAAGTATATCTACTTATGCTTCTTCTATAATAATGGAACAATTAATGAGCTAACAGAGATAATAAAAAGACTTTGAATTAGTTATCTTAAAATAATGTTCAAAAATTAAGTCCATTAAAACTGATTAGATGGCTGAGTTCCTGTTACCCTACAAAGGAATCATGATATATTTTACCCAACTATAAATCATAATATAAATAAATTATTAAATCATTATTTATTCAACTACAATTTGGTTAAATTCATTTCAACCAGCCTAATCACCCTATACATTTCAAGAAAAAATTACATGAGATCCAATTCAACAATTACTTAAATTTTCAAAAATTTTGAAAATTCATAGTTTATAAATTCCAAATATTATCAAAGATAACATTTTACTTAACTATGAATGAAATAGATATTGAAATTCCATAGTTACAGTTTAATTTCCATACTAAACCCTTTCTATTGGTAAAGCTAATTTTTTTTAGAGATTTCCTTTTCCTTAATTCTTTCAAAATATAAATAGACTTAAGATTTTTTATATTTATAATCAGTGAGTCTTCAGATAGGTACAAACTAGGTAACAGAATTTCAAACATATAATCAATCATGAAAACAAAGGGCAACACAAATACATCACGAAAGAAAATAGAAAATAAATTTTTAAAAGTCTCTATAATTATAACTTACATGCTAAAATTGTCCGGAACACAAACACTCAATACATTTCATACACTTTTTTTTTAACTATTGTCATTTGCAGGGATCTCATAGAGCTATGTTTATAAATGAAAGTTTACCTAAGTATTTTGTGTAGGAAATGATTGAACTTTGTGAATGAGATAGTTCCTTCCTAAATATATAGGATGATTGAGTTTTGAATCAAAATTTTTCCATTTAGTTATACTAGTAAATGTAAGATAGAAACACCCTAACCTATTCACCTTCCTTTGCTTTTCTAAGGCATACCATTTAAGCTCTCTTTGATGCTATCTGTTATGTCATACTTATCCGTCACAATCTAGCAACTTTTCTCTGAACTTTTCGGTATGGTTCAATGGAACAACTATAACAAGGATCTGAAACTGACAAAGAAACTAGATAGTTGGAAAATTTGAAAAATCTCATGTCTAAATGTTCTGATAGGATAGCTTAATGGCTAGAGCAATTGATCAGCTCTTAGGAGATCTGAGTCCTAGTCCTATCAGGGTGTTTTTACTTTGATAATTTCTCATAACTTTGCAAGCTTCATGAGCATTTTGTATAGTGGTATAGTTGTTGCTATTATTTCTTTCAATTTCATTTATCAAGTAAAGAGGGTAAGATCATCAAGATTACAAACAGTATATTTAGATTATAAATATACCAATACTGAAGTCTGACATTTGATCTATTCAAAAATCTCTTTTCCATCCATTTCAAATTTGCCTTCCATCTAATTTAAATTATATTTTTACACATTTAACCTGAGCAATATAAGAAACTATTTCAAATAATCTGATGACAAAGGTAACTCCCGAATCTTATCTCTAAATATCACATTGGATTACGAACAGAATATAGGCCCATATGGCATTGCTTTAAGAACTATATTATTTCTAGACACTTCAGAGTATAAACTTGAAGACAAACTGGAACCATTACGAAGACAGGAAAAATAAGATACATTTTTTTAAAAGAATTACAAAAAATGAGCATATTTCCAATAACTGTTCCGCTACTCTCCCATCTCCATAGAACCTCTAAAAATAAGTGAATGTCAGAAACAATTAAGAATGAAAATTTCTTATGTGTCAATTTTCTCTCAATTCTGCCCAATGTAAAACATTCATATCATTTTTAATTACATTACATCTACTTCAAAATCCCTCTCATCACAATTCTGAATATCAATTTTGATACATCCCCTTGTTTGTCAATAGTGTCATTTAGGCAAATAAAAATATATATAGCATTGGTTTCACCGCAATAAAAAACCATAATTTTAGACTTTTGAAAAATCAATAAAAAATTGTCTAGAAAAAATATTATTCTTTTCTAATATATGCATTGCAGACAACAATAGGAAAGATTTTTGCTCACACCCTGATTTATGGAAATGTATTGGCTTTCTGGTTTTAAATACCTATAATTAATTTCCATAGCTAGATAATAACCAGTTAATTATCAATTGATGAATTAATGCTTAAATAAAACTGACAAGTTCACAAAAATGAAACTGTTTTCATTGTTGTAAATGAGAAAATTAAGAACTTAAAATATTTCTCTTCATTTATTAACAGATAATGAGAAAGTAAATTTTATATGCATATATATACATAGATACATACACAGGAGACAAAATTAAGATAGGCTGTCATATCATTGTCACCGAACTACAAAAAGTTACTCCAGAGTAACCATGACATACCTTCAATTGATGAGCAACAAGCATCATCTTCAAGACAAAATTACCAAAAAGGAAGATCTTCCGAATCATAATTGCCTCCTGAAGTGAGAAGAGATCAAGTTTCTCGTAATAAGTCTAAGGGCGATTCTAGACTAAAAAGTTCTAAAACGTGAAAAAATTCTGTTTACATGTATCCCAAATGATTTGAAAAATTTAATAAGTAAATTATTTAAACTTCCTTTTCAAAAAAGTTGCAAAAGTTTCTTATTATAGTATTGAACCAATAATTCTCATAAACTTATTCATTTTCATACAATTCACATAAAGAATACACAAAGAATATTGTACTTTTCGGCAAAATTATACGTATATATAATAAGTACTTCTTCACAGGCAAAGTGATAAGCTACTTGTCTAGCTTCAATGGGCCCTTCCAATGAGTATGTATTCAGGGAATACCAAATTGTTCCTATGACTTAGGGTTGCATAACCTCCCATCCATCAAACTGATGCAGCCAAAGTTGTGAAATGCAACATTGTTTTATATTTATAATCTTATTTTGGAATCAAAATTTCTAATTTGCTTTCATAAGTTCCATATCATATAGATATAATTGTTATTACTACTAAGATTGCCCATTAAATGGTAAAGGTAGGCCATCCAGAAGTTAATTCATGGAGAGAAATATTTGATTAGACTGGTTTCAATTCTGTAAGAGTATCTAGAGTTATATCCAATGGTTACAGTAAATCTTGTTGAAAGTACTAAACTGTTCTTACATATAGTTTAAGATCCTATAGACGATGGCACAAGATGACCTATAGATGAGTATATTTGTAATAATTAATATTTTCAGGTAAATTTGACGTAAGTCCCATAAAAAAATAATATTAATTTTGATTAACTATCCACTTATGAGCTCATTATCATTCAATAATTTAACTCAAACCAATTCACTACATTTTGATCAGATGTACCTCTCTACCATATCTTAGTCTATATCATTCTCATATATCTTTCGCATAATAAAAAGACAACAAAATTGAAACTAAGTAAATACAAAATCTAATTTATTGCTACTAAAATAAAATTTCAAACTGAAAAAACAACTACAGCTAAATATTTTTATACCGAGAAAACAGTACTGAGAATGAAATCTTGTTGGAACTCAATCCATCCACTATGATATTAGAAAAATATAAAGAAATGTAAAATTGATAAAATGGAATGAATTAATGTCACTTATTACCAAGTAATGCTTTCGCTCTTCTGTGCCTGTTACGTGAGACACTCACATACCCCTCATGGTCCTTGGCATGACTTTCCATTGAGTAATCAGGGTTCAGAGACACTTTTGAATTTTGCTGCTGTAAATTTGGGTCTGTTGAAATGAAATGGCGAGCAACTTGAAGAATAGCCTCCCTTAAATCCACTAAAATCTCTGTAAAGAAGGATTAAAACCATTAACAGGTAAATCCACAGTTTTTAACTCAAACTGTGTATAGCAATGTGTAAGCATTGTAAACATTGAAAAGTATTCTTTTTTCATTATTTTATATATTAACCAAATACTTGCTGTTGGCAAGCATATCTTTACTCATATTGAAATGGTAATTTAAATTTCCAACAATCACAATTTTCTTTGCTATTGAAAAGCATGACTCTAACAACTTCTGAGAATCGGGAATTTTCATTAGCTTAATTTTCAAGTTGAAACTCACACCAAATATAACAGGAAAAACATTCATTTGAATTTTTTTACTAACCTGTCTGTCTGATATTCTTTGATTTTATGTCCTCTTCCCCATTATCATCTCCAAAAAGTAAAACCTGTAGCATTGATTTGGATTTCTTCACTTGGCGTCTGTAAAAATCATAATCATCCTTTTTAACAATCTCATCAGCACATTTAATATACATTTATAAGTATTTGAAGAATAATTTTCAACAAATATGCTGTTAAAATTAAAAATGTCATTCAGCAAGGGTAATGCACTGAGATTACTCTAAAATGAATTTTGAAATATTGTAGGAATTGATTTTTACTTCTTGAATTTTATCACATCAAGATGCAATCACAAACACCCAAAGAGGATTCAAAGGTATATCAAAATATTTCTGAAATCAATCATTCTAAATCACAAGACAACCAAGGGCTATTTCACCATTACTAATTAATTTAAAACATTGTTTGAGATACTTATCATTTATAGAAGTAAATATTTTAAATAAAAGATATTAACTTTCAATGAATTATAAAAAAATATAACATTGAAGGATTTTATATCTTTGTTTTCTCCTTAATTTCTGTGAAAATTTTTTATTATAATTTTGCGTGGTATTAGTTTCATCCAAAATATTATGCTGCGATCTATGAAGGAAATTTTTGGAATAAAATACTCCAATATCTTTAATACCTCTCTATTGAAGATGATCTGTCAGAAAAGCTAATGTAAAGGTTATGTGAAGAAGTGCTTTTTCCTTTTATATTCAATGCTTATCCACAAAATATAATATCTTTAATTTGCCATAGGTTGAAAGAAACAGGTTACCCTAGTAAATAAGATAATGGAGCAAAAAATTTACTTTATGCTATATAGGTTCTGTCAATAGATATAAAAAAATACACAATGATCTAATATATGAGGATATAAATATTGAAATATACTATAAATACAACATTATCAAAATAAGATATAGAGTATTACATAAAATAATTACAATTTTGTGAATTGAAGGTATTATTATGTATCAGCAGTTTTCTTGATATTTTTCTTTGGTTGTTATATGTTGAACTGAAGAGTTAGTTTTGTGAGGTTTTGCTGTCAAGTATAAATAATACAATCATTGGTAAAACTTGTGTTCTTATGTCCTTTATATTTTTGGTTATTTTTATATAATGCATTTTGATGATTGTGTGAAACTTGTTCCCTACATGTTGTCCTCAAAAAATTATTTAAATACTATTATACTTTATATTTTATTTATTTATATATTTATAATACTAATATACTTTCCTATTCCAAGCTTGACATTCATTCTTTTCTCTTTTCCAAAACTATGCACAATGCCATTTTCTTAACCAAAGAGAAAGAAATGTTTAATAACTATATTATTGATGTAATAGGTTCAACAAGGACTATTTTAGAAACTAAGTCCTCAATTAATATCCTTTTATTTTCCTCATCTTCTTTGAAATTAAAAAAATAACTACATTAAAGGTCAAACGTAAACAAACAACCATTTAATATATGAAATATCTACCGTTAAATTTTTAGCAATCAGATTGAGTCAATTTTAAATGAAATATTTTGTTCAGTAATTTCTAAAAGTTCATTCATTAGAATGAAATTATTATACAGAATATTTCATTGTGCGTTATTTTTATTTCAAATACATAAAAGAGCATAAATATTAACATAAAATATGAATTAAAATTTGAAAATTAATCAAATATAAGTAGCTTTCATAAACAATTCTTTTAGAACCAACTGTGAAAGTTAAATTATTCATGATTAATAATCAATAAGTTTCATTCTAGGTCATATGGAACTTACATAGTTCATCAATTACGTAAACACAAAAGCTTATAATAGAATAAATGATTGAATTACATATAATATAACTTTTTTTTCATGTCTACTCAATAGTTCAAATTCACCAATTGCAAAGAAAAAAATCTAGATTTAAAAAAATAATAAATACATAGCAGGATAATTTAGAAAAATTATTTAAATTTATTGCATATACATATATTATACAAATTTTTCTTTCAGCATTTTATTCAGTAAAGGTTATAAATCTATATTTGGTAAAAGATTATTTTTATAAAAATAAATACTGAAGGTTGAGTAAATAAGTAAAGATACTCATTAAAAAAATAAAAGCATTTTATTATTGGAAAAATATTAATGTGCTATTGATATAGCAGAAAAATACAATTATCTTCTTTTAGTCATTTATTTACTATTATTGCTAAGGTATTCAGGCAGTTATGTTTCTAATTAAAGGTATGAGTATCCTCTAATTTTCATTAATTTTAAAGAAAAAATCTAATAATTAATATCACATCTATAAAAAAATCAATTCAAAGAAAAAATAATTTATAATTAATCAACTAGGATGAATCATTAGGATTCAAAATGAAATGATATAAAAACAAGTTTAGTTGTAGCACATAGAAATGTTCCTTGAGGGGGGATTTTAAATGAGAAAGCTGAGAATGGAAGGAAAATAAAGAATGACTCATTGCAAAAATTATTACAGAATAGATTGTAAATGTAATTTTTCATAATCAATTAAAGCATATATAAGCATATTAAAAATATTCACATTCATACAAATAAACATTAACATGATATTTCTTAGTGGCCATAGATGATGAAAATGGTGCAAATAAAACACAGTAAGACCCCGCTCAACTGGGGGGTTACGTTCCAATAACTTCAAGCGCTAAACGAAACAGCGTTAAACGGGGCAGCTTAACACGTACATACATATGTATATAATGGGGATCGGTGAAAATTAACAGAAAATAAGAAAATTTATCAGTTCCTTTTTCGTTTTATATTTTTTTTAACATTATTTGTTAAATTATTTTTAGTACATTAAGTATCGAAGTTTTATCAATCAGTTGTCGAAATGTCCGCCGGAGAAAATAAGCTATAAAATTTGATATTATGCCTAGATCCATTGGTGGGATCAGCGAAGTTGTATTTGGCGGCAGAAAGAACACTTCTACTGGAATGCATGTTGTTAATTCGGACAAATGTGTTGGATAGCTTGGTGCATTATCAATCAAAAGTAAAATTTTCAGTTCTAGCTATTTAAAGTCGCAGCAACGTTTAAGAGACAGGCAAAAATGTTCGATACACCAATTGTGGAAAATGTTCATAGTGATCCAAGATTTTTTATTGTATTACCAAATTACTGGTAAGTTGATTTCCTTATTCCCTGCATTGCTCTTGGGGTTTTGGAATGATAGATAAGCAGCGGTTTTAATTTAAGGTCTCCATTAGCGTAACCACCCTGTAAAAGTGTTAAACGATCTTTTGCAGGAACAAAAATGTACATTTTGGCATTCTCTCCCAAAAAAAGACCCGTTTCATCAAAATTGAAAACTAATTCAGGAGGATAATTCCCACGTTTAATGATTGCTTTTAATTCTGCTGGAAATGCAGCAGCTGCTTTTGTACCTCCACTTGCCATTTTTCCAGTAGTCTGTATGTTATGAAGATTGTTTCTATTTTTAAATCGATGGAACCACCCTCGAATACAGACAAAATTTTCACTGGTGTCGCCTTTTTCATTCTGAATATAGCTAAAAATTTTTCTCGCTTTTTCCATTATAATTGCTTGACTTAATGGCACATTACGTTCAAATTCATCATCAATCCAGATGGAAAGTCATTTTTCCGTTTCCTCAATCACTGACTTGTGAAGGGGGTATGCTCCGACTTCGGAGTATACAGCTGAAACCTTTATTCTGGATAAACTAACAAAAGATCGTTGAAAAAGATGCACAGTATACACCGTCGCTATACATTTAATCACTTTTGGTTGGTGCATGGCCGTTTCCTTTGCACACATATATGTACAGCAAGTATCAATATAGTGTGCATTTCAGGGGAACCCCAAAAAACCGCGTTATACTGAAACAGCGTTAAGCAGGGTCTTACTGTACTATTTAAAAGCAAATTAGAATAATTAAAATTAAAATAAAGGTCAAAGAAACAATTTGTATACATACATACTAGAACCTGAAATAATATTTATAAACACAGACAGGTACATTTTTAGGTTTTCCGTAGAGTTCCTCCTAAATATTGTCACTTAAACCTTGAACAAATCCAACAACCAGAGAACAACAATGATGCTAAAATAATGGCCCAATGAGAATTGTAACCATCTTCCTTTCTGGATACCTTTGATTTGAATGATTCCTGTTCTGAAATAGAACAATCTTGACTTTCTACACACCTGCTTAAATGTTGCTTTGGCAAATTTATTGATGCTCCCGAAGCAATTGCAGCATCAGGATTGCCAACCAATGCTCCTGCATCAGCCATGAGATAGGCTAAATGCCTTCGGCGATGGGTATCAATTGAGACTTCACTGAGAGTGCCAGCAACTTCAAATGACACCTAAGAACATTAATTTTAATTAGCAAATAAAAAATCACTTATGATTCAAAAATGGAACTAGATGGAAAAAACAGAAATTTGATAATCTGTAAATAGTTTCCTTGCTCAAAATGGAAGTTTATAAGATAATCCAACACAAATTTTCAACATTCAGGTGGGGGGTAGGCAATAATGAAGATCTTTTTCCAAGATTTAAATTGATTGAATCTCTTCCATTTCAATTTCCATTCTTTAATAAACATTCACTTCTATCCTATCATAATTATCAAAAAGATGTTAAGTTTACTTTTATTTCTTTTGATTCCAAGCATACACCTTTTATTGCCTTTGTGATTTAAAGTGTTATTTTTGCACCTATAATTAAAATGTGTGAAATACATGAAAAAAACTATTAAAACCAAGAAGATGGTTATGTTAAGAGTAACAATTACCTGCATTAAATGATCAACATCATCTATGTCACCAGGAATGTCAGAGAGAGCATTAAATATCTGGGCTGAGTTTTCTAAATTCTTCAAATCAGGTTCTAGAAAAAAATAACATCTTTTTTAAATCTCATCCAATACTACCAAATCAATTTCAATAAATTATCTTAAAAATCACAAGAGTAAGGTAGAGTTAAAAGAAGTTTATTTTGATTAAGAAAATAGATATGTTTAATAAAATACCATAGCAAAGAAGACAAATTTTAAACCTACAAAAATCTTCTAAGAAGCGGAGGGTCTTTTTATATGTCAAAAAATACAGGACATGGATTGCAAAATAATCCTACCTTTAATTTTCAGCATTCCTAATGTGATTTGGAATAAGACAATGGATCCATCTAAAAAAAGTAGGTCCCAAACACGAAGTAATACTTTCATATGAACCACAGATGCAAAAAGGGTAAGAAACCAATGTAAAGTAATTAAAGACAATTCCATGTCATGTTCACGAAGAGCTGCATCTACATCAGGCAGGTAACTCACTATTAATGTTCTTAATACACGCTGGTCAGCTTGGATACCTTAAATATAAAAGAAAAGTTTATATTTCAATAAAATATACATATTATATGAGTTTCAGATAGGGGATGAAACTAAAATACATTTCATAACAATAAAAAATAACAGCATATAATATATGTGCTTCATTACAATTTATTAATTAACAATAGATTTCACTGAATCAGGCAAGGTGTTGTGGTAATCCCACATTGGAACTTACCATAAAAAAACTTCATACATACAAACAAAAATTTCTTAAAATAAACAAAAATGTGGCCATTATGAGTATATCCTATTATTAATATTAATCTTTTATATTTAAGTAAATTTTAAAATATTATAAATTAGTAATTTTTTTCAATAAATATATGAGACTTAATAATTAATTTCTGGCTTCACTGTTCTCTTCATTTTTCTATTTAAACATGAGTCTATGAGAATTACTTGAACTTTAATAACAATGTGTATACTGATGATTAAAATGTGCCCATGCTTAGCTATTAATTCATAAGTATTTAATGAAAGATTTAGAATTCAAATACAATTGCCTCATGCACTTTAAATGTATCACAAGTGTAGGTGTACTGAGGACACCTTCGGCTATTCTAGGGGAGTGTCCACGTCCTACTGTGCAAGTGCACTTTTGTGAATGTAGAATGCATCAGTTTCCTGAAAATATACATGGGTTTGATGACAGGTGGTTAATTTTCTTTAAATTTAAAAAAATATTTTCTTTCTGTTTATTTAAGATGGGACGATGAAACTTTGAGGTGAAAAGGAAGCATAGAATGCAAAAGTTCTGGAAAAATTTCATAGGTTGAATGAACAGCTATCATTTATTCCGCTCCAGAAAGCCCACAAATGTCAATTATTTCTACGACAATATATGGGCCAGACTTTTAGTTTAATTATAGAGCAATTTAAAGAAAAGCAGATGTTTTAAGGATTGCATTGCTAATAGTAATTATCAGAGCATCTTAAGAAATGTTTCAGGGTTCAATCCTAGGCTCATTTGAAATTTTCTCATTTAAAATTCAAGGAACGCAACGTTGAATGTTTATTCAGAGGACTTAATCTGAGAGATGGCCGGATGTAAAATTGCATAAGGATGGCAATTATAATTATCCTTTGTACAATAAATGGATCCTTTTAGGTCATGGGTTAGATTCAGGCATTTGATTGAGCTCCATATTAAAACATGGGAAAATCAAAATATCTTTTACTCTGACACTTAAAAAGCTTGAGAGCCAATTACAGTGACGTGAACAATAAAACAAACTTGGCATAAATTGTCCTAAGTTCAACACTCGGATGGGAAGAATGCTTCCATAAAAAAAACATGGTAAATAGAACTTAAATCAATACATTCAGACATAAGGACTTAAAATCTTCTTTCAGAGAACTTCTCTTCAATGATTCACTTAATCTAGCAATATCAAAAGCTTAATATAAATCAATATCTATATCGTTAATTAATTGAATATAAGGTATTGAGAAATAAATTCCAAAAAAAGATTGTTTTAGTTATATAATACAAGTATTGAATTCTACTAACCAATTAGTGTTGATGAATAATAAGATGCAGGAAGAAGGTCTTCCACAATAGCACACATCATCCAAAATGCATCTTCTTCTTCCATTAGAAGCAAAAGAGAAGCAGCCATCATACCAGTACCTTGGCAATAACTAAATAAAATTATTTTGAAATATTAATTTATATTGAAATGAAATATTATCCAATTAAATAATGTCGGGAAAGTATTCCAGAACACATAACAAAACAGAAAGTTATACTTGTGAAATGTACTTAGCGATAGGAAAAACAAACACATTGACAATAGGAAAATAGATAAACAGATATATTACCAAATGGTTCTCCTGTTAATAATAGTATTTTCTATCTTTGTAACTGCTCAAATATGTCCATATTACTCTTACCCGTAAAAAGATATCCTTATAGCTGATTAAATAGATAGTGAGAATAAGCAAAACAGTTCCCTTTTTTCTTTTCTACAGGAGAAAATAATCCTGGATGACCAAATTATAGATAGTGTAGTAAAATTTTTCTCTTATAAAACATCTCATCCCAGCTAAAAATCCTTAAAATTAGGTTCCTTTATGAAGAATTAAGAGTATTATTCAAGACAGGAAGCTTGTCATGAATGTCTCATGGTCATTCATTAGATAAAACTACCACCTCTTACCCTTCAATTTGGATAAGATACTATAACCTCTATCAAACTTAGTGCCTTTACAGAGGAGGTAAATACCTCTTACACCCTCTCAAGATCAGCTCAGGAATAAAATTTTGTATGTATACAATAGAGACCTTCGACATTTTAGGGTTAAAGCAGACTTGAGAAGGCAAGAAGAATTACTCATAGCTCCTCTATAAGGGCACAAAGTTTGGAGGAGGTAATAGTACCTCATTCGCATCAAGAAGGTTAATGAAATTTAGCAATCTAATAGGTTTATGACATTACTATCATAATTTCTAAAATAATGTTTTAAACAAACCAAAACTATTTTTCTAAAATGAAATGCCAAAAGCTTTGTAATTTCAACTGATAAGATAACTATTTGAATGGACCGAAATTGTAGGAATCCATTAATAAATAACTAACATTGATAATCTATTGATCCTTTCCAGCTCTCATCAGTGGACAAGTATGAGCTTATATTTCCAAATGAATACTTACCCAATGTCAGGATATAGCCAAGCAAGTGCTCTTAACACCCTCCTTAGACGAGGTATGCCAGTACTATTTTGATGATTAAAACAGGCATTTCCAGGCATAGTACGCAATAAATCTTTTTCAATTTGCTTTGAAGTCATTAAGGCATCATTGCTAGAAGCTTTCACCACTTCTTTATAGCTCATTTCAGCAGATATTTTCTTTTGAAGAGCTCCTTTAATTAAAATGAAAACATTTAACACTAGATTTGCATAATTCAATTAGTGCATATAAGTATGAAGTCACTAGCTAAGGCTCCTTGAAGAGTATTTTTACAAAAATAGAAAAGTGAAGAAATTTTAAGCAAAGACTGAAGTTCTTTCAATTAATTGTTCATACCTGAAAGTCTCATCCAAAGCTGTGGTCTGAGGGAATGGGGTATTCCTGCTTGAACCATTGATCTCAACTTCTCGGTTCTGGGTAGTCTCACTTCAACTTTATCCCAAGTAAGATCACAAACTTCCTTGTTATGACTAAACTCTAAGTATGCAACCCACTGTAATCTTGATCAAAAGATTAATTATAACAAATAGGAAACCTTATATCGAATTAAATTAAACACAGTAATGCCAAACAAAAAATATATATGTATCTGCAATGCATTCATAAAAATCCAGTTATAATTGTGCTATATTACCTGTGTTGAGGGTCTTCAACAAAAGGTACACCAAGAAGTTTATTTGAGCTTTGCTCTGGTCCATCTTCCTCTTCCACACGAAAGCCAAATTCATCAAACCTGAAAGAAAGATTCTGGTCAGTTACCTAATGAAACATCATCACCAATGTATTTAGAATAAATTTTAAAATGGATTCAATGTGCGTGGAATGATTAATTAATACTCTTATTGTTAAAAATACTCAGATAAAAACAAAATCACGGGTATTAGAAAGGAAATATTATTCGTAATTATGAGATGACAGTAATTTTCGGAATTCATTAATAACTTCTTTGTACCTATAACCTAGAGAGGGATTCGATTCGTCCAATTGCCCTAACTTAATCAGTATGTCTTGAGGCCACATAGAAGGGGTGAGAGCTGAAAAAGGACCTCCAGGAGTGGGTGACAATCCGTCAGCAAGAACACTAATTCCTTCTGGTACATCTTGCAAATAATTATCCCCTTCATCTTCAGATATCGCCGTATCTACTTTTTCCTATCATGGATAAGGTAACGGAGTAAACATTTATTGATCATTATCTACAAACGCATATCGTGAATAAATTTTTACTCATTAAAAACATACGTTAAAGTCCTCTTTCCCAGCATATCCTTCCGGCGGCCTCGGCGAAAAAAGTGACTTGGCGATCTCCATTTACAAAATACTTATTCAAATAACTATATTTCTATTGTCATCCGTAGGTATTTGCTTCATGCAATGCAATTTTAAATAATAATGATAAGCAGACTAACGAACACATGTCACATCATCTACAAGACGATATATCGAACCAAAGATCGAAGCAGAAACTGAGTCAATTCGATAGGTCAAAATTTTCGAAATTATCTGCTATAGGCTACTTTACCATTTATAGCATTTAAACGTAACGTGTGAACGAGATTTTCGTGTTTCACCGTACATGCGCGGTGAATAACGAAGAGCTGTCTTCCCAAAAGTACCGTTTCTCTGAGAAATTTTTTTAGTAGAACCTACATAAATCTCGTATCCTTTCTCTTTTGTCGATATCTGATGCCTAAATTTCTCACTGTAGATGGATGATCACCTATCGTAACTTTGAAAAGCATCGAACTTTGCTCATTTAACCATTTTTCCTTCACTTTTCATAAGTTTTTTCATTTCGACCAAGATAGGACCAGATCCTTTAAGTAATGAAGAGTATAAACCATAAGTAACAAACTAATTAAACAGCTACCGTGCCAAGGAAATTGGACTTGATTTATTCATTAGAAAGTGTAATAAAGTATAATAATTACCTAATATGATCAGCAGAAGTTATGTAATAATTTTTAATGAAAATTAAATAAGTTTATGATGAATGAGGGGAAATTCTTTTTCTGATTTAAGGTTGCGTTCTTTTTATATACTTACATCTTACGTGTTTCCACTAATTTGGCCTTATAAAAGAATTTTAAAATTGTATTATTTACATTTATAATAGCTCATATTCTCATGAAATTGTAATATAAACATTTAGAATTCAAACCATACGTAATACTTAATTGGTTTTTAGATATAATATAAGCGTTTTATAAAATAAAATCAATAATATATTAAAATATTTCATTACAAATTCAAAACTTACTTTAAACAGATAATTCGACCATCCTGGCCAATAACTACAACCAGGGCGTATTTCCTTCATTAAATAAATTTGATTCACTGAGAACATAATATCCCCGAAAAAAGCGGGTAGCCAGCAATAATGTATAAAATACATTTCATTATTTTTATTACAATATTTATAATTTTCTAATGTCGAACGTCTAGATTATTGTTACTGTACTCCGTCGACGATGCGACCAGCCAAAATTGCATGGTAAGTGAACGTGAATTGAATATAAGTGAAGAAATTGATGCAATGCAATGCAATATACTTCTCAATCTTTTATCAATTCGAGATATTATGCGTAGGATGGTTAAACATTGCCCACACTAGACGTCACAAACTGCATCAAATTAAACGCATCCTCATGGGGCCATATTTTAATTACTCTTCGATGAATGAATAATACTCCAGATACTAAACGATTATTTATATGTACAAATATAAAATACAACTCATCTTTCACTAAATATTGGCAGAGTATACCAGCTTTATACAGCAACTATACCATTACTTAAGCTGCGCGATTTTACTTAATAGATGTTAAGTTTATGGAGTAAAAATAAATACTTCGGAGAATTATCAATACATATATTCCGCGTTTATCTCAAGCAGAAGAGTCGGGAAAACCTAATAGCATTCATACCAACATGACAATTAAGTGACTTTATATACCTGTTCAAAGGCTCCGTCGATAGTTTTCGATCTTGCAACAAGTTCACACCATATTTTGTAAATGATAGCATGTGATTCATGTTACAATAGGTAATTATTATTTACGTTGGCAATTCATTCATTAGTCTCTCAATAGTCGTTATCACTCTTCAATATTTGGTTCTTCCTCGTTTTTATAATCTGTCGATTCTTTCGAAATGAAGAAGATTGTAGTATAACCGGGGTAAAATGTTTGGCAACAATTATTTCATTGGATAACGCTCCTTCAAGATTTTAGGAAGATATCTTTGGAGTATGAGCAAGTAACGTTCCAAATAGGAATTTGCTGCTCAAACATTTGTTTTACATGAGAAATATAACATTGAAATTCTGTCTAGATACTTTCTAATGTAAATAATCAATGAAGTCATGCTTTACTCAGGGGTTTACCTTACGAGAGGCCGGTGGGTCCAAGATCTGTACTTACAATTGAAGCGTAGTATGAAATTAGAGAGTGTAACAACTGCAGAAAAATCATTGGCGATTGTTATGAGTATGACTGATATTTCAAGAAAAAGACCTCTTACCACTGATTCAGCCGACGAAGAATCAAAAGCACCAAAACTGGAGAGAGTCAAAAGGAAAAAAATGGCTGTGCTGATGTCTTATTCTGGAGCAGGATATTTGGGAATGCAAAGGTAGCAGTTATTATTTCAACAATGAAGGTGTAATTATGCCAAAGAAAGCTTTAGGCATTTTACGATTGAAGTGATTTCAATAGACGTTCCTTAATAATTTACGTCGAATTGCTATCAAAATTCTACCCATTTGTAAACTATCTATATAATATAAAATCTATTCCAGTGATCAAGAACGGGAAAAGTGGTTATTGATAACATAGTAATCGTGTTATTATGTTTTTTAACAATTTCTATGTGTAAAATTGGAAGGAACAATTGTATTGTATATTACTGTTTTAAAGTATCTATATTAAAGTGCTTGTGTTGCATAAAAAGTATCATTCTTAGACTACATCATTTGGACATAAAAATTTGATGAATTATCATTATAATGAGCATATACTTATATGGATTGTGACTCATTTACCTTTGGCCATTGAGGTTTCCGTTTGTAAGAGGTAGATTTTGTGGTATAGAAAACTGTCTTTTATTTGTTTTTATAATTAATAATGGTTATAACAAAAGAATTTTAGTTCAAACTCAAGAAAATAACTGTACAAAATGAGAATATAGTTTTTTGCATCTAGGAATCCTGGTATGAAAACCATAGAAGAAGAACTTCTTACTGCTATGAGAAGTGCTAATCTCATCACTGAGGAAGCATTTGAACATCCTCAGGAAATTCAATTCCAGAGAGCTGCACGAACAGACAAAGGAGTGTCAGCTGCTAGACAAATTGTCTCACTTAAATTACGTAAGTTTTTACTAATCTAATGTACACATTCAGTGTATGCACTGCTGGAAGTTTATCAAAGTATTTCTTTCGGTATTGTTACAATGGGTATGAACGGTTAGATGTATATTTAAGGTTATAAATATATATTATTGTGAATAAATGGAGCAATAGATTTGGATAATAATCTGAAGCAAAGACAAAAAGTTTTACCTCTAAAGCATTTATCTTTATAAATAGAAAAACACCTGAGTTATAATAATTAACCCTCTCCTATCATACTCCTTTATTACCTATGTAAAATAAATGTCCTGAAGTTTTTGATTATATAATTAAATGAGCATATAATTAAATTAATGGCCTCAATAGTTTCAGTTATAAGAGTTTTTAAAAATCCATTAATTTGATGAGTATTTTGGTGAAAGGAGTATAGAAAATATTCAATTACTTTGAGTACTTCTACTAAAAAATCCTTGTATGTGTTTGAATAAATTTCATAATTTTTAGGGTTTTAAGAAGTCATAAAATGCTCTTTACCAGTTTCGTAAATTATCTTAAATATTCTTCTTGTTCCAAAAGTACTCATTTTAAGAGAGTATTTGGGATAAAATTTCTGGTGAACAAAAAAGCTTGGACTCTTATGGAAGAGTAATTTAAGTGAATCTAAACAGATATTTAAGGAAGGTATTTAAGCTTTTATAATAAAATAGAAAGTAAATTATAAGTATAATACATAATAAAAGAAACAAGTTGTTGTAATGGCTGTAATTTAAGGTTGAATAAGGTCAAGTTGAGAAAAGATACAATAATAAACCCAAAATGAAAGGGAAGGATTTACTACTCAACCCTTTTATTCAGTGGACACTGGAACTTGTGTATTTGGTAGCACTTACTCTTTTTGAGGTGCAGGCCTGTCTGAGCAGGTGTTTATATCTTTCTTGAACTCTGTATACCCTTATACTCTGTATACCTCTGTGGATTAGAGTTCATGACTTCTTATGAGAACTTATACACACTTATGAGAAAAGGTACAGCAGCTTACAGCAAGGAATCAGTTAATGTATATAATGATGAAAAAATAAGATTTTTTGAAAGACTTTTCTGTTCACTCATTGCTAAACATAAACTAAGCAACATTATCAGAGCATTATTAAATTGAGCACAATTTCCCATGCATTTCTTATGGCACCGTTTTTCCCATATCCAGGCATCAAACTAAGGACCTTCTCCCTACAAGTTTTTTATCATTTGCATAGTAGCGGCCTATTAATGCATGTGTGAAATTTAAATCTTCTACAGTATTGGAAAGTGCTGTAAAAATTTTTTGAAAATTTAGCCCTTGTATCCTTATGGGGAAAATCAAGAATATGGCTCTCTCTGGAATCAAAGCCATGACATTTAGACAACTGTTGATTTTTTTTCAAACTTGACTGTGTATGTACTGTGCAATTAATTATGGAAAAGTCAAAACAGGAATAAATGTACAAATCAATTTCCTGCTACTGAAGGATAATTGGACGGATTGCAGAGGAAGTTGATTATGTGATCACTACTCATATCATCAAAGACCCACATTTTACTTTTTTCTTAGTGAAAACTTTGTTTTATTTTTCTCATTCCTATGCCTGAAACAATAATAATGATATATTGAATCAATATTTGAATTTTATCTATAGAATCTATTTAAAAATTATAGTTCTAAAAAATTGTAAACAAGTGAGTTAGCTTAGTAGAGGTGGTTAAATGGATTTTAAAGCTAATACTGGCTCAATTGTACATAATTTAAACTAATCCATTCCAGTAATCATGATAACTTTCTCTTACAGCCTCTGATGGACCAATTGTAGAAAGTATAAACGAATATCTTCCTTCACAAATTCGTGTGATTGGAATCAAGAGAGTGACCAAGGGCTTTAATAGTAAAACAGCATGTGATGCACGCACATACTCTTATATGCTTCCTACGTATGCTTTTAATGGTAGCATGAAATCTATTGAAGATACTGATACGGTAGCTCAAGCTCCTGAAAAATCAATATCCTCATCTATATTGCCCATTGAAAATTTTCGTTTGTCCTCTGAAGCCCTCGAGCATGTCAATGAAGTTTTGAAGCTATTTGAGGGTACTCATAATTTTCATAACTTTACTTCTAGGAAGTGAGTATCTCGTTTGATTAATTTTTACAATGGATTATGGAAAGCATCAAAGTTTTGATTTATTATTGAATCATAAATTGTTTTAAGGAAACCAATGGATCCAAGTGCACAGAGATATATAATGAGTATGAAATGCGGTGAACCTGAAGTGTCTGAAAATGTTGAGTTTGCCACTATTACAGTCAAAGGTAAATAAAGCACATTTTTGATTTTTTTGTCAAGGCTATAGTATCAATACTCTCTATACTTCACTATTCTAAAATTTATATATAAATATATGTCATATATTTTATACTATAGGCCAGAGTTTTATGCTTCATCAAATAAGAAAAATGGTTGGGCTTGCAATTGCTGTAATTAGGGGCCTAACGACAGTGGAAACAATAACAAAAGCTTGGAAACCTGAACGTCTGGACATACCAATAGCCCCAAGCTTAGGACTTGTGCTGGAAGAGGTAAAATTTAAATAATAAAATTGATTTTGATGCCAGCTATATTATTGCTGTCTGTATGTTGATCATTCAGCAATCTCAAATCCCCTCTTGCATTTTCATTTTGCTGATATCAAGTTATGAAAAATTTATCAGTATTTTTCTTAATTGAATAATTAATTGTGCTTTACATGAATAAAAATAATATGATAAATTTTCTTGTTGATTATGGGAACATAGTAGATTACTTTCATTCAAATACATAATTGAATCCATCATGCGATCTTGGAAATTTTTGTTCAATAATGGAAAGTTGAACTGAAGCAGTTAGTGAAGATAATGAATAAATAGCTTAGTACTTTTCAAATATATTTTAATAATAATCATCTCTTCCCCACCCACCCCAATCTCCTCAAAATACTTCCTTGAGTCCAATTCCTACTGAGGTTAAACAATCATTATAGCATTGATTTCTATGTTTTAGGACTTCTGAAGCAAACTGTAGAATTCATCATTTGGTGAAAGCAAATTTAAAATTCATTAATTGAAAACTGCCTTTCTTTTCACTGTATGAAAATTCAGATAAAAACTTGTCTATTTTTGTAATGTCTTTAAATGGTATGATTATGTGAAATTATCAAAAAGAAATGAAAGTGAATACTTTGTCCTTTTCCACAATAAATTTATTCTGGGACCAGTTTGGTAAGTTTAACTTTCATATTTTTTACTTATTTTCTACTAAGTAAAACTTGCAAAACTGCTTACAATAAATTAATGTCAGAAAAGAACAAAGATGTTACTTTCCTTTCATTTACTTCACACCTAATTATACCTAACTTTATTGATGTATGAAGTGATTTTCATTATTTCCATTCAGGTACACTATGATAAGTACAATAGAAAATTTGGTAATGATGGAATGCATGATTCCTTGACTTGGACTGAATTTGAAGAGGAAATTGCTGAGTTTAAAAAAAAGTTCATCAGCAGCATGATTGTGAAAACTGAAAAAGAAGAAAAATCGTATCCTTAATGAAACTGTTCTATTGTATTTTTAATGCACCCTGTAATATTCTCAAAGTCTGCTCTCAAATGATACCAGATTTGACTATTTCACTTAGAGATCACCCACTCTTTTTTAACTTGTTATTTATCGTAAGGTAAGAAAATAGTCTGTTTTTAGTTCAACTCAAGTAAAATATATTTAAATTTTGAGCAGCGTGCTATTCTATACGATAGAAAGTTATTCTAGTTTGATGTACCTTGTGACAATATCTTTTTGGATGGAATGTTTAAATTATTTATTTAATATTAGGGAAAGGTTTTAGTGTTATTTGGGATGATGGTCAAGTATTTTTAGTGATATGAAGTTGTCAGCTATTTTGAAGTCCCTTATATTTGTAACCCATATTTAACTTTTTTTTATTTAATTAATGGTTTTATTTTTCATCATCTAATGCTTCAGAATTGTGAATGTTCAAAACCTTAACCATGCACAGTATGATAAATTGGCTTTCTACATTGCCTTTTCACTCATTTGATGTTAGAGAGCAAAATGTCAACAAAGAAAGTGATGATGATTCAGAAGAAAGTCAAACTGTTTGTACTGAAATCAGTTTAGGGAAGGAACATTTTGGTAATGATAGTAAAAATCTTTCAGCTCCAGATTCTAATTTATCAAAAGAGCATCCATTAGGTGATTCAAAAGTGGATAAGACTGAAGAAAAGCCTGAAGGAAAGAATGTTCTCAATGGACAATGATATTATTGCTACATATTATTGTGCTCTTCTTAAGAATGTAAGATCTTGATTAAACAATGTGACAATTGTGGAATATAATCAGAATTTTATTTATTAAAAACAGGAAAAAAATGAAAGTATCAAAGTGTTAGAGTCATGAGTATATGATCATTATGCAGCTGGCAATCAACTGAATGGATAGATAATATATTTATATAATTCCATCTTCTCATATTTATTAACCAATTTTCAGAAAATGGCATTCATCCCTATGCTCTTGGACTTTAAAAAAGGATGTCAACAAAAATGAACTGCATGACTCTATAAGGAAATTTGATACTAAAACTGTTAACAATTTCTAGTATACTTATCCACGTGACGTAAATCAAAGTGGCTTGCAGAGAATTTACATAAATGAACACATAACGAGTTCATCATGTTGTAGGTTATCTGTATTTCAACAACCCATTCGACAGAAACGAATTAGAATTTAGATGGCTTGAATCAACTGCATATGCCTTTCTAAAGTAAAATATTGTAGGTTACAATAAATTATTAAAAAACAAATTGAAATATTTCTCATGTATCTAAATTTCATCCAAACATATGTGATAAAAAGCAAAGAAAATAAATTACAACTGTATGATGCTGTCATAGTATATTGTAAGTTATTTTTGAAAGAACAAGTTTATATTCACTTAAATATAGCTTCTGAGTATTTAAAGGGATGCTAATTGAAAAGTAAAATCTTAAAATTAACACTGAAATGATATAAGATTTAAGTAGTCTACATTTTGGTATATCAAGGTTGTTTTAAACCTAGAATGGAGCTTGCGTTAAATCGATCTTCAGGGTGCATTGAATACACATTATTAAGTACTTAGGTTTAAAAATTAAATAAATAAGGCTTTGGCTAAGACGCCGGAAAAAATTCCTTCTTTAAGTATAAATAGCCTCGATTCCCTCGAAACAATTCATAGAGAGTCCATTGACCCTAAACCCCCTTCATTATTGACTGAGAATGCACCATGCTCATAAATCTAGCAGCATCAATCTCTGTTGCTATGAAATAAATTCACAGCACATGAAATGAATCTTAGACATACTACTGCCAAGATCATTCATCAAATAAAGGAAAAGTAAAGGCTCTTCAGTGGTACCATGAGAGGCATCCTCCTTAACATCCAGTAATTATGCACAATGGATGTCAATTAAATGTTCCCTTTTTAGGAACGGCATTTTATCTGCACCAAAATAACGAAGGTATGGGATTAGTATAGTAAATAAGTGCATAGTTATATAATTAAATCATTACAATTAACAGTGTAGTCTCTAGCGTGATGTGAGTCAAGAAGTATAACTAGTAATGTCTTTATAGGTCACATAAGATATTCCATGTTGGAGATCCTCCTCCCAGACAGATGATATTGTTGATTCATGATAATATTTTCAGAGTTGTCATTAGGGAAAGATAAAGCTGTCTCTATACTATATAAATTTGAGACTCCTAAATTTCTGGGGTTCGCACGATAAATAGACGACTTCCCGAACATCAGACATGCAATCATACTATTAGATTGTGGTAAACATATTACATATGAGCTCTACATAATACTTAAAAGAACCAATTAAACTGTGGAAAATATCATGACCGAAAAGAGTTTACCTTCATAAGAAGAATTTATTTAGCAAATAGTGTTTCGGTATCTTTCGTAGTCATCTCGTTGGCATTAACCGTGATACTAGCTAAAAATATAGTTGGAATAAAAACTTACAAATGACATAGATGTATTCAATTTTACATCTTAAATCAGCCGTTCCAAAACTTTCGTGCGAATAATTATAATAATAGTGTAAGATATAATTTTTTTTCATTGAGTATCTACTCGGCTTGTTCGATAAGTTTCCTTAGTGTAGATATTTCTCATCTTGCAGCAATTCCAGTCTCAAAATAATTCTTTAACCATCGAAAATAATTAAAACCTACTAAACATGTAGAATATAAGAGTTTTTCGATAGGGTAAATTAGTAAACAATGAATATTCAACTTTAAAGATGCAATTACCACTTCACATATTTATGGTAAATTCTTTCTCATGAATTTATGAGTAATACTGAAAACATCCACTACATCTAATTTCTGTGACTTTTTCACATTACTTTATACCTTGATGTGTACATAAATTCTAAACACGTTTGAATAGCTTTCCTAAACTTTTGATGCACATCAATCCGAATTTGAGCGATCGCCCATCATTATCCTCCTTGCGGATGTGACGTCATCGACCGTATCCCCGGCTGTCGACTTCATATGTCCTTTGATCGTTAGGTGTACCATTATGGAGCCGTACGATGTAATTGTGAACCAACCAGTGGTAATTGATAATGTAAGTACCAGCTGCTTGAAGAGCCACTTCATATTCCCGTCGACTCGATTTTTTGGTGTTTAATTTGTTGTCAGATTCAGAATGTGAAATTTGATCGCCATGTTGAAGGGTGTTTTACTGCAAATAAAAGTTTTCATCGTTTTTTAAATTTTTGAGTATATTGAGTTAGGTTCCACTATGATTTAGTATAATTTCTCTCATCCGTACTAATGATGCAGCGCTACATCTTCACTAATGTGAATGGTTATAGTTAATAATTGCCCTAAATTTCCATTAGGGTTCTGGAGTCATTAAGGCTGGTTTTGCTGGAGATCAAATTCCAAAATGCAGATTTCCAAATTAGTAAGTATCTTTTGCTTTGAATGTGTTTATTAAGGCATTTTGTGCCGTTGTTAAATATGAACTGAACTCTTTTTTAGCATCGGTCGACCAAAACATGTAAGGGTGATGGCTGGGGCCTTAGAGGGAGACCTGTTTGTTGGTCCGAAAGCCGAGGAACATAGAGGTTTGCTTAGTATTCGATATCCGATGGAACATGGTATTGTAACAGATTGGAATGACATGGAACGCATTTGGCAATATATTTACAGCAAAGACCAGTTACAAACCTTCTCGGAAGAGGTATGTATCCTATTCTTGTATCCTTTATTGTATCATATTTAAGATTAACATGTGCATTTACTTCAGCATCCAGTGTTATTAACGGAAGCACCCCTCAATCCTCGAAGAAATCGGGAAAAGGCGGCAGAGATATTTTTCGAGACTTTCAACGTTCCAGCTTTGTTTGTATCAATGCAGGCTGTTTTGAGTTTGTAAGTGCCCATTAAGTAATTGTAATTTAATGTAAAGAGCAGTAGCGTGTGTAGAATATTTTTCCGGTGGAACGATTTCGAACGCGCAAAGAGTCAGCCGCTATAATGTTGTATTAGTGAACAAAGATGTTTTCATTTAAAATTTATATAATATTTCTCAACTTTATCTTAATATTACAATTAATTTCTTATTGATTTTATTTACTGTTTTATTATTTAAATTTATTTATTTTTCCTGGTTCCAATTTAAATATCACCTCATGGTTGAGTCTGTTATGTAGTTAAAATCTTTTGTGGAATATCTATAGATTTGTGTAGATATTATTGTCCTTTTTTTCTCTTATTATTAGCCAGTTAGATACAAATGAGATACTAAATTAATTTTTCATAGTCAAAGGGAAAGAATAAGGAAAATGATATAAATTATGTATGATTAAAGCATGATGGGGTTTGGCTGATTTGGTCAACATAATGGGTGATTTTGTATCTATTACCCTCTAAATAAGCCTAATGAAAATCAATATTGAAAGATATGTTGATGATAAAATGATCCTTGAAAATGCATTAAACAAGAGAAAACCTAAGTTGATGAAATACATCCTTTGAGAGGGAGAGGCAGAGGAGAAAATTGAGAGTTCTACTGCTATCATATCATTAATCATTACTAAGGGGATACAATGAGTTTTATCTTGTAAAACTCTAGAAGCATCAACTTTCATCTATTGTCTTCGTATTCTCATATGTTGCATATTTCAACATAAAACTCTTTGAGGAATGAAAATTGTGAATGAAGAGATTTTATTATAGTTCGTGAAAAATTAGTTTGTCAAAAGTTAAAACACTTGCCATCACTGTGCTCAGGAGTTTGTTAAATCACAAATTTTAGTATTTATATACATGTGTCTAATCTCGTACTTGAAGAATGAGAAACTTTCTCTAAAGGTTTAGGAAGATGTGCATTTTAAGTAAATAAAGCAAAGCTATGCTTTTTGCAGGAAATTTCATTGCTACCTGTTAAAAATTAAGTTATATATTCATATAACTGTAAAACCAGTAATGGATGAAGTGTTAAATTCTCACATACTACCTTAATTTGCTGAAAGATTTCAGTATATTTTTTCAGACTAACTTCTAGCCCAAAATTCTCTGTCTCCTGACAGACTGACAAAAATGTCAGGAGCAGAACTCAAACCCAAATCTTTCTATCCGTTTTGTTACTCTGCCTATGCATACTAAGTAACCTTAAATTGTGTCTGAATGTTCTTAGAAAAAGCTCAATTGCTAGACCCATCAACCAGAAATTTGGAGATAAGTTTCATTCATAATCCTGTCAGACTTATTCTATACCATTATTCTGAGGAAGATTTTTGGAGTTTTTCTTATGTCTTTGGGAGATTGCCAGATGGTATAAATAATTTTCTACTTCTGATTTCACAACCATTGCCTCCTGGTACCTAATGGCAATGTGTCGTTATGAAGTTATTATATCTATGTAAAGAATTTTCAGAGTTTATTTTAACCTATTCATAAGTGAAAAATTTTACCCCATATCTAATTCAATCTGCTGCTATAGTTAAGTATATCTGCTAGATATGGGGATACTGTCTATGAGGTAGAGGTCCAAATTTATTTATTCCACAAAAGACTTATCATGTTCCACATTTCATCCTCAAGTTCCTGTGTTTTATATTTTCATCTTAATGTATTAAATTATTCTTTCAAAGATTTATTTCTTTCAATTCTTATTTAAAATAGTAATTCAAGAATCTCCAAAATATCCATTTCATAAATTATAGTTCATGTGTATTGAGTTTAAGAAATTAGCTTGAATTATTTCTTCTCATTATTAATAAGTTATATGACTTGTATTTTCATATTTCATTGTAAGTTATTATACTTATTTTGGATTGAAGTCATTCCCTTTATCTTTATCAAGGTATGCTACTGGAAGAACCACTGGAGTGGTGCTTGATTCTGGTGATGGTGTTACTCATTCAGTTCCCATATATGAAGGATTTGCTATGCCTCATAGCATCATGAGGGTGGATATAGCCGGAAGAGATGTTACAAGATACTTAAGGTATATGAAATGCTAAAAAAAGCCATAATTATTAACATCTAAAAAATGCATTAGTCTGGTACTCAAGGAATCTTAACTAGACATAAATAAAAGTAGAAAGTGGTGCTTACTGGTAAATTGTCTGAATGAAGCTATGTTAAGTTCCCTTAGTTGGTAGCTGTTTTGATGTTGTCTGTCTCAAAGTTTCAGCCCCCCTCTCTGAAGCCATCTTCAGCATTAAATATTCATTATTAATCCTTAGTATTCATTCATAAATAAAAGGAATTTAATTTGTAAACACCAATTCTCATGAATATTGAAATTAGCATAATATCCTCATTCCTATTGTTTTAATTTCTCTCTGGTATAACAGAGAAGACTATGAAATGAAATCATTACTGTGTGTTAGGCTATGAATATGGAAAAAGTCAGATAGAGATGGTTGCCTAGTTAAGTTTTCTTGGAAGCATATTTGTTTATAAAACAATGCTTTGTTTGAGAGAATGGGAATAAATTTCCTTGGCTACGCTATTTCCATGCTATTTTTAACATGTTATTTGTGATAGAAATTTACTATTAGCCATTATTATAATACTTAGTATTTGTCTTGTCAACCTTCTGTCAAATCATTTTCTTCTATTATTTTCATCCTTGAATCCAGCAAACACTTCCAAGGACCACTCATTATAGATAGATTAAATCCATACGTATAATTCACTCATCTACTAGATGCCTTGCTCCCGAACATATTACTTTTACATTGAGCCAACTGTTGCCAACGGAATTTAATGTGTTTCTTATTTTTGCTGGACATTATATAATAATAAATTGTTTAGGTACTTGAAAATTTAAATTGAATTTTTCTCAAATTCAATTTCATTATGTCTTTTAAGCATTGCAACAAAAGTTATGAATAATTATAAGTAATGCTTTTGGAATAATAATATAGATGTTTTTGCTAAATTTTCCTATACTCAGTTATGTTATGCAATTAATATTGTTATTATTGTTTAATTGATCTAATTTCTTTTATTTTTCTTCTCTTACATAAAACAAATAAATGATTATATATTAACATTATATTTCCCAATATCAACTATTTCTCTCGTTAATACAGTTGTAATTTAATTTGTGAAATGTAAGTTCTAAAATACTTCTAATGTTCAAGGTGTTTTATTTGAACTTTTTCTGCAGAATATTACTGCGTAAAGAAGGTTACAACTTCAGGACAACTGCTGAATTTGAAATCGTTCGCACAATCAAGGAGAGAGCATGTTATTTGGCTAGTAACCCTCAGAAGGAAGAAACTCTTGAGACAGAAAAGGTTCCTTATAAACTTCCAGATGGCAGCACATTGGAGGTAATCATTTTAATTTGCATAGCGGGTTAATTTTTTAAAAAAGTAAAGTAATTTTCTATCTCTACAATTCAAGGTTAAGTAGATGATTAAAGTCATGCTTGATTTGAAATCGAATAAATTCTACTCTTAAAGCAGTATCAAATATGGTCTTTTGCTGAAAAGTAAAAAGATACGATTGCCCAATGATTGTACATTTTTTATCTATTTATTTATTTAATGCGCTGGATGGAAGTGAAGATGTCATTTTTACGACTCCCGAGAAAATATCTACGCGCATGATTTTAGCAGCAATGATGAAGAATTTCTGGGGTTCTATAATGAATAAACTCTGATATATATGCTAATTAATTTTATGGTATTAAAGTTCTGTTTTTATGTAAAATGTTATCATTAAAATTCTTTTCTGCATTATCCAAGTATTTTAGTTTTTTTTCGTTAATTCTAACCTGAAAAATCCAGGTGCGTCTTATGCGCCGGTGCGTCTTATAGGCCAGGAAATACGATATATTGATGAAAGAATGTTCATGCAGAAAAAAATCTTGGGCAGAAGGATTCCAGAGAAAACCCACCATTGTACCCGTTGTTGAAAAATGATATTTTGGTGTGTCTGAAGTATATTTGAGACATGTTGGTATCTGTTGAGGGATTTGATATTGCAGGGATTCAAATGTTGTCTTATTGGTGTATAACTTAAAGGATTTAAGTAACTATAAGTAAATGCTGAATTATGAAAGTTTTCATTTGGAATCATGTTTTCCATTGTTATTTGTGATTTATTAAGTTTGATTTTGTTTATTTTTCTCTACATTGAAGATTGGGCCAGCACAGTTCAGGGCACCAGAGGTACTTTTCCGTCCAGATTTAATTGGAGAGGAATATGAAGGGCTGCATGAAGTGTTGCTGTTTTCCATTCAGAAGTCTGATATGGATCTTCGAAAGCTTTTATTTCAGAATATTGTGCTTTCAGGTGGATCCACTCTTTTTAGGGTATGGCTTTCATGAAAGTTATTTATTTCTAATTTGTGATTTACATCTCATTAACAAGATGAATTTATTTTCAAATTACTTTCATGCTCTTTTCAGAGTTTTGGAGACAGATTACTTGCAGAAATCAGAAAATTGGCACCTAAGGACATTAAAATAAAGGTGAGCTTAAAAATCTCATTTTGAGAGGTGATTCTAGTATAAGGATAGTATTTTTTAGCTATTTTTCAGTAGGTGAAATCACTTCAGTTTTTTGCACGTAATTAATGTAATACCAATCTGTTGTGAACTTTAGCATTCTACTTGTAATACAACATAATAAATACTTCCCAAAGACAAAGAAGATAACAATTTTATAAGTTTATGGGCCATATTACTATCTATAACTGTTATTTATTTTCTGCTAATGGTTGTGGTTTTGATGCCATTTAAAAATCCCTTATTTAAAATATGTGGGAATCAAATTTGAAATATTATTTTGAGGCACTTATAGAAGGACAGTTTCATCATTGCGTACTGATAGTAATTATAAATACCTTTTATATGATAAGATATGACTGTTTTGCTATCATGAGTTTGAATATAATGGGCATTTATTTTTTCTCCATAAACATTACATGAGAAAATAACACTATGAGGCTCTTCTTTAAAGTTTCTTACTTTGAATTGTGCTGAATTATGAAAGACTGATCCATATAATGAAAATATTTGGCATGGACTGTCCTTAGTTCAATGCCTGGGTTGGGAGTGCATTACTTGAGTTAAAGAACTATTATGGCATTATAGATATTTTTGAAAAAATTGCTAGTTCATTATTAGATATAACAGCAAGCAATTTGTTTCTAATGACATTATTGATTCTGTATCCGAAAGATTTATAATCTTTAATTGATTATTAATTCCAAGTTAGTATTTATTATTCTATGAAGGCTTATTGATCTTTCATATAGATTTAGAAAAAATATCATATAACATGAAAATATTTCACATGAAAGTGTTTTTGCAGGACGTCCTTGGTTCAATGCCAAGGTGGTAATAATGCTGCCCTAAGAAATGTATGGAAAATTGAGTTCAATTATGCAATAATGTCCTTTAGTTTGTGTTTAGCAATGTGCAAGAGGATTAACATTCCAAAAAATCTTATTTTTAAATCATTAGATATATTAACTGATTGCTTGCTGTAAGAAAGCACACCTTTACTTGTAGAATTTATATAATTTAGCATAGATTCTAGATGAAAGACCTATAATTATGTTAAATAATTTTTACTGTGCTTATTTTCTTTACTGCTCATGTTGTTTAGTATGAAAATAAAGGTATTGGTCTTCATAAAACAATAATTTACAGGTATGAATTAACTGGTATCTCTAAAATTAACATGATAGTTTTTTGAGATATTGCTTATTATTGGAAATAGAAAATTGGTAATACATATTTTACATTTATTTTCTGTACTCATAATTAACAAATTCCTATTTGGTTATAATTTGTTTTGCAGATATCAGCTCCTCAAGAGCGTCTCTATTCCACTTGGATTGGAGGTTCTATTCTAGCCTCTCTAGACACTTTTAAGAGAATGTGGGTTTCTAAACGTGAATATGAAGAAGAAGGTCAGCGAGCAATTCATCGGAAGACCTTTTGAGGAGCTTATGCTTTAATTGAGTTGGCATGAGAGTGCCTGTTCATACAGGTTCAGTGTGTAAATGTGTGAGTGTATGTTTAAGGATGTGTGGAAGAGAAAAAGAAAGGTATGGAGTGAGTATAGACAGAAATGCATATTAGGGAAATGTTAAACCATATGAAATATTGGCATACCTGGTAAGGTGCTGTTGAAAAGATTGGGGTATCATTTTGGCTTGCTCATTCTTATAAACCCGCTAAATATTAATAATGATTAAAGGCTTCTTTACTCTCTCCATCATGTTCCTGTAAAGGCAAGTATATTGTGAAAATGTAAGTGGCTTTTTGAAAGAGACCATTTTCACCCTTCCTTGTTTATGTCTTTGGGCTCCTGTTATATTTATTGTGTTTGTGTAATGGGGAAGTGGATGAAGGAACTGATGGAAGAAAATTTCTCAAAGGAATCTAACTTTGCTGGAGATGAAGTTGTTTTCTATTCCTTCTGCCTTTTGGTCTCTATAACTTGTAGAAATTTCTTTCACTGTACAATGGCTGTGCACTGGCAGGTACTCATAGAATGGTTTTTGTAAAAATGATCTTTTTCTGCCACTTAAACTTTGTTGGTTGTGTTTATTCATCAAAAACAATCATTCTTTTGCTAAGAACTGATACAGTCGATCCTTTGAGAAGTAGGCATCTTTTATGAAACTGTCATGTAATAGTTTGTCTCAGAAAAGGTGAAATGGTATTCCCTATCTTGAATTTGTACACTACTGTAAATCTTTTGAAAAAATGCCTTACCATTGCTCTTAAGAATAGCATTATCATCATCATGCCAAAATGGGTTTTATTGCTTAAACGAAGAGGAACTCCAGTTTAAAATGAACAAATTTACATGCATTACCTATCTTAAATGTGTACTCCAATATGTAGGCACATCTAGTAGGGATACTTGGATGATGATTATTTTATTTATGGCAGCAATTTTGAAGACCTCCTGTTTATTATTAGCTGATATTCATTTTGGACATCTGGAAGACTCAATAAGGGATTCACAAAACTAATCCATGAATTTTAAAATAATTTAGTTATGCTCAAGGGTCGACTGCTTTTGTATTTAGAATTTGTAGATAATGCAGCAATGTCTGCAATATTTTATGCACATTTACCTTGTATTTCCATCTATGGTAAGGATTGCATTCATATGTTAAAAATGCAAGGTTGACAATATTTTGTACTTTCTATCAATGTTCAGATTCCTGTCATTTTTGTGGATACACTAAGGTATGCACAAGCTTTTTTCAGAGATTGTTAATAACCTTATGTCTACATTGCCTCAGTTATGATAAAAGCAATGTTTTTGGAGTACTTTTAATTTAAAGAAATATCTATGGAAATGTTAAAATGCAGTAAAAGCCCATTCTACTAGCAGAAATATGTCTTGAGGTTCCTGAATTAATTGACTATACCAAAATCCCATAAGGCATTGTTAACTTTATAAGGTAATCCAATTTAATAGTGTTTACATATTAAGTTTCTTTTCAAGCTTTTTTATATATTTATTAATGCACTATCTTCATCTACATTGACAAAATGAAAAATAAAAAAGTTAAAACTTCACTCTTTATTTAATTTTTTGTTAGTAATTCTATTTTCATGAGAAGTCATGATTACTTATATTTTTTCTATAAATAAAATTTCAGTGTGAAAAACTTTCCAAGAATTTGTGTATACTTTAACTTTAATATTGCTTATGTATTTTTATATTCATATATGAAGGTTAAAAAGTAGTTTTTCTTTCCCCTCATATAAGTTGAAAGAAAATAATCTATGAAGTGCGGTTAGGAAGTAACGTGTTATTTAAAATGGTATTTAGAATTGAAGATTTGTATTTCAATAAGACTGGGAGTATTTCATTCTTAGAAATATATTATCTTGAATTATTACTCTTTAAAGTATTAGAAAATATAATAAGTGTACAGGTGATTAACTATTATTATTATAAGTTAATTCCATACTGAAAATGAGAATTGTTAGAGATCATCATCTTTGTACTATATAATTTTCACTTGTAATTTGTTTCCATTCTGCCAACTGTGGTTCATTTTGATTTTATTATGCTTTGTATTGTGGATGATGAATGGTGGTTAAATATTCCCTGTATAACCAAAGTAGCTCTTCTGTTTTATTCATTTTAATAGAAAATTATGAATAATTAAATAATTAGTTATTAAATATTTATGATATCTTGAGAAAAAAGCCATAGACATTGGGTATCAAACAAAAAATGGATTCTGTTTAGATGGGCTTTTACTCTCATTGGCATTTTTGAGGAATCCTGCTGGAATGAAATTATTGGAGAGAAAATCTCTCCTCCCATTTTACGTTATTTTTGTCTAGTAATATATGTTCAATTTATATTCCAAAGTTATAATCTAGATATTGATCGATTTTTATTTGTATATCAAGCATTTTCATTATTTATAATCACTTCTATAAATTAAATTATATATAAATCAAAGTATATACATTAAGTGATTTCAAATGAAATTTTACTAAATTACAATCATCTAATTCATAACAATTTTACTTACCTAATTAAATTATATTTTTAAGTTTACAATGACATTTATGAGAAACAGGTAATAAATATTAATGGTATGTGTAATTGGTGGGTATCGTATTTTGCTTCTTTTGGAATTTTTTGCTTATAGAGATAAATACTAATTTACAATTTTGTGATGTGCAAGCTAGAGTATGTGTACATGTATTTTCCTCTGATAATAGATTATTTTATGAATCAATTTTATAACAACGCCTGTGGAAATGCCAAAAATTGGTTGCTTTGTTATCTATTGAATATTAGTTAATGTTATTTGGAATTCAGTGTCATCAAATAATTAAATTGGCATGTTAAGAGCACATATATTAGTGCCTTACAACAGCTCATAGAAGAACAGTATATTATAAAAAAATTATTTAATTTATTTATATATACCAACCTGCATTTTAAAATTTTATACCAAAATATCGTTGTTCAGTCCTCATCTACAAGTCCTGTTAGCTAACAGTTTGTTTAGGGAAATATACCTTTGTGTTAATACTGCAATTGGCTCTTTGCTTGTATACCCAGGGATTGAACAAAAAAACTTGTATTAAAATATTTTCATTTGATATGTCATTGAGGGACTGATAATTAAATGCAACTTGACCCCTTATTAATTATGGCATTGCAAATTAAAGACTCATGTATGAGGGAATTTATTGTAGAGTTTTTGATAACACAAATTAAATTGGTATATTTGTCTTCCTGGAAGCTGCAAGTTAAGCGTGACCTTTATCCTTATGTTGATCTGTACCTATGCTGAAATATTGGGCAGGCTTAAACTTATAGATATGGTTGTAGGAAATCTTCAAAAACAATGAAATGAATATTTCTCAAATTAGAATGTACTTCTTGTGATTTGCAAACTATTGTGGACAGAAGAAGAGCTTTGTGAGAGTTGCGTTGATGAAGAGTTTTCCAAGGTTCCCACCTAAGTTGTTCGTGGCCGGAGATGGACAGTTCTAATGTTATTTGTGGATAATTGGAAGAAAAACATTGATTATTACTCATATAAGTTTTTTTGCATACAAGTGGCTTGGAAGATACAAACCGTGAAGTGAAAATTGCTTTTTTAATCTGGACTACATTGAATTGCTTTACTTTCAAAATTAGCTTTTGTGATCAAAAAGAAAAATTTTTTTTGCTCAAATTTATTTTGGAACTCAGTTTAGTTATCAGTGCCTAATTTTATGTTTGAGGCTTTTCTCTGAAACTATTTGGGTAATAGTACAATGAAAATTGAAGAAAGAATTCAGTGACTAATGATCTTGCACTCGAACTGTCTGAAATAGTCATAGATGTCAATAGAAATTCCTTCGATACTCATTCCCTTTAACCTCATTTGCCCCTATAGTGAGGGACTCGGTATTCGCAGCCCCTGGTGTGAGACTTTCATCTGCTTTTAGATTGATTTTTGCTATAAATTAATTGGAAATATATGTTTAATTTTCATAGGATAACATAATTCACAAATATTTTTTATTAATTTTTGTAAGCAACGAATTTGTAAAAATTTTTGCTCATTTTCTTGGAAATGTATATTATATTTATTTCTTTATACTTCTGCTGTGTTTAGTCCTGCAGTAAATTCATACAAATAACTAATTTGTTGCGCTGACTCCGAGTTCAACGTCTGTAACAGAAAATTGTTTCTTTCTCTTGTGATGCAAACAGAATCTCATCCGGGATGTATAATATTACATTTGAAAAATAAAGAGCACTGTAAAGAACTAATTCACTTCTCACGAAATAAAGCGCTTAACGATAAAATTTCAAATGTCTGTAACTTTCAGATGAATATCACTGCTAAAATAAGGAAATCATAAGAAAGCGTTGGCCCATACCCGTACGTCTTGGAAGCGTGACCGAAGATTTAGATGGCTATTGAGGTGATTTTCGGTTTCCATTTAAACATCAGAATGAAGTATCATCTGGCTGGTGAAAACATCACCGATAATACAAAATATCACAACAGAATGCGTACCAGATCACAGATGAACGTTTATGAATCTCGCATTGGGAAAAATACTTAAGTGAAGCTACACTTGCTCTTCATTTCGCGGTTGCCTCATGAGGGGTTAGTAAATGATTGGGTATAAAACATTATAAACAGGTCAACCACAATTAGTTCCTTTGTAAGTTTGAAAATGGCATTTGAGAAGCAAAGAGAAATAAAAATTCTTTTAGTGTGAAAAATGTCGTACTCACACTAATTCCATTAGTGTGAGTACGACATTTTTATTAAGCAGACCCACAGTGAAGTAGAATGGCCCTAAAAATTTCACGATCCAGTTCTCCCGTAACTAAGTCTCGACCTTAGGTTATATTGGTTTCAGATTTAGAAAGAGTTCGGGGTTTGAATTAAATAACATTTATTATCTATTTAAGAGAAAAGAAACTTAAAAATATTGAAACATTTTTTTAAATAGAAACTTAACCATTTACTATGGGTAAAATTACTTCTGCGATACAAGTGCCTTCAATAATTTTTGGTGATATCTGATAATCTGAAAGGATCATTAAATAATGTTTTAAAATCAAGCATTAAACTTTTGAGTTTCCAGAAAGCCATTGAAGAAAGTTCTCGTATTTTATTCGCTGTCGGAGCACTTAGTATTAAAGTATTCATATAAATTTACATTTTTCAATTTCCAAGACATTGAGAAACTATAGCGATGAAGGAATTACGGTATTAAATGGTATGCCATTGTGAGCATTCGTGTAGTTGGTTGTATAACGAGGTGCTATGGGAAGAAAACTATTCATTCGACATTTTTCCTATCGTGAAGGGTGATAACGAATTTATAGAAAAATTGAACGCGGAAAAACTCGGTAGGAAGAATTTTCATGAAATTGTATTTCATTAATTAAGCGTAATAAAGACCCAAGTAATGGTCGGCTCATGAAAAATTAACCTTAAAGACGATGTCTATGGAAGTAAAAAATGGACATGAATGAAGATCCAAGTGAAAATTAAGACATCTCAAAACCTCCGTGGTCTCAATTAAGAATGAAAAAGCAGCTTATATATTGTTTGTAAACTCGCAGGAAATGAAAAGTAGTCATATTTCACTTAAATCAATGACATCTTTTCTTAATTTCGTTATAATTTCAACAATTAGAGTCTTTACTGTCGTAGCAACGCTTGACGAAAAATAACGTGCTGTACTATCGAATACAAACGGAAAGGCTATTATTCAAATGTTGTGACCCCACTTTACTTATTTTGTATCGTGTAAGAGTAATATTCGTATTCTACGAAAGCGTAATCAGATGATAGGATCCTATTCATAACGGAGTTTCACTTAAGATTAGCTCTCCATGAATCGGAAGAGAGCTAAACAGAAGGAATAAAAAAATATTTGCTAGTCTTTCTTGCAGGTGTAGCAAATTAGTTCGATCTGTTGCCAATAAAGCGCTGTCGTTCTCTGCTTTTTTCCTTCGACAGAAAAGTTTTCGCATCTTTCGTTCCTAATGACCTCTAAAATTACGTATCCACTATTCTTACTTAACTACTCCATAAGTCCACCTTCTTCTGGGAATACAGGAACACTCTGAAAGTTTTGCTTTATGGATCTCAATAAATTTCCAAACACGTTCGAGTGAAAGGCATGAGTGTTTTAGGACCTTTTCGTGCGATTCAAAAATCACTTTCTACTCTCATCATTGCGATGAACTGCAATTCTCAATCGAAGAGATATCCGAAGTATTTGAACAACTGAATATTGCTTTGATGTTAGCATTAACGGATTTTTAATTTCAAAATTCTTAGATTAAATTTATAGTTCTAAGTTTTATTTCGAAAATTCAATCATAAATACTGTTATAAATAGATATGTTTAAAAAATGTAATCCTAAAATTATGAATACATATGAGAGCTAGATAAAAATGAACTGAGATGAAGAAAATGGATACTTCCTAGAATCGTAAGTTTTGAACGACCAATTTGGATCTAAACCCCTGCAAATACTTTTTAAAACATAGTCGCCTCTCCGATTTGAAGAGGCGAACACACAAATGATAAATATTGTAATGAAAAAGAAATAAATCTTTGCAAAATAAGGTTAAATCGTATAAAATGCAATCGATCATATCTTATGTTATAGATTTCAATATATGTATTTTCTATGAAATTACATTTAATGGAATTTATGATTATTCACTCTTCCAACGATACTGTTTTATGTTTTGAAATTGCATTTGACATCCCCGTTCACAATACAACTACATAGAGTGGAATAATGTAGAATTGTTCTTAGATTAAAGATTCTTTTGAGGGGAAATGGACCTTCGGAAGGGGGAGATAATGCTTTCAAACGGACGACTGCGTTGAATGGTAATATGGAAACGTTTTTCCGGAAATTTTTACGAGCCAATGTAAAACTCATCAAAGTTTGTCGGTAGCATTTTAAGATGGTAAAGTGAATTTCTGGAGAGAGCGATTTTCGAAGATTCCGAGGGAAAATCAGGAAGAAGAATTATGCCGCTTTCCATCGCGTTCAGAAGGAAAAAGTGAAGAGCCCATACTTGGACCGGAAGTTTTGGCTCGAAAAACAAAAGAAACGCCATGAAAGGCCTGTGTTTCTGGAGGGGAAACGGAAAAGAGATTGACTTTGTGGGGGAAATTTTTCATTTTCTCAGGGAAAGGAGGGGAACATCCAATAGTTCTCTTTTCTTCTTTCTCATTCAAAAGCTAGAAAGTGGAGAGAAGTGAAAAAAGCCCCCCCTTGAGACCGATTCCCATACCGATTTGAAAATAAATGCATTTCATATCGATGACAGACTTTATGGTTCTGAGAATTAAACTTAAATGAAAAATGAAGGGTGGAGTATGAATAATATCGACGAAGAACGCTTTTTCCCTTCTCCATCTTTCGCTCCCATTTCCTTCGTTCCCTCGACACAACATTTCACTTTTTATGTTTACTACAAATTACAAGTAAACTTCAATTGATAAAGTGTTTCCTGATATTCTTCTCTCATTATTAGCACATTTGCCAGTATTTAAATGAAACATTCACGTTAGAGAAAAACTTTTGGCAAGCGTAGATTATAAATTTATTTATTTTAGGATTAAAGAGGTGTTTCAAATAAAATTTTAATTATACCCCTTTATTTCACGCCATGAGTAGGGTGTCAGTTAGTATTACGAATTGAAGGAGCACTTTGTAAACATTTTACTTGTACTTAGATGTTCTGTCGAAATGAAACAATTATCGAAGCATTATTTACTAATTAATTAAGTTTTCCATCTGAAAGTAAAGGTAGCACGCTCAAATTCATTACTGCTTGATCTAAGGCAATTTTTTAGAATTTACGGACGAATTCAAATTTATTTATGTTATTTTATTCGTAATTTTCCTATATTTCATTTCTCTTTTCTTTCATATCATATTTTCTTTCAAACATTTTCAACAAATCCACCCCATTTTCCCCTTCTTTTTCGAATGTCTCTGTTAAAAGTCTTCGACACTCTACGGAGAGGCTCGGAATTGCCATTAATCGGCTGTAGAGAGAAGAGGATTTTTTCCCTACTTTTAATGTCTTCCCAAAGCTTTGAATTCCCCCATCTCTCAAGGCAGAAATCTCTTCTAATCCAAAGGCATAATTTTTTATGCCCTCGCAAATTAAATAGAGGCTCGGCTGCGCTGACATCTTGGTCGCTATTCGCAAACTCAAATATATAACCAGTTCCGGAACTACCGCCCACGTGGAAAAAATATTAAGGGAAATGAGAAAAAGGATTTGCTCGTATGTTAGCAGGGTCGAATGAGATTAAGAGTCGAAAATATTCCCTTAAGACCATACGGAGCTCAGCTAAGATAATAAAAACAGGAGGGCTTGGTAATTAGCCCTGTTAAAAAGGTGCTATATTATTATAAACGGAGTTTGCTGCTTTATTCTGAAAAAGGTGTCGAACGGGGATTATTCGGAATGTAATTCAGTCTTTCTAATTGCTCATTTCATGCTGATGAACGTTTTCTTTATTTCTTTAACGAGAGAATTCAGATAAATTTTATATATTGGAACAATCTTATGAGAATTAATCAATTGCTATTTTCACTTTAAGTTTGCACTCTCTGAATGTTGGATTGTGATTTTAATGGTGAACTAAAGACATGGTTGTTGGTAGAATAATTTAAACCCTGAGTTTGGAAGTTATCACTTTCTGTTCTATAGGTTTATTTTAGATAATTTTTCTAAGTTGAAAACTTGAGTTGAGTCAGGAAATGAATTGTCTGTCAAAAATTATTTCAATAAAATGAATAGAAAATTCTTCTTCTATTTGTTCGTGCACATTTATTTCTCGTAAAACATATTTTACTTATTATTTAATTTTAGTTTCCAAAATTTAATCTCCAAAATGCCTAAATATCCTTTTTTATACATTTTAAAAATACGTATATAGAAATAATCTTAATTTTATACTAAGATCTAAAAAATTCAGATAAGATATTTGTATAAATACGTAAATTTATTGAAGATATTGATAAACGCTTTTTTAAAGTTAAACCTCTGAGACTCTGTGGTACGTTCGATATAATTCAATGCTTAAAATGGTGACTAATTTCAAAATAAAATTGGAGAGACAATTGCGGATATTCATGAGATTGGTGAAGTTGTGGGAAGGACTCCGTCTTAAGAAAAGAAGTGAATATTTTCCGTGAAATGCCGCTGCGAATTAATAGAGCGTAGATGTGGAAGTGCTTGGAGATATTTAATCCTGTGATTGAAACTGCTTGGAAGGGAGTTTGTTGTTTGAGAAGCCATTTTTTACATCTCTTTGCCTCCGAATGATAATTGGGGAGGGAAAAAAGGGGATTATGCGACGCAAGGGTTTCTTTTCGGACGACTTCGTGTCTTTGATCGTAATTCCAGTTGGACTCAGCTGGACAATACAAATATTGGGGGACATTTTTTCATGTTTTCTTTGCCTCTTGTTATAATTAGTTAGGCTCAATGCGTTTGAAGAATGTCGTCATCCAATATTTACACGTGTTTCCTTTTCGGGGAAAAAGGCGTTTGGAAAATGTGGAGTCAACTCCATAACTTATTTCGGGAAAAAGAATCGGCTAAATAGCATTAAAGGATATTTGCAAGAGTACATTATTAATCGCTTTTACATACATTTATGCCATTAATATATTTTATATTTTATAAATAAAGTTCGATTTAAGATTTTAAGATAAAGCTTAAGATTGGCTATATTACTCATGTTAAAAACTCAGTGTATTGATTGAATACATGTCTTTAACATATTAATCTCATTATAAGTTAAATTCTAATTGTATTCTTCATTCTAGTTCATAGTGTATCTGAATACTTTTATTTTAAGACATGGATTTGGATTTTCGATTTATGATACTTTACAATTCGGATACCCGAATATCCTACCTCTTTTGACACACGTCTCATTTACCGAAATAACTCATCAAATAATTAACTCAAAAGACTTGCCTTACTCAAAAGTCTCTTGTTCACGCGTACAAGTTAACACCAGGAAGTTGTAGATTCTTTCATTTTCTTAAAATATTTGTTACACGTTTTCTTCATCGAAGGGTCTCAACCAAAATATAATGAATAAGTACTTGGAGCCTCCTGCAGAAACGACACACTCGGTTTAATTCTACACTATTTTTACTACGCGATTAGTTTCGCTAATTTCTTTCATCTTCAGCCTGAAGTGTAAGATACAGGAGCAAATAAGTTAGTTTAGCAATAAATGTCCAATCGAAGAATATTTGTGAATAATATTTCCCAAACAAAGTGATACTACTTTTGAAAAATCTCACTTGTGTAAACTTCGAGGGCATTCTATCATCGCGTCTCGATTTCTCTCAGTAAATCCGTCTGCACATCTCTAATGGTATTTTTTATATAAGGCTCCCTTGCGCTCAGGGGATATCCGAATAAGAGATTAGGACGCAATATATCGTTTTATTTTCACCACCTGCCACCCAATCCTCCATGGCCATCGCTAACTTTTAACTTCACATTTGCTTCCCTATTTCACTCAATCTCTCTGCCACGTTCAACTTCCAACTCAAACTTTGAGATATTACTTTCTATTTTATTTAGCGCACATAAATAACTTTTTCTCGCTAAATAGAAAAATATGCGATTTCTCCTTTCGATATACACATTATTTTCTGAATAAAGAGATATACGACACATGATATTTTAAAAGAAAAGTCAATTTAAACTAAAGTGAAGTTAAATGAAGCTCAGTCTTGGGATGATAACTCTTTGTTGATCCGATTAGATATCTTCCTGAGATGCATGTACCCATAAATTATGAAAATGTAAAAATAAAAGTAAACGTTCTGAAGAGCTGCATTTTAAAATTAAAACCAAATATTTAGGTTTCTCCTGTCATTAAGCAATTATTCCATAATATATAGTTTAATTAATTTTGATGTAGAGGATACTTTCTGTAAAGCAACTTCAGTGAATTGGTGAGTTTATTTTTCGAATACAGTAACTTTCATTCGTTATTACTTTACATATATTCTTAAACTAAATTTATCTTTTTTTGAACTGATGTCAATTCGATATTTAGGCGAACACTGTGATTACATTTTGAATGGAATGTTTGTGCGATCAAAGTGCGGATGTAAACGGAGAGAAAAGGTGAAAATTAACTTTTACGACATCGACAGCGCTCAGGTGTGAAAGTCCTCCTCTGAGATGTGGAAAAGGGAGAATAGCAAATGCGAAGAAGAAAAGAGTATTAACTTTTCATGTTTTCATTGTGAAATAAACTGAAATTAATACTCTCGAGTGAAACATCTAGAGAACAGTATTTCGGTGATACAGTATTTTTGTGATATTTTTTTCTAAACATAATTGGAAAAACAACAAGTTTTAAAATAGCCAATATTAAAATCTGTTTTTAACTACTATAAAGTACCAATTTCCAGCAAATAGAAGATATTCAGAATGGCATTGATAATGAACGATATTGTAAAATTTGGAATGCGATAGAGATGCTAAATTGTTATAATAAAATGTTAGAATTGGGAACAGAGATTTGGACTCGTAAACGAGAAGTGGTGAAAAAAGCAACCGATGGTATTTCTGAATGTAAGGGGTGGAATGGAACGAAAGCGTTGGTATAAATTTCTTGTTTGGATATATACGGAGGGGCATTCTCTTTCATGGCTCTTATAAGCTATAAAATTTATTCTGTGGTCATTGCACGCGCCTCTTAGGATGTTTTTCCTATCTTTTGCGTACGTATTTCCACATGACCATCACTTCATCCATCGCTTAGAATTCAAGATACGGCCGATACGGCATCTACATTTCCAGTTATGATTTACTGTTTAGAGGGGAAGGAATCCTTTACATTGCGATAGAAAAAGTTAAACTATTAGGTATAGATATTCCGTCGTTGTAAAAGATTAATAAAAATATACGATAACTTTCGGGGTAGACAAATGTTAAAATATTCACTGAGAGTCTATGATACCGTAGTCAAAAAGGAGACCTTACTAATGAATGATCATCTAATCTAAAGAAGAATCTCTGTATCTTCGTGTATTCAATTGAAAATAAAGTAGAGTCAAAAAATAACTTTGTAACTCAAACTGGAATCAAACGAATGCATTTGATATAACAGTTGGTATTGTTACAAAATATTAGGAAGGACATAAAATAGAATAGAATAGATAATAGAACACGTAGAAGTGCTCGTAACGGGAGATGAATTCTCAGATCGTTCCTTTAATCAAAAATTGAATAAATAAAGATGTGAAAGCTTACATTACCTATCATTCCATAGATGCAGAATCAACATTTTATTTGCGTTAAATTAATTTGAGCATTGTTAAAATAATATATACCGCAAAGGAATTATAATTATATCCCCAGTTCATACATTTATATTTGCTTTAACCTTCCCATTTTAATCAAAATTTTCATTTAATATATTTATCCACTTTCTTATTGATGCCAAAAAATCTGTATAATCAAAGCATCCACGTGTTAGATTAAATGTGAAGAGAAAACTTTTTCGCTCTCTTGAGTCCAACTACGAATAAAAACAATTTTACTATAATAAAGTCGGCTCTTCATGAAGATCGGATTATTTATCGTTATGACTCGTTTTATAAAACAGTTTCATTTCATAACAGCGTTCTTTCCCTCCTTCGAACAAACGCAAATGAAGTCTAAAAGAAGACAAAAATCTCTTAAAACTTAATTTTATTGCTGAAAATTAATAAAGCATATTCTATGAGTAGAATATTAGATTTATCCTAAAAAAGGGCGACAGTACGCGAAAAGAATGAAAAATTTCCATTTGGATTCGTTCTTCAAAGAGATAGGGAAAATAGGATTTCGGAAGAAAGCTAAAAAGAGGGAATTTTTTGGGCGAACTTAAGGTGGTCGCAGATGGTCATGTAAAAGGCGAAAATCTCAAGGGTATGGTCAGAGAGGGGATATGAAAGACGCGATTTGTCTCCTTCGTCATCACTCCGAACATTTTCTATATCAAATACTACTCTCGTGAGGTGTCCATCTTAAGCATTAAAAATGCTGCATAAGAATTCTCTCAAACGATTGCAACTCATTTGCGTACGAATAAAACACTCCTTCAATGTATTTCTCATAATTCTCTTTACAACTGATCGACATTGGCCATACATAGCCTATGGAGGTAAAAAAATTCATTTTCAGTTGAGCTGTGATCATCCATGGTAACATCATCCGCCATTACTTTTCAGAATGCATACCACCACTTATTTTTACGTTATGTATAGGATTCTTCGATTCTCGAGATGCCATAAAAAGATTTTCGTTTTATATGTCTTACGCAATCTAATATGGTAGTAATTTCTGTTACTTCTGATACATTTAAAAGTCAATTTCGTTTTTCTTTTCTAATTTCAGCTTTCACGGAAAAATGGAAACAAAGTATTCAACTGATTTAATTCTTGCGTTATTTTCTGTACAAATATGTCATCAAGTTTAAATATGGTAATATTTACATTACTTCGTCATTTTAAACATTAATTTTCGTCCTTATAGTTCCTTATCGCATTTGCGTTTTATTATTTCTTTTCAAGGTTTTTACGGGATCCCATGTCTCTACCGCACTGCGAATCAAATAGAAATCATCCCAATAATTGTTTTCTAAAAGTGTTGATCGTTTAACTTATAAAAAAAGAGAAAAATACACAAATTCATGTAAAGAACTCTGACTTTTCTTCAAAATTTGAAAAAAGGATCATAGAAATAGTTTAATTCGGAATTTGCGAGGAAATACGGAAATGAAACTTTATATTAGTAGTTAATCGAATTAATGTTAAACTTGATTTAACTGTTTGAATGATCATCTTAAAGAGAAGGATTTTTTATGTTTCAGAAAAGTATTATACTATCCAATGTGTGAGAATAGAGCAAAAGAAAGAAAGAGCCAAATGAAAGTGTGGTATATCAGATATCCCCGATTTCAGTTAAGAATTAATTATCATATAAATACTCAATTGTTCATCTTACCAATTATTGCCTCTTATTTCATACTCCTTCATTTGGTGTAATTACCTTCAATTTATAAGTTTTGTTGAGTATTTACTTAATAACTAAATAAGAGATTCGGATGTTTATTATTTCGTAAAAGAGGCTTTCACCAAAAATTTGGTTCATGGAAAATGTTCAGCAGAAGTTTTCATTGTAATACGAAAATTTGGAAAGCCATGGATCAAAAAGAACATGCCTCACCAAAGAAAGATAATGATTATTCGAATAAAACTGAATTATTAAACGAAACCTGTGAAAAAATATTCGTCTTTAAATTTGGAGGAAAAGCATTACATAAAATTAGTGGTAACTCCTTATTTTATATTTTATCTTAGTCTTCTGGAAAGATTTCACCTTCAGAAGTGACGTTTCATAGAAACTTAGAGTGGGAAACACTTATAAATCTATCTGTAAGTAAAACATAAATTATGCTTTGTGAGGGTGGAAGGCCAAAGAAAAGGGATTGTTAATAATAAGTCCGACACCGCGACGGCCGAGTGGTATCAGAATAGTCGAGAAAAAGAGAAAAGCGGCGCAGTGCGCATTGGTTCCGTAAATGAAATGATGAAGATTCTTAGGTGGACAAAAGGAAATTAAACCGAATAGGATATAACATTATTGCAAGTGTTAAAGTTAAAAATTCTATCGAGAAACCGAAGTTTGAAAGAATAGCCATAATTTTAGAATTAAGGAGACAGAGAACGGAGCCAAATATTCGTTTCATAATATGGGTATCATAGAGAATAACATATCACAGTATACATAGTTATACAAGTTTTATTATTTTATAACTTTTTCTATTTTACTTTTCCCTTCATGAAGTTAATCTTAATATGGCAAAACAAGCGATTTATTTTAATCAATTTTAATTATATAGTCTTATCTGTGTTCATTGTAGATAATCGAAGAAATAAAATTAAAGAAAACTTTTCCCACCTTGTGTTATACAAGCACGATTGGTTTCGGACAATTCATCGTTTCATTTTTCCTGTAATAAAAATAAATATTCAAGTTTTTCGAACATTCCAGTAGTGCAAAATTTAGACTCCAATTCATCTTTATGGTTATTGTTAAGAGAATAATTATCTATCGTTAAAGATTGAAACGGTTTATTTGAAACTGAGAAAATGTCATTGCGCCATCAAAGTATAAAAATCTCCTCTACCAACTCACTTTTTCGAAAACGTCTGATATTCTTATGATTCATTATTTCGAAGATTTCAAATATCTCCTCACAACGAATCCTCTAGAAATGATATTTTTATGAGCTGTAGTATCGCTCTAAAAAGTTCTAGATGGACATAAATAATCCTTTTTACAAATGTCATTGTAAATTGCTGTTTATTTAACTGAACTGATTTTGCACGTAAGCTGTTCCCTTGAGAGTCTAAATGAACTCGGAGATATTGAATCCACGCGAGGCAATAGTTCCTTTTCTCATTTCATCTTTGTGTTCTCATCGACTTCTCTATCCCCTCCACTATTTGACACTCATATGGCCAAAGAAATGGTTTGGCCTTTACCAATCAACCTTTCCTCTGATTTCCTTCCACCCGATGTGATTTGTTTCAATTGCTGTTCGTGGATTTGATTTCAGCCGTGTTCGAAAGAAAGTCTATCAAAAGATTTTGTAAAATCCACTAAAATACCATTTTTATGTATTCATTAAATAATTTGTAAAAAATCAAATAATAATGTAATCATTCTGCTTTATTATAAAGAGCAGAAAGTTACCGTTTGTCAACCGATCTATTTATCATTGTGATTTCAATTTTCAAAATGTACAATATATGTAAATCAGTTCTCCAACAATATGAAATATCGTATTGGGATTAGTTTATGAAATATATTAAAGAATGAAATACAACGAGCTCCTAATTACAGTTGTTGTAACCAGTTTCTACCAAGGAAATTTTGCAGTACAGCTGTATAATTATTCATGAGCGCAGAAGCATCTAGTTTGGTTGCGTTGGGTTCCATCGGATTGGCACTAAGCCCAATTATTGAGTCGATTTTTTAATGGGTGCTGATAATATTAACAATCAAAGCCATATTGTTGAATTTTTTAATTCTTTAACATAGAATGCTAAGATGCTATGAAATCTAACTGAATTAATCAATAATATTCCAAACAATCAGTAAATTTTTAATCATTCGATAGATCTTCACTTTTTTGATCAAATCTCTTCAAATCTATTATTCAGACTATCAAATAATAATATTTGATAAAACTTAAAAATTATTATATATTCATGAAGTGATTTGAAATAAATTTCCGAGAAAAGTTGAAAAAACATAATTGGAAGAAAGTGAGGAGTGTAATTTTTATTCTCTTCTAAAACGACATAAAATCGATTTAGTTGCGGACGCAGAAGCTCTTTCGATTGGAACCAGAAATCGAGAATCAATAGTCGATGTGGCTTCCGGAGACAAGTGCTTATAAGGAGTAGCAATAACCCAAGGGAGGAGAAATGAAGAACATAAAATATAATGCTCCGAGTGTATATTTCGTGGTTCTACACGTGCGCCCAACGAAATATCGCCAATGGCAGGATATAGAATTCTCCTCTCCGTATGATTTATTGAAACCTTCTGCGAAAGAAGGAATGGACGAGAGCCTAAGATTGAGATCCTGATCAAGGTTATGACCACTGTTTCAAAAAATATCATTTCTACGATCTTTTAACGAAGGCAAATTAAATGTTTATTTTCTTTATATTAGGAATATCCTTATGAGATCTTGATAACTCTCGTAAATTTTATAGTATTTGCTCTGAACGGCTAATGACTACATTTTGGATCAATTTGCAGTCGTTAATCGCTAGACTTGAGTAAGATTCTGTAAATGAACACAACGGTGTTTTGAAGCTGTCAAATAGCTAAAATATTGCGTTGAGAAATCGTGATATTAATATGTGTATTAACTGCAAACCACCATCGTGAAAGTGGTGGGAAATTCATGTACCTTCACCACATCTACACGAGAATCCAGCGACCACGTTTCGGCGTTGGGCAGGGGGTGTAAACACGGAAAGAATGACTCTTGAAAACGACTTGTTCTCTTTGCCTCAATGATAGATGATATCCCATATAGCGATAGATGCCTTTTTGTTATTTTGCAATTACTATGGTTAAAATCACTTCTAGTTGGTTTCATCACCTAATGGCAGTGTTTGCAGAGATACGCGTTCTGAGGGGAACACCATAAGCTTTCTTTAATCAAAGTATTATTTTCATTCATAAAAGACATAAATATCCTTATCCAAATCGTTGCACCAGATATTTACTTCGTCTTCATGGGTCGAGTTAGTTTTTATGAGTTATACAAGTTGTATTTTCAAATTATTAACGAAAGAATGATACTAAAAATAAACCTGTATATCTATTTTATTTATTTATTCTGAGTAAGCGTCCACTTTCCTTTATATCTGAGAAACTAATTCATATAGTAATCGAAAAAAATAGTATGCCATTTAAAGTTACTGTCACATTTTTAATGCATTTATTATTTGGTAATCCCTGGAATTGGTTAAGATTAAGAGCGATTAAACTAAATTATTTTTTATGAATCCTTTTGAAAATTAGATAGATATTTATTATGTTACGTAGATAACGATGACCTTCGATAATTTGATATGTTTCTGTGAATTCTATGGGAGGAGATAATTATATTCAATCGAAGGTTTTAAATATGGAGAGTGGATACTGAAAAAAATTTCTAATTCTTTTTAGTTATATTATTGGATTTTTTTATATAAGAGAATTATTATTAGATTGCAATGAAATATCGACAATCTGTTTTACATCTACCTCTTCCTCCCACTACTTAGAAGGCAATTGCACTCATTTAATTCCTTCATATTCAAGAACAATTTCAGAAGTTTTATTGCGAAAAATTTTATTAATTTCTAATTTATTTTAAACTATTGGTAATTATAACTATGAACAATAGGATAATTTGCTGTAACAAATGAAAAGCGGAACATTAAGAAATTAAAACAAAAGGGTTTTTAAATTATCGAAGGAAAAATATTCTGTTCGTGCTTTTATGAGTAGTACTTTACATTTAGTCCATCTCTCGCAATTGGAATTTTCAAGATAATCTTAAAGAGTCCTTAAATGCATCCAATTCACTTTGGTCATATTTTGCATCGACTTCTGAAACATTTGACTGCTGCACAGCGTCGTTTTCTTTCGTCGCCCATTCGTCACTTTTCCGCAAAATGTCCTTCAATCGTTTTTGTTTTTTCTCTTCTTATTTCGACATTAATATTAATGCTCTTCCTTTAATCATTGTTTTCATTTTGTCTATCGATATAGCACTAGATTAAAGATCATTTCATGATTTTTGTGATTGGAGAGTTAAAGATTATCATATTCTCGCAAGAGTCTCATAAACTCAAATAAAGATACGAGAACAGATTTTCATCGAATGTCGGACCACTAATTAATAAAGTTATTTACTTCTGGGTTTAAATTTTCGAATGAACGATAGACATAATTTATTCTGAATCTCAATTTGATCGAAGCATTTTCATTTAATGCTTCGTATTTTCCTAATTCTCTTCGGGCACTTTATTATTGGTTCTATGTGAGGATTCGAATGAATTCAATTTCGCTAAAATGAAGTCCTTTTTGTTATGTCTTCACTCTGCCGTCGTAAAAGTGCTCCGCGATGTTTTCGCTGCGCGTATATATCTCGGGACGCGTGCTCGCGTTCGCTTCTTCCTAATAAAAGAAGATCAGCAGGCGAATCGTAGGGCACGTCATGAGAGCGGAATAAAAAGACAACCAACGGGATTCCATTTGTTTTACTGCTCCCTCCCCAATAGGGGGCTTTAAAATTTAATGGCTTCACAGACAACAGACATTCCGTTCCGACACCCGGCACTTCAGATTTTGAATTTCTTATTCTACTTTCTCTTCCTGTCATCGCCAAAAGGCGAGTCCTTAGATTTACTCTGCATGTCGATAAGACGTTCTCTCTCAATGCCTCGTACCACAGAAACTAAATAAAATATCTACTTCATTTCTTTACCGATAAGAGATAAGTTTTCTTGAATTTGTCCGTAAATCTATTTTCCTTTACAATCAATTAAGATGAATTCCTAAATATCTAGATATCGAAATTGAAGCGGAAAAGGGTTCGTCATAATATTTTGTCCCAATATAGCGTTTTTTCGTATTTTAATGCAATTCTATTTCAAATGTTTGCCTCACTTCTCCTACAAACTTTCTATTCCAATCTATTTCTACTCCCAATAAGATTCAATCTCGTAAGTCCTTCCCCAATTAACCTCCTGCATTTCTATATCACATCCATTCAATAGAACATTCTCCATTTGCCCTTCCACCGGAAGATGTGACATTAGAGAGGATATAAAATTGAATAGATGTCATAACGCGTTTTTACACCACTCTTGCACCGTATAATTTTGCAACACGAAAACAGCTGTGGATGGAAGGGGTTTACAATATCTAAATGCAGTGCTCCCTTTCTTTATATCTCTTTGGGCTGACACGGTGCTTCCGATGCCTTATGAGATTTCCCCTGCGGCCGCTTTGTTTCTTTATGCCATGTTGCTGTTAGACCATATAAGAGGCTTTCTTTTATAGCTCTTGGGGCTGAATCTATGCAATTTAATAAGCAACTTCCGTTACACCGAAGAGAATTTACGGTGATCCGTGTTTTCCGAAAATATCGCCCGCAGACTGATCTTCGGCACCTTGGCTTCTCAAAACAATTCTTGCCTCCGTAATCCATTCATTTTCAATTTCAAATAGTAAAATCAGGGATTTCCTAGCAGTTTGGTTCATAATCAACGAGGTGCGTATTTTCTATCGTGAGTTAGTTAATAACTGAAGTTGAGCATGCAAATCAACGAATATGATATATTGAAATAAAACATTGAATTGCGTGTATTTATTGCCACAGGTTATTTATGGCCAAATAATTCGCAATATTTCATGAAAAAGCTTTTGAAAATTCGGGCGTAATGGATGTTAAACATATTTTGCTCAAATCGAGGAAGAAAATTTGAAATGTTGATGAAAATTATTTTCTTAAATTGCAAAATTTTACGTAGAAATTTCTTTTCTCTACATAAGTATTGATAGTTATAGGTATAGGTAGTATGTACTCACAAAGGTTTTAAAACGTCAAACGACGTAAATATGCATTTAAGTTTATTAAAAAACTGATAAAAGGATAAGAACTTAGTTTGGATAAGAAGTTAGGGCGAGTTTCACATTTTAAATATTTTGCATTGAATATCACGCATGAAATGTCTTTGTTACTTCCATAAATCATTTTACTAGTTCAGTCTTAGAAAGTTAAAAATTATTCTCCCTCTTCACTTTGCATTTGGTAATTAGGTTTATTTTTATCTGGAGTTAAATATGTTAAAGTTAGATAGAAATGTTTGAATAATTTTGTGAAATAATTTGTAAATTTTCGGTGGGAAATGTTGTTTTCAATCTTTTGAACGAATGAAATTTATATTTTTGGGAATCTTAGTTTAATGCGGCCAATTGGTATAATAAAGATACTTTTTGGATTTTCTGGAATTTGTTAGTGATCTTGATGTTCCTATAGTTTTTATTGAAATAGAGTTTTGAAAGGAATATTCTCAAAACTTTCGAATATTTAAATTGAAATTAATATATTCCAATTAAAATTTGATATAACAAATGAAGAAAGCATATTTTCGAATCATCGACAAGTGCTTGCGTCACTTCCTGCTAAAGCATCTCAAACACTTGAGTCGTCTCGTTACCATTTCCCCTATTCCCATCGCCCAAATGGAGATAAATGCGATTCTTTGTTGCCACCCCTCGGTGTTCACAAGCTGTTTAGCGCGTACACAAGGGGAGACGCTTTTCATTGACGATCAAGTAGAAGAGTGCATGCGGCATATAGAAAGTAGCGATGTATGAGCACATGTATTAACTACAAATTCGTGTTTAAATTACGAAAAACATTCGGATTAAAAATCTAAATTGCATTCACGACATTATTCTAACTTAAATGTATAATAATCGCTCGGGTTAATTTTACTCCTTCACTTTAATTAACACATTCTCCCTTGAGATGTGCTTCGGAGGTTTAGATAGAAAATGAAATTGTTCGATTCCTAGAAATGTTGCATTTTAAAAATATTTACTGAACTTTTGCTTTTCATAGCGAACTTCTCATTAATATAATTTGATTTTCGTGGGCACGAAAGACTAATTTACGGAATCACCGAGTGGAAGCCGTAATATAGTTCTTCAGTACAATCTTAAGTCATAAATTTCTAATAAAATGTATAGGCGAATTGATGTGGAAAAAGTAGCTCTCTTATATTTAAGAACCTTAGCTTAAATTACCGCTGTACTTTATCGTGCATTGGAGTTCTCCCTTAGCATTCGTTAGGGTTAATGTATTAAGGCGTCACATTTAATGTATTAAAAGGTCCAGTTAAGTGAGAGGGCGGAATAAAATCTCGGTTTTTGCTTCGAAAGAGCATCCCCCATCCGTCACACCTTGTTAGCCAGGATGTGACATGTGGCACATCCATCGCCTTTTGAAGAGATCTGTTTAATTACTTTTACTGAGGGAGAAATACAATATCGGTAAAAGATTATAAATTATGTCTTTATTGATACCACTCCCATCAATCAGAATTTAGTTACATGATTCACTTAGCGGAGACTGCCTATTGAAAAGATGCCATTTTTCACTTTGTTATGTTCAGATTAGAATACTAAATCACAGTCGTCCATTAACCATTACATCTTTTGCTGAAAGTAATGCGCTCTGTATGCGATTATTATCGTCCATTCTTAGGAGATTATGAACTTATACGATACTCACTAATTTAAAGCCTTTGTTAAGATAGAAACTGAAAACCATAGAAAGTGTTCAATAGTTTTACAAAGAAATATGTATATTGAAAAGATAGTCCAATTGTTAGAGAAACATTTTTTTTAAGTCCACTCACATTAAGTATCTCTTAATGTATCAATGCTCTGAGCTCCTGCTCTTTTACTCGTCCGTTATTGCTAGAATCCATCCAAAGAAAAACGGATAAATCAAAGCTATCTTTATCCTTTCATTGTTCATTAATCAATGGAAATAAAATCAGAAATAAAGATTGACTTGTAATTGATAAAAGATACATATCCGTTTATATATCCGTAAATACATATGTACACACGGAGACATCTCCACGAAAATCCCTCCAATGAAAATTGGATATAATATAGAAAAAAAAGATGAATTGGGAAGGGAAAAGATCAAGAAAACTATGGTAACATCCAAAGATTTGCTATGTAACATCAGAATTTGCAGAATCGGAAGCGTTCGTTTGAAATGTCTTTCTCTCTAATGAGAAATGTATCGCTTCGGAGATGAATACGGTCAATTGTGCGCATTTATCGGAAAAGCTTTTGCCGGAGGAACGCCTTTGAAACATCGTTGAGATGAAGATGTCGACCTGCGTTTCATTCTGCATCGTTTCTGTATCCGTGATGTTTTTAATCGAAGTGTAATAACAATTCTGTATTCCAGCTTTGTTCGATCTTAGAGGAACGTTAATTATCAGATAATTACCTAATAACTATGGTAATTATGTTTAAGATAAGGCATTCTACCGCTCATTGACTTTAAATGATTCGGGGAGAATTACGTAATGATCCAGACTTATCGCACATGTTTCACGGAACGCGTTACAAGGGATGATTTCACGGCTTCGATCGGCGTTAAGGCTTTATGATAGTGTCCAACACTTACTTATCTTCGTAGGGTCGCGTGCAGTATATTCACAAAGCACGTGTCCGCCATAAAGAAGGGTTGCCATCGACGCTCATTTGTTTGGCACCAAATCGAGATAAAGGGATTTCAAGAGGAAATTAAGTGCGAGAGAAGAAATATAGTGCGATGATGTCTGACATTTCACGGTTTAGGAAATATTAGAGAAGTGCGGTTTATACGAAAACGACTGAAGACGGCGAAATGGATGTACCTGCATCATTATTTTTCAGAAAATATAACTCGCAGAATATAGGAACTAATTTAGACATTAATGTAAACTTTAAATTAATATTAGTATGTTGGACATTGGCGATGTTAATCTAAAATGTTAATAATCTGTTCCGAATATTTTATACTAACTTTAAATTAAATTGTATCACTGTATGTGGCTAGTGCATAAATAGCAATGAAAGGAGACGATCATTGTCAATTGGGAGTCATTATTTTCGAAAATCGGTCGTAGCGAAGGAACCAGGCTCTCCAAAATGGTTTTAATTTATATAATTAATTCAAAAATAAATCCAAATAAAGGTAAAATTAAATTTTGATGAGGCTAAGTTTTTCTTGAGAACATTTTAATGAATGTTTATTTAACTTTAAATATTACGGCGTATAAATTCATATGAATAAAAGTGATTGTTTATTTTAATTAATATAATTCAAGAATTAACATGCATAGTTTGTAATACTAAGTGTATGCAGTATGAATTATTTCTCTATTTTTACGACAGAGTAATTTGACAATATCTGTTTGCAACGTCATTTTGATATGTTTACTTTTCACCGTTCACTATACAATGCTATTGATTCACGATATTCGCAGAAACTGAGAATAAAAGTTGGATTCACAAAGGAATTAAGAAATTCACGTCTTAATGTTCCATTCGAAAGTATTTTTGCAAACAAAAAGAGTAGCTTATCTAAACTCTCAGCTATTTTTGTATTTCAGGGAATTTTATAATCGAACTTGTCGAATAATTCTCCGGCTGTTTCACTTTGAAAAGTTGGAGAGACCGAGATTAATGCTTCATCGAGTTTTTAGGCAAAGAGAAGCTCGTAAATTGGAAATCGGTAGTTCAGAATTGGCTAATGATGATGAATACTCTCTTTGATTAACAAAAAATGAATATTGTCTAAGGCTATGGATGTCTGCTCAACTTCGTGAGAAAGAGTAAATGTATGAGTTACGAGAATCAAGTTTCTTTTTCGGAAGAATTCGTTGCATTCATCGAATAACATTTTCAATTGGTTTTGGGAGTATTAAAGATGGATTTTAGGAATAGTATACATATTTAACAATTTTTTATAACAATATCAATATTTTCAATTTGAAAAGGATTGGCATAAATTGTCAAGAATTATCATAATACAATCCTTCGCCTGTGACTCGAGTTTTTCACACGACAGTCACTAGTCCATGCGAATGAAGAGAGAAAAATCAGAATTTTTTATTTTGAATTATTTTCTATATTTTAAAATACTGTGATTTACTAGTAGTCAAAATTCAATGATAATAAATGGTTATCAATTGTAGCAATAAACTTTTTTCATTCATTTCCATTATCACCTCTAATTTTAGCGAATAAATCATCATAAAATGTCTTATAATTCTTTCTCTCGGATTCTTTCTTAAGATGAAAATCACACTTTTCTTTCGACCGACTAATCAGCTTTTTCGAAAATCGTCACCTATTCGAAGTAATTCTCTTTTCTGCCGCCACGCGACGCTCGAGTCGTGACGCCACCTGTCTCGGACGGTAATTCTTTCCTCTGAAATGAAAATTTGATTTTACGCATCGGAGAAAATACGACGATAGAACGTTTCCCAAATCAAAATTGCTCCGTAAAAATGATCAAATAAATTACAGAAGCCGTGTATTAAAAAAAGCGTCAGCAGTTGAGTAAGTCGTTCGAAGAAAGGGATTTTATATAATGAGACATGGATTAATGCTTTCCATTTGGAGTTCGCCCTCCAATGTGTATCATTATCGGGCTGAAGGGTGATTTATAGCTCTTCGACAAAACCGTCTGCCGTTGTTTTTATAACTCCACCCTCTTTCAAATTAGACTTCGACGTCCGTATATTCATGGACCCTTTTTAAAACTCCAAGAAAAATTTGATTTCTGCCTCCTAATATCGCCATCCTTAAATAACATGTAATGAAAAGCAATGTCCTCGTTCAGATCGTTTTTTGCAGAGATGAAAAAAGCGTGTTGGCGAAGATTCCGAAAGAAAAGCGTGAAATGAGGCGTAGTCAAATTGGACGCAGTAATTAGTCTTAGAAGGAAAACACCATTGAGTGCCATTTGGGTGCCAAAGAATTCATATCTCACATTGAATCCATAAACACTCCTTCTGATATTTTTTCATTCGCGAAACTAAGTTTTAGTACGAGATTTTTTACCTTCGATTCTTTCAAATTTTGTTGAAAAGATATATCAAACGCATAATATATTCTTTGATAACTATTCGTGACAAATCGTAGATCGATTTTTAGAACTGCATCGAAATAATCAGCAATTTAATTCGCAACCTAAAGATGGATATAGTCAGACCTTTTTCCAAAAAAATAGTCCTTTGATTCACACTTTGGTTTATATAGTAAAATTGCAATCTTTTCCATACTTTTGCAATCCGTTAGATGCATTTCTCATCGATTCTTACATATTTGCTCATCTTTTGGATTTGGTTGTCATCTCCCGCATCTTCTTCATCTTAAGACGGCATATCGCCGTTCATATTACAACAGTAGATTCTTTCATGCACTATGTTCTTCCTCTAACATTTCGCAATTAAAATTTGTTTTTGCCCATTATATTTCTATGCCAATAACTTAAATTGGCCCTAAAATCAGCGAAGTAAAAATCTTACGTTTCTAAAATGAGTTCAATGAACAAGTAAAGATTAAAGCTTTTAAATGTTAATGTCAATTACTCAGAAAAGTGTCACATTCGAAATGTTTAAATGAGAACTAGCGATTGATTTGCAGGCGAAAGATATGTCCATCACGAGCGCATTTTAAGCTGCCTCCAAAAGCAATATCTTAGTCCCTTTGGAAACACAAAACAAACATTCGTGTGCGTTTTCCAGAAAACTTTTCGGTTTTTTCTGTGCCTCTTCGGGAATTGATATCTCCGTAGAAGACCTAATTTGTGCCTAAATTTCCTTTCACTCCTTCCTTACACTAAATGATCGCGAAATTTGAACCTATAAGTTACGACCGCACTGATATGGCCCTGGGCATCTGCCAAATGTTCTTCGAATTCTTTGGAAGGCTGACAAACGGAACAAGTTTTTTTACTGTATTTCAGTTCACACTTGGGATCGGCAAATAAAAGAACTCTTGGAAAGACCCCTGCGCAATTCGTAATGTGATTTATGAATTATGGGCCTCGCATTCATTTTAATTAAAATATCCACTTCTATCGAATATGAAATATCATTAGCTATTGAATCTTTGCGCGTTCAATAAGTTTTGTTATTCATAATATTAGCTTAATATATTTCATGATGAAAAGGAAGATAATTTCCAAAATAGAGAAGTTACCTTTTCTCTCTGAGTCTATACATATTAGAATATATTGTCATCTTTAAGATTCGACAAGTTGATTGGAAAGAAAGGAACTATTTTTCATTAATAATTCCATTGATGTGAATTTTAAAAATCTTTTATCGATTCACCAATCGCTGGTAATACTCGTATTTATTATAAAATGGAGCGAACTTGCTCTGCCTTCATTTCTATTTTCATTTGTTTTCGCCTGCTCTCCTTGCTTTTCCCTACTTTGCAACTCAAACAAATACATATTATAAATTAGCCATGGATTTGTATCATGGACGCTCTTTAGCCAAAGCGTATATTCAGTAAGTAAAAGAAACAATTGAAAAGAGATATCAAAATTATGATCATACTTATGAGGATTTCTGAGAATTTTTGCTCTCTGTTCCTCTTAACGAAATTCACGATTGTCATATCGATAACCAGAAACGTCAACGATGCATTAACAAGTATCAGTGTTGCAAATTTGTCAACGGATATATTCACTCATCTGTTTTTCCTTTCTTTTCGAATTGATTGTTCGAATGAATAATATTTTGCTCCGCACACATTTTCATTGTGAACAGCTTCGTCATTGTAATTGTGAACAAAAGGCCTTCCGCTAATAACATTTTAACTGCATTCTTTGCTTAAATTGATGGTAAAACGGCAATGTCCAGTGTAAGTTATTTGTAAGGGCAAACTTTTGACATTTGAGCTATCTTTCAACTTTGCTTCAACGAACGCTGTACGGGTAATAATTTCCTACATATTATCTGTCAACATTTTTCGATTTCCCATTCCATGATTTGATATGGTCGACTTAAATTGTTTAGGTTCTAATTTAGTGTGAAGATTTATATCTTCTTTTATGTGCGAAATGGATCAATTAAGATGATTACCAAAAACGGAAATGGCCCGATTATGCTACCGTGTGTAAAAGCCGAGTGGTCTGTTTCGTTGTCGTAATGACACCAGTTTTTGATCTCTGTGGGAGTCGATCTGCTCCGTCTTTCGTCGTTGAATCTCTATTATCCTCGATGATTAACATAAAACGGCAGAAAATATCCGATATTCTTAAGATGTCATTATTTATAAAACGAAGTGAAAACACTCAAGAAGATTGTTTTTATGAAATTGCTGTTGATTCTCACTCACTACCTTTTACGTTTCAAAAAGCAATGAATTTTATGCTTCATTAATTAATAGCTTAGTGAATAAAAGGACTAATGATCTATTGATATTGTTTTAAGATACTGTTAAAACTGTATTGGAATTTTAAACATTTAGTAATAACTTTGTCTAGGCATAGTTTTGATGAATGTAATATAATTACACCGATATTCCTTTTGCTATTTTCATACCGTTTGATGGCAAAAACGGGTCGTTAATGAAATGAATGAATGGGTAATACAAGGTATAAACTACTTATTTTCCTTCAGTCATAGGTTTATCCGATACAACGTTCAGAAAGGAATTCTTGGGGAATAATGGTGAATCCTCATCTTCGTCAGGTACTCGATATCCGGCAGATGATTTTGGACTGAGGATTCCCACAATGCTTACGAAAGCCGTTATGCGAGAATTGTAGATTTATGGGAGTGTGTGACAGGAGAGGGACAAATATAGACCAGGGCCTTCGCTCCCATACCTTCGATGTTTCACTCCACATTCGCACTTAGGCCATTTACATTTGCTCTGATTCTTTATGACAAGCATTTATCGGTCTTCAATGGAAGATACGTGAATTTTGATGTTCATTTTATGCGAACATTGCCGTATTCATTAATATTCGCTTATTATTCACAAACTGTTGTAGTTTAAAGTGGAGTTACTATCTGTGCAAATATACTTATTCCGAAATGAAGTGAAACAAATCGAATTGGAAACCAAAAAACAGACATACGAAGGATAAATGCGAAAAGAAAGAATGTTTGAATAAATGCAAAGTCTTCCATTATACCATCCCTTGATATGGGACACCATGAGTCTAATCCAACAATTAAAATAATTTTCAGCATTGTATCGTAATTCTAACGCTTTTCATGGGAATAAATAATGAAAAAATAGATTATTAAATAAAAATTTTGCTATTTAAAATTAAAAAATATGAACTATATCTTTGATGAAACAGCCTCCAATTATTGTTACTCATGGTTGGAATGCTTTTAAGAAATTGTAAAAAACGTAAGAATATGTCAACAGCCGAATGCCATGATGGAAATATAATTAGTCAAAAGTAACATTAAGCATAAGAAGCTATTTCTACGGAAATTTAATGTCCAAAACTGCTCCGATTAAATTCAAGCAATTCAACTGCTTATTCGTCTTTTATTATTTAATTCCGATCTCTTTTCACACTTCGAAATACGATATTATTTCCATTCTCCACATAAAATTACAAATGAGATTTCCTGAATGTTTCAGATGCAGACCCTGAAGAGAATCGCTGCTTTTAGATTTCGTTGGATGACAAAATGCGCTGGTGACTACCTAATCGAATGAAGTGCGATCGTACGAAACCAGATTTCCGATGATTCATAGCTAAAGACCGTTGGCGGCTATTGTGTGAGACGGCCAACCGAGACGGGAAACCTTTTATGCGTAAACACACACGTAAGTATATGAAGCGGCAAGAATGGCCCGATACTCTATGGAACACCTGCTTCGAGATGATGTTCTCTTCATTTATCACTAAAATGTCTCCACCAAATCTCTACGCCGTGTTTTCTTGCTAAACGTTTGAAAATCCGTGTCATAATGATGTTCCGACATACGATCGTAGATTTGATCAATCCAATGGATTTGGTCGATTTGCTAAGAAGTCGATGGTAAAATATTGAATATGACGAAACAAAACTAATTGGTTCTATTTCACATCTTCCTTATATAGAAATCTCGTACGAGTGTACTTATTACGCTAGAAAGAAAAATTCTTTTGTCGAGGTTTAATAATAGTTTAAGATTCAAAAATATTATATTGCTCACAATAATATTTTTTAAATCTCTCGTTCTCCATTACAGATGATAAGTTATAGTTTTTGAATAAAACTATTTAATTAGAAGAAAGAAAAATGACGCCTTTCCTTCGGTGACTCTTTAATTTTTACCAAACATTTTATAACTTTGGATCACTCTCCGATTCGAGTTATTTATATATTCATATTATTTGATAATATTCTATTAAATTCCGAATTTTTTCCAACAGATATTGAATAATGCATAAATGTTTAATATAATATTCGAATACAAATACGTGCTCGTAAGAGATATCTTTTATCATTAGTATACAGTTATGATTGCTGGTAATATATTTCAATGAAGAATCTATTTCATCATGAAATTTGGATGGAGATTAGCAACTTAATACATCGAAATAATTTATCTCCATCATTTTGTCATCAACTCACTATTCTTGGGAATCATATATCCGTTTCTTGATACGCTTAAAGTAGATTTATTGAAGAATTATAAACCAAAAAACATTAAATTACATCGAAATCCTGTTATTTTCTCACTTTCTTTGGTTGATTCACATTTTTAATTATATACATTTCTTTTCTTCAGTCCTCAGTATCGGTAGTTTATTTTGATTAATACGCAGTTCATAATATTAATTCCAGAATCTGAAATTTTTTAATTCGGAAACAAAATTTTCGAAATGACGATAGTAAATTTAATCATTTGCGGTATAATTTTTGGATCTTTTCATTCAAACAAGTTTAATTTGCCTTAGCGTGGACACATAATTATCGTGATCTCATTACTATAATTATGATAATGAGAGAATTTCGAATATCAATTGAAGCTTTCTTATGCCCAAACGACGAAGAAAAACTAAATTTTTCAAATTGTGAATCCTTTGAGCTGTTTCTCGTGCATTTCATCGAACTTACACCGATCATCGATTATGTGCCCATCAACGATAGATTCAAATGTAAAATACATAATCTTATACTAATTTATAGTTTCTCTTTTTCAAATCCAGATAAATTTGTCTACCATCACAAAAGGACAGAATATAAACAAAATGAAATAAATCTATTTGAGACGTCTTTTATTACATAGATGTTATTTTTCGAGGCCCTGACTCAACTATGTGTTAAAGATATTATTCAAAGTGACATATTTAGAAGTGATGTCAAATTTAAAAGATGGAATAAAGTGCAAGGACCGAACCCTCCTACGAGTGAAAGACTACAATAGTGTGTGAATTAAAAGATATGATGGCTTCAAAATTCTTCGGAGTATATTGAAGAAATATACAGACTTTATTCATGATTCTTAACTTTCGGCCTTGAATGATTGAAGTATATTCGCAAAAGTGCGAATACTTTTAAGAAGTGAATTAGTCGTTTCTGTAATATATAATTGGGGAATGGGACGACGTAATCCAATGGATAATCCTCCCCTCACTACATTCTGGTAAAGAAACCCACTGCAAATCCGTTATCCTCTCCACGGCTTTAATTAGATAAGCTTCGGGAGGCCACCCTCCGTCAGATGATTCGATTTGCAGCGTATATCCTGCCCCGTTTTTACTCCCTCCCCTGGGCCATGAGATTAATTTAACACTCATCACAGTAATGAAATGCCTGATTAAATAGCGGCCCCGAAAGAGCCATTGCGGCAGAAGAAGGAGGCAATCGAAATAATTGTGAATTTGTTTGAAATATAAGATGAGGAACTGTAAGTTGTCTCGGGAGAGTTGCTTTTAATATTCGGCCACAGATTAAATTTCATTCTTTTTAGCTTCTTCTTACGGATCGATGAAGAAGAAGAAGAATAAAAATGCCAGATAAAAATAAAAGTATATTTTTATGAAATACGATAATTGTTTTATGCATAATTGATTTTATCTCACTAGAACAGGTTATACATTCTCTTATTCTGAAATAGTTTTCCTGCGTTCTTTCCTCTTACGTTTCCATCTGAAATATTCAATCAATATTGATCACAAACTCTCTGCTTATTATTTCACAAATTCAAATTTACAATTATAGTTCGTTGGTTTTAATCTGTTCATCGATGTTGTTTTTTGTACACACTATGTTAACTATGTTTTTCTTCTTGAAAATGTCATTTCACAAATTTACGCTCGATCACATTAGTTAGCATTATTAACTTTAACAACACTCATGTTCTTGAATTGTGAATGAAAACATTTAAATAGTGCACTTACACCCTCAGTTATATAATACTGGTATTGACACTGATGGTATTGTAATTTTCGTTAACATTACAAGTCTGCTCAACTGTAATAAATGCTTATGAATTTATTATACTTTTCTAACGATTTGATAGTTTAGAATACGTTTTCAAAGCGATAAGCAATTTGCATTTGGAAAGTTTAACCTCAAAAAAGGATGAGTTTAATGATCATCAGCCTCTTCCGTCAGAGGTTTTTTTTAACGTAAATTACTATTTTAAAATCCCGAATTTGTTCTCTTGATTATCGTCTTTAAGAAGAGCCTCAATCTGATTGGGCTCTTCAGTTATATCGTCCTTCAATTGTCTCGGAGTGAGTTCGTGATTGAAGGCGATTGTTTCCCCCAAAGAGAACAGGAGAAAATTAAAAAGGGGAAAAATAAGTGGAATAACTGCTACTATAATTAAATTGGGAGGAGTGAAGGGATGTTAAAGGGTTGAATATATTTAAAGATGAGACGTTAAAAGAGGGCGAATGGCAGAGGATGGAGATTAAAAATAGGATATCAAAGTAGGAATGAATTGGGCTGAGAGGTTGAAAGAATGAAGGATTGAAAAAAAGGATAAAGATGAGTAAAGGATGAAGACGATGCCTAAAGAAAAGTCTTCATAAAGTTCGATTCTGGATTTACTCGAATAGCCGCTTCTAATTAAGCATTTAAACATTTATAATTCTCTTACCGTTATACGGTATAGAAATAATCGTCATATATGTATATCTTCATGTTGCGTTGTACGGAATCGTTAAGAAATGATCGAATGAGATATTTATTAATCAAAGTCTGAATGCAAATAAAATATAGAGAATAAAAGCAAATGTAATAAATAGCTTAATTTTAGAGTATAAATTTAAATAGCTAGAGATAAATTTTACGTGTTCCACAATGCATAAGGTGATGAATATCTACGTATAGAATGATAGATAATATATGTAATAGAGAAGGGGAGGATGTGGGCGAGAGGGGAGCTCCAGGGAGTCTGGGGTCGAAGAAGAGGGGAAGGCGAGATTAAATCGAGTTTAAATTAAGAATAATAGTTCGGACGACGTTGCAGCGTGGGATGGGAGGTGGGTCCACGTTAATTAGCAGAGGAGAACTTCATATCCGACGATGCTGCAATCTACAAGAGGAAGATGCCTCAGAAGTATTTGAGGTCTATTCGATGGACTTATAGAGATAGCGGTTGGGAAGTTGCTCCTTGTGATTAGAATCCCGTAATTGGAATATAAATCGCGAATGAGGATTTCAAGATTTTGAAAAATTCAAGTTATGACTAAGGATGGGTAAAGCGAAATATCCTAAGAATGAATTTTGGTTCCTTTGAAAACTTAATATAAAAATAATAATTAGTATGATCTTCTATACATTCATTAAGGCATCCAATCCGTTTGAAGAATAAGTATTTCTCTATATATTGTCGTTTCAATTCTTATCGAAAAGATAACCTTATTCCAATGGAATTTGTTTCATATTTGTGATGGTATATGTGGTGTTAAAACATTATGGAAATGAAAAATATGTTGATAAATATTTAAGTTGATATTACAAATGGAAAAGTGATGAGATTATTTCTTGATTTGATAAAAAAGGATCTCTTTACTCTATGATCTCCTCAAACGCTCTCATTGTTCCTCAAGAAAACTCATTTTCTTTTCTAAATGTTCTCTTCGCATATTAATGCAGTTTTTTCCTTTTATTGCAGTTCCTCTTTTAACAACGCGACCAAAGAAAAGCTCTAATTATCTTCTCGACACTTTCAAATGGACGGAATTAACAAGACTTTTTTAATTTAAAAAGTTATTGCTCATAAAATTTAGAACTCTTTTCCGAGATTAGCATGAAAATGTATTTGAAATTGCGCGAGAAAAAACCTAAATTATAGTATATGGCTCTGATTTATATGAAAAAGTAAAACATATAAGTAAAGATGAGAAGGATTGCGTTGGGAGTGAATTCGGGAAAGAAACTTTATGTAACTAAGAGACGAAGTATCTTCGACTCCTTAATTAATGTTTGGGAGGCCACGAAAGCAGCACTGGGTGTGCTTCATTAAAGGGTGGGCTAATAAGAAAGATATAATGGGTAGGGTTGCTGTATACAAGGAGATGAGTTTGAGGCATGTAATCGCACAAGAAAACGGTTTTAAGTTGTTGAGGAACGCTTTTCATGAAAATCGATACTTCGTAGAAATGTTATGTCAATCCCGAATATAATTAGGCCTTCATAATTCAATCGATTAGATGGAAATTTAATTTACTGCTCCAGTTGAATTACTGACCAGCATACTTATTAAAGACGTATTTTGAATTTTCATTTGACATATCTTAATTGGTTTCCTGTGCTAAGTAGCAGACTACATTTGAAGAATATTTGTAGAGAAATGTATAAAATTCATAGGAAATCTAAGTAAAAAGTAGTATATATCTGTTTTACTTACCTCTCTCTTATTGGTGAGGATTCCTTCGGATTCTTAGGTTTTCTTTTGATCATTTCCTCGGTTTTAGATCCTCATTGGGAAAGGAAACTCGTTTTGAGGTAAATATCAGAAAATAAAACATTTACTTTTAAAAAAGTTCAAAATACTCTTACGAGTTCTTCGAATTCTTTTATCGAAAGCTTTCTTTTCGAATCTATTTTTTCTTCTCGTGAAAAATTATTGGCATTTAATTTGAGGTAATGATCCCGAGAAATTCGATTTAAAAACTATCAACGGATTTGAGTACTGTCGATTGAAAGTGAAACGATGCCACACAATTATTTGCTCTCTTTTGTATGGATTTCTTAAATAAAGATACTCAACAGAAAACAAAATACTCCTGCCCTCTTCCGAAGTTGAAAAATCTCCATTTTTAATAAAAAAGGCGAATCAATGTCATTCCTAATCATTAGATAAAACTCATAATTATGGACTCTAAAGTAAATTAGGACTAACTTAAAATTTTCAAAAATATTATCGATAAACGTCAACAATTTCAGTGTTATCAGTTGAGATTTACACGAAAAGATTTGTGTTAAAGTGTGTCGGGGTTGGTGTTCTGAAACAACAAATGCGAGGAGAATAGTCATCCACCAAGGTTTCCCTCTGAAATGGATCAGAAAAGGCTTTGGTTTTAGGAAAGCATTAGATTCCTAGGAAAATATCAATACATGGCATTAAAAATGTGAATAAATGAAAGTTTAAATCGTGAAAATTTTCATCAAATGAACGGAAATTCTTTTTCATGAAGAACTTGTTGATTGATATTTCTTTTATTATTCCTTTCTTTAGCCGTGTTCGATATTCTATCGCTAAAGAAGACTGAGCGAAGCACATCGAACGCAAAATATTAATTCATAATAATATTTCCTAAAACAGAAGAAAACTTCGTGAGAAACTAAGAACAATTTTAAGCAGAATTAACAATTTTAGATTTGAATATTTTGACTCCGAAATTGAGTATTGAATACTTCAATCCGAAAATAACGTTTTCATAGATCATATTATATTTAATTAATTTCACCATTAAGACTCAAACATAGAATTGGTTACGAGTCTCGACACACTCATTAAGTATTTGATTATAATGTTAACTTAAAACAATTAAAAATAAATCTTAGAGTTTGCCATATAACAAATCCGTCACAACTTTAATTCCAGTAATCGATTACATATTCACACAAAAAAGGTTCAAAGATTATTGATATTGTTCACGGAATATTTTTCCTTGAAAAATTTGAGATTGAAGATGGATTTAATATAAATCCTACATATTCTTTTTCTCGGAATTTAATTGTTGATGGGTTCTGAATAACGAATAGAATTTTAAAAAAATCTTGTCGTATATTTTATATTCGTTAATATTTTACTCAACTTTCAATTTACCACGGATACACATCTTATTTGATCCCTTATTTATCTACTCTTTCTAAAAATTTAAACCGTAGAATAATTTCATCTTTTATGATCTCAGGAATGGTTAAATAATTTCAGGTTTATTCTCTGTATTGTACAAGACCATTCAATTTCATTCTGTAAACATTCATCGTCATATATATATCAATATGTGAATGAATAAGAAGCGTTCATTACTTTTATGTGTTATTTTGAGGGACTACATAATATTTTTCAAAATTTACTATAATCTGAAGTATTTGTTGCGTTAGTCTCAATTGTATAGGTTTGTATTTTAGCACACATTTGATAGGCCTATAATTCTGCACGTGTTCTTTTAAATAGTTCAGAGGAACGTTGCCTAAAGATGATGTTGATACAGAAATATAGATAAATCAATAAATAATGAAATAACGAAATGGAAGATTATCATGATTTATGCCAATATCCGTAGTTATGAACTATTTTAGCAAAATCCTGCTCTTTCATGATAACTTTAATATATTGTGTGATCTACCAAGTATACGGTTTATTATGTACTTAATCTTCATTACACATTTTATATAATTTTATATAACCTTTCAAGAAATTTTTATATTTTTCGTCCGATTTCAAAATTATTATATCGATATATTATTATTATCAAAATTGATGAATTTAAATATTTTTATGTTATTCATTTTATCTTTCCCTGCATCCATTTACTTTTATAACCTTTCGTTTACCGTTTTTTAAACTTTTGCACATTTATTTGTTTATAATTGCTTATTTTTTCCTTTTTCTCTCAATTAAAATGAAATGTAATGAACAAACATCTCTTTTAATCTAATCTAGAAGTATTCCATTGCATGTTTAATGACATAAACACCATCGCTCGTACGCAAATAGGAAAATGCGAAGAAAAGTTAATCTCAAATCCGTGTTAATATAAAAACGATTTGAAAGGAAAGGGGTGAGTGATGAACCCACTCCACGACCCGCTCCGAGGCCACGCCCATAAAGGAGCAACGAATGGGGAGAAGGAGTTCGATCTGTTCTTGGACCAATGAGGGAGAAGGGACGCAACAGGCTTTGCCCACTCCCCCAATCAAATTGCCATCAATCCAGAGTTGCTTTTTTGCTCACAAGAATGGAGGAATTTCTGAGGGACACCACTTCAACCCCAGCGCCGCTAATCGGCAGATTTCGTAAACTGCGTCATATGTAAACATGGTAACGTCTGAATCACCGGAATCGTTATTTATCCTTCAATGTGTGTATATATATATATGAGCATTATCGAAAAGGTCGCTAATGGATGGGCGTCACTGAAATGGACGTATGGTGGTCGCGTGAGTAGAAAAAGGATAACCGTTGGACGACTGTGATGCATTTGCCAAATGAATGTGAAGAGGAAAACGATGAAATTAGATAACATTTAATTTTAATAGCTTATATGATCACTATATGTGTAAAGAGTAATGTGACAAATGATTAGATACATACATTTAAATATATATCTAAAATTCTTATAGTTATCGTAAGAATGAGGTATTGATTCTTGATTAAAGTATTTTTCCTTTAACATTAATTGGCCCTCGAATTAATTACCTCTCGAATAAAAAAAGGCATGATAGAACGAAGATCGAATTCCTCGTTATTATAATAAGAATTTATAATAGCGAATAGTTCCATTCAAATAAGAGCATATGTAAAGGAATCGAAAAAGAATCAGTTATATTTTTTAAAAGATTTGGAAAATCACGTAGATGGGGCTATTGTACGGAAGAAGAATCTCTTAAGAGAGTGTAAGAATGTCAACAAACAGAATTCCCGAGAAAGATATCTTCATTTCTGAGTAGACAAATATCAATATCATAGTCTCGAGCAGCCATCATCGCGGATGTGATTCTGTTTTTCCATTCACATTGGCGAAAAAGCGCCCTTAATAGGAGCGACTAAACCCCGCCCACTTCCCCTCCCCGGTCAGGGTGCGGGGGGGAGGGGGAGACCGCACGGTCAAACTGCTTCAGTAGAGCCCAGAGAGTAGAAGCGGCCTCGTGCATTTTCACCGGCGACTTCGAAAGAACATCGCCGGAGGAGACTCCGGCGTCGCCCGTTACCACGGCGTCCCTGAGCACCGACGATTCTCAGGCGTCGAGCGAAGTGCAGTGCGCGTCTTTTGCACCGCCGCCCCCGCCGCCGACCATGCTCGACTTCCTCAACTCGGCGCCTCCCCACTCCGCCTCTTCCTCCTCCTCCGCATCCCCCGTCTCCTCCACCGCCTCCACCTCCACCGTGCTATCCTTCCTGAACATGGTGGACAGGGGAGGCGCCTCCACCTTCGTCTTGGGCAATCCTCCCCTCGCTGCTCTGCACACCATGACGGAGATGAAGGCGTCCGTCTTCCCTCCTCACCCGTATAGGCCGCACCTGGAGCACCAGTCGCCCGGAAGCCCCCTTCGCCCTCCGGCATCGCCTCCGAGGGACAAGCGCCTCTCCGAATCGCCTCCTCCGAGGTCCTCGCCTCCCGTCTCCACGGTGGTGTCGGCCTCCTCGTCCATCGGCGCCTCCACCGGCACTCCACACGGCATCGACCACATCCTGAGTCGCCCGTCGGCGACCAACCAGAGTTCTGCAGCGGCGGCCGCGGCGGCCGCTCTTCACGGCCTCGCCCCAGGCCGCCCGTTCAACGTGGCCGCTGCGGCGGCCGCGGCGGCAGCGGCAGCGGCTGCGGGAATGTATTTTGCTCCGGGCCCCGGAGCCATGGCCATGGGGGCAGGAAGTCCGGGTGCGGGAGGTCCCATCGCCAAGCACCATCCGCACCACGCGCACCACCAGAGTCCGTCCCTCGCCGAGTTGGGTGCACGTTCCGTCTATTGGCCCGGTCTTCAAGGCCTCGTGAGCAACCCCATGGCGTGGAGGGATCGCCTCAATGCTAGTGAGTTCTTTTATTTTGTCGCTATTCGCAACCGATTTGTGCCTCACCTCTTTTCAAATCTCGTTGTTTCTAAACAATCGATGCGAAGTGAAGAGTTTGTGATGTTTTGAATGATTCTATGCAGTTTTAGAATATTCGAGAGAAATAAGTATTTTTCGATTAAAAGTCAATAATAAATTATTTCCTTGAAATTGCTTAAAGTTAGGCAATTGTTACCTTAAGATTAAAACATTGAGTCATCGTATAATCAAAAGTTCATTCGAAAAACTATAACTTTCCTCATATCAAATAATCATTTTAATTCCCTTCTAAATTTTCCTTTCGTTCAATAGTTTTCATTAGTAATTTTACCTAAAATAGAAAGACTGCTCAGTTTTTTATTCACTCACAACTGAACCATCGAGTTCCTTCCACAACAGAGTTCACTAATTGTACAATTAATTGAGGAAAAAATCTTTTGACGTTGGTCGTGAAAAGTGTTAAATATCAGATGCCTTCGAAGGAATGTGCTAAGGGTGAATCGCAGCAAAATACAGACGGCGAACGAAGGCGCGTTAACCGGAATCTCGGATCGTTGAAGTCCCCTAAACACTTCACCTGAATCATTACTCGCAATTCAGTCGTCATGTGAGTTGTCTGAGGAATTCCACTGTCCATTCCTACATACGACGCTTACGATGTCCGTATCACAGAATAAAACTAATGAATACGCATTCACATTCTGAATTATATCGAACTTTGAAAACAAGCATTCTAGCTTACGATGTTTTGTTATTTTCAACATTATGTCTTCAAAAACTTGCTAAAGATTTAAGCTATCACTTATCGAATAGTGTTTCTTTTGAGATAATTGTCGTGAACGTAAATTATATATCATTATATATTGCAATGACTATTATTTGTCATTGGTTATATTCACTGTTGATTACATTGATTGACGGATCAGGTACGGATGAACAGTTTATTATTCAAATAGAATAATTTAATAAATAATAGTATTTAATTAGTATAGGAATTTTATTTATTTCAAAGTATATTATTTATTTTTTTCGTAAATTACAGTGAATCAATCACATTTTTATAGGAGTCATTTATTACCATCAAAGATATATTAAAGATATATATGATATATTCTTATCGCTTAAAATATCCGCGTCATTTGTATAAATTATATTAATATAATATGCTTCCATATTGAAGTTAATATGGAGCCCGTTACTTATCTATTTACTGTGCATCTTATTATTCGTCTTTCACTCCAATGGTACGTATTTTTAATATTTCTGACGATGAAATATTAATTTTAAAGAAGAAAAATTGCTTTCGACCTAGAGATTTCGGTTTGGCTTGCTAAAGAATTATTCTCATTTTTTAATCAATCGTTATGGATCAAAATGAAGTTTTTTCTTACTTAAGAAATATTTAATACCTTCAAAAGAAGTTTCTATTCTAAGTTTAATTTTATTTCTTTTCAATTCATTCTAATAATTACAAACTAAAATTTCATAGACTTTCTGTAATTTTTATTTATCATAAGAACAACCTCTTGAAATTGTAAAGATATTATATTTTCCTTTCCTTAATAAAAAGCATGGGAACGGTAAATGCAGAAGTGACATATTGTTGACATACTCGTACTTCTCCATATTATAAACGACTAATATCTAAAGTCATGTGATGGCGCTAGTAAATGTGTCAGCTAGAAAATTTAATGTGTGGTTAAAAATTGCCTTTTAAAAGCTTTCGTTAAAAAGTTCTAATCGGCGAAGAGAAATAATTTTATCGAATTCAAAAGAAATTTTGAATTGAAAGCAGAAATTATCGGTATTGACGTAGCGTAGTTATCCTTATTATTGTAAATTAATCACCAAATGGGATATTTTAAGGTAAAAATTTTAGTCTTTAAAGGAATTGTCGAAGTGGTAATAAACAATAAAAATTAAAACATGTATATACGTTTCTTTTGGAGGAAATGAAGGCTTCTCAAATTCTACGCATTTACGTCGAATATAAAGCAACCATCAAGACACGCAATATTAGGTTTCACGACGTATTTCATCGCTGATCTCCGTAAGTCATTACCGAAACACATAAGTTGTTTCACCAGCGCTATAAACAAGCTTTTACAAGGCACTGAATTTTCTTAAACGAGGCCGTAGAATTCAGCAGTGTGTCATTATTCATAATTAATCATCCAGAAAACGAAACGCCCACACAATATAAAAACAGTTTATTAAGGAAATCTCTAGGGAAATGCTTTTTGCTCTCCTTCTTTTTTGGAATATTAAATAACATTTCGGAGATTGTAAGAAGAGATGAACTCCTCAACATTTCGGAGATTCAAAATAGAGAAATTCATTTGAAAGAGAGAATGCGGCGAGAAAAACAACTTCTTCAGAATGCACAAATAATTCTGTGCGTATTCTCGGAGAGATTACGCAAATGCCGATTCTGGAATTATTATCGCAAAGTGCGTAGGACAATCTTGGATCACTAGGTGTTTATTCTCACAGCCAAGAGATCTTACTAAATCTTGATCTTAATTGATATTCCGCTCATTATTTACTGTTAAATTCTGTCACCGATGACTGGTTTTGGAGAATTAGAGTGACAGCAAAGGAATTCATTGTTGAAAGGAATGAATGGACAGAGATTGCATTTACAGATTACAAGTTTAGATTAATTGAGTTTATTTTGTGTCTTTGAATCTCTGGAACGAGTTTATTCATTTATTTAAGGAACATTAACTCAATTTAAGAATACATCTACTTTCTGGGCATTTTACTCTGTGGTTTATAACCTAATAATAGACATTCACAAACATCCACAACTTGAGAGGAAAATGTCCTCGAATTACGTGGAGAAATAGGAGAAAATAAATGAGAGTATATCTATCAGAAAGAATCACTTCTTAGAATAAGATTATAAGGTATAAGAGAACTTTTCACTTCATAAATTACTTGCATCCATGTAGAACAAAATCATATTCGAATTTACGAATACGCCTAAGAAAATCATTTTGCTATGAACGTATTTATACACAGATTTTTTATACCTATGAATCATATATAAGATCGTGAAAACTCTCTCAAAAGTAATCGTAAAATACTTTTTGAAAAACTCGGGGTGTTTCGGGCTGACTTATTTTTTTTAATAATCTTGCTAAAAATTGTGTAGCTTTGAATGGAACGAACGAAAAATAATCCATCACAAGTGTTGGAGTTGAAGAAAGTATTCTTTTTGGAAAATATATACTTGTTAATTTTCCCATTACAGGCAACATATATTAATTAAGCTTTCAAATACAAATACATAGTAATTGATACATATGATAATTTATCGAAATAAAGAATAAAAAACTATAAAAAATTAACCTAATGCAAGTCATTATGTCTAAATGTATTTAATAAATTCAGAATATAAATTCAATCACAAATGTTTGTCGATGGATCAAATGATGAACGAATTAAGGTTTGTGATGTAAATATTTTAGAGGAAACATTTGAAAAAGTTCTTTCAATCATCGAATTATGCTTAAGATCAAAAACTTTATTTGCTCTTCCATCGAATACTCGATAAAGTTCATACTTTGTTTTTTGAATTTCTCTTCCGATTTCAGAAAAGTATTTCTACTGAAAACGGTCATTCGATTATCTCTTAAACCTAAATAATAGTTCGAAGTAAGAAAAATATGAATATTCTCCATTCAATTCAATTCGTTTGGATGTATTTAACTTCATTTAAGAGCTTTTATTGAGCATTTAACTCATATATAGAGAGCAATTCGTTCGGTGATTAAGTCGGCCATTTTTCCCATACGGCGTATGAGAGCCGCATCTCAATATACGTTTCTTTCACATAAATCGTGCGCCCGTGATTCGTGCTCTTGCTGTAAAGGGATAATATTATGCACTCCATAAGATAGTGATATTGTGACGCTAAATAGAGAGAACGAGGGAACTCCTTAATCAAAGCACCCAATTCCCCTACACAGCCATTCCTCACCCCCCCACTTTTTCCCTCCACCAATCAACGAACCCCGATATTCACCCCCTGTCATCCCTTGTTCCTTTATCGTACAACACTCGAGCGCCCCTCCCCTACACCGCATCTTTTGTATCCCTTAATCCCCAATTTTACGCACCCCGACGCCTCCTTCGATTGAAATAAGACACCTTAGCAATTGATGCCTAATTGCGAATCCGGTGAAAAATGCGCAAAAAGCGGTTATTTCAAAGTACGAATGGCGTATTTAAATGCAAAATAGAGACGCAATATCTGCGGACTAATTTTGCGGTGGAACGAATGCATCGGTTCTTCGGAGGCATCATGTCGTCGACACTCGGTGATCTCCCCTTAGCGCGGAAAACGGGTTTATGACGGTCATTGGACACTATTGCACGTTTGGGCTTTGAAAGGCCCATGGGATGCAAAAGGGTACGAGTCCAATAGAACTGTTTCGAGTTGTGCTTCGGGAATGACTCTTCGGGGGAATGCGTTGCTCCGTGTTCTTTCGGACATCTTCGATGGAAAACAAGGGATGCGTGAACGGACGATTCCACGCCCAAATCGGACGCCCTTCTTTCTCAAGACTAATATTCCTTTAAAGTGTATGCTTATCACTTTTGAAGGGAGAAATATATTTTTAGCTTGAAAATATCAAGCGTCTATCACTTCATTAGAAGTACACGGAACATCAGAAGTATCGATGTTCCTATATATTCAAAAGTGATAAGTGTTAAATCTCGATGCAAGTATTCTACCTCCATTTTATAGTTTGCTCTACCGAAGCCAGTCTGCTTTCTATTTGAGATTATAGTAAATTGGAGCTGTGAAATGCGTCCGATATTCTCACATCTATTTGAAGAATAATAAAATGGTTCACATCTATGGCAGAAATAAAGTTCCATATTTGAAAAAGAGAGCATTCTTTCGATGAACGCATTGCGCCAATTTTCGTAAGTTCCGATTGCGGGGATTTTATCGATAAAATGTTTGTTCCCTTCGATTGAAGAGTAGGATTCGATTCCCGTGGATTGCAGTTTGGGTCGCTCTCATGAGACGCCACTTCAAATTGCTTTCGATGGAATATTAGTAAACCGCACGCCGTTTTATTACTCTTTTATTTAATTTCTCTTCATTTCACTGCGATAGCGATGATTCAAAATCATGTCTCTCTGTGATTGGCAAATGTTCTAACCTGTGATTATGATTTAAATGAAAGAGATATGATGTGACTCAAGCCAATTTTACCGATCAAAACTGCACATTTGGAAGAAGCCATCTTGTCGTATCAAATTTATAATATCGTATTGAATTTATTTACTTTTCTTAGATATCATAGTATCATCGCATTCAAAGTCTATGAATTTTAAGATTCATACGAATGCAGTTATTCGGCGGAATTGGTGCTCAATCGATTAATCATTTAGATTAAGTATTTTATTATACATTTACACTCATTTTAAACTTCTCTATTTCAAATTCGAATGCATTTGTGGACAACTATGTTTAATAGAACAAACATGTTAGTTACTAACGGAAACCACAATGTTCGAATGAACGAGTAGTTATATATTTTTAAATTATTGCGTTTAAACGACAGAAAAATCTTATACTTCCTCACGATTTATGAACACAATGTGATCTTTTTAGATGTTATGATATTCTCCTAAACTACTTCCAAATCTTTGCAGAAAAGGTTTTTTCGCAGAAATGTGTGCCCGTGGTGTATCAGATAAGATTTTAACGTTAACTCTAAAAATTTATTTGTTTATTCAGATACTTATTATTCAGTCAATTCTTAAAGTGCGAATGATTTGGAATCAGACAAAGATTTTCACACAACCAAGGAGTGAAATTGCTTGGCGAAGACCTAAAAACTATAATATTTATGCAGAAAGAAGTGCCGATGTAAAATGACTAAAAGTGATTCGCGGCAAAAATCTTTTGCTCTTTTTGAAATGTCGCAGTAAACGACGGCCGCGAAGTTGCAAAACATTTTCCGACATTTATCCAGATTCGGGAAACAAGTGAGCGGCGTAATTGACGCCATTTGCATGCCATCAGAGCGCTGGACATAAAGGGAGAGCCGAAGCAATTAGTCAGGAGGATCGGAAATCCCAATAGGTGTATAAAACGTACCAAGTAAACACGCGAGCCTTCCGCAAACACGCCTATAACCAAAAACCACGGCCGCATAAAAAAATAAAATCCGTATAAATATTGCCTCGGGTTATAACCCTCGGAAAAAAATGAAGGAATAAATCACATTCGGTGGTTCTAACGAACTGCTTCAATTGTCCATTATTCGGCGTTTTTTGCGGCTTCCGCTCGTCTCTCGCCTTCGAACATTTTTTGGATATTTTAGTGCTACCGAATACCACAACCGCAGCTCGAGGATTGGCCGCAGATTGCATTGGGGGAGTAGCCATCGACAATCATCCGGTGTAACTGTTACGATGGAAGGGGTGTCCATTTTTACGGGTCTATTTACGTGTGCAAGGAGAGAGCATCCGATAGCAGCCGCGATAATCATTATGCGGCAAAGAGTGGAAAAATCCGAGCGATGGCCGTTACGGCTATCTACCAAGTCTCCCTCCTATTGGGCGACTCGTTCGAAAAATTGCAACTCCCACGGACCAATTAACGTGTCTTATCTCGAGGGACACACGAAATGTTTCCACGCTCTCGAGTTTGCTTTTTATCGTCAAACTCATCCTCCATTGGAAACTCTTAGATGCACTTCGTGTAACTATGCGATATGACCTTTGGGAAAGAGCTCTTTGAGAGAATTCGTTTTAACGAAGTCTTGGATTATGCTTATTGGTGTTCGTCATTAATTCCATTCCAACTCTTTACTGATTCGACATTCATTTTTTCAAAATAAAAAACTGAATCGGAGAGAAGTGATAAATTTCAATTTGAATAAATGAATTGTGGCGACCGTTTTTGAAACACTGCATTTGCAGATTCTTTCACCACAAATAAAATCCTTTCATCTACAAATCGATCGAATGTTCAACAACCAATTGCCTTCGAAGTAATTGACCTGTTAATTATCTATCGAAAGATATTCCGTGCTAGTTCCACTTGTACGGGGACAATAGATGGAATATTTCCGTGTCACTTATCTGAACCCCAATGTCCCCTCTTCATTTGGGCCACTCAACGAGCGCCCCCCCAAAACAGATTTATCCCATTTCGTGCGATGCAACTGATTTGCGGAATTGTTCAAAGCTCTTTGAAATCAACAATCATCGAACTGTTTATCACCGAATTGTACTGTGGATATTGCAAAAAGTTAACTTTCCATTGTGTTATCTCTTTGCAATTCGCTAGCATTATTATCTTATTAAGTGTCAACATATTTGTTTATTGAAAAATAATTTCCTTATATATTGTTTTAAAGAGTACATATTGTGAGTTATTAATAAATCGATAGTTTGAAAAATAAAGAAGATTGAGGAATAAATTTAGCAAGTGATATATGAGATAAAATGTAACCATATAACGGTCTTGTACGAAGATTGTGAAACTTAAAAGTAGTTAGTTAGTTTTCGTTAAATTAGTTTTTGATCGATACATTTCAATTATGCATCCAAACTTAGAATGCGTAAACTGGTTGCAAATTCGTCTGTCATTTGTCATTCAGATGTAAAGTATTTTAGAAATTTTAGAAACGTTGTACGTTGGATTTTAAATGGTTTGAATTGTCCGTTTCCAAAGTTTAATGGTGCGAATTGGAAATTTTGATGTGTGGCAATGAACGGATTGAAAAGATGGAATCGTCCTCATTCTTTTGAAAATGAAAAGTATTTCCTCAGAAGTGCATTCATCAGATCACCTTATTCTGGAAGGACTCGTAAATATGATAATTTAGCAGGAAATGTCGCAGGGGAAGGCGACAGATGGTTCGCTGAGGCGATAACCGTGGACACAACAAACAGTTGAAGGGGAAAAAGAAGGCAGATAAAAGGAGCGCCGAGACGACATCTATGAATGATCTGTAGAGATTCATTTGCCGTAAAATGCTTCTTTAGGCGTCATAAAGCGGTTTGATAGCGGATGATGGATGTGCGACTAATGGAAGCACACCTCTGATTTCGCTTTGGGAATAATTATTTTCAAAAGCCAAACTCACTGCATGTTGCGGTTCATTCATTGGCCACCGTGTCATTTATCGCAGTCATTTGTCATCGACCGTCTATAATTCTGCTTCCTGTTACCAACTTAAATGGACAACGTGCCAAAGGACGCTTTATTACAATAGATTTCCGGTTTATGTTTAAGATGCGATAAATACAGAAATTATTTTGCAATTTTCAGATAAACCCGAGATATGTACGATTTTATTATTGAGTATATAGTTGAACTACGCTGAAAAATTCGATTAAAGATAAATAAAAGATATGAAATATATTAGGGATAGAGTAATTTATGGAATAATATTTACCCTTACCTAACTTTTTATACCTTTTCATAAAGAATATACTTCGCTCAATTTAAATGGAGAAATACGATTCCTCGCAGTTATTGATATGTTTTTAAATGGATTTATTCTGTAATAATATCAATTCAAATTTCGCTAAGAAATATTTCATCAACTCAGCATAATATTGATATATATATAGCAATATTGAGATAAATTCGTTTTGTATGGATTCTTCGAATGTACGTCTTTGGGAAATATAGAAAGAAGCGGTGAGATTAAGTGTTCCAGAAACTAATTAAGTGTGTCTCGCAAATGTTCCGAATTGGGCGATAACAGCTGTGATAAGGCGATTTTTTATTTAATATCCGATATCAATTGGCTCTCTATCATAGTTAATTACCGGCAACGTATGTCACTGCCACTCTTATCACAGAGAATGTGATTTTTTTACCATGTTTACTTATGGCTCAAGAGGGTGTCCAATTAATAGAACGAGCATAATGGCCATCGTATGGGAATAATCCTTTTGCGAAAAATGTCTAAAAATTATTACAGCGTCAACTGCATTTGTTCAACTTTATAATTTCACGAATAAACGAGATATATGATGTATTCTCTAATTCAATAGTTATTATCCTCCTCAGTTTATTATCGAATATTTTATACATTACAACAGAGACTATAAAGAAAATAAAATACTTTAACTGTACTTTAGTATAAGGATGTAAATTATTTATAAAAATTTGAGCTTTAATATTGATGAATTTAAAACTTAATTAAGTAAATTTATATAACTTGTAATAAAAATTAAGTTATAATATAGTCTTGTATTGGTGGTCTGTACAAAATCTGCTATCGGACCTAAATTTAATGTTTGAGAAAGAAACTTGACCTCTTTTCCCTTACTATACAACATTGCCTCTCCCAACTGACCAACGCAAGTAGCAGTACATCGCGTATGCCCGTCTCTACTATTATATTAGCTTTTTTAACAGATTGTGTTATTCATAGTTTAATCATAATATTTTAGTTATTTCTAAAAACGAAAAATACATCGGAAGATCAGTAAAAGGTGTAATCCATCAAATAATTAGTTTTTACTCAAACTATTAAATTTTTATGCCTTTGCCAGTTCTGATGGAAAAATGCAAATTTCGTCTTATTCAAATTATTCTTATTTCGTCAATTATTCAAAAACATTTTTTATTGAATGTTACTGAAACTTTCCTTAAATTATATAGAAGTTGAAACTGAGGTCTACAATTTCTGAGATCGGCACAGCGGATTCTTTGTCAGAAAAGAAATGGACATCCCAAGCATTTCAATCGTGCAAGTTAATTGATTTCTTAATTTCTTTTATTTAATAATAATCCATTTGCCTTTTCCAACACAATGAATAAATAAGTTTGATGTGTTCAATAAATTTTACCTTGTCATGTCTAATAAAATATTTACAAATTAAAAGTACTGAATCGAATAATAATAATAATATAAAATTCTGTGTTTTTCTGTCCACTTATTAATAGAATTTTGTTAGAAATGAAAATTAAGTTTGTCCGCCAAATCTTATCGCTGTCTAGTTTTGATATCGATTCATTTTTGTTCATTTCACAAGATCAGTGGCATATGTTCACAGGAACTAATTTGTGAATCGAAGGGTATATTTGATTGTGTTACGACACATACTGTTGCTTCTCCGAGTTTATTAATCTGAGATTGTGATTGATAACAGCGGATAACATATGTTGGACACAACTGCTCCTCTAGAAGACATCCTCGAGAGCGCACTTTCAGATGATGCACTTTTATGAAGGATTTTATGTAAAATTCCTCGATCGTGTTTACCGACTTCGTGATTATTTGCTCATTATATCTTTAGCTATAACATTTTGGTAAAATCCGTTATCTTAATTATATTATGGAGTTAATAAAAATCTTTGATGCCAATCGGCCTAAATAAGAGTCCGTGATATAAATTTTAAATCGTAATATATAAACGGTTCCAATTAATTTCGGAAAAAAGAATACTTTTGAATGCCATTCAACTTCAATTATTTTATGAGTGGATATACTTTTATACCAAGAAATTCATCTAAACATATGAGCCCTAAACTCGCGATGTAAAAATTATTAATTCCGCGATATTTGGCGGACGTAGAACACGAAAAGAACATATGCTAAGCGTTGAAAATGATGAGATTGATGCTTCTTAGTCGATCAATGCCCACATGAGCTGATATAAGGCAATTTGGCTCTTCTTTGCCCTCCAAACAATGCGCACCGGACGTTGACTGATCACATTTGACTTTTTGGACATACAATTGAAATATTTAGGACACAACTTTTGCTCTGAAAACAACTGCTGCGTAGCGCATATGGGAAAGGAATAGTCAATATCCTGTTGATGGTTGTTTAGAAGAAGGCATTTTAAGTATTGGTAAAATGATGCCATTCATTAATTAATTGAGCTGACATTTCTTTCTTTTACACTATTGTAATAGATTTAGTAAATAGTATTAGAAAACTGACTTTATTGAAATGGCCAATTACGGCTTTTCCAAATGATACATTTTTATATAAATATCACTCGAAACCCGGAAAATTATATCAATATTCACACGATGATGCCAAAGAAAGAACGCTAATATTCTTTTAGCGCACAAGAGCATTGCATTTTGATATTTATCACCTCGTATCGAAATAAAATCCTCTATCCGTTGAAAGATCTGAAAATGTTCCTCTTTCACTCGCGGAAAAGAAAATAAATCATAAATTGGAAGCGAAATCAAATATTCTTCGGTCGATGGTACAACCACGGAAATAAGTGTTGAGATGTGGGGTGCAGAAAAAAACGATCCCCTAACCACACCCCCTTCATCCGGCCCACCTGTGTCCATCGCCGTTTCGATTAATCGAATCGCATTAAGGATATTAATCGAGGGGGTCGATTCCACATTCCGGACTCGCGCTACGAAACACATTTGAAAGGAAATACCACTCCTGAATAAACGCGATAAATGTTATTTTATGAAATATAAGTTAAAGTTTTTTTACTCGAAAAAAGCAAAATGTGGGTAAATTGATTTCCCATTGGATGAGAGAACACTTCCCGATTTCAGAATGAAATAAGTATCTATTTATTGTTTAAAACGTTATAAATTTAGTTCATTTGGAAATATTGGACACTCCAGATCCTAATTATATAATTTCTTCTAGTGATTTCAGTAAGATTAATTATTATAAAAGCATATAAAGCATCAAATTGCAATACGGTTAAGATACAGTACTGAAACGGCTCCAACCAATGTCGCAGTAACGTGAAATTCTCAACAATCAAGTATTTAATTCAGTTTCTGTTTATTAAAATCATATGAAATAATATTTACAGCCACATAATTGACAATTATTGTCTCTGGGATTCGTGGACAAGAGAGTCTCGTTCATAACCAATGGAAATATCGAAAGTCATTTTTTTATGTAAAGCTTTGATTAAAATTATTTCAGAATTTAAATCTTTAGAAGTAAAATGGAAACACCTTTGATCTTTTTTCTAATTCATTGCGTATAATTAAGAAGAAGTTTCAAATGAATAGAACGAATGTATTGCATTCGCCGCTGGAAGAGGCAACGTTTCGTCCATTAAGCCATCTAATCAGTGCAATCGATTGGCGAGTGCATAATGATGGCATTATCTCAATCGCCGCTCAGTTCATCGCGACTCGTGGTCATAGGAACGCCGCCATTACGTGTCTTGTTTATAAACGATCGGAACAGACATAATCAGAGCGCAGAAATTGATCTTTGGATGGAGTCTATTATACGCAACGGAAATGTGCAACATTTTGATTAGAAAACAACTCATTGAAAGTATCTTTTCAACGAAGTAAAACTATGGCGTTCTACTAAACGTCGATACGAATTGAAAGAGCTGGATTCCGAATTTTCACCAAGAAATATATATTTCATTTTGAAATTTGTTTTCATTTTTAAACTCGACTAAAAACTGTTTCTGGTAATTATCACAGTTGAAATATTAGTGGGTGGATAAAATAGTGAGTATTTTTTACGAAAGAGTAAAAATTATGAAAAATAATGAGATTGTTCATATAAGTACATATGTAGATAAAATATAAAGATATGTACTAAATTATTGAATCTTATATTTTTACAAAGAAATTTTAAAGAGCTTTTAATTAAAGCTTTCACTTTTATGAGTCATAATATTGTAAAAAGAATAGAAAGTTGAAATAAACATCATTATATGTCCTATCACTAAAAGAACGTATTGTGAAATGTTGTCGATGCAATGAAAGAGATCCACTACACGAAATAGATGAGTGGAGGCAGTCTTGGAAGAATTACACATTCCTTTGAAAACCTCTCATAATAAATGATTGACTCATTTTACGTATTAATGTTTTGCTTCCGCTCATTAAGTCTCATTTACTACCTGTGTTAGCAGCAACGTAATAAAAGGACCACTTTTCTAAAGAAACACTTTGAGAGTGATTTCGTGAGATGAATGAAGATGAGAAAGTGAAAGTTTTTGGATCCTTGGTCCGGAGATAACCTTTGTCCAAATGCGGGGTTGTTATGTGGAAATGAAGATTCGCGAAAATGTGGAGATAATGTCCGGAAAATATTGTGGAAAAAGGGAATCGCATTAATGTGCGTATAATCAGATTCTGTGCGGAATCCATAATATTTTAGTGGAAATGCTTCTTTCTTAAGTGTATATTAAGAGATTTAATGACTCCTTGACATTCTCGGAACAAGAAATTAGTTAGGAGTATTTACATTCGCAGTTTTTATTTAAATCATTCACCTCGATAGCCAAGAAAAAATTGCTAAATGATTCAGATATTTATATAATTAAAAGAATTAAATCTGAGAGCACCTGCATATCCTCAATAAAGTTCTTCGTTTTTACTGCCGTTTCGTTCAATTGTAACGTTTACAATGATCGTCAATTCAGTTTTTCAGCGATAATAAACGAGAACAATAAAAAAGCCTACGGCCGAAGTTCATCGGAAACATTTCTTTAAGAAACACCGATATTCTTAAACTTTAAAGTGCGCCTATGTAGTGAAATTTGAGATCGCAAACAAGAAGATAAAAATATTTCAAAACTATTGTACAGAACCTCGTACGAGGACGACATAAAAGCGAAGAGGGAATTCCATATCTTTGTTTATCGTCAGATGAGAGTAAAGTGTTGAAAATTCCATTGGCGGAGGAGCAAGTGGTGGTGGGTGAGGAATAATGAAAAAGTGTCTTTCATCGCCCAAAAGAAGAAACTCCCTCCGAATATGATGCTCGTGGAATTTCATGAGCCCCAATACGGTCATCGGGGAAACCTTTTTCCGATGGGCGATGATGGGACGCGCCCTGTTTACCGATACTCTTTTGTTTATGTGAATTGCGCTAAGGAAATTGGACTGTGCGTGCTCCAACGGACAAATGGAATTTGAAGATCGAAAAATCGAAAGGGAAAAATAACATATTTTCGGTTGCAGTCGTAAATTCTCGGGTCGGGTGTGATGGGGCCTTCGGGAATTCATTTTCATCTTCGATTTCATGTCTTTTTTTTCGCTTTTTAAAACATATTCCTCCTTCTCATCTCCTCCGCATGTCGTTTCCCTAACATCAAAGAACTGCGGAATTTAATTCTCTTTTATATGATTCACTTCTTTAAACTGCTCTTCGCCATTTGGAGCAAATGGTTAAGATGAAAACGTGATGAACCTTCATGTCCACTTTCGTAAGAACTTACAATTCGTCGTCTCAAGTATTTTTTCCTCTGAATGCCATCATGTGTTTATGTTGTGACTTAATTCTCATCCACAGAGAATACACGAAATTCAATGTCATCACTTTATTCTGAATGCAACGGAAATAAGATCCATAAAGAAATTCCGCTGGAAATCACGAAGATCTTTTTAAGACATTTACTGTTGACATTTTCATTATTTCAAAGAAATGCCTGATTGGAAACTGCTCTTCACAAATAATGAAACTATAATATAAATGGCAAATATACGCAAATTCTTAATTCATTTGAGGGAAAATCTCTGGTCACGAATCCACCGCGTTAATTTGAATGAAATAAAGAGATTTGGAGAATAGATTATGGAGCAAAAAATGGGACTAAATGTTAACTTAAGGTATTGTTTTGATCAAAAATAACTATCTAAACAACTCTAGAAGAGAACTTGTAAAATCTATCCGATTAATTAAAAAAAGTATATAAATACATTAACAGAGACTCCACAAGTAATTTCTATTTGAGAAAATGTTTCTTATTCCAATGAAATCGACAACAATAAGATCATTTATCCTGAAATACAGCATGTTTCCACCGAAAATCCGATAATTGAATGAGTTATGGTAATAAAGCTTAAAGAGGTGACAAAGATATTGGCTTCGGAAAAACAATTTCATATTCCGTTTATATTTCAGATGTTCCGATTTACGAGATTCAAATGCGTTTGTGAACACGTTTGTCTGTTTTTGTAGAAGATATCGCTCATGTTTTCGTCTTCCATGAGGTTAACAGATTTTGGCGGCGGAACCAGCAAATATATTCTATATTTGGAAAATCGATAATATTTTCTTTTACTTTCCATTATCGTGTGGAACGCTCTTCATTTTCAATACTTTTCCTCTATTTTCTTTCTTATTCACTTTTCCGGAGGTAGAACATCGAATTCAATATATAGTCCATAACCAACTGCTGCTTCCACCACAATTTAATGCATTTATATATTGTAGAAATAAAAAAATGGATGTTTACTTCCTGATTAAATTTTTCCTGGCTATTTATATCAGTATTCATTTTTAATCTATATGATTAAAAAAACAATCTTTCACCTGTTCTCTCTTGATAATTGTGATTCACTGCGCTTTTGTACTTGTCATTTGTATGCAACGAAATTCGGTTTTAAATTCGTTGATTTTGAAATTATATTTCTTTTAAATTCAATACAATCGTATAAGTCCTTGTTTTTTAAATTGAAGTCATTGAAAATAATTTGAAAGAATTTCAAATAATGTATTCTGAGGATCGAAATCAGTGCATCTCAATAGCTATGTTCTCTGGATTCGTTGATTTTATGCATCAATTATTCCTCTTCAACAAGGGATTGTTATTAACTCATCCTTTTCTTGGAATACTCTCTTATATATACATAAGATACCCTCAATACACCTAACAATCCGTAATTGGCTCCTTCGCTCAGAACTTCATTTCCATTTCTCCTTTTGTATCTCTTTTAACCCCAAATGAAATATTATTAACCTAAAAATGTTTACTGTGGTCATCGTATCTCAACATCAACTTGTTTTCCAACTGTTAATAGAGAAATAATTGAGAGATGCATATTTCCTCAAAAATATATATTTCGGCCGAAAATCTCCTTTTCTGGATTATTTCTCTTGCTGACTTCTTAGGATATCCATCTCATGCTTCAACTTTATCGTTTTGTGGTGTTTCCCCTTTCCTCCACCGGTGGAGCGGTACCGTCGCTCGTGGTCGGCTCGTGGTGGAGGGACATGATGTCGCTTGGCCCAGCTGTTGTACGGAACCCCTCTTCTTATACGCACTTTCGAACTTGCATCAGCAGCACTCGGAGGAGCAACCCCTCACTAAATCTTCCCAAAAGCGCCACAGACAACCCTATTATATTCACGTACGTTATGGGATGTAAGAAATGCTTTTCCTCGGGAGTGTCACTCCTCGATTATTTAACTTTCCATCTTTGGGATGTTTAATTTTTCACTCATTAAAAAGGAACGATTGTCAATTTATGGAAACAATAACTGATCTGCGATGCAGTTTTGATAATTGTCATTTCTTGCGTAGATACCTTTGATAGGAGGATGACGTTTTCGTTGTTCGAAATACATTTATTCGCTCAAAAAATGATCTCTGCTGAGTCAAGAGAATAGCAGATGACAATTTGTTACGAAAATAAAACTAATTTATTCAAAACTTTCTTCGCAAATGCACGTATTTACCTTCTGTTTACGTAAATAAATATTTTTACAAGCGCAATTTAGATTAAGATTATAAATATATACAGATGTATACATGTATGATCCATTAATGTAAGTTTGTATGAATGTTTGATACTAAAATATTAGGGGATCAGTTAATTTTCCACCTCTTTGAGTGATTACAGACTATTAATCGCTAAAATTTTGATCGGATGTAAATAATGAAGGACGCACAACACTGTTCTAGTGATATGTTAGCCTCTTAAATATTCGAAGATACTTTCTCGTATCATCAGCTGTATATATTATATCATCAATTACATGAGCTTGTCCATGGAAAAGGTGTGGCAAATGCTCATTTGTAATTCTTCGCTATCGAATTAGATTCTCTATACATTTGTGATGATCTAAAATATCTCCTCTATATATATTTGATTCGTGACTTATGCTTTGTATATCCTAAGTGTAATTCAATTTGATTAAATTCTTATAGATCTCCCTCGATTTTAATTTGTGCTTTATTTACGCTTTATAAGAATAATATGTTTTGGGGATATATTCCTCCCTTTCATTTGATTTTCATTTAAATCAAACGATCGATAAATTAAATCTAATAACCAATGACAATAAAAGAATGTATTTCTTTATTTGTGTCACCACCCTCTCATCGAATTTAGTCTTAAATCGGTTATCATTTGAGTGATTCGATCGCATTTTGATCGATTGCTTTTTCCGATGTTAAAGAAATTAATTCGTAATCTTTTCATCGTCTTTGTGATTGAGAAATATACGGAAGAACTTTTTGCGTTCTTTTTCACAGATTGAACGCCACGTTCGTTCTGTAATTATTCTTTTAACGACCATCGTATAATAGGGTGTCATGGCGGGAACCGTTGCCATAGAAAAATTTTAATATCCCATCGTAAAGTGAGGAAACCAAATACTTTTACAAACTACACGTCATCAATCTTTATCTTTGATAAAGATTCCTTTTACTTGCCGTAAAAATCCTTTCCTTGGGAGCCAAGTTTAAATAATGGGAGTGCGCGATTACTCGTTGTATTGTCGTTATGTGTAAATCGCCCAATTCATCCTCAAACTCAACAAATGTCGAATTCGATGGGAATTGGTTTCTTTTTGAGTTATACTATAGCATTCGGTGCTCTCACTCGAGTGGATAAAAATGATGGTCTAAATAAGTTATTTTAAACTCACTATGTATTAATTATAACAGCACAATAAAATTTAGCTGAAGTCGCTAAGTGAGAATATATTGATTATAATGTCAAGAAGACAATTATATTAATTACTAGGATACCAATGCTCGAATTCGATTATCTAAAGAGCGGCGTTATATTGCAGAAGATACACTGGAAATAGTCGTGACTCGAGAAACGTATCGAAAAGAAGAAAACGTTCGAAAGGCCGTTCTCATCGTAAGCGCTCGAGAATTAGACCGCATTCCATCCGAATACCTGTCTTTTTTATGTTGCAATAAATGACTTGAACGCATCCAGAAGACGTAACATTTACTTTCTTCCAACCTTGTGTTGACTCCTGGCGATTAATACTCGTATATCTTTTAATATTTTCCGATCCTTTCGAAGCGTTTACGGATCCGTTCCAATGTCACGCAGGTGGTCTTCTTTTGTCCTTAGGAATGGCACAAAAAAGGGTCAGTGCTGCCCTCTTTGGAAACCGGAAACCAATGGCTTAATACTTAAACCGAACCCAAGACCATTAAAAGGCAAATGCGATAATATTCCACTTAATAGCGGAACACAATAATTTTGAACTTGCCACCATTTAAGAGTAACAAGTTGTAAAAACTCAGGTATTTCTACATATATTGTGAATGTCCAGTTTTCACGAGCACATCGTCTATTTTTCTTCAGTTGCTTTCCTTCGCATCTGTCAAAAGCCATACAATAATTTATCGCATACGAAATTTATTTCTTTTAATAGCTCTTTTACCTTCTCAGTTTAACTTTCCTATAATATTTCAACATTTAAGTGTCACCAAGACGATTATTCATATTTCAATACGAGTACTCATTTTTATTCATTTGTGTATTTTTGGAATTTTTCCCTTTCACAAGATGTGTATTTTACGAACCAATGTTCTCAGCTGCAGCACACTTCTTTAGGATCACGAAAGCTATTTAACTTTTTAATCCCTATGAAGGAACATTTTACAAATCATTTCGTAATCTTTACTTATATATAACAACTTGTTGGAAGATTTTTCTTCTCGGTATTTCTTAAGTTTTAACTTTGAATGATTATTGTTTCCTGGTGCGTGAATCAATATTGTCAACAGAAAATTTTAAAACTTACGAGTCAAGGATCGAAAATTGAAAAAGAAGAGAGCAATGAAATCAGGAATTGACATCAGTGGTTTTCAATCCCAAGGGTCCAATATTCGTAAAACGAATTTTCTACGCAAAAGACTGAGTTATGTTCCAGTATTTGAATATTGTATCTGCTGTAGGGTCAAATTATTGGGTCAAATTTATGCTACTGTTCTCTACCTCAATAACAATTAAGAAAAAGTGAGGGAAACGAAAGAAAATTCGCCGCCTTTTAGAGATATCTGCTGCACTTGTTCAATCATATAATGGATATCGATACTGGAGAATGGTGCAATAGAATTCGGGCATTAATTAATTTATCGATCGAAAAATAGTTGCTTCTACAGATTTAACTTGAGCCGTCACAATTATTCAAAGATTGGAAAAATTAAAGAGGTGTGCTTGATTCCCAGTGGGTCCAGCTGCCATATCCTCCATGGACAAGGACGGCAAAAAGAAGCACACGAGGCCAACGTTCAGTGGACAGCAAATCTTTGCCCTGGAGAAGACGTTCGAGCAGACCAAGTACCTTGCAGGACCCGAGAGGGCGAAGCTAGCATACGCTTTGGGGATGTCCGAGTCTCAAGTGAAGGTGAGGAAGTCATTTAGAGAACACTCTCCTTGCAAATAATGATTTCAGAATCCTCTTTTACATCATGTATAAGATTTCACTTCATATGTAAGTGCATGAAATGCTTGTTTACAATGCATTTAATTCAAATAATTGTACTTCAGTAGAAAATAAGAAATTCTCCATCAATATATAGGAATTAGGGATAAGCAACTGATTGTGAATTTTGATTTCTGTATTCTCAATTCCTCTCAAAATATTTCCATTGATATTCCGAATAATAAGTATCAGTTAATGCAAGTGATTTCAATACAAGTATTGATGTTACCGTTTGCAGCTTCTTTTATATTTAAATTGAACTAAATCTTTATTTGATGTGTCGTGAATCGAAGGGCAATTAATAACGAAACTAAAATTTAAACGATGCGATCATCTGTGATCCTGAGAATTGGCGATTTTAATCCGACTGATTCATTTTGACGATTTTTTCGGAAATCATCCTCGCGGTCGTCACGAGATATTTCTCGTATCCTTCGAAGCGGTCAATCGACTCTTTCGGTTCACAATGACATCCGTTAAACTTCATTTTGGCCGCTCCGCTGATCTCGCCGTATCCCTTGCTGTTGTTTTTAATAAAACACGCTAAACTGCGACTTGAGAGCCTTCGATCAAATTAGCGAGGGGTTTTGCAGATGGCCCACTTGTCCGAGGGCTACGCAAACACACGCACGCCATCCGGTTACATAAGCACCCCTCTCCGAAGCAAAAAAGCCCCGTTTCATTATTCCCCTTGGCCGCAACCCCCAGCGAAACGCCCCCCCGTTTGCGCCATGAGTGAAACTAATCAAAGGACAATGGGGTCGGATGGAAGGTTGGCTAGCCTCAAAGAGGGCTTTGCATATGAAAAGGATGGGAATTAGGTGAGCGACACTAAAATTAAAACTCTTTTTTAAAGAGCAAACTGTCCATGGAAAAGTTATATGGGCGTTAGTGCCGACTAAAGATGTGACATGGGTCGTTAGCGACGCTTCGGATGAACACTTTTTTACACGAATCGCATTTACGGCTCTTTTTCTAAGAAGAAAAGATGATCGTTGATAAAATAGCAAAGATGATATTTATATTTCGCGGAATGTCTAAAAGTGAAGATGCGTTTGTTAATTTTAGGTTTCATTCGATCTTCAGGATATAAGTTTCGAACACTTAATAAGGATATATTGATGGACAAACATTTAGTAGGGGTGATTCCCGATCGAATGGTTCAAAGCATGCAATTGAAGTTCACAATTTGAGTTGACAAAATTAAGTACACTTGAAGTTTGATGTATTTTTGGCAATATATAATCGCTCTTTCGATTAGTAATGCGTTGGTTGAGGTTTAATGTTTTGTACAAAAGATAATTTAATCGTTTAACGAGAAATGAGATGGCAAATAAGGGATATTTTCACTTAAAATCCTCGGACAAAAAATGAATGCATTCAAGATTTACTGCATAATTTAATACGTAAAATGGAGGTAATGAGTTCACTTTCGTATTCGGGATTCAAGTCTTGTAGTCGATTGGAGAAGAAAGTAATGAATCATCGCAAATCATCATTTTATATGCTAAACGATTCAATGGGCATATTCTTGTTCACAGTATCGTTATCTCGATTCCACCGAGAAAATCATTCCGGTGTAAATTTTCTTATCACTCGCTTTTCCCATTTCAACTGTTCAGATTTTTATCGGAGTGAACATCCGAATGCTTATCAAAGGAACGGAATTATGCCAGAACTCGTTTCGGAGGATCATAAATCCGAAGCATATCTTCGCATCTCGAAATCATTTAATTTATTCCGAAACATTTGAGGAAGTAGCTTAGAAGATGGCGGCCGTAATCGTTTATGTTGACGGGACTTGTGAATGCCACGTGTCCCAAGCTCACTTTCAAATGAGCCATGCAAATTGGATGTTCCGTGGATTTAATCGGACCCCTGCAGATTCCCTATCTCCGTGGTAACTCCTTTATCCTCATCGCTAAGCTGCCTCCTCGATCCCATCGTGACCGCCAACAATGATGTTATTTCAACGACCGAACGCCACACAATACGCGATATTTTAGAGTTGCGACAAAAATTTTCTGTTTGAATTCTTGGCAAAAATAACCAATTACACTTTTTATTTATATATCGATTTGACCGATATATCGTCATACATTTGAATGTCTAATATTACATCTCTTTTCCACGTTTTGGTTTTTAGCTCTTACGACCTTCTTTAAGTATTTGCCGCGAGAAAAGTTTCTTATCAAATTTAATGTGTTATAATACATATTAAATAAAACTTCTCAAATTCAGTGTAAAATAAGGTGATCAAAATATAGAATACGTTCTTAATTCTCGATAGAAATTTGCTTTCACGTTATACACCCAATTTGCATATCTTAAATTTTTCTTACACGATTCATAGAAAGCATATGAACATTAAAATTTAATTGTATTATTCTAATTTCCAAAATCATCGTTCCGTAAGTATATCTTTCCATGTAAATTATTAATATAAAATTTTGATAAATCGTGATCAGTACACGAAAAATTTGAAATCACTTTCAAATTTTTCGTGTACTGGGTTGGTTGGTATTTATTCAGCGCTCATCAAAAATACTTTATCGAAATGTTTTGATGAATTCAAAAGTTTAACGATAAAGTTGAAGATCTTTTTAATTTGATGTGTCTCTCGGCTGCATTAGCCTCTTCGATGCAATCACCCTCCAGATGAAGGGTTTAAGCGAATGAATCGCATTTTGCAGTCGCTAAAGACGGAAACACCCTTTCGGTGGAATAGATATGATCTGCTGGATTACTCACTCGTAATGAAGGAGTTAACTTTCGGAATTGGTTTTGATGGATGCCACCTGCGGAGAAAAATGCAAATCTCAGAGGAAATCACTTCTCAGATACTTAGACAAATGAATCAAGTTGACAACGCCATTTTCATGATTACTTTATATTCCTTCAAATAATTGTTTAAAAATGACTATACTCGATTCTTAATTTCCTTTCGACCAATTGCACATCATGCAACTTATGAGTTATTCATCGTGTCCAATTTACAGTCAATAATTTTGCATAAATTCGAATCTCGATAGTTTGGAATCCAATCTGATTTGATGGACTACAATCGCAATGCATAACTTAATCGATAGCACTTTTATTTACGCCTATTTTGCCAATTTCACTGCATTAGCATATATTTTAACTATTCCTGAAATTTTCGTTTGATCAAAAACTCTGTTGAAACAAAAAAATCTTGAGCTATCATACATAATTATTTCCCTTTTACCATATCTCTTCGAAGACCATTAGAAAACGTTGGTTTCTTTTACATCGATTCATTGCGATCCAACTCTTCCCATTTTCACGGAGTTTATGGGGTTTTTTACGACGCAAATATTTGTCCTTCCACTTGTCTAACAGCGACACCTTCGAAAGTGTCAATGAGGGGAACTAATAACAACTCGATCGATTTCATCCAAGTTTTGATCGCCCTTTAATACCCAAGCTATTTATTCTCCTTCTCTTGATCGAAGCATCTATTTTATGGCTTTTTCTCGTTTAAAGGCGCTCTGAATAAATGAAATGAATTTATTAGCGTATTTCATCTCTTCATTTGCGTGGAATTATATCCGACGAAATTTTGAGATATTTTTCTGAGGAATATTAAGAAATATACTTCATCGCACCACGTATTTACATCGTTTTCTTTTATATTAATCAACTATCGCTTATTAATCGTATGAGGACGTTTTACTATCCATTATCCATTCATCTCAAATTACTTCCCTCTAATATCATATATATATATATTATATTGTGATATTATATTCACTGTATAGTGTATGCCTTAGTCTTCTTGGTATAATTATGTATAATGAGGCTCTAATTATGATCCGTCGTTATTTTCACTCGATAATCCTCATCGGGTCTCAATATCTCTTCTCAATAATTCACGAATTCAGTTTACCAACGCATGTAATCTTGGATGAATCGATCTCAACGGAAATAAAGGAACTTAATTATTCTTGCTTTACGAACGATAAATAAAAACATTCTTTCAAAGAACGCTTGTGCCGTGAAATCCTTTATTTGTATGTTTTTCGGCTAAATCTTGAGTATGCTAACGCATAATTCCCTTCGGGGAATGAATCACTTCCTTAACGTCGTTGAGAATTGGGGTTAATTATATTTTCTTTCCAACTTAATTGGAGAAGAAAGGCAAACACTTGGAAATATCTTTCATTTGCTGCTTCCGCCAGATATTAATGATAATAATCCTTTCATAGCGAATCTCTAAGCCACACTCCCTTATTTCATCGGAACTGGAATTTCTTCCGGAACACATTTGGAAAAACCCTTTCCGAGAGAAAGTATCTCCGAAGTAAATATTGACTTTAAAGAATATATGGACACTTAACGGTGTGCTAATGAAGAGAACCTAAAAAAACTTCTAGGTTTGTATAAAATCCTCGCTAAGCCGATAATTACAGTAATACCATTGCAACTCGAATCTTTTTTATTTTCTTTTTGTTTCGACGAGCTTATCTCTACTTTCTTCTATTTTATGCCATGTTCTTTTGAAAAACCGATTTCATAACTGTGAAATTTTAGCTCAAAATATTTTATTGGAATTTAGTTCCTTAATAGAGAACGTTAAGTTAATGTGTATTGATGTATAAACTTCCTAAAAGTGGAATAGAAAAGATATACTTTCGGATATGTCTTCTAAAGTATCCCAATGCTCTATTACATCTGCTTTAGATCTTCGGTCGAAGTAATTTAAGTAGCATTTGCTTTGAACTTTCATTTGTCACAATTCTTTTCGGTATAAACCGTGGGGATGTGAGTATATTTGCAGTTTCGCGTTCGAAATTTTTCGTAACCCGTCGTCTATTTGACGACCAAGTGTCAAAGGGTAGCCCATCCGTAGAAACACATTCCATCAGCGGAAAACTAACAAGTCGTTGACGAATGACACTGGCATCTCTCGATGTCCCATTGTTGTCTCTCAAGTAAAAGGGTCGCATCTGTTCACACTAACGAGGCCCTGTAAGGATTACTACGCAGTCAACACAATTGGCATGTGCAACTAGGGAAATGGTGCTTCTGCCGATTCTATAAAAGGGTGAATACAACACGGAATAGAGATTAATCGGAGAATCGAGATTACGGCCGAATTATGCGAATCGAAAAAGGAAGAATGCTAATCCTGCCTCGATTTCTCAAATAATATAATTATAACTGCTAATCATACTGTGTTGGTACTTCTAACACCCTATACTCCGTATTAAAATTAAGAGAACGATTGAAGATAATTTGTTATTAAAAAAGCTGAAGACTACCATCGAGCACGCATATCTCTGAACATCAATCACTACCTCTCATTGAAAATTGTTAGTTTGACAAAATACAGCATCAAAGGATCGAATTCCAATGAAGAGTGAGGACAGTATCTCGCACAGTTTCATACGGATACTTTTATCGATGATTGTACTGATAAAAAGGAGATTCTTTGGATGATGCGAAGGTTATTCTCGGCCGTTGAAATCACCGCATCTTAGAAAAGGGAGCGAAGAAAATGTTCTTAAAATGAGATAATATTAAATTCGTATTTTACTTGAACTACTTCTGTTGAATCTCCAGAGATAATAATGAGTTTCAACTGTTAAATATAGAGTTAGAATACTGTCAAAATCAATTCATTTGAACAATTCATTCGAACTGCTTTAGAGAGCGTAAGCAAAATGGAGAAAACATATTTTAACTTTGGAACGTTCTTCGTTGGTTGTGAATATGAAGTGCAATGATATATTATCGGAAGAAAGACTTTGTGCTAATTATCGGGGAAATGATTGACTGATAAAATTGCGTTTCTTAAGAACTTTGTTCGCTCAATTTCACTCTGACAGCAGAAAACGCTGCTCTTGGATTCACATGAGAAGAACAGAAATAGACGTAGAATTACACATAATTTTCTTTTGGAAGCATTCATTCATATTTAGGCGCTGAGGAGGCGTTGAAATGGTGAAGGAGAGCAGGAGAGGGAAGCGATTTTGATCAACAATTCCCTCTTTAATGGCTGCCATAAAGAATGAAAGCTACACTTTCAAAGCGAATTGAATGCGAAGCAGAAAGAGAAAACGAAGGAAGAACATTGTAGATTTTTATTGGAGAAGCAAAAATCGTTCACTTTGAAATTATGATTATCTAAGTTCAAAAGTATTTAAAAACTTTTCGAGTAAACGTGAACTTTATACTTCGGTATTTCCGTCGTTGTTTTCATTTAACGATTCGGAATGTGCATTAAAAAGAGTCTTAAGAGAAATCTTAATCTCCATAGAACTTATTCTCTATTATAATTTAGTTTAAAGTCGTATTTAGGCATGACAATGAATGATTAGAAAGTAAGACCACGTGGCAGACGCGGGCGAGAGACAAGTTCTTCATTTCCTTGTGTTGGATTTGTTCTTCTTGATCTGCCTCATCTTAGCTCAGGAATAGGATAAGCTTTGCTCCATGGCAATTATCATCTTATGAAAACGACACATTTTCCATCGAATGCCCTTTTCTAATCTATTCCTCCATTTTTCTTCATTAGCATCTTTCTTTTGCAATTCATTACTGTTGTTTTTCTTCTCATCTTCCAAATTCAGCCGATTCTGCATTTATATTGTGAAATCGCTGCCAATTCCAGGGAAGGGGATGATTATGTCTACTCTTTCCCATTTTGGAAATTGGGTTATACGTCGTCATTCATCCAAACTGTGATTTCGTTTTAAATTATTAATCTGTAACATTTTGAAGAGTTATCGAGGATAAAGATACATGATATGTGTAGCTGTCGCCTCTTTTTTCAGATCAAATTGAGATGACATAAGCGACAGAAAGCAATTCATAGCACGATCATTGGAATTAGCGGTTCATTTTTTTCTCTGCAAATGTGATGATGAGTCTTAGTTTCTCAAAAGCTTTAAATAAAGAGAAAAATTTGACTCGTATATATTCTCAGACCTTAAAATATGAAACAGCTGGACTCATAAAAGCTACCAATTATTCCACTTCCAGTGGTTATTTCGTCTTCGTGTGTTTATTTCCATGTGTATTTTTATAGCTTAGAATCGACCTTATTAGCGGTAAATATTCGCGAGAAGTTAGGAAGTTTCAAAATGGATCCTAATTGGACATATTCTTGTAAATGGGAGCATTTAAGGGGACTTTAACTAGTCACTTCTTCGGGAATATCATTTGCTGCGTATAAACCATACAAGAGGCAGTGCCGTTACTTGGGAATGATCTCATTAAGGGTCCAACAATTGGAAGACGGGGATTAAAGGGAAGCGTTTAATGGCTCCTCCTCATTAGACAACGCGTGGATAATTGCGTCGGTGGGGTGTTCCCCAATTACGCGCTATCGCACGCACTGTTATGTGGAAGGAGAGACACAATCAAAGGGTACATAGACTTTGGTGTTAATAAATTACAAAATGAAGTTTTATCGAGAGATATTTCGGTCCGAGATATTTATTTGAGATCTCTAAACTGCCCATCATTGCTATAATAAATTTTAGATAATAAACCTACCGTCGGTTAAATTTATCCTTTGATTAATCATCTCAGAATTCATACTGAAATAACCCAATCATAAATAAAAGCACCCACGATAGTTTGGAGCCATTTCTTGGGTAGCGTAAGTCTAGCATTCCTGCGTCAATCCAGGAGAACAATTCTAAAATATTTGAGCTGATAACGTTTCTAGAAACAACCTCCAAGCTCTCTTATATTTGCTCTGAATTTATTTTGATTTGGATGGATATTAAGAGGAAATATCCATCAGCAGTTCACTTAAAGATGAGAGAACATTCTGTGATATTCTTCGCAAAGTGTTAAACATTCCGTGCAAATATGATGGAATGTGTTTGAGAATAAACGCTGGAATATGGTAGAAGAAAGCGGAGAGAAAATGTTCATCGTGCAGTCGAGAGATGAAAATGAGAAATGTTTCGCAGCTCTTTGGTGGAAGGAAAGCCTCTAATTGCATGCGTTACTCTTCTCGGAGACATTAAGCAATTGTGTAATAGCCTTTGCCTCATATTCTCCGAAGTGAAATCCTTATCTCTTTCATGCGAAGCACTTACCTGAAAATGACCAACAATTTCCTGGGGCGTTAAAGATCTCATCTTACGACTGCAGAAATAAACGCCAACCTCAATTTCGGCCTTTTTAACCAAAGCACGTCTTAGAGATTTTTAACATTGTCCTTTTGTTTTTGTAGTCAATAAAAAGGCTCGCTACGCATGAAGGTCGATTGAATTATAAAACGGGAGAATTTTATAACTCTCAAAGTCTCGTTTCAATTCAACGCGAGATTTTCGCGTCTTTCTAAATTGAAACCATCCATCCATCTAAATTAAATCCATTTTGCTCGAGTGTATGTATAACATTTATGGCAATAATCAATGCGTTCTTTGTTTATAGATAAGACTCCAACGTAAATGATCGAAAGTAAACGATGAAAAGTTTATCTTTTACATTTGAGGAATTTTTTATCGTTAATAATGTTATTCTCATACAGTTGTTAAATTAATTTAAGTTTATTAATTTTTGTTTATTTTTCTAAATGTTTGGTTTTTATATTTTGGCAATAGAGAATAAATAATAATAGTAAGTTAAGTTTCAAAGTATGATCTATACATAGCATTTAAATTTTAATGCTATTCTAAATCCACCGATGTTTCTTTCATTCCCTCATAGAAATGCATTACTCTAGATTTCCCCAAATCCTTTAGATTAGGTCCCATCCTCGAATTGATGAAAGGGAGTGCATCTGAAATGCAATTACCAGTTCTCGAGATAAAAACGCCCTCCATTTCCCTCAAAATCCCCTTTAAAGCGTGTCGTTCTAGGATTTAACCTCCGTATTTCCAAGAATAAAGAATGAACCTCTTTTAAAAAAGAGAACGACGTAATGATTCCTAAATGACGTCATTTATTCTTCGCTCACGAAACTTTGACGTACGAGAGATGAAAAAGAGAACTCCGTGAATCGATACTTTGAAAAATGTGCACTTGGAGATTAGATTAAAATCCTCCATTCGTGTAGCTAAGTTGGCGACACTGATTTAAATGTATTGATTTCGCAAAGAGGAACACCAAATTCCTGGAGACTGCATGTTTAAACCGCCTTATCTCCTAGAACTCAATTCCGCCCTCTATTCCGGGCGCCTCCTTACGTCGCTTCTTTAATAAGAGAGAATGAGATGTCTACTTTTAGATCATTTAAAATAGATATGGCAAACGTACAATTTATACATTTCGCGATAAAGTGTGCATCTCCTTATGCAGTACACACGATTGTTTGGAAAATATATGCTGGATCCCTAAAAATAGTTTATGTCTAAATATTCTGTTTACAACTGAAAACTGCCTTTCTGCTCATTATAACTTTATATGTGTAGTTCTCAGCGATTTTCAATGGAAGCTTTCGCGAAAGAAGTAAAGTGTAACCTGTTTTATCCTAAAAAGAATGAATTTGAAAACGACAGCTTGATGTTTGAGTAAGTGATTGTATAGTTCAAAACAGACGTATCGATTCGAAATAAAAATTTCCTTGGATGCGTATCGAGGCCATTGTCGACAGCGGTGGATTCCCTCATTCGGATTGATATAATAATGATAAATTCGTTAATGACTTCTGAAAAAGCGCCACAATCCACGAAATAATAACAGAGCGCTTTGAAAATGGCGCAAAGGTTGTTTGCGCATGGAAGGGAGTGCCCGTCATTTATCTTTGCAGCTTCTGCGCTCAATCATTGCAGGACGACAGCCTAGTGTCATTTGTCACAGCCCTCACCGCACCGAAAAACCCAACTTTTCGCCAGATTTAGTCTTTGGAAGGAAGAGAAAGTGCGTGGAAAGGATATTTTCATATCAAAATCTTATCTAATTTTATGTGAAGTGTGGCTTATTCCTCTTAAGTTTGTACTTACAAACTCTCGAGTTTTAAATTCCACATTGATTTCTGTTGAGACTGTTCTTGAGAACAACGGACGGTTAGCTGAGGTTCAAACGTTTCGCACAATTTGGGTGAATTCGTCGATCATCAAAAATACCGATGCGTATTAAAAGAGATCTCAGGGTAACATGATGTAAATGAAAATTCTTTCGCATAAAAGAATAAATTATTAAATCAATTTAATCGTCATTAATTCGTTCGCCATTCCTTTCAGCTAAAGACATAATGATGCAGTGCATGCGAATATTTCACGCGACTCCAAACAGAGGAAAAAGACGCGATAAGTGTATTCTTCTCTTTTTTGTATCTGAGAGTATCGGAGCTTTGTTTGCTTCTTTCTTAATCCCTTCTTTCTGGATTCTGACCAAACTTTCTCTTAATCTGTGTCCGTTAGCGTCCATTTTTTTCTCGAGCCCTAATTTTCTCATCTCCTTTTTTACGCCCATTCCGACCCTTTTCAAAGCGTCCGACGGATTACATTAGGCGCGCATCATTAAAAGTTATCGCCGATAAAAGCAACAAACCTAGTTTATTCAGGGCTACCAACATAAAGCGGATTAATATATCATCATAACGGAGCCATTAAATTTCACTCCTTAGCAGATCACTAGTTATCGTCCTATTGACAGTCAAACGATCGATTCTCTATAATGACACTTATTATCTCTTTTGCGTCCATTGTTGACTCCGAAATGATCCCATAACGAACATTTCATTCCTTTGCTTCCGTTGATTTATTCGAAGCGATTTATTTGCATCTGAAGTTCAGTTGAGAAATCATTACGTCGCTTTGTACATGGGAATTTGGAAATAAGGAAAGCTAAAATTTGTTAGGAAGATGTGTCTTAAAACAATCGTTGCTCTCATAAACCTAAGACAATTATACATTTAATTATTATAAAAATTCCATTATATTATATGTATTATTATTATATTTATACATTTCATCGTTAACTCCATTCTCGTATTTCCATTGATGAACTAAATTGTAAATTTAAATGACGAAATCAATTAAAATGAAAATTTTCGTGGTCTTTCGTAAATTGCCCTCAAATCGGCATATTCTCAACACCTTAAAGGTTTTGTCTTTATAGTTCATCGATAAGTTTTTTCCCTGATGCTGATTCAATCATTTTGGATATCAAAACTCATAATTATAATTAACTGTTCTGTGGAACGAATGTCCAATTAGTAATATTAACCTCCGAAATTAGCGCCATCTTACGGTCTCTTCTCCGAAACGCAAAATACTCTATTTTAAAGAACCGCTTCAAAATGGCTCCCTAATTGAGAAAAAAGCATTTGAGGCATAAATAACGGGAACAGAAGACGAACAAAACTCCCCTTACATTAGGAAGAACCCAAATAATATTTCACAGCTCTCATAGCACACTAATTATGGACACATATTCTCTTACAGTGGGTATCATAACATCCTCTGCTCATTATACATAAGGAGTCACACTCGGCCTAGACCGCATTAGTGGACGCCGCGCGCTAATGAAGCCGTACTTCTCGCCTTTTCTTCCAAATGTGAAATATTTCTCTCGTCGCCATTTTGCCTCAACCGCAAGGGGCATGAATCCGTGGAGGGGTTCGGACCCTTGTTTTTAGTTAATAATTCGAAAGTGAAGTAACGGATGTGACGTATATTTCAAACGGACTGAAAGTGGGCGTAGATGAAGAATTGTTAAGTGGCGTGGAATGAGAGGTTCCATCCAAAGAAATAAATGCGCTTGGTTTTGAACTTTTACAGCAATTGATTGTTTGTGGGATTGTTATGAATGTTATTGTTTCCCATTAAAGCATTGTAAGACTCCCTTTGGATGTGATTTATTTAAATTATGAGATAATTATTAAGATAAGGCTAAAATGGAGAAATCCTTTCGTAGAATTTAATTTGAATTTAATAATAACAAACACTCAAACGTATACGAATAATTTTGATGCAAAATTAATTAGTGCTCCAATTTATATATCGGATTGATAAAATTATAAAACAGAGCAGAAAATTGTTGTAATTATCAGTGAGAATCGTTTCATTACGAACTGGTTATGTATCGATTGAAAATTCGGTAGATTTCGAAAACAAGCATCGCTTTTTAACTTTCATTCCTCCGGACATTGGTGTTTATTCCAATACACAGATCGTGGCTTTGATCATTTACTCGGAGACAATAGGAAAGACATCGTTGCTCCCTAATCGCGTCCCATATGGGATTCTAGATTCAATTAAGAGCGGAAGAGGGCCATATATCAAAGTTTCCTAAGAAGAAATAACTCGCATAATCATATTAAAACAGCTGGAATATGACCGTAGGGGGTTCAGACCCCTACAGAGGATGTGCGAGGGGTCTTTTAATAAAAATATTCGGAGATACCGGAGTAGCAAGTTTGATTCAATCAGAGGGTTGAATCACTCTTTGCTCTTCGATCATTTATCCCTCTGCGATGTTTTTATTTGGGCAAATTTTGCTATGACGACGACTCTTCAATACTCTCCATCCACTATCAAATGTTACTCTTAGTTACGCAATTAGAGCTAATAACCGTATGTGTACTTTAAAGTGAATATTCATGACGATGAGAGATAATTAAAATAAAGGGTACGGTTAATGCGATAGTGCATTAGACATTAGGGAAATTGTAAGCTCCCGTTGATGCTACTCCATTCTTCAAAGTTGTTCCTCATCATCGACCCACTCTCCTCACGGGCTTAATATTTTTCAGACCTCAGGAACGAGTCTCAACTTTAATACCATTAATCGCTCCTCTTTATGAAATGAAATGTTGGTTAAATGGGGCATATAATCCCCGGTCTAAAAAGGTCTTCCCTTCGCCTGCCTCAATTGTTTAATAATTTCAATCCCCTCAATCATTTTCAACTTCTAATATTTTCATCCTTTTCATTTACTTATGCCCTCCACACCTTTTTTATCTTCTCTTTTATTTTTTCTCCTTTCCCCGTACTTATTTTTTTACCCGAAAATAACGATTTTTATAACTTCTTCATTGTTTATTTAAACATTAAATTCGCATGTTTCAAATCGCAATTCATTCTCTTCTGTTTTATGAAACTCGGCGTAATCGATTATCGAGAATCTGATAATTAAGGGAAATGTAGAGAACTTCTCAATCGCTCCTTCATAAATAGACATTTTTCTAATCGCCAAAGCAATGAGCTGTACACAAATAGATTACTTATGGAAAACGGATAATTATTTTAACTAATACCAATTTGTAGATGTAACTATTGGTAGTAAAAAAATTAAAAACAACTTGATGACGTATTACTAATAATTTCGTCCGAAACAAATACCTTGATGAACTTATGTACCTTTATGAGCATTTCATCGAGATTATTTTGAAATTTAAATTCCGATTATCTTATTGATGTTTCAAAATTTCCAAGAAGTCGTAGGTATTTTGAAGCAATTCCATTGTAATCAGCATTCTCCTGAGATTTCTGTTGTTCAATGTTCTCGTTGCACCATCATTTTGCATAATCGATTCCACAAACTGAACCAATATTTTATTCTGATAACGAAAAAATTCGATTTGAATTCGGAAATGTGCTTAAAAATGTTCCGATGAAATTTTCTGAAGGAGACGAGGAAGAGATAAGGAAAAGTAGATACTAAGATTTACTGCAGAATGATGCGATGAACGACTTTTATATATTCAAATGAAAGCATTTAAAGGTTTATTACGAAGAAAAAATCTTTTTGCGATAAAGGATTTTAAGGATCAGTGCTGGATCAAATGGAATTCCCTTTTAGTAGATAGCCATTCTGCAAGACTAATTCCACTTCATTTATATGATAAGGGGGAAATAGCTCGAGACATTATCTTCCTTCTCCCCTTCTCCGGGAAAATGATTGATGACCATTGCATGCCGACTAAATACCGTGTAATTTGAAAATACAACGCATAATTAGGGTTGATTGCGATACTAGAAGGGGATTTTCGCAGGAGGACATTAAAGATTTGGATGATTTAATGGAGGAAAGTTCATCCACAGTTTGCTACGCCACAATTCGGCCATAATTCGGAGAAATAACGGAGATGATAATGTTCATCCTACGAAATCTGGAAATTAGAGAATCTAAATTCGAGAAACAACAAAAGGAATTCACTACTTATTTCATTTTCAATAAATTATAATCTGCTCCCAGAATCCAAATTTGATCGCAATCTAAAGAAATGGCAAGTATTGAAACTCCATTCTATATTCTTTAATATTTTCGAATTGCCCGCTGTTTTACTGCGTTTATAATACGAAATGTGAATTTCTTAAATATAGTTAATTGAAATAGCGAAATGAAGAGATAATTGTAGAAGAGTTGAAGGTCGAGCTAATGCGATTTTGAGCATTGAATAATGAGGCAGAAGCAAGGGCATTAACGCAGTCAAGAAATGTATCAAATGAGCTAAAAATGAAGATAATTCCGAGGAATTTACGGCGCACTAATGTAAATGAGGTCATCGTTTGATAAATATCATAATGAGGTAACTAGAAGGAGGCTGTGATTCACTTTATATAGTCCGAGGGAATTAAACCGTGAAATAGGGTTGCGCCATTTGCGGAAGTAATTAAGACATGTCTAATTTCTAATTGCTAAGCGGCATCAATCGAAATGAAAACAATTTTAAAGAACTAATAGGCGAAAAGTACTCACTATCCTTTAACCGGAAATAATTTTTTCCCGCTATTAATGAATGTTAACCTATTTACTCTTAAATTCCATTATTAAAGTGTAAAATCCCCTCTAAAGTGACAGAAAGACGCCTTATCTCAATAACTTATCACTGATACTCCTTTGTTATGGTCTTTCTCAATAATATTTATTTACTACATCCCAACAGCTTAGAATTTGAAATACTTTCTTTAAATTTTTACCGTACTAGATCATTTTAACATCATATTAAGTATCTTTATTATTCATTTTAATTTTCATACGAATGAAACTGATTTTCTCGCTAAATGTCTATTTCTGAAACATCTTTGTTAGCCTATTATTCCTCGTGTCCTCATCAGTAATGTTAATTTAGTCTATCGTTTTGTTGAAAATGTCTTCATTCATCCGAAGAGATTCACAATCATAGACGTGTATTTTCATTTTAATAATCTAGGAGTATCACACAGTGAAAGTGGTCTATGAAATGGTGAATATCAACCCTTAGAAGTGTCATCGTTTTTATCGATTTCGATGGAAGCCTTTACATGAAATAGCCGATAACTTCTTCTTTTACTTGGCGCTCGAATTTCCTTCGGATCATAAGTGATTTGCAATCGATGAGTATATGATATAATATACGTATTTTAAGCAGAAGTCCCCATAGCAAAAAGTCGGATGACTTCAACAATCAATGAATGTGAAGTGGTTTTGGTGCGAAACCATCCAAGATGGACTCTTTCCTAGGAAATGGCACATCGTTGAGAGGAAGTATTCTTTTCCGAAATGTTTTCCCTTTTCCCCGGGAGTTCTTTTTATCCTCTGTCTCTCTTTTGCAGGTGTGGTTCCAAAACAGACGCACCAAGTGGAGGAAGAAGCACGCGGCGGAGATGGCGACGGCGAAGAGGAAACAGGAGGAGGCCGAGGCCGAAGAGGACGAGAGCCGCACGTTCTTCCAAAGCGAGAGGATGGCCCACGAGAACGGGATGTTCGACAGCAGTAGCGAAGAGGTGAGGGACGAGGAGGAGACGAGAAGGAGCCGGAAGAGGCGGAGGGAAGAGGAGGAGGGAGAGCTGCACAGGAGGCAGTAGCTCTTTCATTACCCGAACTCGAAAAGTGTGAAATCAATCGATGAGGTACTTGTTGCCGAGTGCTGCCATTCTCGAGAAAGCAAATTAGGATTTCGTGTGTATTAATCAACTGATTTACTACGGATCTTTTTCGTTTCGAATGGTTGCATTCGAAGGGAAGAGCGAAATCAGTTTAAAGAATCTTTGAAGAAAGGTTTTTGTAATCGCTTGTAATAGTGGACATCGCTCTTTCCATCCGAGGAGGAATCTCATCAATATGGAATTATTCATGGCGGACAATCCATTGCTATATATATATATACACACCTTTTTCCCTCCGCCCCTTTGGGAGACGTGTGACGCAATCTCTGACGCAGCCATTGATTGGCGGAGAGAAACCGGAAGAAGGCGGAGCAACGTCAGTCGCCACCCACAACTCCATCTCTTGGGATGAAGTGCTTTTCCAATGGAAGACTATGAAAGCGTTAATTTGGAATGCGATCGTTGCAAACGTCGCCATTCAAATGCGGCCTCCGAAAGACGAGGAGCTCAAGAGAACGAATTTGCTCACAAAGCACTTTTTGATGAGAACATTAGCAAGAAGATGGCCAAGGAAGTAATTTCTGTGTTTCTACATCTTAATCTGTCCATACACTTGTCGATTTGTGTTTCGATGTGAAAGAATCGATTTTTGATACTTCGCATTCGTTCGGAAAAGTGAGGGAAGGACCTCTACATTTGAGAATGCGAAGTTCTTTTGATGGGCGAATTGTTTTTGTATAAAATGTTTGCGAAGAGGCAATTGGAATGCAATCCTTCATTTGTCTGAATTCTAATATATACGCATGTATACGGACCCTTCAAAATGGGTTTGATGACGGACAATGAGTATCATTTCGATGCACAAATATCTAAAATAAATTAATATATGTAAAAATAATATGTATTATATTAGCTATCGGTGTCGTCACCCTTGGTTGTTAATTCTATATTTAATTGTAAAATGTGCGTAAATCTTAATCTCAAATAACTGTCTCTGACATCGAATGCAAGTGTTGTAATATGACGGGAAGAATATTTGTAATATAAACATGTTACTAAAATCAGAATGATTTTATTTCATCCTCCTTTTCCAGAACATTTGAGTTGAAGGTATCCTTCAATATTTGGTGCGAATACAATTTAAACTGAAATGTATTCTTTTGGAAAAAACTTAGAAAAGTGAAAAGAACGAAATTTCATAATACCCGAGAGTTTATTTATTTTGAACTTCTTTTTCGATTGGGGTTTAGATAGAAGAGAACTTAATATAAAACAGTATAATTATGAGGAGAAATTGATGTAGAGAAATGATAAACTACACATGATTTATCTTTTCACAATCACTTCAAATTTGTGTTAAGAAAAATCTGTTCTCGTAATAACCCCTCTGAATTATGTATATAAAAAAACTCGCTTTGAATGGATTATTTTGCTGTTACTATACGCAATGCTACGATAGTTTCTATTGGTCATTGTATAAAAATAAAATCGCCCTTTAATTTCTAATTTAAATAAAAATATTCCTCTTTTAATAAATAAAAATTTAATAGATCTTATTTTATTTCTTCTCACATAAACTCGTCCATCGTTTTTTTAGATTTCGTCGTCGAAGATATCAACGAAATCCGTGTTTTATTCTATTTATTAGCGCCATTTTGAACGATTTAACTATCTTCAAAATGATTTATTGTCTCATTTTGTATCGGATTGTTAAATAAACGTCATTGGGTAAGTTACGCGTCATATCTCCTCGTAAAAGATTCTTAGGGTCTATTTCAAACCGTATGAGTTTTGTTCTTGTGGAATAAAATGCCCTCACAACGATAGGCGGTAGTGTAATAAGTAAATTAAATTCCGGTTATTTAACATAATTCACCACCTAATTTTATGAATGAACGCGAAATCTAAAAATGCCTTCGTTAGCGTAGAAACGTTTATAAAAGGTATAGTATAAAGTGGTGCTTCTAAAACTGAGCTTAGTTAGTCGACTGAAAAACCGTAACAGTGAATAGAAATAGGATATTTTTTAGTTGATAGAAATGTCCAATTATACATTTTGACTATAACTTGATTATTTTATAGATTGACGGTGAGAATGAAGCATTCGATCGCAAAATGCGTTTAGAAATGAAGAAGCGTTCAATTGGACGGAAGCGTACAATGGAATGGCGAAGTTTGAACAACGGCGACAGAGTGGGAGTGTGTGGGTCGCATCCCCATGGCAACCGTCAATTCCATCTCCCGTCTCCTCTAATACCTTAACCCTCCCATTACATTACATCCCCTGATTCCCCTTCCGATATCTATTCTGAATTTTCCGAGCGACCACATTTTTCACTCCCATTTACTCTTTCGTACGATATAAACTCTCAGATCTTTGATTCTACATTACAGTGTTAATGTGTCTTTTTATTATACGCCTTAAATGTTATCATTTCTGCTGAATATTATGATTCACTAATCATTATTCATCACTATCATCTTTGATCCAATTTGTATTACGACGTAATTAAATGGGGCGAATTTAAATGATTATAAAAATATTATAAGAGATAAGATTCATTTGATGTGAAATCAGATGACGAAATGAAAGGAATGTTAAATGTTGAGATGCGAAAGCAATATCTAAATCGAAGAACTATTCATACCGCTCACTTTTTTAAGTGATAATTAATTTTCTATTTTGATTTAAGGGAAGTTTTTTACTATTTTCTATTTTATAAAATGTAGTATCTCATTAATTTCATAGAATCTATGGAATGAAAAGGTCGTGGAATTGCGTGAGAATTATTGGAGACGAAGCAAACGTATATTTCGGAGGAATTAAATCATAATAATTAAATAAATATTTGATGGTTTTAGTTTTATAGTTTAGTTTAATTTCTATTAAAAATCGATTTTAATCGATCGAAGTAGGCCTTGAATTTTTGTAGCTCCATCGGAAAGAAAAGTATTTCTGAAGTAGAATTTATAAACTTATTTACTCTTGTTTTACTTTGTTTGGTATAAGGTGGAAGATTTGCTAAATATCTTAAAATTGCTATAAAAATTTGAAATTACAGTACAAAAACAAGTGATCATCTAATACATATCGAATTAAATAATCTGGAAATCAATAAAACTTTTACTTCTATCGTTTTTACATCTATTATTCTTGCATAGAATAGCGACATAACAACAATTGCTGAACCCATACCTCAATGGAATTTATGAAGAAAATATAACTTCGATTGATGATATTTCGAACTATAATTTTTTATTTATGCATAAGCAGCATATAATTATGATGCATTTACCAATAACTATTATCCAAAATTGAACAGCTTATTTTATTGAAGGTGGCATATTTTTACTTTCTGTCGAAAAATCCTAGCATCTCGAAATAATATCTTCGCCTTAGTCAGTCATGGCCTGAAATAAAAGGAATTCCTTGAATCTTTTGCACTTTTTAGAGCAAAAATTCAAACAGAATTCCCAATCAATTCGAATATTAGCAGTAGTTCGCGGTGTTGACCTTCGCAATTAGTTACTCAATTGTTCTTCATAACCTAAGAGGTAATCTTCACGTTGTTTGCTGATTCCAAAGATCATGAACCTTTAAGTGGTGAATTATGCAACCTCGCGACTTGAATTCAAAAAAGTGATACAATGTATCTAAATATGCTTTACATTTGTTGCGTAAGAGACGCCTAACGAATATTTTACAAAGAAGGCTAGCAAAGACATGTCTTGTATGGATTCTTGATATTACACGATGAGCTGAGTAAATAATTTCAATATTTATCGTAAATATTCCACTGATGTAATACGCTTCTTCTTAGCTGTAGAATAATCAAATGGTAATTTCCATACAGTATAATCATCATGTTGGTTCACCTGTGACATGATGCAGAACCTAAATGACCTTCAATACCAGGAAATCACATGATCACACCCGTATTCCATTCTTAAAATATTCGCTCTCACATTTGTACCGTATCTAAAATTCAGGTGTAATCCTTGCATAATTTCATTTTTTATTCAGTGAAATGTATACTTTCTTCATTTGCGTGGCAACTAGTATTTTAGTTTTTATAATGCGTCATGATTAAAATTTATACATTGTAAAACATATATTTCTTGTAGAAGCATTGTAGAATTCGATAAAAACATTTTTCCTTGACATATGAAAAGTATTATATTAATTTTGAATACGAAAAATAAGTACTGTTTCCTTGGAATAAGGTTTAAGAAGTTATACATACATATATATCAATATTTACGTACTATCGAGAATTTTCGAATTTACTTCATAATAGTTATTTCGAATCAAAGCAAACGAAATTAAAAATTCAATTAGAATTTTGATTCAAATAAATGTTTTCCCTTACTATAAAAAACATTCTTTACCATACTAAACATCTAGAATTGATATTCCACTTAAAATTTTTTAATTCAGAGTGAAAAATTGAATTTTTGATGATTTTATTAATTGCCGAAATTGGAAATTTTCCTCTTTTAATGTCTTAAAGTTATAGTTTACATTAAACTTAATCGCAAAATCGTTTTTAGAGTAGGAACTACTTTCGTATTTAATAATTTAATCTTTTTTTGTTTACTACCGCGACAATGTGACCATTCTTAGGCGTATGATTCTCATATTCCTCTGAAACATATCTAAAATAGGAGCATTCGAAGGAACCCAATTGAGTGCAATTTGGTTGAGGTGATTCACAGTGCGTGCGGGGGAATGGCCGTGAGAACACCCTTTCTGATTGCGAAGAGATTTATGCATAAAGAGATGCAATTTTTTTATCGGGACCGTGTTTTATAGCGAGGTTTTGTTTTCCCTCTGACCCGAGGACTTATCGCTATTCCATTTTTTTGTTTCACACCAAAAAGCGTTTCTTCTCCCCTTCAGCCCTTATTTCCGAACTTCCATTCCAACGCTCCAATTCCACTGTCACTCGTTACCATATCGAAAGCCAGTGTTTTGTACCCGAATGCTGATTGGGCCGAGATTTTCCCATTCATTTGTTTTTTTTTTCATCGTTCGGGCGCAGGTATCTCGCTTTCAGACATCCGGGAATATATTTATACGCTTCCGACCATTTTGTGGAATTCCATCCCTTTTTCGCATTCCATTTTATTATTTCCCTTTCGCTTAATTTCGGTGATACAGAAAAAAAGGTTATTAATGTCTATTGCTAGCTAATTTTAAAATTTTTTAATTCTTATAACTCTTGGTGTGTCGTAATGAGGAAATGTATCGCGTTTTTAATTTCTTGATTATTTTTACCGCTGTCCAAGGTTATATTAATTAACGAACATATTTGTTTATAGTAAACCAATCGTTATATAAATGAATAATTACCATAAAGAATAAAGGGAAGTAACTCTAAGTTCATGAAAGAGTTTTATTCTAATCAAATTTAAGCAAATAATTCCTGTTTCATGGCGTGATTACATACTTGTTCACTTTTTATTGAAGCTGACTGAATATAATTTCATTCCTAAAACATGAAATATTTCTATAATGTAAATTGGTATATAGATATATCCCTGATTATATACTGAACCTTACTAACTATTGTTAAATATCATATTCACATTCTATCTAATAATTACTCTTATTCATTTACATGGCTTTGTCAGTTTTTGTGACTAAGTCGAACAAACCTTGAAAAAAGCACTGCATTAAATAACGTCGTCTCGATACGCTTCTTTCAATTTCAAGTACATTTACAATTTCTTCTCTTAGAAAAATCACGCTATTGAGTCCCTCTTCCACCACAACCTTTGAAGGTTTAAAATATGTGGAGAGCAAGTATCTGTATGTATGTGTAATAAGTATAGAAAATAAGAATGAGAAATAGAAATTTAATATTTCTTATGTCATTTGAACGAGTGGTTGGATTTCGTGGTGGACAAACAGCCTTCGGAAACAACTGAATGAAGAAAACAAAAAAGTATCGTCCGAAGTGATTTGCAAAGAAGCGATCGGAGGGGAAGATGAAATTAGGGGACGAATTGGATTTCAGAATGAAAACAGATATAAGTTCGTGACGATAAACACGAAAAAGGACGTCAGGTGACACCTTTTGCTTTGGAAATTGCAAAGGTCATATTCTTTGTCACTATTTGACGTGGAGAAGGTAAACAAATATAGGTGCAAGATTTATTTGTCCAAAAGAGTTGTTTGATAAAGGGAGTTCGGGGTTTAGGATATTAGATGAATGCATACGTGCAATCGTTGGGAATAAGTGGATGAGGCATTCTGTAGAGATACTGCTAACCATTCGTATATTACCTGAAGGCATAAAGTTTAACTTTATAGAATTCATAATTTAATCATATCATTTTACTTTAGGACAATTACAAATAGAATCTTTACTCTCTATTTAAAGGAAGGATTCAATTAAGAGTTTTTAGTAACGATTCTCTGTAAAAGTTGTTTGATCTCCATAATAATTTTACGAAATTTAAAGAGACTATTTTCTGAGATAATTCATTTAAACTCAATATTCCCATTTAATTGCATCTTCCAACTTATGTGATCATCTTGCGCAGATTTTTCGAATCATCCCCATATTTAAATTCAGAATACAATTGTAACCTTGAAATGAGTGGAGTGTACTCATTTTATCTCCATAAAAAATGTTTCGATTTTCAAATCATCAAAAATAATCACTTATATACTTCTCCAATTATTAGCATGTACTAATATCATTTTAGGCATTTTTTTCTTATTCTTCTTTTTTCATTAATTACATTCTAATTACTTTTCACCCAAAGCTCCGCTTTTACCTGAATATACTTTATTTCTAGATGAGCTAATATAAAACAGATCGCGTCAAGAAAGAGTTAAACAGAATATATGTCCATTTTTACTTTATAATATCTTTACCTTACGTACACACAGCGACAACTTTGTGATAATATTCGATAATTGTATCTAACCTCTCTATGTTAACGTTTTCTGAAGAAAAGATGGAATCTGACGGAGGAAAATGTTTTATAGAAACGCATTAAAATGTCATTAGGGAAGTGTTTTTAAGGACTCCGACCAAATATTCACAGGAAATGGCAAATTCTTATTACCATCAAACACTCATTCGACTGATTCCAAGAATTAAATGGAAAGAAGAGTTTGTCATCGAGAATTCCCTTTTTCACAAAATGGCCAATCAGAGGATTGGATGATTATTCGGAGGAATGATGTATCGAAAGACGCATATGATGATTTCTCCTAATCGATGTATTTTATATTTCAATTCTTAAATATAATAATGTTAAGAGTGGAATAATCAGTAAAAACATGATTATTAAAATTTAACAGAATCATTTAATTTAAAACATAATTGGATATATTTAAGATATAAATAATTCGTGGTAATTTGTTCTCATGTAAATTTGTAAATAGGTGTAATGTATATGCCAAATCAAAAACATTTCTTGAATTACCTGATTTTCCAAAATATTTTCAACTCATGTAAAAATTAGGTTTAGTTCGATCATAATTTATTAGTTCAATCATAATTTTAATTTGTGAAAGAGAATTCTTGTGATTAAATGATACTCGATGATTTATTCCTCTCAAATCAGACTTCAGAGTGCGAATCTTAATAATTCTTATTAATAAACTTCTAAAACGCAAGAATATATTAGAATGAAAACTAATTCTGAAATTAATTTGCTTTGTTTATTTTAATTACTTGTTTTGTTTTTGATCGATTGCTATGGAGATTCATCGTGAAAATATCCACAAAAGCTCATGACAAGAATACACAGCGATTTCACGTTATGAGATTTTATTTCATATTCCTGTCATTCTCATATTTTCACTTCGGCTATGAGCTCTAGTTGCGAATGTTAGATATTTCAGAAGAGAAAAATACTCAGTGTCCATAAAAATTAGGACATTCGGTCTACATGAGAACTACGGAGATTCAACAAGCGGGTCACTATGAAATGCAAAAATCCTAAACATTCGCAACAGATGATGCGCAAAAAAAGAAGACTCGGAGGCGACAATGGTGGCGAGTTGGGGTCATCTTCTTCATTTAGACGAATTCGATTTCACTCCATTTCCTCAAATCAAGAACATCATCTTTCCGAGTATCGATTGAGACACGGCCATTTTGGTTCCTCCCCTTTCTAAATCCCAGGAGCCTCCAGGAAATGGCTCGGATTAGCCTTGTCCCCACTTCATCCGCAGATTCATCCAATTCCTCCCATAATAATGCTCCTTCTGCAAATTTGCCCTCGATAACATCTTCCTTTTTTTAAAGTCTGATTACATTGTTTCCGAATTCTACGAACTTTATCTTATTGTGACAAAACCATAATATAAAAAAACAAAATGTGGAACTGAAAGTATCTTATTAAACGTTTAATAACCGTATTTTATTCTAATAAATCATCATAACTGCGTCTATGGATACTTCTCAACTAAGACGTTCCTTATAAAAACAGTTTCTATCTTCAATATCATCCTTCATTCTTTATCCATCAAAGTTGATAAAAGATTTCTTTTTCTTCACACTTTGTGTCTATTCATTATCATTCCAAACTTTATCAGATGTTAAGAATTATCAAAAGTATAATATATTGAGGAATTAGACTTTCCAAAATATATCAAGAGCAACCTTACCTAAATTTCTGTGAGCCATTTAAGAAGACGCTTCTTTAGTTGAACTCCTTTAGATTTACAGAACATAATTATTTTTATAGGAAATCAGAAATTAAGATAACTGATTATAGATACAGGATATACGAGATCGTCTTACTAGAAATTTAAAACTTTTATTTTCGAATAAATTTTTCTGGTTGTTGTGTGGTGTGCGAACAATATTTTCGAGTTATATTCTTTGAATTAACTACCGTATTTAGCCTAATATGTAAGAGGATTTTGCTAATATCTTCAGTCCCATTAGGAATATTTTACTTTATGATAAATTACTTTTAACGCGATGATTATACAGCCCATCATTTCAAGTAATTTAAACAGTGAACTTAATTTACGAGAATTTCAGTAAACATAGAACTCAGACTCAAGAAGTGTTTTTTTCTCAGTAACTGAAATACAGTTGAATTCAGAAAGTGTTGAAGGGATATCCCATTATTCTAACATGAAAGCGATACCAATTTAATTAACTTTTTGAACTCGAAGACGAAAGAAACTCTGATGAAGTCGTCGCTTTGGCGTGTCTTCCAATGAATGGCCCTTTTAGGAGAAAATTCTTCCTCCGCCGTAAACACCAATGAGGGGAAGAGATGCCGTCTATATACGTCAAGACGAACTAACTTTAATGATATTTTATCGCCATGTAAAACGCCCTTTTCTTTGGAGCTGCTTTTTGCATCTTCCCCCATTAAAAGCCCTCCACTTAATCGGAAGATGTTCCCGAATTGAATCATATTTATTGCTCATCCTGTTTTGATCACTTCGCACTCATAAATCTTGCTTCCGAGAATAGACTCCCGATTCGAGTTATCAAATTTAGCTCTTATTCTGCAAATTGCAGCTCTTTTAACTCGTGTTTTAACACGAAATAGTATTCATACCTAAATCGAATTAAATAATAAATAGCAATCAAAGTAATAAATCCATTTCCATCAAAGATATTTATCTAAATTTTTTACTTTACTTTATGTGAATTCGAGAAGATTTCATGACGTCATTTAAGTAAAGAATAGAATTTTCTCATTCCTTCTCGTATTTATTTGATTAATTGAATTGATTGAATACTATCAGTGAAATTTATGAAATACAGATTAAGCTGAAATGTCATTAATTTTTCACTTCCTTTCAATGCGGGAAGTTATAATTAATTACGTTAAAAGTATGCTATAATGTCGATTTGAACCCATGGCCTTATTGTGTAGTTAATGAAATACCATCCACATTTCACGAGAATCCCATTTTTAGAAGAATTACGATATTTGTAAGAGAAGCGAATTGGTGGGAAAACAAAGGAATAATTGAAAAGCGATAAACAAGATGTCGTGAAAAGGGCTCCTTAAGCGTTGGCGAATTGTTTTCCAATGGACATTGTGCTTTGACCCTTTGGAGATATCTCTCACCAGTGAATGACCATTTGGAGGGGAAAGATTGGCCGGAGAGGACGATGACCATCTCTTTAACATCGACCATTCACGGAATGAGCACAATAATATTTTTCTTGGATCTTGAATCAGAGTGTTCAAGAAGGGAATTCAGTGAAGAAGTTCAATTTTTTTTCAGAGAAATTATATATTTTTTAGGAATTTTAAGAAATTTCACATCCGAGTATTACTTAAATTAGTAGAATATTTTGGCTTTCTTTTTTGTGGTAATTGTTTATTTAAGAGATATGCTTTCATTTGCGAAATATAATGCAGCTTTATCCCTTTATTGACTCCATCTATTGGTTTTTTCCTTCGAACACCAGTTTTTGTATGTTAGTAGATAGTATAATTGCATCGGATAACTTTAATTCAAAAACTCAAAGACATAAAAATTCTTCATTTACAGAGATTTTCATCGCAATGAAGCCATTTTCCCGTATTATTAACTAATTTAAGTTAGTTTGGTATTCGCCCAAAGGAAATTCCATCGTAAGTGTATATTTTACGCACAGCATATAATAGCACAAAAATATACGAATGTGCATAAATATTTCATTAATAGTATTACATACTTTATGCCACGATGGATATTATATAACGTATCATGATACTCATATGTGAATAAAAGGAAATCCATTCATTACCAGTTACTCTATCCTCATGATTCCCATTTCAACGTTTTAGCATTTTATTGGAAAACTCTGATTTCCTGTGATTGTCGACTACATAACTAACATCTTTTCTTTGCTCGTTATTTAGCTTTAATTCGCTAGGATTTTAGGAATTCATTCACTCAATTGTATAATAGCCGTGGCCCCAGAATGCTATCTTGCGGATTAGCACACTAAAAATGAGCTTTTTCTCCCAAGATTAAATGAATTATATAGATTTGATTTTGCTCCACTTATGGTGCAATAGGGAATTATGTAAATTTAATATTCCTAAAGGAGCTACCTTCTATCTCACTCCTTCATGACTCTTATATTTCCTCAAAAGTCATTCTTCCACTTTACCAAGAGGCCTCAATCATTCCCAATTCTTATCAATCCCTAAAACCCGCACTCATTTGTTCCAATTCCTCTCCAAGATCTCCGGCCAAATCCGCCCCTCCTCACCTATGAACGAACTTTCCACTCCTTTCGGAGACAATAATGTCCTCTTTACGGCTTCTATTCGAGTGATCGATAGATCGATCTCTCGAAAGAGTTCTTCCACCATTTTGGATGACATCTTGCTACAATGAGAACGACTTATAGATGATTCTTTGGTAACTGTTTTAGAAGGAATTCACTGTTGTTGAATCAATGAATGACGTTTCTTGGAAATGCGGTGAAAATTATTCTGTCTTCAACTAAGAATCATCCGAAAGGTTGGGAATTATTTTTGGAAAAATCTCAGCCAAAGAATTCTTTAGCGCATCGAAGGAAAATTTCGTCAAAATTATTTCTATTTTTCTCGAAAGTCATTTAATCTATATTAAATTGAATCGGAAAGTACGTTTTGTAATTATTAACTTAAGTTTATTTTAATCGTATAGTATTATTAACAAATAGCAGATTAGTTTTATGGATCTCCTTCTAAATTTTACTTTAATAGACATTAGTTTTTAATGAACTATTTATCAATGATCATTTTTGGTTATTTCTATGATATCCAACCATATTTGTAGTTTAACCTTTCCATTCAATTGGTGATTTTGATTATTATAAATGTATTGATTAAAATGGTGCGTTGAATCATACTTCAATTTGAAGGAAATAAAACTTCCCTGGATAAATCTTTCCTCGAAGTAATTTTCAATTACTTGCATCAACTATTTTTTGATTGTTTTGTATATTTTTTATTTTCAATGGCTCTCAATATCTCTCGTAGCTCAAATAAATAACTAATTGCAAATAAGATATTCTTAAATGTGAAAAGAAAATATCACTCTTCCAGAATTATTACATTTATAGTTATTTAAGAGGAAATTTGTGAAATTTTCTTTATACTATTACATAGCACTACAATTACATTAATTTCTTTAAAATCGATGATAAAATGATTATCCCGGAATTTTAGAAGAGAATTCGATGCTTTTGATTGCAAACGTCACTTATTTTAAATAACAAAGAATAACATTAGCTACGGACGCGATTGCACTTCAGGAATATAAATGAGAAGACGTAAAAGAACAGCATGTTCTACTTGAGGAATTCTTTCGTCGGAAAATTAATTAAAACTCAAAATAAGCATCGCGAAGAATAATAACCGTTAAAATATAAAAAGACAAAAAGAAATAGAGAAACGCCTAAAAAAAGAATGGAAATCAGATACAAAAGAAGTCCTATAATGTGATTCGAAATGCGTGGCGCGAAATTAATAAAGGGAAAAGTGAAATGACACTTTTAAGATGTTATCAAGGGAAACGGGGTTAATGAAGAGGGAATTCCAGTATTCAGGTCGTTCAATAGGTGAGGAATGGTCATTTGGACAATATTTAGAAGGGGAGAAGGTAACTGTGCTTAGATATATTGCAAAAATGGGAATATGAACACAAAATGCCTTGAAAGCGCTTCCAAGCATAAAAAATTAATATGATGCTCTTACGTAAATGATGTTGATTGGCTAATACATATTTATTATCCGCGCACTTATCTGATGAAATTCTTTAGCTGTCCTAAGCTAAGATTAATTATATATTGATGAAGAGCGCTTTTACTCAGGATTGTACTACAATTAATGGATGGTTAAAAACTGTGCAATTAATAAATCATAAGTTCATAAGCGAAACCGTTATTATTGCAAATGTTCATCTAAAATAGAAGCATTGTTACTGTATTTTACTCTTCTTTTAAATCGTAATAAACATATGATAACTCGCATATAGAATGCTATTGCAAATACGACAAGATTTGACGAATTTCTTCGCAACGATAAATAATAAGGATTATTTATTCGTTAGTAATGGACATTAACCAAATTTATTTGTTCATTTTCGTTCGTTTAAGTACAATTGTATCCTCTGTTTCGTAGTATTATCTAGAGGATATGTTAAAATCAACTCATGTGAGAATACGTGCAAATTGCCTATTCTTGGGATGAATTTCAAGCAGAAATATCGAAAGATAAAATCTATATTCTGCGTACAAAAATTGAGAAGGGATGCGCACCATGGGTGTCGGTGTTTAATATACAGCAAGGTTATTGTTAAGCAGATATGGGGGCGTGGTGAATGAAGGAAGCAAGGGACAAGGGTTAGCATCTCGAAAATTGGCACATAAATAAGATGGATGAGAGAATATTTTGTGAATACAAATTACTAATTAAACGGCGTACGCCAAAAAAGAGTCAGATAACAGTAAATCTTTCCTTGTACATAAGCTGGGACCACAACTCTAGGAACAATTTCTCTTTCGAAGGCTTAGCGAACAATTGCGTTTGGAATAGTTTATTAAAACCTACCATTTTAATAAAGTGGTTTTAATAAAGAGAATTTTCCTCATTCGGTTAAATAATAGGTGATTTTTTAAATGAGAAAAGCTTTTCGCTTCACGAATCTTTTCTTTGAAACATCAAATTTAACCAATTTAAGTTGCTTTAAATAATTGTTTTTTATAGTATTTTCATTAAAATAAGAAAACTAGAGTATAATTGTTGTAATTTTCTAACGAGGCAAAAAATGATAAGGAATTCAAATAATAGGATTGATGAAATTATTTATAGGAATGGTGTTCTTTCATCAGTTGCTTTATCTCTATATTTAAATTCAGATCACACTAAGTTAGACTGCTAAGATTAATCTCATCAGAATGAATCAATTAAAGTTCATTATTTTATAGCGAATAAGTCTTATTAAATGCTTTTTAATTTTTAACTACTTTGATCAACATAATGCAACAAATATTCGTTTTCATTTTTTACTTGACATCTTTCAATTGTAAATGTTATGGTTATTGCTAACAAAACAGAATTGAGGGTTAGTGAATTGAACAATCTCTAGACGAATAAAATGTTGTAAAACCTCTAAGAAAACTCATTCTGCTTACTATTTGGGAATCACGATGTCACATCTATTGCATTGCATATGTTGAAATGTAATCTTCTGATAAATCAATTACTGGGTATCTTTAAAAGGCGAATTAAAGTATTAAATACAATTAGAAATCAACTGAGGTTTATAATGATGTAATCATTAGTCGAAATATCAACATAAAGCCAGAACAAACACTCAATAATTATTGTTTATATCTATAATCTTGGGAATCTGTTTTTAATTATTTTGAATATTTATTAAAATCTCTTATTTAATTAACCACTTTTCAAATAATTTTTCTTCGTCTTAAGCTAAGAAAAAATATATAGTATGTATATATCTGGAGAAAGTGCATTTCGAAAAGTCTTAATTTGAAAAAAGGATGATCTCATTCGCTCTTATTTTGCCATCCTTTCACTATTTGATAAAAAAAACAAGTTAAAGTGCCTGCATTCAATGGACATATTATTTATAGATTCTTCCTGTTTTTTGGACCAAAGAAGGCTTTATCGGGAATCCATGGAATACGAAGTCAGCGATAAAAGGGAGAAGTTGAATTGATGGTTGTTTGGGGCGTCACTCCATCGAGGAAAGGATCTCTAATATTATTTAACCGTATATACGATAACTATTCTTTGGTACGATCTTGCTCCATTTGGACACTTTTTCCCGAAAATGTATCCGAGGAAATCAATTCGATTGTAAGGCAAAGTAAAAGGATGTATTGTTGGCAGAAAATGATGAGCTATTGAGAAAAATCCTTATCATTATAATTCAGTTTGAATGTAATCAGAAGATGAAATTATCCTCTGCTTGAAAAACTAAGTATATTTTCTTTAATAAATGCATTTTAAAATTCTCCTTGCATCAATGCATACGTTCCATTGTTTTAATAAATGGAATAAAGAGATTTTGCTATGAAGTATTTACATGTATTTACTCACATTTGCTCAATATTTATATATGGTTAATTTATATTACGTAGAATAGTGTTCTATGTTGCTAACAAGTAAATTAATTTATAAATATGTGTATTTATGATGATGAAATGAAAATAACTATTACTTTGGATAGCATAAGATTTTCATACAATTTTTGAAGTCAAATCATTGATATTTCTCACATTTAAGATATATTCGGATCTCCTCAAGATTTGGTTCTAATTGTATTTCAGAACTACGAGGAAATCTACGGCCATTTTGAGCTGAATCTGTACAGAAGAATGCCACTCAACTTCATGTGAACGATTACTTTCAAAAGAACACTCGGAAATATTGTTATTAATTCAAGTCTCTTGTAATCCATTGGAAGTGGGCATAAGTCATGTTGGAGGAAGAATAATGGTTCTCAGAAAACTCAATTTGCCGTGCGCACTTAAAGCTCTTCGCTTTCAGAAAACCGCATATCTCTGCGCATTTGTTTTCACACCTACTTTTCTCATTCAACCGAAATTCACTTCATTTCTCATAACCCGGAATTTTTTTCTGAGAAGGCCGTTGTTTTTATTTCCATTTATATTTCACTCGCATATTCTGCTTTCCTTTCCTTCGTTTTCTATTTGAGAACGGCTCTTTCATATTCTCTGTTCTTCAATATCCGAGTTTTTTACTACATTCTTATGATTTTAGATATCGATTTATTTCTTTTTAATAATTTCAAATGGTTGAAATAAAAAACTGAGGAGAGATTATTATCTGTGACTCGATTTTTTCAGTCAATTGCGACTTTGAAAATTGTATTAATGATAGAAAAAATGTATATTCTATCTCGATAAGTCGTGCAATGTTTATTTTCCGTCGTTCGCCTTATATTTCACCCACTACACTCATGGGACTACCACTTCATTTCATTTTCGCAGTAAAATTGATACCTATCCTTTTTTATTGGATTTATGGATGCGATTAAAATGATACATAGATGACGTTCTTTCATCGAATTCCCCAAAAGTCGTACTCATTTATCGAGTTGTCAATGATTGGCATTTGCTCTTCCAAATTATCCCCTTCCTTCAATTGCGCATCAATGGAAGCATCGAGAAATCCATAAAATGCCACTGAATCCAGTTGACGCCATTTTTATTTATTTGCGTGTCGTGATGGACATGATTCGTAGAGACACGCGCCTTTCCAAGTAAAAGCGTATCCCTAATAGAATTACTGCTCTCCCCTCACAGGATTACGACAAGATATGGAAGGGAGATTGAATGAGCCAAGTGGGAACATGAGTAAATGGTGTGGGGAAGATATTTAGGGGACAACAGGGGTTAAGGGGATTCTTTTATGGAAAAATGCGCACATTTCATCGAACTAGAGTTTAACAAATACATGCATCGATGAAAAGATAATCGTGAGTTTATTTTAGAATTATTATTATAAAAGAATTAACTTAACCTTCGCAGAATTGTTTAATTAATTTGCATAATGAATATGACAATTGTCGAACGGTATTTTCCGAAAATTCCCAATTTCTCGTTTATTTTTATAAATTCAAATTCAAGTTCTTCATTGAAATTGAACATTTCTTGCATTTCCACTTAAGGGCCATTTTTTATTTTGAATCACACTCCCAATCGAATATGAGAAAGATTTGCTACATCGTGAAGAAAGAATTCATAACATTAAGACTGAATTTTGAAAATTTATACTTTATATTGTATCTTTATTTTTCTATAAGAGAAACCATGAAATACAGCCACTGAACGAAGGTTTGTGGTGAATTGGAGGTGCGAATAGGAAATTTGAAGATAAATGAAAGCGTTGTGACGAACGTCTAAATGCACTATTGGAAATAAGAAATTGAAAAAACTAAAAGAGTCACACGAATTACGATGAACAACTGTTAGCACTTCGAAGATGCTCTTGAGTATCGATTGGTTCATTCTTTTTGTGATCCTCAACTGGGGGTGGGTTTTTCGGGATTAAATAATATGGATATAAGTATAATTTGTTGTTTGTTAAAATACAAAAGAGCAACAAATGAGTCGTAAACGCCTCTTTTTCGTGAATAAAATCGCTTTCATATGATGACATCATCTTTCCGACTTTTGGGTTCTCTGGGATTTTTTAGATTTTTGTTTGGACAGAGGCTAAGGGAAATCTAATAACGAATTCGTTCGCATTTAGAAACATTCTCTCGTATCTATTTTCATCATCTCCAACGTGAATTCGAACGAAAGAAGTAATGCGCAGAGATATATTTGGGGGAATATGAAGAAGTAAATGGAAAGAGCTCCCCTCCATCCATTTTTACGCTTCCTCAGCCGACTTTTAGTTGTCTTCACTAAAAGCCTTTTATTTTTATTAGTTCCATGAAATGATATGAGGAGGCGCTGGGGTCGCAAGGGGTCCACAGAGTGATTCAGAAATCATCGCAAACAAGAGAAAGAAGAAACATCAATTAGGAAAGATATCTTGACGAGTAAACCAACTTTAAAGGATTATTAATTGCTATTCCTACTTTCGAATCAGCAGAAAGAAAGGTTTGCATAGTTTATTCTATTACCATTGGTGCTGTTTCGTATGAACAAACACTAAAATTAAACTTTTTAAATAAATGCAGTCAAATTTTATTATCTTTTTTGTATGGACCATCCAAAATATAAGATATGATTTTTGAAGTGTGAATATGTTTTCCGTGAAAATAACACCCAAGTATATTATCTTTAACATATTCGTAAAAAACATCATTTTTTACTTTCTCTCATGTTTCGTATCGAAGAAATATTGCAAATTTAAAAATCCTTTTAGTGTCTATGATCGAATGCAAATTAGTTACTATTCTCAATTCAAATGGAATTAGTGAGTCAATAAAAACCGAAAGAGAGAAGTAAAAAGGAATAAAAGAGGAATCAAGGGATAAGAATGTTTGTGGGCGTTCGTACAAAAAATGGCATCAGATTCTTTTTGGATGAGCGATACTCTGTCATTTGATTGTGTGAATCTTTTACAAACAAAACCCTTCTTCGATTTAATCTAAAATATATTAAAATCATTTACTGCGTCATAAATTTAAGGCTCATAATTCATCCAACGGATCTTTCAAAATCTACTTTCTTCTGATGATGAACAATCTATTCTCCTTCTCAAACGATTTTCGCTCGAAATGCTTTCGATGCATTTTATGAGAATCCTTGTATTATTACAAGATTGCTTTTTTTGAAGAAGATTGATTCTTTTTCTCTGGATTACGTTTTGTTATTACTCATAATAATCATTTAAAGGTGTATTCCTAATATCATTTAAATATTTCAGATGCGCTGATTTATACTGAATTGCTAAAATAACTATTTATCGTTTGAGTGTTCTTATCCTCCGCGAAAACGCTCTCTTCATTCGAATTCGATGAAAGATAACTTTAAGTTTTTGTTGACCTCAAGAAAGCGATTTCTCCAAGAGATTTCCAGAAAAGGATTCCCTCACCACGAATACGGCAAAAGATGTCCTACGGTGAATGAACACTACAGTTGACCCAAAGATATCATTCTATTTTTTGTCTCAATTATTTGCGAGAAGCACAATTCGATCGTTTGTTTTTTGGTTTACTATGAGCATTGAGTGTCGATTTCATTAGTGAACAGGACATCCATTTTCCGAGGGCAATCGACACGTAAATATAATGTCGAGTATTTGTGTACTAAATATTAAAGAGTGTAAGAAGAATAACTTTTAATCAATGGTAAAGAATGGATGCAAACAATTGAATATTATAGTGCCTCTAGTTGGAAAATACAATTCCTTTTCTCAACTATGGAAAATAAAGTTAGTCCGCCTTATTTAACAGCATAAACTGCAAGGAAACATTTCCATCCGTCACAGCCGTCTGCGAAAAGATCTTTATTATATCCTTTTATGGTCAGAATCACCAATAATAATCAAAGGATAAATATCTGAATAAATGGACTTATCTCACACTCACGTAAATCATAAATAAATAAGTGTATAAATATAAATAATTAAATAAATATATATATATAATTTTTGAATTAACCATTGAAATGTATCTCGTTTATCGTTCATCCTATTATTTTTAAGTCTTAAATTGGTTATTTAACGATGTAAACATTAAAGATGATGATTACGTCGAATTATATTCCTTACAACGATAAAAGTGTTCAAGTTGGAGAGTCATAATAAACATTTAAAACTGAAGGAAGAGAATCATTAGATATTCCATTTATTTATGAACTAAAAGGAGACGTTGAAAAAAGATAAATATAAAGAAGAATTCTAGGGAAAAGGAAGGATTGTTTATCACTCGCTGTAGGGGAGAATGAGATATGTTTGTGGATGACAGGGTATTGATGATAGAAAGTGCAGATACTATTCAGAAAGAATATGCGGAAATACATATGACATATAAATAAAGAATGAGAAGATAAAATAACGAGTACAGGAGAAGTAATTGGTTCATTAACAAGTGAAATGGGGTGACTAGTGTATTGGGAGTGTAAAAGGGCAAATCAGGAGATGGATATGAAACTGAATAATTTGAAACATTACAATTTTTGTTTACGCAATTATATCTCGAATGTTTGGGAACTCGTATTTTACTAATATATTCCAATTATAAATCTAAATAATATCTAAGAGTATTCTTTTAATCCACGCATCATAGAAATCGATAGCACAATGCTTTCGTTTCAGAGGTGAGTTTTCATCAAAAGAGACATCAATGCATTTCCTCTTTTCAACTGTTTTTTCAACTTCCTTTTGATGGGAGACCACAAAGATCAGAGAATCAGATTCAATTTATAGTCGAATGCGTCACAAATCATCTCTTTTTATTATTCTTTCCCATAGCTCTGAAGTACCCGAAGATATTATCTATTCTACCGCCGCTTACGGCTTTTATACTTCCAAAGTTGCTGCGAATGGAGTTATTCGAAAACATCTTATCGTCCTCAGTTTCAAAGGACTCGAAATATTCGTGAGGAGAACCATAAAATGATACGATTTATTGATCGCAATTTCCTTACAATCACACAATAGATGTGACTTACCAATGAATAACTGGCGAAGTGATGCATTTTAACGAATCTTTTAATGAGTAACTTGCTTCCATCCAAAACATACAAGGAATCTTTGACTCTAAATTGAATCGAAACGTTAGGAATATAATCTTTTATATGTTAGAAGTGTGAAAATGAAGAATGCAACAATTTGGATTAAACCTCTTTTGGTTTATGGAAAATAATAATTAGATAAGTATTTGAAAGTGTCAACAAAAGAATCAGTAATGAAAGCTGATCGCACTTTATGAAAACACTCAATCCAGTGATGGAAGCAATCAATCTTCCGGGAAATGCTATTTTAGCGATTCGAATGAAAAAAAGGAATCTTTCTAGAGTTGTGTTTCAGATGAAGAAGGCATCGGGAATAATGGCGTGCAAACACGAGAAGATGAGTGGAATGCAAAATCAGGGACTGGGGATCCGAGATGCTAGTCATGGACCATTTTTCCATTATTGGGAGGCGATCGGGGCGCCATGAGTGAGAGGATGCGGCAGCTGGGATCAATCGCTTGTCCGAGATGTTGTCCTTTGGTCCACTCTAACAATTTCTTTGTGAGACTTCCCGAAGATGATGATGGACCTCTATGATGCCACGAATTCGCAACTCATATCAGTTTATCTTTTGCCCCAAAAAGAGAATTAATAATCTCGAGGTATTCGCTGTTCAATGAATAGTTTCTGTAGTTTAACTTTGCAAATACATCTGAAACTATTATCGTTTTAAATAATTGAAGATTTAGTTATAAGTATTTTGTCTTTATTTATCTTACGAAACAGGGTATTCATTGATCTTTAATACACATTTATTTATAAAATTTTTTGATAAGAAATATTTGAATATTAATATGAAAAAAGAAATAATAAAGATTTACGTAAGGTACAACGGACGGACCTCTAAAAAAGAGTTATCGTTAACATATATGTTTTTCAAGTTTTAAAGTCAAAGCCCTATCATATCTGCTAATAACTGACAGAAAATAATAATTTTGGATTCAACACCTGGTCAATATTTCGCCATTTCTAATATTTGTCAGTTTTCGCGATAATTAGTAGGCGAATAATTTTATGATTATTTGGCTCTAATATAGGCAAAATTAAAATGAATTATTATAAACACGCGATTTTACTTTTGTGTAAATGGTTGATGAAGGAATAATCATAGCTAAAATGAATTCGATAGAAAAACAAAACGTTTCTCTTAAAACGATAATTGGAAGTTCGGTCGAAGGATATGGAGTTAAGAACAAATAAATATAGGAATTTTTGTTTATTTCGAGCAAAATGGAGGTTGGAAAACAGCGAGATGAAATGTGAGAGGGAAAAAGGGCGTGGATGGGTTTTGTTTGGGAAATTTACGAGGATGATGGTCTTGAATGGGATATCGCACGAGAAGGAAATCCATAAAGGGAGTGCAGAGGGGAAAAATCGGGGAATAACATCGAAGCGTGTTTCGTTAGAAGACCTTTCTTTTGTTCTTTCACACTTTCTCTAGTTAAGAATGCTCCCTTTTATGTTTCGATATGAGCGGACAATGATCCAGAGAATAGTGTTTCTTGGGAGAGATTGCGGTGGATTGAGTTGTTATAAAGAATTCCATCATCGAGTGAGGAAATTGACCAAAAAAGACTATTTCCGAATCCTCAGACCACTAAATATATATTCCATCGGGAACATCGGGCGTATCGAATTGTTTTATAGCCACAGAAGGAAATTCTGAGGAAAATAATAAAAGAAATTGGCGAAGTTACTTTCAGTTAGAAGAGAGGTCTTGTGAAGGTTTGTCTGAAAATAATAAAGACATTTAACCCGTTCCTCGATGTCCATTGATACTAAGGATGTATCGAAGGAGGATGTTTTTAACTTTTTATGATCGAAATTTTTCAGCATTTTTAATAAGATAATTTAACTTATCTTACTTAACCTATATCTGTTAGGTCATCGTGATCAAACAAATTTTGCTTTCTGTATGAAATAGCATGAATTTCAAGAATATGCAAACTTCTTCTTTTTCAGTGTTCATTATATTTTGTTCGCTATTTTTAGAATGTATGGCTTTCTTGTGATAATTTTAAAAGTTAAAAAATATTGAAAAACAAGATTTCATAAATTCCTATATCACACCAAAATAAAAAGAAAAATTTCCCCAGGAAGGATTAAAAGAGGAAATGAAAATTATAAAAATCAAATAAAAATTCACTCGAATATGGCTTCACTAATGGGTGAAATTGGATTTAGTTTTCATTTTTGATGATAAGGTTATATTTCCATAAATTTAATAAAGTCAAGCGTTACTTTACGGAATGGTAATGTTATGAATGAATATCTTACAATTAGTACTTTCCACGGATAAGAATGGAATAATAATGAAAAATAATTAATACATATTATCTGTAGAAAGTACTAAGTTATTCATTCATCATCTTATATATGTTTAAAGATCGATTTCCACTCGGGAATTTGATTTAAGTGTGAATCTAATCTTTTTATGGTTATATGGAACAAATGTGTGATCTCAACTGAAGAATTTAGAAGCAAAGTAAAGTAGTAAAATGTAAATACAATAATTTTAAAATTCAGAAGGATTATACTTCAGAGTTTATAAGACACGAGGGGAAAACGAGGACAGTTTTATGACACAAATGCTTGTGTTTGTGAGACTGAAAACATGGCTCAGAAACCATTATGAGGGGAAACGGTAGAGATTAATACGGACGGCAATGATTAGTGTGTTGGAAGTCTTGAGAATTTAAAATCTTCTCTAACTTCCTGAATCTTCACTTAGGATTACATTCTGAACGGTTTTCGTTTTTCTCTTTCATTTCCATTTAGAATAATTATTAACATAAATGTAACTAACCGTAACAAACTGTGGATTGTTAAATTTGGGTTGTTAATTATTGCGTGAATTGTGTTGATTGTTCATTGTGGATTGTTTTGATTTCCAATTTCAATTCAGCTCATTTAATTTTATCCAATAGTCACAAGAATATGACATCAATATCAGTTTTTAAATCCGTTGATACGTCACATTTTTATCTTAAAAAATAAATATTTAACCAAAAAAGGATTCTGAAAATATCCATATTTTCCTTTATTTATAAAGAACTAATGATTGAAAAATACATTAAAATATATTATGTATATATTGTTTTAAAGTCACATCTATGTCATTTGAGTTGTAAATGAGTGAGATAAACGCACTTTCCGAGATACAAAATTTGAGGCATTGATTAGGTGTAGTCCATCTTAAAACCGAATTAGAATAACAGAGAGAATTAATAATATGAGTTTTGTAGTATATCTACACCTTGTTATACACCTTTCGCAGTTTTTATTCGTGACTATGTTCTCATTTCTTTGATTTCATTTTATTTTTAATGCGATTGATTTCACAGCTCCATCAATTGATTTGACCTCATAGCGAGGTTGTTATTGCAAAAACAACTGAAAATAGAGCTAAACAAACTCAAAGTAGCTGAAATATATGAATTGTTACTTTCATATTTTCTCCTTAAGATTCGACGAATGAATTTTTCAATTTCGGATTTGATGTAATTCATCAATTGAAAAGTCAGTTAAATGTTTCTTTAACATTCAGTCGAATTTAAGGATCTCAAATATGAGATTACAACGCTCTTTCGGATTAGAAAAAATAATTTACTTAAAACGCCTTCACAACGTCACAAATCAAGCAAATTGCAGTCGCTTTGGTGGAATTCTGCTTCAGAGGAACCAATTGAGCGTGGTTTCGTTTCTTTCACTTCACAAATCACAGAAGTTGCAGAGTATTGTATGGCATGCAACAAGCGTGGAATATGAAGTGAAAAGAAAGTATTTCTCGGACACCATTCGACAAATGGGACAAAAAAGGCTTTCAAAAAGGTAGTTGAATGATATGGGATAAAAGGAACACCGGTTAGGAATACGAACAGTGGAAATATACAAATTATACTTCGTTATAAACTGTACAGATCTTCCGAAGTAATTTTGTTACGTAAAGTAACAAAACGTTTATACTTAACTCTAAAATCACTGAGAGACAAGTCAATGATTACATGTCTATTTCTATCCATATATCCAATTGTCGAGAAAATTTGGGAAATTATTAGGTATATCCACGGAAAGGTTTTTGAAAATTTCTTAAAATCGGAGTATTCAGTTCGACTCCAGAAGGGAAAACATTTCTCATAAGAAATACATGTAAGCAACGATTTTAGCGCTTGCATGCTCTCTTTCCTTTTAAAAATTATAAATAACCAACGCATGAATTTAAAAATAGCACCAAAAGAAGGGAAGTTGGAAAAAGTTTCTTATTTTGGTCATGAAATGTAGTTTACGATCAAAAAATTACGAGACTTTGGAGAAATTAGAAGATAATTTTGATGAATTTTGAGCCTGTAAACAAACCATTTCTTAGTTACCACGAATGTGATTGTTGAATTTTCTCTTAAGAACGCATTGAGAAAACAGTATTTAAAAGATGTTTGTTTATAGCAACGTAAATATTTACGTATACTTTCGTAGAGTAAACGGTTTTTGATATTAAATGAAAATGATATCGGGATAAATTCAAGAGATTGAATGTACTGCACAACTTGGTTAGTTAATGACGTTACCTAATTTGGTAACAAATTTCATAATTGTATACTTGAATAGTGTGTGTTGTTTCTGTCTGTCTGTACGCTATAGACTCAAAAACCATACATCCAATCGTCCTGAGAATTTAAGAAATAATTACGTAAATCTCCGGAAAGGTTTTTGAAAATAATTTCTTAATTTGGAGTACTCAGTTCGACTCCAGAAGGGAATAACTGTTCTCATAAGATATACATGTAAACTTCGATTTCTCACTTGCGTGCTTCCTTTCTTTTGCAAAATTAAATTAGAAATAACCCACGTATGGATTTGAAAGTAGCACCAAAAGAAGGGAAATTGAATAAAGTTTCTTATTTTGGTCATGAAATATAGTTTATGATTGCATTGTGTGTCTGTCTGCCGCATTAACTCCTTTATACATACATGTATATGTTGTTTGTCGTCTTTAATTAGATTACGTGCGCCTGTTAGGCGCAGGCACAGCTAGTATATATATAAAATTCATATTTACTTTTGGATATTATGTTTACAAAGCCAAAAATACATCGCCAAGTATATTCAACAACATCTCTAGTTAAGAGCTGTTAAAATAGCTCTCAGAGAAGTGATATTCGTGTAATATGCAGAGTATCTATAAAAATGAAAGGAATCATTTTGAACAGCTCTCAACCGTTGACAATTATTTGACTTCATGGGTGCATTCTTGGAGGCGTGGGAAGTGAGCGTCAATAAGCATTGCTCTCAATACAGAGTGCAGATCATACGGCGGCAAGTAGTAAATAACAATCAGGGATCAATTAGAAACACCAAATCAGAATCATTATGGGAGACTTTAACGTCCGTAGGTCCGTCATATCCGAGAGGCAGTAATTAATGTTGCAGGAAAATATGGACTCTTCGAAAGAAATAAACGATATCACCAACTGTTATTAGAATGTTCCATTACGTATATACATACGCCCAGAATGAAGTGGTCAAGAATGTAATAGAAAATTAGATATACTATCAAATTATTATTAAACTCTATACTATTACCAGCTGTAAAATATAAAATATCTTCAATACTGATCAAGTGATCACAAGATGTTGATATGTAGAATGAAATGCATATCGTGAGGAAATAAAAGAAGTCGAAGGGATGCAATAGAAATTCTAATTTAGATAACTAAATATAATATTTCAGGTGGACTTGAAACATATTTTCTCAGCACTAAAAGATAGGTCATAGAAGTTATATTCGAGACAGCAGAAGAAGTTTTGAGTGAAAGTGCCAAAGACTGAAAAATAACGGAATCACATACGGTATTGTTCAATTTAAGTAATTCGTACAATGGACTTCAAGCCCTTCGACTGGGCCTCACACAAACCAGAAGATTAATTCTGTAGAGATAGATACTGTGATACTGAAGGTATAAGCTGTATTCAAGTTGGGAATATGAGCTTGAAAAAAGGAATAATATACATATAATTAACAAACAAAAATGTATTGAAATAGGAATACAGAGACGTTATAATCTTTTCATAACAATAATACACTATATCCAAAATCGTTTGAGGTAGTTTTGATAATTAAAGATAAAAAGAAGAAAGCAAAGAATACGATTTCAGGGATAACTGTTTGGTTTCTCTTTATTCGTTTGTTCAGTGAAATAGAGGAAATGTGTGATATTTGTTCAGCCAACGCGCGTACACTTCAAAGGAGTGTTTTTGGAGCATTTTGCTTAGAAAAGAAAAAGATTGGGAGAGAAAAAGGGATGTTTGTCTTCCAATCAGTTGATTCAGATTCAATGAAATCAATCGATTTTTTCTTTTTTCGAGTTACTTCACTTCAATTGTCTTTCATTTCCTGTTATATTGGAACAGAAACGAATTACGTAAGATAGTTAAACCATTATAAAAATAAATTTATTAACTCTCAAAAATTTCGAATTCTCTCATGTTTTGAATAAATATCAACAAAACTGTTTTTAAAATGAGCTTAGGTATTTTCTCGTTTAACGGATTCATTTTGGTAACTATATTATTAAAAGAGAGAAGTGGAATTGAGCTGATTTTTCGAGTCTTAGAGTGAAATGGCTCTTTAATTTAAAAAATTGACATGTGTAAAATACTAGGACGTTTATGAAACGCTGAGAATTGTATCGAAGTAGTATAAGTAAGCACGTTAAGCGATTATCAGTCATTTAGCGTAATTCGGTCCAATGTGTTGCCGCAGAGACAATGAAATGGACCGAATTGGAGCAAAGAACATCTGCCCGTCATAACTTTAAATATGCTAATGAGTCTTTTGATGCGGGTCTCGAAAGCACGACAGCTCCGAAGTGGCAAAAGTTTGTATTTCAAATGTGACTTTAAACAACAAACAATATGGCCTCTGAAAGCAGTTGACGAGGGTCAGCAGATGCTGAAGAGATGATGTCACAAGAGGGATCAGTGAGTCGTGAAATTATATAAAGAAAGCATACAATTGGGGAAATCGACGGATAGTTGTCATTGCGAAGGCATTGATGCGGTATTGTGCTTCGTATACTCTTGCTTCGCTGCTCATCCGATTAGGCATTTCAATGCGCATCACAAAAGGCGGACGCTTTGCATAAAATCAAGCGTGCAAATGGAAATCAAAAAACAATCATAAACATTACATTAAATGCATTAATACGTTGTATATCAGCTACATATAAGGATAGACGGATTAGAAATAAATTGTATTGAGTTGAAGCGATCCCTCCAAGATATGCCGAAAAGAAGGTAAAAGCTTTATCATAAGAAAATCAATGAACAAAGACGTTGATCAATTGAAACATCTGTTTTTCTATATTATATATATATATATATATATATATATATATATATATATATATATATATATATATATATATTAGAATAAAAATCGCGATGCAAACTGATTTCTTTAATCTAATCTATTTCTTCTGGATTCAATTCCATGTTTATTTCCGCACTCGTTACTCGGATATAAAGAACTTTTTAAAATCTTGAAACCGAGATTTATCTTTCCCTCAAAATATAATAATATTGCTTTGTGAATTATTATATCAGTTCGCAATTTGCCATTTTCGTAAATTTATATAAAAAACATAACGTTTACTGCGACTCTTTTTCATGGGATCCTTGGGTTTTGCGATTTATCTGTACAGATTTCTAAATTATACATTTACATGCAAAATGCCAGTATTTGTGCATCAAATTTCGTAGAGGTAAATTATTTCTCATGAATGACCATATGTAAATGGATACTTTTATCGATAATTTAATTTATATTAATTATATTAAATTCGTATTATCGTGTAATATTTTAGACATGACTTATGCAGACAGATTATTATTTCCATTTCGTACTTTGTTCTCTATTAATGAAGCAAAGCACTTTAATTTCCTCAATCCAAGAGGTCAATTCGAGGCAGCATAATTAAAGCAATTAAGTTAGAGTTGCCCTGGATAATAAAACGACCTCATCTGTTTTGAATTAACTTTTGTTAATCCTCCAGATATACGGGCTCAGAATTGAAGGCGGAGTCAACTCGGTCATCTCAGAATTCCACCATAAAATCCTCTCAAAGGAATTTGTTGGGGCCTTAGTTTAACCGAAGGATTTTGGCGTTCACAAAATAAGACAATAAAAAAGGCAGCTCTGGTTATCTCTTGCTGTATCATCTTGGCGCGCCTTTTGCCGCCTTAAGTCTCCCTTAATTAAAAGGCATTACGTAGAAGAAGGTAAAGGGTTAAGAGTTCCTCCGAAGGCAATTCGAGTAAACAGCATCGTCAAAAAAATACTACCTTAGAGAGGGCCAAAGAAGCATGAAGCAACTCAACATAAATTATTTTTCAAAATTTCAATATAATTTTTAAACGAATAAAAGCAACTCGATTCTATCCAAGGGAAAGTATCAGTATTTACTTCAATACCCAGTTTTTGATAATTTTTATTTGCTTCTTCTTGAAAATTTTGGATTTACAAAATCAAAAGATTCTGAAAAATAGTATGGGAAATATAATTTGATGATTGAATCGATGCATCTCTTAGAATTTTAAGAGTTTTACAGAAATTGTTCGTCTTAAGGTTTTCATTTTCAGGTATAAATTTTCGAGGATTGTAAACGAATTGCTGTTATGTTTATGTATCGACGCCTTAAAATAGAGCGAAATTTCGATTACCTTTTCTTAATTTGGTTTATATTTTCTAATAGACCCTTTTTTCTTACTTTCTCGTTGAATAACAAAATTGACGAAGAGCCGACAACCAGTATGTTTAAGAAATGAGATATTACCTCTGATGTATTACACTTTTATTTGATCAGAAGATCGATATTTTAAGAATTTCGGAGATTTAGTTTCTACATCAATGTTAGAGTGAAACTAGATTCTTATGTTATGAAATCAGTATGATCAGGCAAAACTTCATAGAAAGCCAAAATAATTTAAGAGAATACCACAGATTATCGTGTAAATTACAATCTCTCAAATTATTCTTTTTTTCTATTTATTTAAAATATAAGTCAATTACATTATGGTCTGCAGGTAGTGTCATTGAAATAGATCATATAATGGTTATAATCGAAAATTGAATGATTCATTGGTCAGATACGGCAAACTTCCTTAAAGTACGTTTTTCCATTTAAAAGATATTTTCATCTAAATACTCTTCTCGCCAAAAATTTTCATTCGAATAGCATAAAAGAGGCGTTTTTCCTATTTCTTGGCAACATTTCACGAACGAAACTGCTGCTAAGTGATTCTAAAGGCATCGGTTCGATAAAATCTAAAATACATTATAAATTCAAATGTCAAGGATATATTCCAACGTTAAAGAGCTTTAAAAAGATAATGGCATCTCATTTTAGATAATGATTTCACTCATTGCAATTATAATCGATTCAAGAGCGGCCAAAAAGACTCTTAATGATGAAGGCGTATGTAATGATGCGTTTAACTTAAAAGCCATTTTCCTATTCTCACGAATCAAAAGAGAATTCGTAGTTCTTGGTCTGTGTATTGGCGTGTCCATGCAATATGTACGTATTATGTTATTATAGTTAGGGACTTCGGTATCTTGACACCCCCTGCCATACGCCGCAAGGCGGTTTGAAGGGAATTATGTAAATGTATATTTTATATGCACCCGTTTATCTCTTCGCCTTTGTGCTCTCATAAAATCTCCCAACAATTTCCTTCAATTCCTTATTGTATTTGTAATACTTTGAATTAGCATCGCATGTCAATTGAAATGCCTACAATAAGAAAGGACACAACAAATGCATAAGCAAACAAGCAAAGTTTTATGTTTTCTAAACCTTTTGATTTCGCTTTTTCCAGTCAACTTCCTTGTTCATTTCATGAACCCCAGTTTTCACAATTATATTCTGCTACCCTCTTCTCAAATGCTGATTCTTGTATTTAATCGAAATATCTTACTAAATTCTTAGTCTCCCATTTTGTTCGTCTTTATTTCATCCTTTTCTGAATTGCATAAATACCTGTGATATTTTGATTTTTTTAAATCGGATCGAAAGCCTTCATTCGAATTATTAATGGCTGAGACAAAGTATTTAATAAACAATTAAATGGTTTGTCACACCTCATCATCTCTTAACGACTAAATACAAATTCGAAAACAGCATAACGCCTATTATATGCACAAATTTATATCACGTGATCGTTGACGTCACAACAACGTAGTTGTGATCGTAGACTTCTGAAAAAAAATTGTCTCTAACAGATTAGATAAATACTTAATTCAGAAAATATTTTCTATAAATCTGATTTCGTTATTTACTTATTAAAGTGTCGATTATCAAATCTATAGTTCGATAGATGGGAGTAATAGTGAGTAAACGTTTCTATCTCTTGTTTTGAATTTATTTCCTCAGTTATCAAACCCGAAGGAAAAAGTAATCCGCGATTCAGATTAAAATTCAAAAGAAATGATTTGAAAATAGTTTCTAATGATTCAGATACTTCAAAATTATTCTAAAATAAGTTGAATTTGATATATCTCGATTAACAAGTCCATTTTACTCCAATTCTTCTTATACTTCAAGAGAAATTATATTACCAAAAATACCACAAAATTATACATCGAGAAAAGAAGAAATCTATTGGTAATTCAATACAATAATTTGACTCATTTGGTGGTTATCTATCACATCCTTTGGGGGAGAAAAAATCCGAGAGATGAATTTTCATATTTATGAGGTACCATATGGGGAACAAAGTGCAAGTGCATCGCCTGTTGGGGTCTTCTTAATCCTTACGAAGAGAAATCCCACAGCTTTGTGTTAAGCTCTGATTGATCGTTTGAAGGAAATCCTTAAATCATTTCTTTTAAGAACAGTTTGTTTTATTCTTAAAGAACGGATGACGTTGAAATAAGAAATACTTACGTCGCAGGAAAGTTAATTATGTTCTGGCGGATTAATAGCCGTTAATATACTGTAACTTGTATTTTGAAGGAATCCGAAGATTTTTTCACAATTCCCTCCTCACAGATATTTATAGGTTACAAAGCGAAAAAACTAATAAACATTTCGCATGTATTTCGAAATCACTCTTATTGAAATAATTCTTTATTTTGTAAGCGAATAATGGATTAATATATTCCTACTGCATTTCTGACTAATCTCCGATGTATTTCTTACTTTATTCTTCAGTTTTACTCCGAATGATATGGTCTCTTATCTGTTGAAACCGAATTTTATCCTATATTCAGTTGCCTACGTTCAGCTTTTATTTCTTGTTTTATTCCTGTTCTTTACACACCAAAATAAGAAAAATATAAACAATAATTATTTACATATAATAGCCTGTAAGTATAAAACAATCTCGATGTACATTGATGGGTAATACGGTTCTCGTATTTTAATCTAAAGGTTTCAAACTGATTGATTTATTTAACATCCTCGAATATTTAAGAGAATTGAAAATAATCGAAATATGATATCGAAAATTTTATAAAAATCTGATTACAAATTACATATAAATTTTACACATTCTCGTTTAAAATCCAAACTTTCACAATGATTTAGCTCAAGAAATGAATTTCGAGTGAAATGCATTCAAAACTTGTGAATTTGAGATAGTCCCATCATTCTCGAACACGAGAGGGTGATAAATTAGCGGATATCTTCGCATTTTATTCCATTTGCAAGAGCAATCATTTGAAAGGCCTCGTAGACGTCGGAAACCGCAGCACATTATGCGAGTAAACACAAGTTCGTGTAAACTGTCCCATGTGGACTTCGCGAGGCAGCCAAACACCAAAGCCGCCATCGCAATGAGAAATTACGCCCTCAACGGCCGAATATTTTCCACTCTATCGCTGTTGGCTGCTATTTTCTTGATTGCCACGCTACGGAATTGAGTGCATCCTAAAACAAGAACTGTTTTCTCGAGGAAAAGTTAGCGACCGGCCTGCTAACGACTACAGTCTTCCTTACTTGAATTGAACGTTAGAATTAACTGCGTACTTAAGAAAGTTATGTTAAAATCCTGGAAAGCGATCATTTCAACAATTTTTATTATGATGATTATGAATAGTAATTGATATGATCTAGTGTATTTTTGGGAGTATTTCACCGAATTATCGAATTCTTTAAGTGAAATTCGGCGAACTATTTAGACATTAACGAATTGGCTGATCAATGCGCAGTGATAAAATCCCTTCGTAATTGTGAGGATGGAATAAATGGGAAAAGGTTATCTGTTTATCGTTTAAAAGACGCATACGTATGACCAATTCTTTTGGGATTCAATAGTAAACTGTGCAATTCTAAAATAATTCAAGCAAAGTCAAAATTAGTAGAAAATCCTAAAAGTAATTGGTATTTTGAATTTCTTTCAAGGTAGTTAGTGTAGAAAGTAGAAGTGATGTAGAAATCTCTATTCGTAATTCATAAACGGCATACATTCTCTCCCCTGTTTTTCTTTCCTTCATAAAATCCTGTGCACAAGTAGAATTCCCATCTTTCGCGATGATATTCTCAGATTCCAATTATTTCGTCTCTTTTTGCTTATCTTCATGCAAAACCATTCCTCGAAAGACATTAATCATGTCGCATCCGTGGACACAACTAATGCTTTATCCATTCTCCGCCCGTCGTGGATTTATCATTTCTCTTTCCTCCCATTAACACTAATGGAATTGCTTCTCTATGATTTCATCGGAGCCTGTTTATCCCAACGCGGCTTCTATGGGTTCGTCGATAATTCTGAACATTTCGTGTCGTTTAAATTGTTATTTATGTGTCCGTAGCAAAAGCCATAAATCCGAAGTGGTCTTCTTTTTTCCACGAAATTTGAATAACACCTAAGCTCTCCGACAACTAGTTTAATCGACATAAATGGATTAACTTCACTTAGATTTACGGTAATTGCATATCGCAGTTAAGTAAAACACTGCCGTGATTTAGATGCGTAGAGAAATTCCGGATAATCAACTTTGGACCCCAATTTCATAAACAGATTCAATGAAATTTTACTTCGAAATATTAGAGAAATTAGGATAATAAACGCGATGAAGTCAGTTGTTTGTTATTGAGATGGAAATCATCTTCTTCTCTTATCACGATTAACATCTTAAAAGGGTTATTTAGAAGTTGCCTCGAAGAGAACAGAAGTACCCATTGTATCTCTAATCATCGAGTTATCTTCAGTTTTTAATCTCTTTTAAAGTTTAATTGGATTGAAAATGATCGAGGAACGTAAAAAAGCGGCCGAAAAAAGAATTCGCCAGTGTAACAAATGAGAGGCATTGGTTCATAGTTAGACGAATGAAAATGAGGGGAAAACGCTCTTCGTATTTCAATTATTTGGACGTCTCGTTAGGGCGCCGCGTAATGCGAAACAAATGAATGCGGGGAAAAGTAATGGATTGATGGAGGAAAGCGTCCGATGATGGCGTCGAAAGATGTTCTGCGGGAAATGCTCATCAATGGCGCGTAGATGCAACTTTAAAGCGGCTCTTTCTTACAATTTCTAGTCTATACTTTAATCTTATTAATGCCGTCTCATAAGAGACGGAAAGAGAACGACTTAAAAACCGGTTTCTATATTCTTTTCGACATTCTAAACCGGAAATGTCCAAAAAGAGAAAAATTTCATGAGCTATTGAATGTATCGCGCAAAGTAAATCATCCATTGGCCAAAGCTTAAGTCCGTTTAAACGAAAGTCTTTCATTGAATTGAAAAACGAATGCTAAATCACTGATTTATTGTCTTAAAAGAAGTGTGATCATCTTTGACGATGAATAAATCATGAAATGAATGTAAATGGGATCACGTGATTGATGGAATGGGATCGCATGATCATGTGATATATACTTAGATTCTCGATTTATGTCTCAAATGACGAACAAAATGCGTTTTATTCTAACGAAACTTTTTTATAAAAAAGGATTATTAAACGAAATATGAGATGAGAATCTAAAGATTAAAATAGTAGAAATTAGAAGAGACATATGAATACATCGCCTCATTCACACGAAGTAATTACGAATCGCAAAGAATTAACGATATATGAGTGCAAACGAAGAAATTCTATTGGGAAATCAAAATTTGGTCATAACGAATGATGAAATACACGCCATTTATTCATTGTTTATATTATTTTTTTATTGTTTTCATTTTTAATTGTAATGTAATTACAGATTCTATTTTTAATTACAGAGACCTTAAAAACATGCACTAAACATTTGCACTATCATCAATCCGGTGTAAGCCACCAATTTCCCTGCATTTGCCGCTTTATCCTTTGGTCTCGCCCTCGGTCTGCTGCTCCATAGGGAGGTACGTTTTGATAAGTTTTATCGAAATACTTTTCGGTATTAACTTTTCGAATCCTAAAAACTGGTATTACAATCGAAGTACAATATTCCGATGCTCACATATATGATGAACCTCTACTAAATTCTGAAATAAACAAATATAAAACAAGAATTCATTAAAATAGTGTATAGTTAACTTAGTTAAGTCTTAGCGGACTGACGAACTCAATTCCTATGAAATCGACGAAGTTAAATGAGCAAACGCACGTTTCTTGTGTACGTGCCATTTGGGTGCGAGTCGTTCTTTGGAAGGAATTGTTCGTGTCATTTTGTATGGTAACTGTCGAACGAATTTCACTATTTACTCAGTACTTAACACATAAGAGCGCAGGTGTATTGAACTCCTATTTATAATTCAACTGTGTGTATATTTGAAGTGATCGTGTTTAGCATTGGTGCTTTTCTTTAGTGGGTTTTGGTCGAAATATTTTCACTTCCTTCGCCAATACTTTTCTTTAGATTCGGGGAAAAGTATTTGTTGATTTTACTCTTCATTAAATAATAAACAGATCAATAGGTTTCCTAAGAATAAAAATATTCCCTAAATTCGAGCTACAGCTATTTTTGCTATCTAAATTAAATGTTGGATTAGTAAAGTGAATAGGAATGAAGAGGTTTTGACATAAAAAGTTAAATAAAGAAAAGGATGAAAAACTCATTATCAATGCATCACCAATCATCTGTTATTATAATGCATCAAGTTGGTTATGCTAATTCACAATAGCAGTGCTTCATTTTTATATAAAGCAACATAACTAATTATTTTAATAAAAATTTAATTGCAAATCATATTAAAATAAATTTTTCGATTTAATTAAAAATTAGAAATTAATAGAAATAGATTGATATGCATCATAGTTTCATTAGATTCTAAGGGAAATGATATTCATGGTAGAATTAAAAAGTATCGAAGGGAAACAGAACTATACAATTAGTGACCGTTAACACTAAACAATAAGACAAAGTATTTGATTGAGACTAATGGCGATGAATTGTAAATTAGCCAAAAAAGAGTTCGTACTCAAATTTTAAGATTTCAAAGAAACTATTGAGGACGGATTTAATATTGTAATCATAGATCGCAGCTGAAGAAACTGAATTTTAAGTACGTAATTTTAAGATTCCGCTTAAAACATTTCTAAATGTTCGCTTATCAAGAGGAGAATGTTGTGGGGGCGCATTTGCATCGCAACATCCATTTCTTTTATAGAGCAAATGAAAGAATATCGATGCATTGCCTCGTTAAAAACAATAAAAGGTGATTCAATTCAACACATAAAGTGCTCGTATTCATAATAGTAATAGTATTCATTATCTTATTTGGGTGTGAATAACGAAGAACGGTATTTTCATCTTTCCACCGCCGTGCCCTTGGACATTTTGAAAACAATAAAACATAGGAGGATATTTCGGATACGCTAATCCATGGATAAAAGCAATTCGCCTTCTCAAATTCCCAGCATCGAATAAAGTTTTTATAACTTTTTCTTAATACAGTAATTGATAAATTGTCTAATATATTACTTAATGAATAACGCGATACATTATCATAGAATATGTTATATGTTTATCATACAAAATGAACGTATGAATAAATGACATTTTATTGTCTTTTTTAAGCGATGCGAAATGTTGATGCTTTTTTATTTTTGTCAAGAAGTATTTCAATTATGTATTTTTACTAATTTACTAGGATCTATAAAAGTAGAGATCATAATTTTCAAGAGTTTTCTGTTATTCGCCTCCTCTACAATTATAGTGGTTTTGGATTCGCAAATGAAGTATCCAAATATCGAATAGAGAAAAGCGGTCATTTCAATAAAGCCATCAAGAGGGAAAATATATCGGTGGAGAGATTCATTTCCCTTTTTCATTTTCTCTCCCCATATATGTATATTTTTGCTCCCAATGATTCCATCCATCAATGGACAGGGGAACTTGCTTTATTCCCTGATTTTTTACGCATCGGTTGCTGTGGTTTCCGATGGAGATTTCGGAATGCGTGTTCGCGACGCCTCTGAGAAATCCCATGTAACCGAGCGCTGTTTGGTTTTGTGGGGCATTTCAATCCCAAATCGCTCGTTCCTCCTTTGATTTATATTTTCATGGACAAAGTTGGAAGTTTTTCATTTTATCGCTTCCCTTTCACTCCAATTCTGAACACTTTCTTTCACAGATTCTTAAAAATGGCAATTTTATTTCTGTGTCGATTAATAATTGACTATTCAGTGAATCATAGTTACGAAAATTATCGAATGGCGGGAAATTTATGTTTATGAAATAGATTTAGCAAATTTCTATTATTTTACGAAATTAATTTCCGGAGAATGGAAGAATATTTTCATGGAACAAAATGAAATTTTCTAAGATATATTTTCATAATTCTAGCTAGTTCTACGGCAATGTACATTTATTGAAGCACAGGAATACTCTCTTCATAACGGTTTGGGATGATTTCAATAATAATATAAGTCTTCCACATATTATGACATAATTATTCTTTAATACTTCTACATTAACTTCCTAGATTTAGAGATCATTCGGTTCCTTCTAAAGACTAAGGTTCGTATTATGTTCCATTTTATCACTTCAAGGATAGAATGGTTATACTTACAACATTATCTCAGAGGCTGTTTTTGTATTTCATTACAAATGAAAGTTGTGAATATAACTACGATTTCCCATCGAATTACGATTTGTGCTTATTGGAATTGTTCAGCTGAATTTGCTCCTCATAGATACAAAAACTTCGATGTTAGAAACGAGATAAAAAATTCATTTAATGAAACTTTTGCAAAAACCGCTTTACTATTTGCTCTTCATAGGATAGCACACGTTGAGTTTTATGGACAATGCCATTCCTTGTTTAGAATAACGATAGATTAAATTATTGCTGTCGCTTAAGGTGATGCTCTCTGCTCCGTTCATTATCGAATGAAAGTGTTCATCAAGCATTAATGCAGTTAGAAGCAGAATAATTCACTTTCAATCGGAAATCAATGAGCGTGGTGCGTGAATGAAGAGCAATTAACTCATTCCAAAATGCGTTTTCGTGCATCATTAATTAATTTATGCTCTTTAAATGAACGATTGACGGATAATTGCCTTTCATGCAACATAGATATCTATAAATTAAATATTATCAATTCTTAAATATTATATTGGTCTTAATAGAATCAGATACGATAAAAAATTTCTTTTATTGGATAGCATTGTTGAAAAAATTCGTAAAAGTTTTCTTCTAAAAGATAAGGAGAAGTAAAAGTTAAATAGTGCATATAAGTACGCATCAGAGTACGTAGGATTGACGCTTTAATATAAAATGTGCGTTTACATAAATATTGGGCTCAATATTGAATCTAATTATGTAGTGCATTCATTTGTAGAATAATAGTAAATTTAAATTAAAGGTTTATTATTACAGGAAATTATCGGCAAAATTATTAAATTGTTTTTTCGATTTATCATTTCCAATCTTAAAAACTATTTCCTTTATAAATGAGCAAATAAGCAGTGAAACAGTTGAATCTGTGGATCGGATGAATGTTCTATACCAGAGAATTCCAGAGATAAAGAAGCAAAATTCTACATAAATTTAATTAATTCATAAAAAGACTCAGTGTTTTAAACTCCTAAATTCGTTCTTCTCTTAGAATAGTTCATCATACTCTAAAATACGTTTAGAAATACGCGCGAAGGGCTAAATTATAGAAAACCGCGATCATCATAAGCCTAAATGTAAGAATTATGAATGATATAAATGTTTCGTTCGCCAAACTTGGAATAGATAGCAATAAATAAGAGTGAAGGATTTTTGGCAGCAAATCGACAGAGACTTTAAAAGGGAGATATATTTTTAATGGAAAACGCGTGATTCCCCTTTTTTCCTCCCACGAGCGTAATTCATACCCGAATAACTCTCGACGGAGATTAGCCGTAATGGTCCCCCCTTTGTGACCTCCAATGCCTCCCAATTTAGGGATCTTCAGATACGAGTCGTATTTTATGAGCCCCGAACGTAGAATAGTCGAAACCCCTTTCGTCCATTTTCATGAACAACGCAGCAAAGAAATGTTCATAAGGGGAATATTCCACGTTTGTATTACACACCGAATAATATATTTGCATTTTAGATTCTTTTGATCAATGTCATAATATTTTATGGGTTCTATTTGTGCCTATTTACATGTTATTTTCGATAATCAAAAATTATTACCCTAAAAATCAACATCTATCGTTTGTTAGCAATAGTATAAGTATTTTCTCAGAATGTCCTTTTATTACGATTCAATTCGGATCAAATTCAGTGTATTCTCTCTTCATTTCTCTTTTGATTCTCACACACTCATTTGCCATAACTTTCCAATATATTCCAAACTTTAACTGAAAAAGAGGTAATGAAAGGAGGTATGCACTTCACGTGTGAGAATAACGTATGAATGTATTGGTTGTTTTTGTTTTCCTTCGATTGGCCATCTTTAGTGGGAATGCTACTCACTCAGTTTCTATATAAGTGGTAATATTATGAAAAAAAAAATAAAATAAGAACCCGAAATATTTCTTTCGTTAAAATATCCGAATAATTCTTAAATCGATGCTTTCTATTGAGTTTACTGCAAGTTACACTTTTGTGATTATAAATAAAACGAGAGAGAGCGATTCCAGAAGGACATGGAATAGTGAGAAATGCAGAAGAGTCAATGTTCAGCTGTGGAATTGGTCCGAAAGTGCTTCGGAATAAATTCTCGCGAAATGTGGAAGAGATAAAAGAATGTCTCTTTCCTCTATTTATCTCCAAACACCTCCATTTTGTATTCCCTTTTGTTTTTGCTCTCATTCGAATGTGCTCTACCTTTATCCATTAAACGATTATCTTTTCATCTTTTCATTTCCTCTCTCTTCTGCCCTTTTGATCATCTTTCTTTGTTTCTCAGAATTAAATAAAACTTCTTATAAACTTGTGTTTCACGTTTAATTATTATATAAATCATTCATCATTTAATCTTTAGTTGTAGCAATTAAAATAAAAATTCATAAAACAAGAACGATAATAATTTTTCCCTAAAGATTCTTGCAGACAACATTTTATTAGTTTTCACCGCATCATTCACATTCCAATAAGAAGTTGATACACTTTTTGAATCCATTCACGAAGCAATATGGACATGATTTCAGTATAACATTCAATTTGCGATGTTCTCGATATTTCTCCATTTCTTTGATTTTAAACTGTGTAATGTCGAGCTCAGATGTCTTTATTGCTCCAATTAAAATGCACATACTTTTAGATAAAAATGGAGTAAAGACCTTATTCTCCATTCCATCCATCCATTCAGGTCATCTAAAAAGGAAAATCAAGAAGTCAATTGGTCTTCTGATTTAACACAATGAATCGATGTCACATTAAAGGCAAGGTCAAATAATAAAAGATTGAACTATTAATTTTTTATTCTATTATTAATCATAAATCTCGGGATGATTATTAAAAATAAAAAACAGAAACAATAAAACCTTGAAATCACTTATGAAATAGCAATTCCTTCGATTAGAGGTAATCCCGTAGAATAAAGAGCATTCAAAGTTCATTTATTATCCCTCACTAACCAACATTTTTCATAAAAAAGCCGAAAGTCAGAAATGTGATTAAAGGAATTATTCATTTTCATCCGTGTTTCTCATGCAACGTACATTTCCTTCACCAAAAGTGTTTAAAATGCTGCTCCCTTCTCAACTTTTTTATTGTAGCGATATTTAAAACGTAAAAATCCTCTTCCATCTCACTCCGTCCACGATTTCCCTTCCATCGCTCGAAACACATTTTGATGATTTAGTGTCTATAATAACTGTAAAGTGTTCTAAAATTATAAAATATTATTTATTATTATAAAAAACACATCTCAGGGAAACAACAACAATTAAATATAAACAAAGAAAACACCTCTTCATTGTTACTTAACCCATCACAAAAGTCATGTTTTGAACGGTTTTGATAGCATTTAAATTTATTCATCAACGGATATTCAGGCAAAATGATCATTTTAATTTGTCATCCTAATTTAATGAGACGATAATTAATATTTTGCTGTGGTCATTATTTCTTAATCAATGAACCCTAGGCTGGTTTCATTGTGCTCTCCGCCATTCGAACTCTTCTCGGACATTTTTATGACGAAAGCCATCTCCGCATGAAATATACGACGTGAGGAAAAAAATCCCATCACCCGCCTTGGCCACGTTTACCCACGAAAACGAAATATATGGCACACATAAAAAAATTGGTCGTATAAAAAATAGCGAGGAAAAAATGATATTCCCCGACTTATTTATGCAGAGAGGAAAAAAGAATAATCCAAAAATAAATAAAAGAGAGGATACGTGGGAGTATGGCCGCCTCGATTGTTAACTTTTGAATTCAAATCACGGATGACAGATGACTAGCGATTTAAATGGAATGGCGGCTATTAAGGGAAGGGGTAATTGTGCATCTGAAGAGGGGGAGACAAATGACTCTCGGAAAATGCTTTCTCTTTGCGAATGTATCAATATCGAATTTGGTCAACCGAATTCGAAGTAATATTGATACAGTTCGAGACGAGGTGAGTATTACTTATGATTTCCTCAGAAGTGCCATTTCACTCTAAGGACAAATAGAAGTATACACCTTCTCCACCAAACTTCTCATTATCCGAGTGTGATACATAGTAATTATATTAAGAGCGATACAAATGTTGATCTCGTTCAAAAAGGCTTCATAATTTTAATTTATTAAGATAACCTTTGTTATGATTGAGGTGGAATGATAATTTAGAAAAAATATCATCATTCATTTCAAATTTTTATTTAATACTATGTAATTTATGTTTCGATACATCGTGAAAATTATATACAACAATATTGAGAAAATATTGAGAAATGAGAATCCATACGATATTTAAATTTGAACCTTATAGACGAGATGATATGTCCATAATATAATACCAATATAATTATATTGACATTATCAATTTTTATTCGCTTTGAATTATTCATCCAGTGTTAGAACCATGTATCTTACATCTTTAGTAAATGATCTTCGGTGTACCTAAATATCTGAAACATTCACCGATTTAGATTGACTCTTCGAAATCTGCAGCGGATGTACTCAATCCAAGTGTTTCGCTCCTTCACTACATTTGATTGACGCGCACTGTTTGGCACTAATAAGAGAATGGATTCCATGTCCATATATTAGACCGCTAATTAAAAGATGATTTACGAATTCTAACTTTATAAACATATGGCGAGTTCTCAATATAAGAGAACTAATGTGAATTTAACAATAGTAAAATGATTTTATTCTAAATAAAATAATTAAAGAAATTTAAATAATTTTGACTCAGAATTGAAGTGAAGAATTGAATGGAGTTCCAATTACAAGAGGTCAGGCACACATTTGCTGATGAGTACTGCATTTTTATTCTTAAAATATGCTAAATAGTTAATTATGTCTATTTTTCCTGTTATTTTATTAAATTAGTAATCTTTAACTCTATTATTGTAGTATATAAAATCAACTCAAGAAAACTTGGATTTGTTTGTTTTCCTTATTGCTATTGTGTTTGGAAAAATTAGAATTACTATTATTTTAAGTCTAAAATTGAAAAAACTCATCCTTCGTATCGTATAATTGATTCAAACTCTCAAACTTAGAACAGTTAAAATTCGTAAAGTTTTTGGGTTCAATCATATTTAGAATGATAATTTTAAACCTCGTTAAGATTATAATTCGTTAAAATATGGATATAATGATGTACAGTGTGAGATAAGCTATTTATATCTTCCCTATATTCAGCCAAAGATTAGTACTCAAAATAAATTTTATTCAATTCAGTCGATTAAAAAACATTCAATTGATTATATAACATTAAAAAAGAGAAAATTTAAGAAGACTCTATATTTTGAGATTTTTCTGCATTGATTTTCAACTTTTTCTCTTTTATTTGAAAAATTACGCCCATTCGAAATAAGTAAATAATCTAATTTAATCGTACGGATGTGAAGAAAAGTCTTTCGGTTTTTGGAGTCGAACGCGGTTCTCTCAATTCCCGGTCTTTCTCATTTAATTGCGTCCAAACCGTTAATGTCCTCATCAATTTATAAAGTTTATGTTCTTAATCAGAGTATTTTCGACAAAATATGTAAATCAGTCAGAATGTGGATGTTAATCCGTTGCCAGCGAGTTCGTCTCGAGAGTTATATTATACGATCACAGACGAGATGTCTATATAGAGAGTATTATAATATACAGTAAAGCTTTCTAAAAATCCAATGCATTGATATAATACAATTTCGCTGTTTAAGATCTCGTTCTCTTGAAAGTGATAATTAAAATGAGTTCAGTTTTCAGCGCAGATAAAGAAGGCAATGAAAATATATTCTCAGTAAATATGTTTCCGTTATTCATCTAGTTATATATTGAACAACTCACGAAGTAGCTTTCGATTGCACAAACACTAGAAAGGGTCTTCCACATGCAGCTCTAAGTATATGAAATTTAAAGAAATAGAGTCCTATAATTTTTCATTTAAATAGATATTCATTTCATGAATTTAGTCATTAATAAATCTCTCTTATCCATTGTAACCGTATTTTAGTCCGTGACAAAATTAGAAGATGATATTCCAATGTCTGAATGATTTCTTCCGAGGCTTGTGCAGATGGTGTGAATGGTTCATCACAAAAAGAGTCTTCGCCTTTCATAGACTCAATAAAAAAGATCGGAACTTGTCCATTTGTGTAATAAATTATTCCTCACCTAATGAGTCTCAGTGGAAGGTAATAATCCCTTGGCTTTCGAATGAGAATTTAAAAATGACGAACTCTAAGATGACTGATGAAATCCTTGGTAGCGTCCATTGTATCTTTGGATTTCAATGGGAAAATGTTCTTTTACCTGAGCAGCTCACTTTGTGAGTAATGTTGGACTAAAGACATTTTAATGTTTCGCACACCTTCAATTATCCCACCCAACGCATTGCTCATATTTCCCATCATAAATTTGGGCAAAGTCTTTCGCACCCAATTAATAGACCAGTTAATAAACTAGTTATTATTCTTTGTGAATATTATAACTCCTTAGATACTTACTAATAAAAAGAAGCAACAGTTCTAGAAATGGAATATTTTTAAAACTAGTGAAACTTCACTTAATTGAAGATTGAATGAAAAGGGCGATTTATTTAATTTGGCAAACGATTCGTTGCATAAGCTGATAGTACATCGAGTAATTCACACGCCAACCTCTTCCAGAATCATTCTTTACGTTTCCTTAGAAACGCTTTAGAAAACCAAATCTCGCATCTTAATGAGTTATAAGTTACTTAAAATTCCCAAGAGTTGCCCAATCTTTATTTTTTTATAATTTGAATTATACAGCCCAAGATATTTAGCAGGTCTTTATTTTCTGAGTATGAGTTTGTTGATGGACCCGATTCAATTGGATTTCTTGTAATTTCTATTTTCGTCAAAGAATTACTAAATTTGATACTAGGATTAGTTTCCATCTATTCCTTCTTCTCTATAAACAATAAAACTTACGGAAATTAAAAGTTTTGGAGTCATCAATCTCAAACATTTGAACTTATATTTCATCACATATTATCACATTCCGTATTCATCAGTTTTGTTCAATAAAGGGATCCATGAATTTTAACATTCATTGATTGATTTTCCATCATTTCCAAAATAGAGAAGAATTTAATGAATCCATTAAACGCGCATTTAAATACCATTAATCCATGTTCCTCTAATTTTCATCGCTTCACAAATCACCCAAAAAAAACTTTTCCTCTGAAGAAATAGAAGAATTCCAGTAGCGCTATCTCATAAGATCTTTACATATAAAATGGCCATCTGATCTCATAAGACGTCTTCAAAGGAAGACAGATGGACATCCCGTTGTGTGATCCTACAGACGCCATTTGGAAATGAAAGAGACTGCTTTGCAAAGTTGACAAATGATCTATTGATGAGCGGTCAGCTGACTGGTCGATAGCGACGCGTTTGTTTTTTTTATATCGTCCCTCTTTTTTTTGATACTGCGGTTTTACAGAAGAGATACGAAATGGCTTTACGATTATTTCATTCGAATATCGATGCCATATTTCTCCGTTTTTATCCGCCATTTTTTGGAAAAGAGGATAAATCATTGGATGAGTGAAGATCCGTCGAGATAAAGCGGTAGAGAGATAAAAGTTTTATGTAAATTTAAATTTCCTAGTTATGGGCTCATCCGCATTGTATTTCTTCGTCCATTCCGATTACACAAGTGCTTCAAATACATTAGCCTTCTATCAGAAATAATCTCTTTGAAATCTCTCTTCGCTTTTCAAAATTCTCTTTATTGGACAAAACTGAGCTCATCTAATTGTTCAGCACCGAATGCATATTTTGATCATCAGTTGAAACTATTTTCCGTTTTTGTGCCGAACTCCGAATTAAAGCAATATAATTATAGATACGTTTTTCATTAATCCTAAAAGAAAGATTACTCTTAAAAAGTTACCAGAAATACCATATGATTTCTGTTTTTTAAAAAAAAGTTATACGGAATATTTAGAGGTTTATATCGACACTTTTAAATATTCCAAGATAATTATTATATAAAACATGAGCAGAAGGAATATTTAATCGCTCCGAAACCTTTCAAGTGAAGGTGATCTAAATATATAGAATACTTATCCTATGGAATATGGAAAATATTCTATATTAAAAGGATTATTTAGGTTATCAAATAAGCATTCCAATTCAAAATTAATGTAATTAATGCCTAATACGTTTCAAAATATATATTATTCAATCAGTGATGGAAATGGTTAATCATAATAATGGAAATGGTATATCTTTGTGGAAAGTGGTATTCTATCCAAGACTTCGTCATCCTAAATTTCATTCCACTGACATTTAATTTATGAATCTACCTTTCCCTTACATTCAGGTCGATATCATTTCAACGCCTTATTTAATAACTCCCCACTTTTCAAAGGGAGAGGCGTCCTTGGATACCTCAGCACTTCATAACCGGTTTCCCTAACGACATCCTGTATGAGGCTAAAGTCGTTACTATAATAAGTCCCTCGGAGAGTCCCACGAGACTCAGCTGAGGAATCCATCGCCGGAAGCCTCTTCCGCCGCCATCTTTGTTTACTTTCAAAACACCCATTTGACTGCCGCAAGACGTTTCCGCGCCTAGAACCGCTTAAATGAAAACATGCGTTGACTCGCACAGCGTGGAAACAGATGCCAACAACGTGAATGATGACTTACATAAATGGATACCCATTCCCTTCAGGTTGAAAAGAAATTTATGAATTAGAAAATGTAGATGGCATTCTCATTTCCTCGAATGAACTATTCTGCAAGATCATGATTTTATAGCCATCTGGTTCTTTGTCACGAAGAATAACATTTCTCCCTTTTATATGCTCAAAGTTTCACGATCTTCTAATCCTGAGATATTCTGTGCATTGACCATTTCGGATGAACTGATGACTTGTGCAACTCGTGATTTCAATTCTACATCTAAAATATTTTCTTTAAGAATGATCGATTTAAGCCTTAGCGCATTTACCTACAGATATTTAGCAGTAACTTTCAGATTATCTTTATTTTTATTATATATAACATAAATACAATTTAGATATTAAAAATTCGGATGTAAATAGTAGAAAAAACTAAATGGCCACAGTTTTAATTTTACGAAATAAGTTCAACTTATTAATATGAATTAGATATTAATATTTCTTTAGTTTTAATTTCAATCGATTAAAAAAACGGAACTAATTGGAACACCCAAGAGAATGTAACTACATGGGTATTTATTTCTTTTGGAAATCAGTATTTTAAAATAAAAAAGCATTTAAAAGATTCAAATGTATTCTATTGAAAATAAAATCTGATTTAATAAAAAGAAATTAACATGTTTTTATATATTTGGAAGACATACATAGAAATAGTATAGGAGCGTTTAACCTATATTTGTATTATATAGGCGTTGGCTCAACGAAGAAAATGTATGGAAATGGAAGTTTAAAATGATTCATATTTTCTCAAAATTAACTTTTCAATTCCTTTAATTTTATTTGTGAATTTGTTACTTGAATGAAACAGCTTTTTATGTTGATGCAAGAAATCGTATTTAAATACGTTTTCTTGCGTTTTACAATTCATTTCGTACCCCTCATCATATTTAGAAAAATGTTCTTCCATTATTTAATTGCAATAATTTTGGATTTATACTACTTTTACTTCGAAAAACATTCGATAAAATGTCTGTTCTTCACAATCACAAGATTCAATCCACGCGAGTACAATAAATCAATATGATTTGGAATCGATACAGAATCGCAAGCATTTTATCGGAAGAGTTTCTTCACTTGAAAAGATGGCATTTGCAATTATCATCGCTGTAATAAAAAGCGCCGCTTTTCCCCAAATATTACGGCCGAATTATATTCCGGAGTAAAGAAGAGGTTCCAAATGAACGCATTATTCATTCCTAAATTCTTGAAGAGGCGAAAACGGACGTATTTATCATTTGGCCAAACACGGTATCTCGCGAATGAAGGCTTTTGATAAACAACTCGAGGGAGAAAAGGTTTTTATTCCGTAAAACGATAATTCGGAATGACTGAGTGGTTGGGATGAAAGGCTGAGAGAAGATTATGAGTTGATCTGTTGAAAAATTCGTTCACAGGTGGCATTGTCGACAGCAGAGTACGCATTTAGGCTTGAAGAATGTCTTCTGTAGGGAAATGGGTTCCTCAAAACTTTACTTGTTATTCTTCTCCCCTTTATCGTACAGCCACTGCATCTCCCTAACACCTTTTCCCAAATCTTTCCTCAGATTATCCGTATTTTTCTCCCAAATCCTTTTCCTTTGAGATTATCTCCATTTTCCGAATATAATATCGGTAATTAATTCTCTAAAACGAAAAGGTCTTTCGTAGAATACCATTGGCAAGTGGTTCACCACTAGTCATTGACAGTCTAGAATGCAAACGAGTTCACATTTACTCTTACGCATTTTGTGCACGATTGTCAAAGATCATAAAGTGAATGTTAATTCTTTTCGAATCCAATCATTATAATAGCTTTCAATTTTAATGTTTTATTAATATCTATAATTGTCATCCGGTCTTATTTCAAATGAACCATTTGGGTTTGGTTACTCAACCATCGATAACCAAAGTATGATGAACACCTGATTTTTTATTTATAAAAACGTATACTTTCAAAGAAGGTTGACGGAATACCTTTTCCTGTTATTTTAGTTATTTAACTGTACCTTTTATATCGTTTATCTATCTTACGAAGTTAAATGCTTCGTAGCCGTACCCCTAAACGATATTCAATGATTTGTCAAGTGCTAAATAATACATATTTTCACAAGCAATTCTATGGATTCCGCAAGAACACGGCTCACTAATTTTTATACGCGAGTGTTTATCAGCTTGTCTTATCCTTACTTCCAAATATTTGCCGCCATCAATTCTAACAATAATTTGAAAAAGAACCGATTCTATGTATTTATCTGTTAATTCTAATATAATTTCCAACGTCTCCATCTGTCAAAGATCAGATGAGGATGTTGATTTTCAAGAAAATTCAAATAAAAGAATTCCGTGGGAGTGAACAGCACTCGTTTTTAATGGGCGATGGAGGAGTCGCAGGTGTTCGCTGCTTTTGTTGAGATGTGTTTATGTAGCCCTTAAAAGGATCGAAGTATTATAGAATTCCGTAGATAGCCATCGCTGCTCAATAATACTTTGGTGTCATTTTATGGGTTCCCTCGTATTATACAGTTTTAAATATCTCTCAAATATAACGAAGAAGTCTCTTTCTAACCGATTTAATTGAAACTGATACTTCCATGATAATACTCAACCTCACGATATCAAAATGGTAAATTATTTCTGTTAAAGACGCCATCGAGTGCAAAGCGGCGAATCGTGTCCAAGAGTGCACAATGATTGACGGAATGTTGGAAATGTCTTCGGAGGTGCCACGCCGTCTGGGGCGGATGGAGTGGGGGTGTGAAAGGAACCGTTTCCTGTCTCTTTTGTGTTGACTGGGTGGTTTTAGAGCCTCACATTTCTAAGGATGCGCACCACACCCACACACGCCTTCACCCTTTCAGGTAAAAGAGGAATTTCCCGAGGACGTGGTAAAGGACGCTTTGATGATCGGTTGTAAATCTCTTCCTCAGAAGTTCGCACATGATAAGTAACAGACTAATTTTAGATTTTATCCCGTAATCTCGAACGAATGGGAAAACACGTTAGAGATTTTAAACTATTGGAAAATCAATCTTGAAATGGTGTTCATTCGTGACAGAGTATTGACAATAATAACTGTTCATTTCTCTTCTGCGCATAATTATTTGCAGCAGCGAAAATAAAAGTGATAAAGGACATATGTACCGGTTTATTGTAAGAACTTTTATCGTAATAGAAATTTCGGAAGGGAATCTCAAAAACTCTTAAGCATCTTTGGGCTACTTAAATTAAAAATGAAACTAGATGAATATTCTCCGTCTTCCGTCCTCTTTAACTAGAAAAACTACTCAAAAAACTGTAAAAACAAAAATTGAAATCCTTCCTATCACCAAATTTGCTCCGTTTTTGCATTGCGCTTTCGACAATAATTGCGAAATACTATTTCCCGCTCTTTGTTCGTTGGTGTCAATTTATTAACATTCTTTTGGTCAAATCATTCCATGGTGCGTTTCTCCGCATTTAAGATTTTCCTTTTCAAAAGATTTGCCTTCTGAAAGTTTTCGGTTATTCTTATCCATAAGCAAACTCACTTCAGATTTCGCCAAAGAGAGATCGGTCGGAAAATTTTGGTTAGTTTACGGATTAGTATTGTTGTAAAAGGGATCGGTTACTCACTCAGATCCTTTACAGCTCCGAATGCCTTCTTTGGAAAGTTTTCAATGGACTGGTGTCCTCTTTGACGGATTAGCAACGAGGGTTCATCGAGAAAGGACATCGGACAGGAAACGGCTAAGACGGACTTCTTCCACCTGAAATGCTCTCTATTTCATTCACTTATTTGTTGTTTCGCATAATGAAATTAAATAAACATTATTACACAAACAATCAAACTTATATGGGATTCGAATAGCTTTCTAACGATAAATAAGAGTATTCATAATCATTAGAATTTTAATAGGAATAATAAATCTAAAGATGAAGATGACATTTCTTTGTTTTGGATTTGTTATTGGAAAATGAGCGTTTTCAAAGTAATAAACTGCTTTAGATGAAGATTGATTTCTAATACATCATTCAATTTAGAGTACATAAATCTAGATTCTTGTGGCTTGAAATTTAATTTATGCAAATCAATAAAAGCTGAAAACATAACTACTCATTTCTCTATTGCACATGTTGTTAATAGCAGAAAATTACATAAATGTACGTAAACGAGTTTATTTTTTAGCAATGTCATCCTGAACAGAATTATAATACCAACCGATAACAATAATGTAATACACATAAACTATCAGTTGCAACAGATTAATTACTCCCTTTTTGACAGAAAAGCATATTTTTAAAGACGAATTTGGCATGTACAGTAATCAAATATTTCATTTTTACTTAAACGCATAAAAGAAATAGCTATTTGGTAATTCTCCGTCATCTAGAAATAATTCTATTCATTAAAGCACCTATAATACTTATGAATAGGTTTAGTATTTCCTCTCGTTACCATCTTTTGATCTTTTAACTTAACATTAAACGCAATACCCTGTCGCTTCTTTGAGAGCGGTGCCATAATCGGCCTTCAAACCTCTCGAATGTTAGGCTTCCACATCTTCAAACGAACTACCGCACAAAATCACGGGATTCGGCTCTTCTTTGTGTCCATTCACCACCCACTCTCTTCCGGTCCCAAAGAATACCTTTTCCCGCCAAAGTCGACCTTTGTGAGACACCACCGAGGATCCATGAATGAAGGCACAGGTGTAGGTGTGGAATGCCTTCCGTGGAATGCCCTCGAGTGGTACGATTTTGCCCTCAAATGTATTTAGCGGCTAAATAAGACAACTTCGGCAGAGGAAGTCTTTCGTAGCGATGGAAGTGAGTCGATTCATGGCTGTAAGTTAAAATGTTTATATATTTGCAAGAACGAGCATATTTTTAAAATAAGTCCTCGCTTATTTCTATTATCCAAACATCCGTTTCACAGAAAATGCTTTTTTTTGTACAACGTACGAGTTGTTTTCCCTTTTTCCATATTAAGACTCCTTTTTATTTATTATGTCTTCTCTTCTAAAAGAGGTGATCAAATTAATATTCTCTAAAATTCTGTAGAAATCGTCTTTAATAATAGACATTCTCTTTAAATATATGCGGCTTTATTTATTTCCCACTAACATCAATCGAAGTATCAATTACATCAGATTTTCATTTTCAGAAATAATTTCACATATTATTTTAAATTTTAAAATTTTTTGTCTATTTCAACTTTTCATTTGATCGAACTTCAGAAAAACATTCACATTACTTTTGGTTCCTCAAATTTTAATCACAAAATTAGACTATACTTAAGGAGGAGATGAACTGCCTTTCACGCAAGAAATCATCCGTCTATTCCGTAAACTTTAAGTGGACGTACAAATATCTAAACATTCAGATTCTCTATCGAATTGTTGAAATTCGTCTTTATAATTTGTTCTAAAGACGTGTTAAAGTTTTTCCAAGCGCACACTTTTACTCGAAAGAATTCCCTTTCTTGAAATAGATCCTTCTAATCCTCTGAAAGTCACATTCTTCCCTTTTTATTCTCTTCTTTTGAGTGCATTTCCTTTGCTCTCGTTTCCGGTGGTCCGAACAAAAGGTTTTCCCTTTTCAATGTACTTCGGAAATAGTTAACTTTTAACCAAAAGACAAATTGATGTCCTTTGTCTTGATGCATTGAAAAACGTTCATCCTTCTAATATTAGATATTATACATCCTAAATTTTAATAGTTTACTTTTTATCTGTACATTACATTCTTTTGATTTTCTAAGTTTTCTCACATGCTTCTCAGCAAAGTGTTTTTTACAGTACAGAATATTTTGAAATAACATTTCGTAAGATGAATTAGGTTTTATCGGTAATAACAAAATATCCTCCAATTCTTCTGTTGCTTTATCTTTTTGACACATAACTTACTCTTGAAGCACCTTCAACTACATTTACACCCATTGAAATGTTCTGCGATGTATGGCAGTGGGGTCTATTCGCACTAAATGTAATTTTAGATTCCTTTAACAAATAAACCCTACGGAAGAGTCTTACGCTGTATAAGTATTTCTGTTAGAAATGAGCGATTCTATTCACATATATGTTTCTTTGATATGATTAAATAACGAACACTAATCAATCGTTCATTTTGTACTCAACTCACGTCATCTTGAATATAAAGTAATCACTGGTTAATGTAGACAGGTAATTGTCACAACAGCATTTATGAAAAAATATCATTTTCCATGATAATAAATTAGTAATCTTTTAATTGTTTGATTGTAGTTAACTTAGAGTTAAATTAATTGAAGATGTAAATTTCATAGTTCTATTTTAAATTAGGAAGAGTGGAATGAACTCTCAATTTTTTACAAATGAACAATCGATTCTTTTATGATTGAAGTATTCACATTCCACTTGTTTAATTAAAGATTGCAAATAACTATATGTTTTAGAGTAATTTTCAATTAATCTCAGAATGTGACTTATCAGGACGTAAAAATGTACAATTGTTTATAATAACATCCTATCTAATATTTCAATCCAACGTCGGCGGCGATTGAATACTTCAAATTTTGAAAATTGCATTTTCGCGTCTGAAAATCACCGTTGATGGATTCAGAGGGAATTACTCAAGCAAAAGAATAATAAATGGTTGGGATACAGTTGAGCGAATTGAAAAATGGTTGGATATATTTTGGGGATTGGACTGAGTGATCCGTTTTGCCTATTAAAATCCTCCATCGGTTAAAAACATGAGACATCGATTTGGAAAAGTCAAATACTTTCATTCGTTTGATGGTGAGAATAATATCAGACAAAATGTGGTAAATCTCTTGAATACTTATGATGAGGGATTGCTTCTAGATTATTAAGATTTGGTTGAAAATTAAACTTATTTGCGAAAGAAAAAGAAGATTCGGGAAAATATATAGAGAGAAGATATAGTGGACTTGAAAGAAAGCCTGTTTATTAGGGGCATTCGTACCAAGATACCAAGGAAAGGTATTATTTCCTCTTCATTCAATTGAATCTGTTTTTACAGCAGAGAAATATGTCAGCACGATTCAGGAAATAGCATAATTCTTGCGGATAATGAAAACCGAGAAATCCATATCAGAAGTGACAACTTTTTAGAATATCGTTATGCTCTCTTACAAACATCTGACTGTATTACAGTATTCGTATTACGGTGATAATAAAACACATCATTAATGCTGACTCGTAAACAGGGTTCCTTTATTTCCTGTATTATAGCTGATATATCTGATTAAAAGTCTCATTTAAATGCTTTAAATCTTAAACCTAAATCTCGGATTGAATTAAATAAGCCACAATAACCACCATTGGATGAGAATCATCACGAAATCCTTTTCGAAAGGAATTCCAAATGGACATCATTATGTGTTGGAAAAGTAGTAAGAAGAAAACAGCTATTTGTCAACACTCCCATTTGATAGATTCCCTTCTTCTGCTTCAATTCCCTCACTGACAAAGAAGCCTTCAAGAAATATAAAAAATACATGTAAAAACCAAACGCGTCGTGAAAAAATTGCCCAACTTATCCTTTGCAAATCTTCCCGACACCTGCCGCCCTCGAGGCCAGCTAGCCTAGTGGCCGAGGAACTAACCAGCGCAACATCTCCTATAGGCCATGGATATTCTTTGTACTCCGAAGGCGTTCAATCCAATTGCAGATTCACCGTTTGACAGACGAGTTTGGCGCCTACGCCGTCCAGATGGCTCTGTTGATGAGTACTATTTATTCGTGGGGTGAAGAGATAAATTGAGGATTAGGAAGGAAGAAGGGGTCACTGTGATCGACCCTCGTAAACAACGACATAAACAAATTAAAGAGTTCCTGATGCAAGAGATAGTCTACTTCTTTTTTACTGCGGAGTTTCGCAGTCGAGCTTTTTTCGTGTATATGTGGAAACATTAACATTTTTGAAGTTTCTTTTCGGCTAACGCTTATCTTTCCGTGGCTTTGTCAAACAGTTTCTTATCATTGTCTTGAGGTTTCTTCTCTTAATGGTTTCACATCCTTAGCAATCATTAGAGGTGAAATAGTTTTACAGTTGAATGTTAGCTTAAACTGATTAATTTCGACGATTTTGACTGATGATAACTTCATAAAATCAATAAGATAATAAGCATTCAGAATATATATTGATAAATGTTAATCTCGGTGTAAAGAAAACAATTAAATATTTTGTGACTATATTCGAGGGCTGTGCATAATGGGAAATGATGGTAGTGTATTGTAAAATAAGGTTTATGTAACTGAGCATGAAATTTAAAAGGAAGGATGGAATTCGTTTATCAAAGAGAATATTATATGTTCTTCTATATTTATAGTTTTAAACCTCTGAATATGATGGACATCACCAGAAAAATCAATTCTATTGTTAAAAATTAAATAAAATATGTAACACTGCTTAATCTTCAGACATATGAAATTTATTTTCCTTTTCATTGCATTGGTATGTTTTTGTCTGGATTTTCAAAGTCTAAATTTAATCCTACTTGTACTACCATGTTTGCGAAGTAATGTTAATTGTAGCAAATATAATCTGATTATTGAGAATATAACGTATTATCTTCGTTCATCGGGTGTTACGATTTGATAGAATTGATAATTCAGGTGAACGCTGTATGAGGGCGTTGTCATCGCATGTGAAATTAGAGGAAGTGGAAATGAGGTGAGTTTGACGGAGGGAGAAAGGGGGCAACAACGTGGTTGCCACATTAGGCACCAGATGGTGCCCCAAGATATGAGGAAAGTTTCGGTACTTAAATGAGAGTCATAGGAAGGAGACACCTCTGAAAGACCTTGTTATTGGCCTTCGATGACCACAGATTGAGGCGAGAGAAATGGTTGTCCTCATCAACGCGATTGAGGCACTCTTGGACAATCAAATGACTTTCTATATAAACGACATCAACACTTGGAGGGGTGTTTCTGCAGATGATTCCAACTTGCCATCCTAGCTCACTTCCATTCATTGCGATTCAGAAAGGTTTCCATTTTTTGTTAAATTATCATAATGCAACTCCATAATATTTGATTCTGCACATTTTAAGCATAGTTTAAACCTTATTCGTCCATAGGGAAAACATATTACCTTAGGTATTAACTTTACTACAGATTTCCAACTTTGTCCTGTATTAGATAAATAGAAACGTATTGTTGATTAGAATTTTTTCATGTTAGAATGTTTTCTCATCTCTATGTAACATTCCATTTTGAATGCGTATAAGAATAATTAAAAGGCCTTATTTTTCCAATGACTGGTAGAAGTATTACGTTTTATATCAAAAATAGTAAGTATATGAATGAGGATTCACTGAACTGACTCAAATTTAGAACATTCATGACATTATCTGAACCGAATATAATGTACTTTATCAACCGGTTTCACTTACTTAATAGATGACATCACTCCTCATATCTGTCGAATAAACTTTTTAATTCTAATTTTATAGAGGTCGTTATGTTCAGAAGGTTATTGATAACTTCATTTCCGAAAACATATTTGTGTTCTTTTGTGGGAATCATCATTAAATATATTTGCAGTTCTGTCGAAGAACATTATTCAGAAGCTGTTGACTAAAGATATGAGTTAGTACGGATTAAGAAGAAGAGTTTCCTGTAACGCAACTTTCGGTCTACAACGTGCATTTTTTCTCTCTAACGGAGTTTCTGCGCATTTAAAAACTCTCCTACAAAAAGGCTATTTATCTTTTTTGATCCGATTACGCTAATCTATATGCGCATTAATGCGTTAATTTATCCCATGAAAATACACCTTTATGCGAAAATCTCTTGTGGGAATGTCAAATAGTCATGACAATTATTTATATTACGTGTTAAAAACTGCTTCTTTCACTTTTCACGGAGAAAAAATCCTCTTCAACCAGAAAGATTAAAAGCCTTGGAATTTTATAGACTTTCTGTAGAGCTTTTGATGTATGCAGACTCCTAAAGTAATCTTCAGGATTTATGTTTTTAGTAAGCCTATGGCACAAATTCGGCACTTTTAAAGTTTATACTTTAGGATAATGACTTCAAGGATTTGCAAATGCCGAACATTCTTGGTCCGTCTCTATTTGATTCATTTTTACAATAATATGACATACTTGATCATTCGTGAGTTTCCCAGGGGTTTCTTATTAAATCTCTTATCCTTATTGTGATTTATCATCAGAAATGTGTATTTTGTGATGTATCCGCGCAGTGATACAATATTCTCATGGAATATGTACCTATATATATATGAACATGAAACCTTTTCCTCGCGCAAAACATAAATCCAACTTGAGTCGGTCATTGAGTTTTTCCCTCAAGCTATCTACGAACCCTTTATCTATAACTATACGAACGACTTTCTTTTTACCAAAAGCTCTTATAAATAATTGATAACTCCTTCAGTTATGTCCGCGTTGTATCCTACATGATATAATTTTCACACCCCGAATATTTGCAACGGGGACTTCGTCACTCGTCGAAATCTCCAGCCTCTGGTTCAACAAAAGGACAACCCTCCGCCGACATTATGAGGGTCGCTTATTCTGACAAATGGACGGCAATATATCACGCTAATATGAACTCCTTTGAAAGAACGGTGGCCATTGGAAGAAGAGGACCTGAGGGCAAAGGAGCGGCGGAAGCAAGATAAAGTACGGATGAAGTAATGTGTTGGATAAGAGGACGAAATATTTAAAGAGAAGTGGAAATTATAGATGCTCACCTTTATAGCCAAAATCATTTGTACCTCAAATACCGAATCGTAAACATTTTACCACAAGATGCGTGCAAGGATGATGCATAAATCCTTGATTCCTGATTAAGACTTTTTCAAGCTAACTCAATTACAGGGTTAAGATAAAAATAACTTTACACAATGAGTTAGTCAAAACTGAAGATTAAACAGAAGTGAAATAAGCAATATGATTGTCACAATCATATTGCTTCATTTCTATGTTGGTACATCACTTTCCACGCTCCCCCGGAAAAAGAGAAACCTGGGTTCGAGGCCTATTGTTATTTCCTTTTTTTACTTTTATCTCACAATAGGTGATCCACGCGTAGATTCAGGAATTGAAGATTCAGGTTCGGTTCTCGGCCATACATTATTTACCTGTTCTTAAAAATGCATATTTTTCTCTCATCAAATTTTTATCAATTTCTTAGCTATATAATTACTTAGTTGAAGTCTAGTTAAAGTATTTCGAAGAGTTTGATAATGGACAATACAAGCAATAGTAATTCTCTGATAGTACTGCAAAATATAAATGAATTTCACAGGAGTCCAGCGAATGAAACATCCAACAGTTAGGCCTAAGTTTACAGCGCATTGCAATTTGTACTCAATTGAGTAAATGATTAAGATCTCTGCAACTTCCCCATTATTACCACAGTGAATCATTTTACAAGGAATGCGTTAGTTTGCATAGAAGTGTCGGTTAAATATCCGGTTCCCTCACGAGTGAGAAGGGCCTTAGTTCGTAATACCACAAGGGTAAATCCCAAGGTAATTGAGTGGAAGACGGCACCCTCTTAGGCCCATCAAACTTCGCTCATTGTATAGGGCCTTCATTAACTAGAAGAAAAAAACCTTCCGTTGAGAAACAAAAGAGCCGCGGAGGCCGCAAAGTATCTTACCGAATCTTTCCCGAGTACATTTTCTTGATACGAAAGTGTGCGTAGCGCAGTGGTTGCACTAATCTTGATTTAATGTGCCAACTGACCTCATGCGCCCACAATCACATCCTCGTCTTAATTTCACTTTATTTATGATCGCATTCTTCCCGAGACTTTAAGACGAAGTTATGACGGGATTTAGTTATTTATTCTGCCGTCGTTGCGACAATCGTCGTTCACTTTTTTCCGACGGAATAAACGGCTCTTCTTAAACTCCGCACCTGAGTTGTCCTTTCACCCTTTATCACCAGAAAAATACTATTCAACTGACTCGAGGCAAAAATTAAACTTTCCATGTATGTATTTATATATTTACGACCATGAGAAATAGAATCGTATTGCTTTCTTAATAAAATTGCCTCCGAATAATTGTCTGATCTTTGAGACCTTATATATCCCGCCTTATCTTATTAAAGTTATTTTTTTATCTTATATAATTCAAGTCATTTATCTTATTTTTGTGTTACTTAACTGTTTCCCGTTCGAATGGGTTGTCGCTCCTTTTAAATGATCATCATGAACTCTTTATAGCTATATCCGATACTTTTCAAAGATGATCAATAAAATGCAAGCAGAAATAATACCAAATTCTTTCCAGTTTCCTACAAAGTAAACAATGAAAATTTTTTAATTTTTACAAAAATTCCTTAAAAAAGGGAATAGATAACACGTATAAACTTTCTTAATTCATTTCCATGTCTGTACTCTTCTTCTATAAAAAGATTCGTAGACGCTAGGGTGTTGCTATTCTTCAAGTTTTCAATTTCATTTACTACCGATGGTCGAAAAAATTTACTGTTTGCGTATTTTCTAATAAATATTTTTCATCATAAACTGAATACAGTGAGAGTTTTCTACAAAAAATACATAAAATATTTTATAATCAATGCATGTTATGCATATTAATTTACATGGACTTGACTTAAACTTTTTTCAAATAAGTTTATATAAACATTAATTTTCCAGTGTTTTCTTTGACTTAAGAATTTTCAAAATTAAAGCTATTAAATTTGCTGTTAATTATAAGGTGTAAGAGGGTGATAAAAGTTTTTAATACGACAAAGTACAAAAGTTTATCATTCGCACTTGTATTCTATTTCTATTTTTACAGCATAATTTTAAGATTCTACCTCTTTCCACTCGATATCATTTGCGTGAAAGAATATCGGCTAACTTTTAATATTTAAACTAAAAGTTAATAAATAAGCGAAATACTTGTTAATTTACATGAAATGTCTGTGGTTTTGGCTCATATTGAGACGATTGGATGCATCCAATTACAATTGGCTGATGATGATATTTTAATCATTTAAGAAATTTCTCTGAGGACTTACCATCCTCTGGTATTCTATTATTATATCTGAAGCCATCGATAGATTTTAATCAAATAACAAATAGTTGCAGTTATGACTTTAGCATTATTCTTATTTTTACTCATTTCCTTTGCTCGATTTCATCTCCCCTTTTCCTTTTCGAAATCTAATCCTATTGGCGTCCATTTCACTGCCAGATTCCCCCATTCGGCAAACTGTGATCACTCAATACGGATTTGTATCCTATATTGTTTACATTACGACCTTCGCAGATCCCCCATCTGTCCCTTCTTTTATTCTCTTGCCATGGATAGATCCTGTCTAACGCAATTAACATCTTCCTCATTTACAAACGATGCCTTCAAATTCTAAGGAAAATAATGGACTCAAACGCTGATTGAGAAAATAGTAATGTGTGGAGAATTAAAGTCACGGTTGACGAAATAAAATTACTTCGAGCAGCAACAGTGAATTCTAAGGAAGCAGGGATAAGAATAATTCAATGAGGACATTCTCCAATCTTGGAATAGAATTAAGATTATCCGTAGTGAAAAAGTCGGAACAGTTCTCTTTCGATGGAGTACCATCAAACGAAACAATTTTAGGTAATCATCGGAAGTGATGACAGCATTGCAATCCGAATATAATCCGTAAATTAGATTAATTTCGATAGAAAAAATCTCAAAATGATAATAATTTTGTTATTCGCGGATATTAGACTTCATGGTTGATGTTTAGTTTAGCCCTTTAATTTTTTTTCGATCTAAAATCAACTATTTATTTGAAGAAAGATCAATTCTTTTTCCGGTGAATAGTGACTGAATAATCTCCACGAGTTGTCAACCCATGTACTTCTCAACTATAGTAGAAGTGGATGAGGCCAATCGTCCAACGAATCCACTCTTCTTATGGGTACGCACGGGTAACTAGGTAAAACCGCATCTAATACTCAAATCGTGTGTTTGCAGATCCAAAACATCGGAAGAGAGTGGCTCAAGATCAGAAAAAGCCTCAGAGAGACGTGTAGCGGGCCGAATCCACACTCGCACTGAAATAAAAGACAGCGTGCGACTCCATTGAGTAAACAAGTACAGATGGCAGCAGCAGCTCGTCTCGAAGGGACGCAATAATGCAAAGCGAAAATGCAGTCGATCATTTGGGAGGGAGCAGATGCGATCCACGCAAACGGTCTTAATCCGTCGGCCACAATCACTACGCAATTCTTCATTCTCCGCTTGGATTTGATAAGCGGCTGTTGATACATCGGAACGCCACGTTAGCAAAAGCTAAGAGCCTGGCAAAATAATTACTCCCGACAGAATTTTAATGGAGGCATTTATACCAATCGGCTTTAACTCTCGTAATCATCAGCCATAACATCTCCGTTGTCATGAGAAAATCCATTGGAACGCTTGAATGAACGCTAAAAGACCCGGAACAGAATTAGCGACAATTCAGAGGATCGCCGTCGATGAATTTCTTACTTCACCGATTCAACGAGTTTTTAATGTGTGAAGTTTAGATTACAATTTTCCCTGAAATTGTAAATAGAATTTATCTGAAAGCATGCATAATTTTGATTGGTCAATTTTCTTGATTTTATTTTAAAAATTCAATTCGAAATACTTTAAGTAATTTTACTTCAAAGCATATATTATTATTATGAAATTTGGAGCTGTAAGTTGATAGAATATAAACTTAAACTTATCGAAGACATTATTTCATTTCAATTAAAATTGATTCTGCCTAGAGCTTAATTAAAAATCAGATCAATAAAATAGAAAGATGTAGATTTCATTTAATGTTTCAGATCTATTTCATATAACTTATACTCTTGAACGCGTACCATATACCATTATATTTTGTTAAATTTATTTTCAAAGTTTAAACATATTGTTCATCTAAAAATGTAACTTGGATCGATCTCACGGATAATTTAATTTCTTTCTTTAGTAAATTTCCTTTAGATAATGTCTCTTTCCTCGAATATAGCGGAGAAATCAAGGAACAAACGAACATATTTAAATTTATAGCCAAAATCAGATCTAAATGCAATCACACGAAGACATTGAGAGGATTTTCGCAATGAAGATATAATCTCGTGATTCCCAATAAATTATTTGATGTCGACATGGCTACCAAACAAAAGCAATTGCGGATTTCCCCTAAATTGATGCTCTCCTTCTAATCCTCCGGAAATGATGTCATAAATCGAGTTGAACAGCGTTTATTTTTAGCCGCGAACGAACTTAAAACGCGTCGTTTTTTTTAATCTGAACAACTGAGCAGATTCCGCTGACAAATGTTAACGGTCGGAGTGCGGCCATTTTTCCATTATGGATCCAAAAGCTTCGTTTTGAGCCGAGTGTTGACCGGGAAATCCCGCTGAGGGTGACCGGTGATTAGTTTAGCAAACAGAGCTCATGCGCGCGTTTGATTTCCAATCGATTCGTGAAAAGAATCGAACTTTTTCAAGACGAATTACCATTTAGAACCAAAATCTTTTTAATCGGCGGACTTTGCGTGTTCCCAATACAAAGCGTTTTGGGTATTAATTCAGTCTCTTGAACGTATACATTCAGTGGACGCAGAAATATTTTAACAAGGTACACATTCACCGATAACTCTTTGCCGTTTCAATAGATAAATATAGAAAAGACGAAATGTACATGAATCCATTTTTAATAAGAAAACTCAGATATTATTTTTAATATCTCTTCAACATTTAAGAATCTCTGTTAAAGTCAATATTTGACGGCCAAAAAGATTTACTGCATAACTATTCAAATCTGTCTAATGAACCCAATTATTAATCAAAGCTCAAAACAGAAGAAAGAGACTAAGATACGTTTTATGTTAATTTACTGCTCAGTGTAAAATATAGGAAAAGAAACGAATTCTTACGTTTTATCGTTAACATATATTGAATTATTTATAAAGTTATAATCCCCAAAAAAAAATTAAAAATCACACGAGTTCTATATTCTATCTATATCTTATGTAGTTATTACGAATATATTCATAGCACATATTAAGCAGAATTTTTAAAGTTACAAATAAAAATATAAAAACATAAAATCCCGTTTCCCTGGCGGTCGTTTTTCAAACTAAATGTCTGAGTGGAATTTCCGTCTTACATTTATCGAAAGCAACCTTTCGTTGCTATGGATTGTCTTTCTGAAACCATACGTTACAATATTTTGGAATATAATCTTCCGATCAATCAATGTCTTCTTTCATCCTCACAATCAAGCATCAATCGATTACTTTTATTCGTACATTTTTATTGACATTTTTGGTGACTTTAATGATGACCTTGGTGAGAATTCATTTTAATCTTTCGGAGGAATTGAAAATGAATTGAAAATCTCGGCTGCAACTGTTGTCGCACAATTTCTTTGGCGAATTCCTCTAAGGGAAGGTGAGCCCGTTGGAAAGAGATTAATCATAAGCCATCACCTCCCCCTTTGAATGTGCACCAGTGGTGGATGACTTAATGATACCCCATTCTAATGCAAATGGACAATGAGGCATCGGGTAGCTTTTCATTTGATGGATTACGTATTAGATTCCACTCTGAAAGCCTGTTATGTGGTATAGAAGGCTGAAAATGCCCTGTTCGTCACAAATGGTTTTCAAGCACTAATATCCACGCTAAAGACAGGTTATCTCTCGACTGAGTTCTAATTTAAAACGTAATTGTGCTTTGGAAATAAATTCCCCTTCTAAACAATTAGCCCCTTTTGATAACGAACCTATTTTTATCAAGATCATAGGATTTCCAACTAAGCTCACATTTATGTTGTTAGAATATCGTAATATTCACCATCAGATAAGTCAGCTTTATGAATTCTTTACAAATGTAAGTTAAAAATTACGGTATTGAAGGCTCTAAATATTATTCTGTTCTTCTCAGGATCCAATAAACCACATTCCAATGATATGAAATACGTTAAATAGCAAATTATAACGGACGAAAATAATGATATTAACTTCAGGATTTCATGGGAATAGATAAGTTTTTTGAGAAATGTGAAGGAATAGCCGTATCTCAGTGGGAAATGATTACAAGAAGTGTATGAAATGTAAGTAAAAGATTTTACCGAGAATATTTTGAACAATAAAGAACCTTAACAATCTCATGGTTCACTTCAAATGATTGAAATGGGCAATAAGATATGTATTAAGGCTTCTAAAATCACTCGAACAATACCCATAAACGAAGGCAAACGTTTGAAAATATATGGGCGAATCACGTCTTCATCAGAACACAATTTATTGAAATTTATAAACCGTTTTCCATTATTCCAGAAAACCTTTGAGTTTTGCGTTCAAACTACATCAGGTATAGTTACGTGGCATTTATTTTCAATGGTATGCATGTTATCAGGGATGTATAAAAGAAAAAATTTCAGCATCTTTAATTGAGATATTGAAAATTGAAATGTAGTCAGAAAATATACATATAAAAATAATGATATTTTACCCAAGCTGAACTCTGTCCAAAATATTCCAATTATGTATGGTTTTATATAATTTTAATTTTCCGCTTTTTAATACGACACACAACATAATTGTCCTCTCTCGTTTTCTTGAGATTTGGACCAATTAGATCAGCGTTTATCCAAGAGATGAAATTGGATTGGAGATTAGATATTTAAAATATTCAGAAATAATTGCGTCATCACGAATAAATAATGTGAAAGATAAACGACAGGAAATGGAGATGAAAAGAGTGTCACATGAAACTTTCTAAATTCGGTTGACTTTAATTCATCGTTTTTGGTGAAATCATGACGTCACAATAGAATCTCGAACACCTCCGTCGAGAGTCCATTCATCCGAGTAATCTCTTCAACAAAATACACTTTCAAGAGGAGAGCATCTGCCGTGTAATTGGTCCCACTTCCTGTTTTTCCTTTTCTTCACAATAACCCAAAAGTCAGCCGCGATCGCCTCACAAGGCATGCTCGTGAATGTGCCGTCTTTTTAAAGTTGTGGCCGTTGCGGAAGACTAGTCCGAGATGTCACACATGCAGGAACGGTTAGATGCGAACCTTGAAATTGTTAGTGTTCGATTAAAGCACTGATATTTTGCTTTTATGATTAAAAGTGGATTTTAATATGAACTGTGGAATCGATTGAAGTGTATGTTATAATCTTTAGAAACCATATCGTAGAGCAGTCGCATCCCTAAAGTAAATTGAGTTTAATCAAATAATGATACATCAGTATGATTTAGAAAATATTTTTTCCTCTTCCAATCATTGAAGTAAAGTTAATTGATTAATCATTTACTTTGTTCTACATTTGAATTACAAATATTCATCCTCTTATTCAAACTGATGCTTTCCGCTAATCAATGATCTCGATTCTTATTTTAATTTAATTAGAAAATTCCAATTTTACGTTTACTGAATTTTTATGAATTATGAGCGACTAAAATGAATTACAGTCTCAAGTGAGGTACGATTCTTCATCAATCTCCAGTATATTTTTTATTAATACTACTTACGCTGTTACTTTAACTTTACCCGGAAACAGTTTATGCAAGTAGAATAAAAGAGACAAACTTTTTCCACCAGAGATTTATTTCGAGACAAATTTCAACATGTAAACTTCAGATTAGTTTCTTCGCTTCTGTAAAACTTCTTTGAATTTCAGTTTATGCCTTTTTCCTGGAAAATACCATATACCATAGACTTATCTATTCGAGCAATAAACTTTTATATAAAAATGGGTATTCATCCCTCTACACTGGTGAAAAATTACGTTATTTATTATTCTATTAAGATGAAACGAAAATTACAATATGCATAATTTTTGTAAGGGCAATTGTATTAAGTCAAACATTCTTGATATTTAAATCCTTCACATTTTGATAGAATATTAAATAGTAGAAGAGTTTTGCTATGGACTCAGTACTTCGACTTACAGCTATGCTGCCATAGCATTATTCTTTCAGAAAAAGCGGCAATAAATTGCCTCCTCATATTTGTCACCATTTTGTAGTAAAAGTGAGGAATAATTGAAAGAGATTCTGCGTCCAGAGCAGCTGAACGCGTCAAACAGAGCGTGCTCACCTGCCCACCCATTCCACCCACGTGCGAAAATGACACTAAAAGGTGCTTTTTCAAGTTGAATGCCTTCCCTTTGCTTTCATACGCCGATATTGACTATTTTCCAAACGAGTGACTTTTCTTGAGTGCGAGCAAATTGTCCGAAATCGCATTCATATTCCAATGGATGAGAATTGCCTCCAATGGATGTTGAAACGACTCGTATCTAAAAAGATATTTTAGAAATCCATACCCTTTTCAGAGATGGAAAATAACACGATTTATACGAAAAAGAAATACAATCAAATGAAGGACGTTTTTCTTAGCATCATTCGAATAGACTTCAAAGACATGTCTTTCCACCAAATGCAGTTTCATTTCCGATTTCTTCGGCCGTAAGAAAACATACGTTAAACTTTCCTTCATATTTTAATTATTAATTTTTTGAAGGAATAAAATTTATTAATAAATTTTATTTTCCCTCTTTCTTATTTATAGCATTAATGTGTTTCAATGAAAATAGTTTCTTTTTACCATTTTCCGTTTTATGGTTACGAAAAAGCTATATATTTATTAAAAAGATTTATGTTTGTTTTTTTTTAAATCATCAATCATCCTTTCTTTATGGTGTACTAATATAGTCGTGAACTTTAATTCATAATAAATTCTTTTAAATATTTTACTCATTTTCTATCCCATATTTGCTTCGATCAATTTCTTTTTCAAGTCAATTCTCTCTTAAGAAAACCTTCATTTGATACCTTCAATCCACCACATATTCGATGTTACTTAATCCTTCCCTCGCTTCTCAATACACATCCTAATGCACTGTCTATTACGCTATTACTCTCCGTAGACCATATGCATTTGTAATGAATGACTTCAACAGAGGAAGCCGCCGGAGAAAAGCCTACCAGGAATCAAGTAGGCCATTTGTCAACAGTGTATTTAGCAGCCCATTTGTACACTTAGCGCCTTCTTTTTCAACCCTGGGTCGCTCCAAATCCACGTATCTTTTCCCTTCCAAACAATTTCACGTTTGAGTGAACTCTAAAAGAGCCACTGGGTATCGTTTGCAGCGAGGGACTTTCCAGGTACTCCCTTTGAGGGACCCCCTGCGTGTAGGGGGCCCTCCCAATAGCCACATTAGGCAACTCGCATGGTGAATGGATTGCATGAGGACACTGAATGAGGGTACTTGTTAAAGATCAACGAATTCCACTGTTATATAGAGCAAAATGTACGTTTAAATGATTTGACGACTTACAATGGATTTTGGGTGAATATATTTCGCGAATTTGGTCTTATGTGAGTGAGTAAGTCTGTTTAGGACGAGCTATTGGCTCCTTTATTTTATATTTTATTGAGAAAATGACCAAAAGAGATTATTAGAGCATAAGGAGGTGAATCGATGGTTGTACAACTAAATTAATTCCGGAAATTTTTAAACTATAAACCCTCTTTATTCTAAATCATTTAAAAATTAAGATTTCGCATAGCTATAAAATAATACTGCCCTCTTGTATAATAAAAGTAATAACTTAGGAATGAACGGAATCAATTTCTTAATACTTATACTTAAGCATTTTAATTTAATAGTATATAATTTCTCAATACTTAAGACTTAATACTTAATGTTTCAATTCCCTATTTGGTTTTGGACTAATACGTCGTTTGCCTTGAATTCGCTACAATATTTTATAGATCACGATAAGTTTTAGAGAAATTTTCTCCGTTTTAATATATAACTAAATTTGGAAAGTTTAATTAAAAATGATTTACCTTAAAATCCTTTGAAAGCAAAACCCATAAAATTATGTATAATTAAAATTGTATGTATAATTTATAAAAGTTTACAAATTTTTTATAAAAGTATGTAAATGATATGAATATTAGGATCAACGCTTTTAGTGTTATAGAAAATAAACGATCATTTCCGCATTTTAGCGAAAACTTCTGGATTCTAGTAATATAAATAAACCTTTGCCCATACTTCCTTAGACTAGAGACGTACAAGCCATTGATGACATATGGGGAATATTTTTAAAATTTGTTCAAAACTTCTTTTCCCTAATGAAATTTGGAAACTAAAAGATTTTATTTCAAATCGATATTCCACATTATTGATTCAACAATACGCAATAAGATTGCGTAGGAAATTGTAGATACAAATTAGCAAGTACCAACCTCAAGTAGGTATATTATCGTATCTGAAAGAACGTAGTCGACTTCTAGCTTTTACAAAAAAACACCCATCAAAGAAAGGGTCCATAATCACGCGTCGTGATGAAATTAAGTAATAAATTAAATAGTTAAGCGTTTGAAACTATGAAAAGATAAATTTGAATGCTCTAAATTGTAAATCCTCATCCATGTCGAGTACTCAAATACGACCAATTGAATGATTCGATTCGGCACGCGTGGCGATTAAGGAATTAAGAACGTAGACTTCGTGTGAAGAACCTGTTTTTCCCTCATGAAGTGGCTTGAAGATGAACCGCGGGAGGAGCGTGGGATTGTGGGTAATGTGGAGGGGGTGCCGTGCAGCGGAGAAGGCCGAGGGGATTAGCAGAGGGCAATAGCTCACACCTGGCCGTTACCTGGGAAAAGACGAATTTACGGCGGAGTACGTGTTAGGGAGAAGACCTTGAGGGTTATAAGGAAAATGGGAGTGGCTCCAAAGGGGAGAGTTCCTCCACTCATGATGACCCAAAACTTTACATTTCATTGCCTCTTTAATTTAATGAGCTTATATTGGCGTTTGAAAGAATCACGAGTTTAGAATAATCTTCGTGTCCGAGACGAAAATTCTTAACTTTTTAGTTTTATTGATATCATATCTAAAAGATGGTAATTTGTGGTTGACTCTTTTGTCTGATAGTACTTTGAATTCGGAATGGTGAAAAGTAAAGTGCACGTAAATTTTTTTAAATCTTACCGATATGATGAATTTAACTGACATAGTTATCACGTCAATTCTCGGCTCACATTGATCCCTGGTTAGAGTCCGACATTATGTAAAACTCCTTGTTTGGGAACAAATTTATATGTTCGTTCAGTGTTTAGTATGTCACTGCAAATGTTCAATGAATGGGTGTGTTGAATAAATAACAAAAGTAATTCATTATTTTTATAAAATTGAGCATAAAATATAGCCAGGTTTTATTTACTCATCCATCATAAGCCCTCAAACATAAGGAAATTACAGAGAAGAAATCGAATTTTTACGGTAAGACACTCAAAAAGGTGAGCAATAAGTAAAATCCACTGTAGCTCACTTGCTTATTTATACAAACTTTTCCAATTCCATCTGCGTTAATCTGCAAGAATATATAAGGTAAAGTGATTCGGAGGACTCATTATCACTTCATCAAGGAAGAACGGAAAAGAAATGGAAGTTAAGAAATTAGAATATTTTCGCATAGAATTGAAGAAAAAATTCAGTGAGTATAGAGAGTAAAACATTAAGAAGTTGTCAGTGAAAAAAGCCACAGAATTCATAAGATAACATCACGATAAGCTTGAAATAATAATTATTTCATCCAGGTTAATTAATTCTTCTTGATAAGATTTAAAGTCTTACATCACATTTTACAATCCTCAACCCTTAGTTTCTAATCCATTGAAGTCAAACTGCATTTTTGGAAACGGTCAAAAATGTCAAGCGATGACTCTAGGAAAATGGACAAATTCATTACAATTTTAAAATATTTATTAGATATGGAAGAAGTGTTTAAAATCGAGGGAGAAACTAACGCATTTCTGGGAGCTTTATTTTGGAGGCTCAGCGATCCGGTGATGAATGGCTGCCTGAAAAAAGGTCGAAAAGACCTCCGCTCCTCTATTACATCTGCGGAAAGCTGCGAAAGAAAAGCACCTGCATTAAAAAAATAAGGTACTTCGCCAGACAATTCACAACTCTGTATAATAAGTGGACAGAATAAATGATAAGGTTCTTTATATGAAAAAAACCTTTCCCTGTATTAAAGGAGAGAATTGTGATGAGTTTTATTACGATAATAATAGTAACGTTATCATAAATTACCTATCAGAGAAATGATATTTTCAGTCTTAAGAATTGTGTAAATATAATCATATAGAATGAATTCATAAACCAGAATAAAGAGTTGTAATGAAAATTTCCTCTTGGATGCTGTATAGAATAAATATTTCTATCTATTATTTCATTGATTCCAAATGTTTTGTCTTATCAAAATTGACTGGACCACCTGGAATTTCACCCTATGTATTGTTTGATATTGATGGTATTATTGAGCATTATTACTCAATATCGAATGTGTGATTAGTTTTCTTTGCTGTTATGACTCTTAAAGTTATTGCATATGAGATGTGTCTCTTAAAATTTTCTCTCTGCAAAATATGTACTTTCAACTCAATAATTTTATACAATGTGGGCTCCTTAACCATTTTCATGCATGTACCTGAAATCATCCTTTTTTTTATTTCTTTGCAGTATGATTCCTGTTGACTTCCAACCAATCAAAATATACCTTTCATTATTTTTATCTTAGTAAGGCAATGAATTATGGGTGAAAGCATCAATTATAACTTTAATTTTGTTAATTATACTGAAAGGATCAATGATGGAAAAAAATAAATTACCTGAATTAATTATAAGCACAAAATTAATGCAGATGAATGAATAACATTTCCAATCATCTTAAATAATTATATACAATTCAAGTTTATCTTTGTTTTAAGCATGAAAATACTTTCAATAGGTTAATTCTCCCTTAAATTTATGATACTCAATGTTAAAGATACCTTGGATAGTATCATTAAACTGTATACCATTCATAGCAAAGATTTGAAATTCTTATTAACTATAACTCATGATCAACTATCAAGATTTTCAGAAAAATTGGATTTTCTTTCTTCAGCTGATCTGCTTCATTCAGTTGCTTCAAGAGTTTTCTTTTTCATTCTTCAAGGTAAATCAATAGTATTTTACAGAATGAGAATGCGAATGGGTGTAGATTTGACAATCTACTGTCAATTGTTAAAAGCCCCTTTCATTATCAGGCCAGAGATATTGTTGAAACCCTCTTGTCATGGGTGAACCTGTGCTATACTTCTCATCTAACCTGTGTTAATATCCCTCTGTCCATTTGGGGAAATGAATTCAGAAGGGATGTCATTAATACATGTATTACTTCCTGGCATTGATGGACTAAGCTGGCTGCATATATATATAGTGTTATGGAACAATATTTTTATATTACATAGCAGTAAATTGTCTTTTTAATAACAATTAAGGAATATGATTTATAAAATTAGATATTCTTCAATAGGAAGAAATACTAGTGAATCCAGTAAGGTTTTAGAGAGGCTTGAATTAGATAAAAATTCTAAACTTACCAGAAAAATTTCTTATAGATTATTAACCTTAAAAAAGTATTCAAGTGAATTTTTTTTAATCCTTACATTCAGTTCCAAAGATAATAGAAGTATCTGAGTCATGGATTCCTGCAGGGCTGGAAAATGATTTAATTTTTAAATTAATAACTGACATAGATATATATGTATAATTGAATGGTATTGAACATATTGCTGCTATATTCTGTTATGTAATCACACTTTTTTTTCAAAATTACCTTTATTGTCCTATGAAACTAAGCCAGCTTCAGATAATCTTTTGTTTAGATCGGATAGAATCGAATAAAGATCTTACTGTTATTTGTGAGAATATTTTTCCCTTACTTAAACCTGTTTTCAAATTAACAACCAGGTAAATGGTTCATTTCAATTGACAACCAAATAAGAATAATAAAATTGTGAAAGATTGAGTACGCTATATACATATTAATTTATAATATCTAATGAGATAAAGGCATGCCAAAAGACATATCAGATTTCAAATATTGGAAAGTAGAGGAATAATACAAACTTAGACACAATTTTATTTCTCCCTCCCTCTGTTATGTTTCTTTAGAAACATATTTTGTATGACTTTGAGATCTTTATGCAGAATCATATTTTAATATAGAAATAAACCATATAAGATAATACTATTACTTATAGAATAAATTAATAATTAGAAATAAGTATTGAACATGAGTATTGTAAAGTCTAATTAAAGTTCATAGTAAATATATGTTTTATATTACATAAATATATAATTAATAACTTATATATATATAATATTTACTATACTTCTATGGTCATATTAATTATAGAGTCTTAACATTGAGAATATAACTAGAGAAAGGGAGTTCTCCATCTCCTTAGTCAATTAAATTAAATGAAAAACAGAAAGTAGAAATGCAAGTGTGGAACAAAGTAACAAGTTTTATATCCAGCACAAGTACAATAAAAGCCAAATCTGGTTTGAAAAGCATATCATTACTGTAAATTCAAGATGTGTAACTACAAATATTATAAAAGAGACTATTGATGCTTAAAATCAAAATCATATTATCATTAAATCATATAATGAAATAGAAATCATTAAAAAATTTGGAAATAACAATAATATAGGAAATAGTGTATCAAAAAATTGAAGATACGTGAATTTCATTTCAATAAAATTACTCACTAACTTTACAGATTCATTTGATTTAAAAACAAACTCTACCTTTTACTTAGATAACAGAAGATACACATGTGTAGAATTAACAATTTTAATCCACTTATTTTCAAATGTCTAAAAAATACATAGAATCTATTGTGAAGTAAATAAGTAAAATTAATGGTTGAAGCACATAGCTATATAAACGTTATATATACCTGCAGAAAGGTTGGTGAGCTTATCTGATGGGCTGCCATGTTGTCAATTAAAATTTTTAAGAGAAGAAAAGAGGGCATCTGAATGAATATATAATTGCCATAAGCATTATGGAATAGAATACTTTTTTATAATAATTAATAATTTAGTGGTTAATTTACTTCTTTTCATAGATCTATGAGTTGGTTTCAAATATTAGCTGAGAGAGGGTTCCATATCCTTTCAAGGTCCCCCAAATAATTTATGTGATACTATTGTTTTATCTTTTTATACTTATTATACTTTTTATCTTTTATAGCTTTGCCGAAAAATTTCTTACTATTGTGGTTATCATAAGGAAATTAATAATTTGATTATATTACTCATAATTTCATACTTCCAAGATCATTCAATAGACTTACACTGGGAGAAGAGCAATTATTGCACTTGTCTATACTGTTTGAGGTATAAAAAGATAGGTATGAGTTTATTTGTAGAATCATACAGTAATTTTTAGGTGATGTATTCCAGCCTCTTACAACAGAACATATGTAACAAAATTATGTGCAATCAATATAAATACAATATTTGAATACTGTATAAGGATATTAAACATGATAACCTAAAAGTTTTCATATATGTGTAATAAATATATAAAAAAATGTTATTTTGTATTTAGCAATGAAAAGAAAGAGGAATCTTTACTTGATATTTGTTGTGGACCATTGATGCCTTTATACCTATATAAAAATACCAAATCTGAAATTTTTTATACTAGTGTATAAATTAAGTCAAAATTTTTTCAGTAAAATTTATTAACTAATGTTGCTCTAGTGATGAAACTCATTATATTATAAGGCTGAATAATACTGAAACAGTAACCAATTTAAACTAATTCTCTGAGCTATGCTATATCAAATGGAGGATGCAGTCTTACAGTAGCTTATCTTTTTGCTGATTACTGAGTTAAGATATTTGAACTCACTGAAGATGTATAACTTTCTTTAGTTCAAATATATGCTGATTATTATGATTGCTTATCTTGAATTCTCAGTCTCTCACCAGATGTAGATACTAGCCTCCATAACTGTCTCATAAAAGTGGTAAAAGCTTTCAAAATATTTCATTCAATACAAATTGATTAATACATAAAATTGATACCCTTCAAGTAATGCATGGAATGGCATATTGTAAGCTGAAACCTTTCCCTTTTTCAACTTCTCTACCTTAACAATATGTATTTCATCTTAAATTTGTCTAAGAATCTATGTAAGGGGATCCAAATTTTATGAACTGAAAGCAGATAAAATGCTATACACAAATTTTCATTGTCAATTGTAGAATTGGGTAGAAAATAACTCTTAGTCCTTCCAGTACAAGTCACAGCTCGAGAATGATCTTTCCTGTGAGTAACATCCTATTGGATAGCATGAAGAGGTCAAAAATATGCAAGATGATAATTAAGAAATGGAGTAGAAAATGATATAATAATAATGAAGAAATGGACAACATTATATTGCTGCAAAAGATAAAAGAATTGAAATTCATGATAATAAATATAAACACAAATATTTCCAAAAACATAAGCCAAGAATTAAACTAACTATTAAATTTATACCTCAGAAATTTCATTATCGAATTTCGTTTAATTTAAATGGGAGCATCAAATAAACAGTAGAATTTCCTAGAACATTTAGAACTTGGGCTTAGCAAAAAGACACTTAATAATAGCAGCAAGGAAGCAATAGAATCAGCTTTAACAAATGAGATAAATTATGGAGTAATTTTCTTCAGTATAGGAACCATAAGATAAATGCTACAAGAAGGAGTTCATGTACGGGTTAATGCTATTAGATACGAAGTAGTAAAGTTTAACTGAACTTTTAGAGTTAAAAATTCTGCAAGAAATGAAATGAGAATATTTAGAAAGGGGAAATCTATAAAATTATTATTTTGACATGTATATACGACTTAACATACATAGAAAGAATTCTCTTCGAAGCTGGAAGATCCAAAATTATAGGGAATAATTTCTAATTTTCCTCGATCAACGCCATTAATAAAAGAAAAAAATCTTGAGAGTTCACTCTTGAAAAGAGCAGTTTATGGAATGAAGAAAATTATGTTAAGTATTTTATACGTCTTGCAAGGTCCTATATCCAAAAGAGGTAATTATTATAAGAAATTGAAAAACTTGGTCTTCTTGAAATACTCCATACGAAGGTAATTTCTTCTAATAGAATTTTGTTTAAAACCATAAATGCTTAGGTTCATTAAACACAGTTTACTATCGCTTTTATTCATTGTTTCATACAGTAAACTATCCATCGATAAACAAACGATCAATATCATCGGATAATTTAGATAGATTTATACATATCTAATTATCCTTAAAATCCAGTTTGTTTATTTTGACAGCTGAGGCTACATTTAGTTCGCTAAGACCTGGTGTACTTCGACATAGAAGGTCATTCTATCAATAATATCAATAAATAAGTAATAGCACTCTACAGGTTTAAAAGTTGTCTAATTTGCAGGCAACCACGTAATTATAGTTCGACAGACGTAGCAGACGACAAGCTGCCATCAACGTATCAAGCGGGTGACTATAGTCAATTGTAACAATCGAGGCAAGACAGGTAGGAGCCACAATTAACCAAATAACTTTTTTATTTCCTCGACAGCCGCGGAGGAGCGAAAGGTCCAATTCAATCGTCTCATAAAATGTTTTGTTTTCGCTTCGTAATCATAAAATTTTGGTTGTGGAGTTAGCATCTGTGTTTGTACGATTGTTGATGAAGACTGGTTTAAAAAACTTGATAAAATTCTTAGAATTTGCCATAAATCACTGTTATACCATAGTTTATAGAATTCAATTCTCTTTGCAATGTATGGTAATGCTTGGGCTCTAGCTCTATACAAGAGAGTGGAGAAAGAATAAAGACCTTTCTTTCTCAGTGACACTCCACGACCGCCTGCAGTATGGAAGAAGTTGTATCCATTTGAGAGTACGAAAGTATCCTCCGAATCAAACTAACTATGAAACCTTCCATTTTTCCTCCCCTTATCCTACCATCAAAACTACGGAGAACTGTATACGTACCATCAATCTCCGATTTAGTGTAGCTGAAAGTGACCTTAGAATCCGATCGTTTTGGCTAAATAAATCTTCACTCTTGATTTATGTGCAGCATAAAAATTCTTAGCTTAAGTGTTATGTGTCAGTTGCTGAGTCCTGAGGGTGCTCAGTCAGTTTTGATAAGATTTCTTATTTTCTTTATTTTGACTCGTCAGTATGTAATCCATTTCGTAAGCTGTTAATAATTAGGTAATCTCTCGGTTGTAAATCATTAATTGTCGCATATTTCTAAGTCAAATCCAGTTTTCATCAGGTGAATTTAAAGATCGTACGTAATGAATAATATATATTAAGCATTTTTTATTGTTGATATAGATTCATTTATCATAAAACTCACGAACTTCTTACAATGAATCAGTATATGGCTGAATGGCATTATTAATTGATCAACAATAGGTACACTATATACTCTAGATATACTTTGTAACGAATTCCTAACACAATTGAGTTTGTAAAAAATATTTACACTCTTAGCTGATACTCTTATATTATTTTATAATTTATTAAAACTCTTACCTGATAGAATTGCATTTTCAGATCTATACATAGTGATAGTGAAATCAATATAAATTCTAACTATTCTTTCCCTTTACAAAGGGTGATTTATGTGAATACAATTATCTGTGGGGTATTAGGTATTTTCAGTCATATTGAAAGAATTGGATCCAGATTAATTTTAAAAATAGGATGTAAGGTTAACTTTAAATGAAGCACACCAAAAAGAATACCTTTGTGGAGCCCATATGGTTTGCTACGAAATAGTTTTTAATGGTAAATAAAATGCATTATTGAGCGTACTATAATGAACTCATTCAGGTACTGAAGATGAAAGTGGTATAGATTGTACTATGGTGACCAGATAGTGCTGTCATTCTCAGGGATGTTAATGTTTCCTTTATTCCAACTCTATGGGGCCTTGCTTTTATGCAAAGATTTGGTCAATCTTGATGGACTATTAAAAGAAGAGGTGCTCATTAGCTAAAGTTGTTATGACAAATGAGGGAACACTTTTGAGGCTAGGCCCCTTTTTGCTGTCTAAATATTTAAGGAGTTGAAGATCCCATTATGTTGGTTGTCAGTTGATGGAGAGAGAAAAAGTGAGGAAGAAAATTTGGATATGGAACAAGAAATAATAAGGAAAGAATAACAAAAACCAAGCCCATTCCTTCAAGTCTCCAAAAGAAAAATTCCAAGATTTCACTCCATCATCATCCAAATTTGCAAACTCCAAAAATTTTTCTTTGTTCTTTTCTATTTTTCTGTTCAATTGATTTAATATTCTCATTTTTTGACAGTATTCCTAAGTCTCCATTGTGTACAATTAAGATCTGTTTCTGGATTCTTCTCTGTCATAAAAAATGTCAAGTTTGACCATTGTTATTAGATTTATTATGCATGAATTATTATTATTATACTAATTTATTTCACACTCATTTACTAAATGTGAAGAGCTGATACTGGAATTACATGCAGCCTAAAAATGAAACTAAATTTTTAAATATTTTAGAAATATATTTGGCCTATTTGGCTAAAGTTTCACAATTAATTTTATGGTAGCTCTTTTCAATATTTGAAAAATTTTCTTCTTTCAATGTACGATATATTTCAATGTACAACTGTTTTGATCAGGTTAGGTAATGATATCTCTCATGTATTTCTGAAGAAATTCCTTTATTATTCCAATTGTATACTTATGTTTTCATATAGATTTACAATTACAGTATAGTATAAATACAAAGCCTATTTACTACTGTAACCATCAACATGATGATCATTCTCCACAAAAATAACTTGGAGGGGTTGAGAAACACACAAGATTCAATGACAGTGTTCTGACACTTTTGCCACAATATCCATTTAGAAAGTCTTTTTTGATTGTGAACAATTCACCAGACAGACAGACCTCAGTCATAGAAATTTTTATATTTTAAAGTTTTTTTACAAATTAAGTTTTGTACCAATATCCTTTCAGTCATAAGAATTCAATCAACTATAAAAGATGTATGGAATTTATGATTTAAGTAGCAAGTTAAAAATCAAAAAATTTCACAAAAATATTCTCAAAGACTAATATTTAATTTAAAAATTTTGATAACTCAAATATGGCATTTAAATATTTTAAGTCAATTTATAGAACCGATACATTCTTATGTATAAAGGCAAAAATATTGAATGTACTTTTTGGCTTTAAATATATGAAAATGATACAACTGAACAATGTACAATATCTTGCAAGAAAGTGCATTGACATGAGGATACTTTAGTTGTACAGTATTGTTAGAATAAAGGATCATACATCTAAGAGATCAAGAGTAGGCTAATTGTCATGGTAGTTGAGTTTTACAATAGAATGAGACTTTAGAATGTTTTATAGATGATTTTTATCATCCTTACCAAATCAATATTATTTTAATCAGAATGTTTAGCATTTTTTGAGTTAAATTTTGGATCAAAATTTGTAATTACTTTACCTTGAATATTATTGTATTCAACTTAAAATTTTCCTTAACAATATGATTCATATGTGCTTCATTAGAAGAGTGATAACATGTATCTTATTCCATCTACCTCAGATCAGCAATCTTGTTTTCTACAATAAATAATTTCTTTAGAAAAGAATATCCATTATTATCATCTGGCTTTAAGTAGAAAAGATGACATCACAGGTGAATTCTCATCTGAAAGCTGCAGAGAAAAATCAGCCTGCTCCTTAAGAATCACCAGTTACATCAGGCATATTTTCCTTGCCTCAGAGATATTTAGTTCTTATAATTTTTGTCTTTTAAAGATCTTATGACCATCAAGACCTTAAATCACTGTCTAATTAAAACCAGTTCATTTAAAATCACTCACAAATATCATAACTTTCCAAAATGGAAGAAATGATGGATGCATGATGTATAGCAGAATCTTATTCTACGTGCATTACCTTTTAAGCACATACAATGTAATGCTGTACTTATTTTTCAGCTCATTATTTAAAATCAATCCATTTTCCTTAAAATATATTTCATTTCCTCCTACCTATCGTTATTGAGACGTTCATTTGCTATGTTAATTCACTTTCTTCTATTTGACTTCTTTCTTTGCTACAAATTAATACTAAAACCTTCCAATTCTACTTCCATTGATTCTCGAATGGAAAAGATTCCAAACTGATTAAAAAGCTTTATTTTTCCTTTAGCATGAAAGAAGCAATATTAATTCCACTTTAATTTAACTTTTAACCTCAAATTCAAGTCTTTTTGGTAAAAAATCATGTAAACTACAGAATTTCATGGCTGTTTTTAGCAATTATAAATTTCACTCGTTTACATGTGATCTTCCCTAGACAAAAGGAAATGCTCTGCCATTAAGTAGATGATTGTCACTTTTCTATGTATTGCAAATGTTATTTCACAGAATCTGTCACTGTTTGCAACAGGCTAATTTTTATTTGCAAGAGAAGGATAGAATTGATGGAGTGCTTTATGCAACTATTAAGAGTTTAGTATTTGGCAATGGTGTTCAGTCATGTTGGTATCTGAGATGCAACAACACATTAATAAATCTGGAATTTACCACTGAAAGTAACTTTTGCTGCATGGTTTTGCACTTCCACACCACTTAGTTTCCATCAAAATTGGACAGACTCTTCCTCCTCGTCGAGCATGCTTTATCACTTGTCGTCTCCTCTGCATTTCACCAATTCCACATGATTTGCTACAGGCACTCCACTCAGCCCATTCGCTGACATAGCAATCACGAGGGGGGCCTTATAAAAGAGAGAATAAGGAATGAAAGGATGTTTGAATAGAGTATTTATTGTTAGGAATATTTGACTAGAAAGAGAAATCATAAGAAAATACCCACTCTTAAATTTAGAAATGCAATAAACTACTCTTAATAATTACTCAGAAGGAAGCTTTTAATTTCATATTTGCTTCATAGAGAGTTAATTTATAATATTTAAAGGTTATGTTTATTCTCTCATAAATTGTAGAAAATTAATTAATATTCAGTATGAATAAATAATAACTTAATAATAATTTATAAAAAAATGTTTTTCATCCTCTTTAAGATATATTTCACAAATAAATGAACTTTCAATGCCTTATATATCACTATTTCTCTAAAAATATTTCTAAATATTCCTTAAATTTTGGGCCTCTAAACCAGGCTCCTCACTTAATGATGAGGGGTACAAGTTCATCAATATGTCTGCTGGATACATAGCTATTTAATGTCTCAAGTTTTCTAAAATATTTTAAGACTATAAGTAGACATATTAAGTGTTTAATTTAAGCTTCATTTTGGTGGAATTCATTTTTAAAATTTCATTGATAGATTGGTATGAAATATTGATAGAACCAAAATTTAATGATGAAAAGGATGAAATTTCATTACCTATTCATTGCTTTCAATCATGCAGAATAATTTTCTTTATCTTTTTTATTTCAATGAATATGATTTCTATATTATAAAATTTGTAGTTTAAGCCATTTTACTCTCAATGCTCCAAATGTCACATGAACTTTTCATTCATATTTGAATGGTTATGAAAGTATTCATAAAATGCTTCATAAATCACCAAAATTTACAATTATCTTAAGATTGAAGCGAAATTCCCATTAATGACTATTTTATCATGAATTCTTACCCACAAATTGAAAAATTACAATTAACACTTTATATAGATGGCTGCCTCAGGCAGTCAGTTCAATGTAAGCTGCAGGCAAAGTTTTGGATTGCATCCTTCAATATTGAAAGTATTAACTTACGATTTTTCCTAAAATTCTTTCTGGTTTTTCTTCCATGATGAAGCAGAGCATGATGTCCCATTGTTGTAGATTCTTGTATTGTGCTTACTGTGCTTGCTGAAATATCTGATGCACTATCAGATTTTGCTGGAACAGATGTTTCAGTTGGACGTACATTCCTGGATCTGCTTCCTCTAGCCTTTGGTCCTCTTATTCCATTGCCTCGTCTACGATACTTTTCCACAATGCTGTTCATAATAGCATTCTTATCTCCTCGTGGTATCAACCCTATCTCAGTTGTCATGTCTATATTTGTTGTTGATGGCATTGTAGGTGGAATAGTAGATTCAGGCATTTCAGTGAAAGTGATGTTTGTTGGCAGTGAATACAAATCCCTGTGAAAAAATATTTCTTTATTGATATATCATGAGACCTAAAAAATATATTTTTGATCTAATACATATATATTTTCTGAATCAAAATATTTTAAACAAATGATTTGTGTATCTCTACCTCTCTTTCTCTGCCAATACTTTTGCCTCAATTTCTCTTGCTTCAGCTTCGATTTCTTCATTTCGCACTAAGTCGACAGAATTTTTCGGCAGTTGCTCCATATGCAACACATCGTAACCAGATGAATCTTCAGAATGATGAAAAACTTCATTCAATTCGTATTCTTTCATCTAGAACACATGGGATGAAAAAAGCCTTAAAGATGTTATTTGGAAATGATCATAATATACTCTTTCAAAGAGGAATATACAATTAAAATATTTTAAGAGCAGAAAATTTATCTATTTCTTTATAATAATCCTTTTAACATATATAATGCCTGTTCTGGAAGATATTCTCTGATGAAAAGTAATCTTGTTATGTACAATTAAAGCTTTGACTTTTCTTTTTTTTAATGAAAATTTTGTTCACAATTCTGCTGTAACTTTATAAGATATATAATAGTCAAGTATTCTTTTACAGGGGAAAATACTCCTATTGCAATTTTTCAAGAAAACTAAGAAAATATTCAATTGTCAATGAAAAAATAATCCTCCTTTTCTATCAATTATTTTATAACTAAAGTTTTACAACAAAGGTTTTAATATTAAAACACCATCTTCAGATCACAGAGTAATATTATGAAAATCATCATTAGATATATCTGCACTACTTTTTGATGGATTTCCATAACATCTTTGCAGCCTCCTTTGGCGACTTTTAATAAATAATTCATTAAACATCTCATTTTAGTACCTTGGTGGAAATTTAAAGAAATAAATAAAGTCAAGGGATATAATTAATCTCCTTATTAATAATCCTAAATAAGCATGAATATTTTTTTATATATTAATAATATTTTTCTTACAGTATTTAAAAATGAATATGCCTGTACATTTTAAAAATCCTGGATATCATTGTATATTTTTAATCCATGGATATTTTAAATGCATAGTTAAATTTATCGAGAAAACCAATTATTCTTATAAAAAATTAAGTTTAAAAATTAGATTTTAATTTAGTTAGTTGAGATGTATATCTGGTGGATCATAATATGGATGGCCATTACCTTCTATCTCTGCTCTTGCGCAGAACATAGACTTGTCACTTAAATCAGACTGGTAGTTACAGCCATGAGTAAGAGTAGCTTGCCAATTTTTACAAAAGAACTATTATATAAATTTCTTTAGAAAAATTTTGTTGCAAATGAACTCTGGATATATAAGTTATTTATGCAATTATTACTTCAAATGAGCCCATACCTTGATAAATTGGAAGGTTGCAATTGGTGGGAGGCGTTTTAGATTTGGATAATAGAATGAACCTGCTGGATGTGATGGATAAGAGCTGGTGAGTCTGTAGATGACACCTTGTGGTTCTGTGGCCCAATTGGGAGCTGTGAATGTGAATCCATTGTCTGTGCCAGCATCAAAGGGGTCACTCTGAAAATGGTCAATGATCATTAGAAAATAAAGTCACTGCATATTTCATGTAAAATAGATCAGCTGAAAACTGTATTTGCATATTAAATGATATTATCATTATCAAAACCTCTATGAAGAAGCCAGAGATTTCATTTAATATGCTTCAAAGTCATACTTTTATCCAAGCAGGGAATGTTCAAAGTTAAAGTTTCTAAAATACATTATTGAATTTTAAATCATCAACTCTGGATTATTGTAGTTTCCAGAAATCTTTTTAATCACACTTTAAAATACTCTTTACTAATTTTCTCCTTAACTCTTTAAACATGTTTAAAAAGTATTGGAATTAAATTTAAATGATGACTTAATTTTTAAAATTTTAGAAATTAGTAATCTGTAATTTACAATACCTGTGTTGTATTTGTTGATAAAAAATTAAAATCACTATCACTATCTAGTATCTAATTACTTAAAGCTGAATCTTTAATGTTATGGAGATTTTTATGAGTATATTTATGTTTTTATTTTGATATTCATAAAGAGATATAGACAAATAAAAGTTTGATATTCATTTATATATTAAAGTAAAATTAAATTATCAGGAATTGGTCTCATATTAAAAAAATAAATCTTAAATCAGTTTTATTAATCCTAATTACTATCTGAAGGAGAAGAAAGTTTATGTGTATGTAATGATAATGTAATCAATTATTGTTTCTTGTGATACTTGATACCCTGATCTTCCAAAATCAAGCTTATCTTCCAGAAATTTTACACAGACCAGCAAATATAATATAAGTAATAATGCCACTATAAATCTAACCTCAAGCTTAATCCAAAATTTTATTGAGAATTCAAAGAAAAATTGAGAAATATTTCAGAAGCAAGAGAAAAACTCACAAGCAACACTCAATCTCAGGAAAATTATGAGATAATTGAAGATTATTAATGTTGAGGAGGAGCTACTAAGACAAGGGATAAATATAATACCAAGATAACATTGAGTAAAAGATGATCTGATTTCAGATTATAGTAACAATAATACTGTATATAGATTCTGCTTAAAATATGCATTATCAAAGCAAAAAAATAAAATCCAACATTGATGAAGGGACATCCTTTGTAAATACATAAGGTATTATTTATTCATTACCTCTTAATTTCTTTTTTGTAATGAGTTTCAGTAGATGTATACTTCATCATTAGAGTTTCTTACTGTGGTCTAAGATAAAATGTGCTAGGAAGACCTATCAGAAATGCAAGGATGGAATTTCTTTCAATAACTGAAATTAAGTAATATTTTGAGGTGATTCTTATGTTCCGTCCTACAGTAATTTATTTGAATAATCTATTGAAATAATCTATGAAAAATGTTAAATAAATAATATATGTATTAATCAAGCATGGAACTGGGTTTTTAATTAACACTTTATTATTCACTAATATTCATAGCCTTTTTGAATGGGAAGAAAAGTAGATACAGAAGTATTCAAAGATTAAAAAATTACTAATATGGTAGGTTTTTACCTTCAGTTGCACATCATAAGGTTCTAAAATATCCTATATAACAATTTTTTATCTTAGATGTATATATTAACCTAAAATTGGAGAGCTAAGTTCTCCAAAATTGATCGATTTCAAAGGCCAAACAAACACCTATGTATTTTTCCATTTACTTTAGAAACAAACTCTATATGAGATTCTATTTGCCACAACTTTGATGCATTGACTAGATGCTATTGTCTATATTCCAAAGAAGATTGTCTGTTAGATCTTATGAGAAAATTATGCTTGCACAAATAATGTTACTTACTCCAAATCAATATTTATTATATAAATAATCAATATCAAAAACTCATTAAAATTTAAGCCTTTTCCCTTGAACGTAAAATGTTTCACCAGTCAATTTTTTAATTGATATCATTCAAAACATAAAATATTTAATTGATTCTGTAGTTCTTCCTTTTTCCAAAGATAATTGTTAAACTTCATTTAAATATCATCAACATGTATTTGAATTTAAGAAATACAATTCTCTGCTTATTATAATGCATATTATACAGATAACCTTACCTCAATAGTTACTGTGTCTATCCAGTTTCCATTCACACAAAGATCAAAAGAATCAATGCCAATGAACCAGTCAGGAGAAGGAACAATCCGAGTCATGAGGGATACCTGGTAAAGGAAGAATGCATAAAAACATTGGTCAAGATAATTATACTTTGAAGAAGAATAAATAAGTTTTAGATGGATGGTTGAACCATTTTGAAAGTCATGAAAAACTTATTTTTATTTTCTAAACACATTTTGTTATTTATTTTATAGAAAAATGCTTTGAATTTCGTACTTTTTACTTGGTTTTAGCTGATGCGATTATTTTTAAGTTGAATATTTTGCAGAAAAAATTAATAACGAAAATAACGCTTCTTTTCTTCCTGAATATTTCGAAATCTTTTCGTTTTATCTTTTGATGTATATAAATTGCCAATCATAGTAAGAGTTATTATTAAACTAGCGATATTGGATTAAAAATCTCCGTCATTGCTGTTGACTTATTTCAGATTTCATAGGAGTAGCGTTGTTTTTCTGACTTTTCAATCATTTATTCATTACAGAAGATAGAAATAATAGAAAATGAAACCAGAGTACGGAGGTCTTTCTTGCTTAACACTGTTGCTTTACATTCCTCTTCAGAAAACAGAATCCATCGCCAGTAATTGCTAATTTATATTACCAAGATCATGCCAAGATTTTATTGAGCAATATAGATTTCAGATTAGTATACCATGATAGTTATGGTTTTAGAAAAATAAATAAAAATAATGAACAAGCAATCTTAATTAGATATTTTTATTTATAAACATCAAATTTTAAAATTATCCTTTCATCATTATCATCTCACTTCGTATAGAGTAAGTATGCGTAGTTATACGTCATTTTCCTTGAGCTTTGAGTGAAATGCTATTGTTCGAAACTTTGCAACCATCAATACAAGGCTGATTGGTATGAGAACTCACGCGACTGTGATTTCCATCCACGAAAAACTCGGCTTCTGATCTTCCTGCTCCCGTTTTGATTGCCGGTGCCATAAATTCGTCGTATACACCACCGTCACCTTGCGTCTGCTCGTCCAAGATATCAGATCTTCCGGATTCTGCGAACGCCTTTACTCCAGCAGACGATAACTCTCCAACTCGGAAGAGCGTGAAAGATTTGTCGTGTGAGCGTCCTGTTTTTGGAAGAAACAATATTTTGTGACCACAATACGTCATCATCAGAAATTATTTTTACCTTTAATAGGTAAACTAAACTAAAGTAGCTTAGTGGTGCTTCAAGATTTGTAATGTTTAACACATTCACAATCACAAGGCAACTGCTATTTATGTACATAAAAATATTTAAATATCTGTTCGGTGGTTCTTTTTGCAACGCGAGTACTAACGAAAGTTATCTTCAGTTAAACACCTACGAGAGAAATTTATGAGTATGAATATAAAAGCGCTATGAATAACAAAACTTAGTATTTACTATCCTTCCCACCTGACGGATATTTTCTCATGTGACCCAAAGAGTGGGTTATGGATACCCAATATTGGCAGGTCAAAGGAATCAGACGATGAGTGGTCCAAACTGGGAAAGGTAGTCTGGAGAGGCAACAAAACAGGAGATAGTGTTTTCTGAGATATAAGTTTCGCGTGGGTAAGGAAAAAATGAGAAAGCTGAAGTTGATGATATATGGTTTTTATAAGTGTATATTGTAATACACCCTTTACCGTTTTAGATTGCCTCTTCTCATTCACTGAGAAACTCTTTCGATTTGAGATTTTCGTGAGGATGAATGTCGGCCCAAACCTTTCTTGCAATGAAATAATTTGAGGAAGTTACGAAGGACTGCATTTATTGATCTCTGTCATGGAATTCCACGACATCCGGCCAACTCATATTGATTAAATACCCCAAGAAAAATAAAGCTTGTGGAATTATTGATAAACTCATAGAAATCATAAGAAAGGAATTGCAAGGGACTCTCCCACAATTCGTGACGATTTGGCACAAAGATCGCTTTGATAAGCAATCGATGAGATGCACGTTTCATCGCAAATGTCATTTACGGAAGCGTCCTTTTGTTTCAACTTTTAATTCGATTCCCTTCAACTCCATTCGTTTGATTGTAGTTTATTAAAAACTGCTGAAAGTGAAGGAAGAGTTATTTTTCTATTCTAATTGATTTTGGCCAAAGATCAATTCCATAGAATCGATAAGTGAATTTAGATAAATGCTTTATTACTTCTATTTGTTGCAATCGTATTTTCAGTGCTTGGAAGTAATCCGTGTGAGATAGAAATAATATGAAAAGTAGAGCCTTAAATAGACCTCATATTTATTGTTTAATGGTGATTTTATGTAACTTTAGAATGGATTTCAAGATTTAGGTTGAAACTGTTTTCTTCAAACAAGCGATTAAATACAACTTCGGAGTCTAATTGATCCTTTCATAATTATTTGGTCTTAATTACGCAATCTCAATGCATAATATCTAATCGAACGAGTCTTTCTATTTTATATTCGATTTTTTACGATAAACTCTAGAGATTACAAAATAATTGTTTATGGAGCTTATTTGAATTAAATTTTGTTGATAAGTAATAACAGTTTTTTGTCCTAAACGATTACCCATAGTGCTTTGGAGTGGACTGAGTGAAGTAACAGACGCATCCTATTTCATTTGGAATTCTGAAGAGCCTTCGTTTGATAAAGCGATTAACCCACTTCTCTTTTGACATTTTTGAGACATTAAAACGTGTAATTTGATAAATTGATAGAAAATGGCATAATAATTAATCTATAATCTTTAAAATCGTTTTGAATTAACATCAGTGCATAATGGAACAAGGAGATTTATTACAAATTTATACGTGATAAACGTATTTCAAAATTCTAATGTCTCTGATTCGGTCATCAGAAAATGCTCAATATCTTTATTTTTCCTTTCAAACTTTGTTTCGATGTGATAGTTATTCTATTTCCATTCTCTATAATTACAGATGTTTTTAAGAAAGGCCCCCTTTTAATACGTCTCGAGGACAGAGTAATCGCACCTAAATATCCCAAATTGAAGCGTCGAAAGTAAATGCAAAGCTCTCGATGCATGAAATGAGTGCGTAATGAAAATTTTACGCCTTCTGAGAGTACTTAGAAAGGTCGGGAAACAGTGGAATGCCCTTTGGGTCAAATGGCAGTGACCCAAAGATGCATTAATTAGGGACACACGTTTTAGGATGGCCATTGGAACTACAGAAAGGCGGAACTGCGAAGGAGCGGCTCTTCTCGAAAGCGAAGCGAATTAAATGAGAGAAATATCGTTTGCGCGATAAGTTACGAACTCCCGATCGATCTTTTTAGAACGATTTCTATGCACATGGAAATTCAATGCATCCCACACTATCTAAAATTTATATCAAAATCGGAAAAATTGAAACTTAAAAAGGCAGTGGAATATTTGATTTACTCGGGATTTTAAAAATTTAGGTGTGGTTTACAATTCCGTATGTTTCTGTAATTTACATCTCATGAAATATTTTAACCGATCCTAAACTCTAGAAAGTCTGTGTGTTTTATAATCAACGAGAAATTGACAATCGAAAATCGTAGATTATTCATCAAATATCGAAAAATACATTCAAATGATTGAAAATGATACAACTTATCATCCACAATTTAGAATAAAACGTCGAGTGCCAATTATTACATTCTCTTCAAAATACATATTCAAAAGGTTTTTTATTGTTAATACGTGAAAGGAAATTTAAATTTTCGACATTTATCTCTTACGAATCAAAAAATATCTCCAACACAATTTTGAATGAATGGGTTTCCTTTAAAATTGCCTTTTTCGATCTTTTTAATTGAAAACTCTCTTGAAAAGGATATTTTGTCTATTTATAGCTCAAATTTATCACTAGTGTATATTTTATTTTAAAAAACCATTACTAGCCACTCGACTGCTAACATTATTTTGATATTTAAGAGTAAAATTAATCATGCTAAAATAATCTAATAGAATTTTTCCTTTTTAAAAAGATATTTATATATCTGACGATTCCTTCGAATGGAATTATATTTTCACACATTTCGAACGCAATTTGGATATGAAAAGTGTAAAAAGGATCGGAACTCAAATTGTTAAGCATAAAATAGAAAATTCTGTAGTTAAGGAAAATGTGTTACTCAGATGAACAGAATCCCATTCCATCATTCAAAGTAAGATGTAGAATTGAAATATCGAAAATATCTTCGGAGGATTTTATCTTTCGGATGGAAAACGTAGATTTCTAAATAAAGCATTCCTAACGCTGCGAGAGAATGGGAAAACGTATACGGAAAATTTATTTTGAGAAATAAACGTTAAAAGTGTAAAATGAATCCTTGAATACAAAGAATGCCATTCTCTTTGAAAAGGGAAATCCCGGTTGTGATAGGAATTGCGGATCCGAGAGAAAACAAAGGAAATCTTCGATTTGAAAAAGATTGTAAAGTGAAAAGGCTTTACTTGTATATTAAGGAGAAAGACGCTCAATAGAATCCCAAAGGGGATAATTCCCAAGAAAAAACTTCGATAAAATATCAGAGATACACTTATTCGAACTTATTCCAGTGAGTTCAATTCTGAGAAAGTACACAAGTAATAAGAAAAATGCATTTCCATGGGATATCCATCATTAACATTGAAACAACAAAAAATTCAATTACTTTCTATTATAAGTACTTAACCAGAAGAACGCGTTCATAAATGTCTGCGAAACATCGAACACGTCTTTAGCAAGCAAATTTTCCCAAAAATTATCAAATCATCGTATTTTTAATCTTCTATGGATTCTCAATTTTAATCTTTGAGTATTTTTTTTATACTTGCTTCTTTGTCGATGATTCAGAAAAGGCTTTCCGTTGCTCTTTCTCGAGTTTACATTATTCGTCCGCTACGTACCATTTACTTGACTCGTACTCAAGATGAAAAGTGAAAGAATTTATTTAATTATTCTTTTACCTTTTTGTCACATTTAACAACGATACCCTGATAAAGTTATTGATTCACAATTCCATGTAAAGTAATACAATACATAAAGTACAAGAAATAATGTAAAGGATAATATCAGAAGTAAATTGTGTTAAACAACAACATTTAACTTTATGTTAAAGACATTACAAAGTTTTTCAATGAACTGAAGTCTTCGTTATAATTTTACCCCCGACAAACGATCATATATCAAGATACATACAGCCGTCGTTTGAATGGAATAAAAAGAATCGCTACTCAATATGCACAAAATGGGTGTTGCAATGTTTTCTTTCTCTTCATATTGGAGGAATCATTGCAAAAGATTTGCCGATGTTTAAACAGCTCTTTGGCTGTGTAAAATTACATCTTTGGATGTTTATAAAATCGTTTGGTATGAAATTTTCTACATTGTATGACACGATTCTAAAAGTATTTACGGAATGAACTTCGAATGACCTCAGAATATAGGATTTTTATGGATTTTTTACGACTCCGAAGTTAGGAATGCGTGCAATCTTGTTTGCGCATCGTAAACTCAATGTATGCGTTTGAGGTGTAATTCTGGAAGATGTTCCGAGTTTATGGTTAACAAAAAAGAGATTTGTTAAATGTATCGTTCAATAAATAACGACAGCGGATGATACGAATTTTTCATGAAAACATTCTCAATGAACTCAAAACCTCTTCTCTTTGATTGAATCGCCGATAGTGCTATGGTCAGTGCAAAAAAGGGCATAATTTTCCCAGAATTCATTTTTGGAATTTTTTCAAAGCAAATACTTTCGAAGATCAAGTCTTTGAAGATATTTTGTAAAAAAGAAAGGAAATAAAGATTTCTCTGAATAAAATACCTAAATATTCCGAACTAAGATACAGAAGTATATGATTAGCATTCTAGAATACTTAATATAATAGATTCGAAAAGTAATTTCCGATTATCAATCAATTATTTGAAAATTGACATTTATAGAATTAAAGCACAATTTGTGATGGCACCAAATTATTGACGCCTTGTTCAACTGAATGAGCGACACTCTGATCATATCTCTTGGAAGAGAACCGATTCATTCCTTTTTACACAGATTTGACACTATTATATTACTTTTTAAATAAGCTATTCTTAAGTTTATTTAATTCTATTGATTTATTAAAAAATAAAATCATCGCAATAATGAAATGTGCGAATTACAGAAAATATCAATGACAATAGAAGTAAAAGAAAATCAACAAATTAATTGTAAGTAAATCCAAGTCATTCTCTCGCAACAATAGTTTAGAAAAATTATAGATTATCGGGAGATTTGATGGAATGCGAAAGAAGTGTTTTTGAGAAGAGTTTATTCTCTGTTTGAGTATAAACTAGTATCACTATTTACAGAGAAGCAATCAGTTGTTCTTTTAATGAAATTGCGGTAAATAAAAAGAAGTGATAACAGGAAGAGCGCAGCTTGGATCATGAATCGATGCAGTGTAGACCTTTTTAATATGGTTCAGATGATCGGGAAAATATAGTTTTTCGTTATTAAGAGAAGAATCTTTATAAGAGGTGATGCTGAATGTACATCTGTCGTTGATGAGATGATATTTATACATTTTTTCCCTTTTCACTGCAATTAAGAGCAAAGAACACTTAATTTTATTAATACATTTAATTTCCAAGTTTAAGACTGTTCCACTTGACAGTATCTTTAAATTAATCCTTCCACAAACTATTACTGAAATTAAGAGAGCAATTCCACTGAATTTCTTTCACCTGATTTTGTTAATTCGACGATCCAATTATATCAGAACCTACGGCCAATGTTGTGTTACATTTTCATCAATTACTTTTTAGATTATTTCAGAATTAGTATAACATTATTTGCGTCTCACAAACAAAGCGATAACCTCAGATGAAGATAGTTAAATCCATCAGAGCGATGTGCACACTATTTCAAATATGTGTTAATATTGGATTTCAATGTAAAGGTTTTGATCGCTACGACTTTAATACGCTCCATTTATTTTTATAGTTTGCGATACAAATCAATACAATAACTCTTAGAGATTGTGAGTGAAATATTTCAATGAAAATCTGCAGAAGTTTAACATTTAAAGATCAAATTTGTAATATTTAAAACGGATAAACGTCTTAAGAGTTGCATTGCACTTTGGGATCTGCATGAAATAATAATAACGTCTTTATTTAGGGCGAAATTGAGACTTGAAAGTCTCCTCTTCCATTTAACCCTGTCTAATTATAAATTGAGTATTAGATAGTTAAATTAAACAAATTAAATAACTAAATTTGTGGAATTAAAAAACCCCAAGTGAAGCTTAGGGAAAAAATTCCATAGCAGGAAAACACCCGCAAGAAGGGGGGTGTGAAAAACCTGCACAATCCTACTGATAGTTAACGTTTAAAAAAGATGAAAAAAAAATCAGTACAACCTAGAAGAAAATATACAGAATGAAATAGTTATGACATAAAAATGCAAGTTATAAATGGAAAAAATAAACAAGATTATGAATATACAAAGCATTTTAAATAATCATATATAGTTGGACCTATTTGTAATTTTACTAGTCCGACTCGACACTTTCACTGTCTATGAAGTTCATTAGTTCATGAGTTACTACATGTTAGATTTAAAACCTAAAAATAATTCGGTGAAGCATAGTCAGAGCGAAGAAATAGTGATAATTGAAGATTAGGAAGATAGTGTCTGGAGCTAAGGTGTACTAATGCGGTCGTTGATTCTCTAGAAGTAGAGTAAAGCATTTTTTCTTAAATGTTTGAATTGATGATGAAGATGTAATATCCTGTGGTAGTGTGTTCCATAATTTGATGGCGGTTATCAAAAATGGTTTGTGATACATTTCTGATTTGTGCTTCGGAATAAGTAGTTTACATTTCCCTCTAGTATCACAGTTGTGGACTGATAGTAAGCTGATGAATTCTGTAGAGAGATATTCAGGAGTTTGCGTTTGGAGAATGCTGTACGTCAATGTAAGAATATGAAATTTTCTACGAGGTTCGAGTTTTAACCAAGACAGTTCCCGATAGAATTCTGAGATGTGGTCGTATTTGTTTTCAGTTAAAAATAAATCTAACGGAAGCATTCTGTGCCAGTTGAAGCTTATTAGCTAGTTCTTTGGTTAGATCTTGGTAAACTATATCACTGTAGTCAAAGTGGGGCATGATTAAAGAGTTGACCAACTGTTTTTTAATGGATGTTGCAAGGAAGTTTCCGCGGTGTCTAAGGCAGTGAATCAAGGAATAAACTTTTTTACATATTTTTATAACCTGTTCGGACCACGTTAGATTGTTGTTAATACAAATGCCGAGACTATTGACTAGGTTACTGAGTTGGATCTCCGTATCGTCTATGATAATCTTAACACTGTTGTTAATGTTCAGTCGTTTTAATAAAATTGGGGACCCGATGACAATGGCTTGAGATTTCGATGGATTGATCTTTAAAAAGTTATCTTTGCTCCAGTTATTTATTTGCTTTAGATCATGGTTAACGTAGCGAATGCAATCGGAGACTTGGGCAATGTATGAGTTAATATAAATCTGGAGGTCATCAGCATATAAATGGTGGTTACAATACTTAATGAATTGCGGACAGTCATTGATATATAGTGAAAATAGCAAAGGACCGAGGGTTGATCCTTGGGGAACACCGCGATCTACATCTAACCACGCTGATGAGTTATTCTCGAAGATAACTTTCTGTTGCCGATTATGTAGATAAGAATATAGCCATGCTGTTGAAGCATCTGAGAAATACATAGGCTTTGAATTTGGAGAAAAGTAGAGATATATAAGTTTCAATGGAGAATATCTCAGATCCTACAACAGCTATACTTAAATACTTAGAGTGCAGACAAAGTAGATTGGAATATACGCAAAAGCGATTTGGAAGAATTATAAACTCAGAATCTTTAATGAAATCAATGTGAGAAGGCGTGACTTCGTGGAATGCCATAGTAATAAAAATAACTTAGTAAATTTCCACAGAAAAATTGTTATATTTGCAACCGGTTTCGTAATATAAAATGCCTGAGGATGTAATTTTATATTACGAAACCGGTTGCAAATATAACAATTTTTCTGTGGAAATTTACTAAGTTATTTTTATCAGAATCTTTAGGTCTTCTGAGCGGAGTACAGGACGTGAGTGATCCACAATCTACCAATAGTTATAAAGAGATAATCCATAGGAAAAATACGTTCTTTTTCCTCAAAGGATTTGAAGGGCCAAAGGAATAGATTAGAAATGAATATTTGGTGTCGATGCACAAAGCGGTTTTGAATTCAAAAACCAATATCTCTCTTTTTGAGCACAAACTACTGGAAATTCGAAGGAGATTCTTAGAGTGGTATGAAAGCTAAAAAGGATACTTGAAGAGTATAATAGCTGGAAGGCAGTGAAAAAACTGATAGAAAAAGTTCGTTAGAAAGGGTCGATTGAGGCCAAAGTTATTCTTCGATCAAAAAGTTTCTCCAGAATATTATGCCCTTAACTTTCTTCAGCAAAGTTTCTTATTTTGGAACATTAATACTCAATCCTTAAAAATTCAAAATCAGTTTCAAAATCTCAGCAAAATTTGTACGAACCGCAAGAAGAAGGCCACCGAAAATGTGCAGACATTTTATCCGAAAGATGGATTGGGAAATAATTGAACTATATTTTGCTAAACATATGTTAGATCATTTTTAAGTCGAACAGTTAACGGAAATGTATTAAAAGTCGAGTGGTGTGGATAATGCATCAATTTTCCATTTGACGGACAAGAAGATTCTGAGCAAAACGGACGATAGCAAATGTTTTTCGTAGTAACGCAACAAATAAATAAAATCGAGCAGAGTAATGATTCAAAAGCGAAAGAAGTAATCGGAGTCGATGGGCATTTTAGTTGAAGGTTTGGAAGATGAACGCATGTTAATGTACGTCTCAACAAAAAAGGAATTGCAGATTAAATAGCAGAATAAGGATGTTTTCTAATGCTTATTTGAATGGATGATAATGCGTAAGGGAAATAAGGAAAGCAAGATTGAAATGCTTTAAAAAGAAGTGAACATGAGCGAAAGCGGAAAACGACGCATTGGATTCGTGTTTAAATTACTCTTCGGATTCCATAAAATACAGACTTCTCTTCCGCAGTTATATTTCAGCCTTTGTCCATAAAATGTTTGAATGACACAGGGAAACTCTTTCCTCGAAACAATGTCTCTAATAAACGGATGACATTTCGTACAAATGATGTTCATTCGATGTGTTTTTTGTAGACGAGTCTTTCCAATAATTTACACTTCGTCATAATCGTCAACAAAGCAATTGCTATTTCTTTAAACGATGGAAAATGTTTCTTCGCTAAATTGAACATTACAAATTATATTTCGCTGTATTTTTAAAATGTGAAAATATTTAAATATTTATTGACTACAAAATGATAAACTATTCCTCCTTTTTGGTCCATAATATCTAAATGTCGGTAATTGAAACAGTCGATGTCTTCACTTACCGATATCTCTTATTTCTTTTCATGTATATACGTCAGAATATACATAAAATATTATTTTAAAATTTGGGAAAATAATGTATTCATAAACAGGAAGCCTTCTTAACATCTGTGAAAGAATTTCGATATTTAACGATGTGTACATTATATAAGTATCCTGTATATGATTCGATGATAATGAGGCCTTTACGTATCTTAGTTAAAAGTTAGTATAAAATTAGAATTTATCTTCGAATGGATTTTTCCCGGAATTTAATATTTTGTAGACGATAAAAACCTTGATACTCCTAATTTTTTACAAGAGATATGTGTATATGAATATCTCTTCATGCAATTCTCTAAAAATCGTTTACTTCGATAGATTATAGTTATCAACACAAATTTAAATCGTATTCTAAGTTGAAGCGGAAGACATAATATTTAAGAATTTTAATAAAACACTCGCTTTCCTTGAATACCAAATGTAACTGAATTTTTGAATTTAATTCATCAAATATAACCGAAAATCTTAAATATTTGTTATCCTATAGATTATTTTAAAGAGTAAGCGGGATAATATGAAATTGAAAGCAACGAAAGAACAGGATAACTTTTGACATAAGAATTCACTTTTAACATCATCATATAGGGCTTTGAATCATTAAATCCTTCATTGTTTCCATTCGATGCAGAATAAGTGAGCATTTTATGTTGACGAAAGGTAAGGGAATGCTCTTGACATTATTCAGAGCAAGATATAATTCATTATTGGTCAATTACAACTTTCCATTCTTGATCGTAGTTAATCTAATACATTTACGTTAATTTTGTAACTCAGCGAAATAAGTGAAATGGAAATATGTCGTGAATAAAAGTAACGTATTCGTTTAAGTTTGATTGTCTGATTTAAGAATAAGATTAATTCCTGAAATAAAAATTAAATTTAAGGTTTTACTCGCTTTGATGATTCATCCATAAATGCCATGAAAAATCATTAAAACCTTTTGCTTGCGATGAAGTAAATATTTTGACGTTTGCAGACATTAAAAATTCTAAATTGAATGTAGTTTGTGCTTGGACGTTTATGTTCTTCTCAATTTCTTAAAATTCACTGTCAATCGAAATCATAATTTCCACTTACGAAATGCATACAATAAGTGTCCTAAGCTAATTATAAATTGATACGTGAAGAGGAATTAAATTCATGTACAGTAACAACTTAATAGACTCTTTTGATATATGTTCATCGAAATTTTAATATTTAGTTTGTGTTTTTCATAATACTACACTCCTCTCAAAATTAATTATTAAATGATTAAGGTATCAAAAAATGACATTTACAATTCACTACTCTCGAGTAAAAATATTTAGGACGAATCTTATTAATTCCACAATTTAAGTACAAATTATTCTTTAAATTATTATAAATTGATAATGAGGCTAATTAAATAACTTAAAGTCGACAATGATAAACATTTTCAATTGAATGGACGAAACCTTGGTGGAAATACATTCTTAATTCGGAAGGGCAAAAACGAAGTGGAATTTTACTTATTTAATACCCTTTCGATTTATATTAACTTTAATTTCAAAAGTTTGACAATTTAATTACTCATTTCAAAAGATACGTACATTCAGTTAACAAATATATATTGAACTTCTTGATCAAATTGCATTTAGCAAATAAGAGTAAATTACTATATATTAATATATATTTTAGCGTTAGAATTTTTTTCATTAAAATAATCTCTTTGATGGACATTCTTTTGTTCTCAATAATTTGATCAATATCACACAGACTTTCGGATTATTCACCAAAATGTGGAACATCTGCATTATAAACGAGCTGATGACTCAATTAGGAAAAAAAAGAATATCCGAAAAAATTCCAGGCTAATGCAGGGATTAGAGGAGTTTGCTGTATTAAGGAATGCGAAAACAATTTTAAATTGGAAAATTAATGCAAAAATATGGAATATGAGATGATGGAAATCAAGTTAAAGACGGTCTGAGAGTTGAATGAATTGACGAAGCAAACTCAAAATTAAATTATTTCTCAGATATTCAATTTTAGAATTCTACGAGTCTTAATGAAGATATAAATAAAAGGTCTGAGAGAATTTTTGAAAACTATGAATAGTAAATTATACATGTTTTGAGCAAATAGTAAAAATAGTTTTAATCATAATTCGCCCATTTTTTCCTTTTAAAACTTTAACTTAAGCTAAATATGCACATCTGTGTTCGATATTCGTGTAAATTCAGGAGGCTTTTAATGCTAAAATTAATCTCTTTTAAAGTATAGACTTTACAAATGCCAACGTATTTTTGGATCTTTGGATTTGGAGGCTATTAGCGGCAATATTTTACAGAATTATATTAAGGTCCAAATTAGGCAAGAGAAAAGGAAATTTATCCATTTAGGTTTAATTATACTTCTATAGCTTCATATTTGCAAGATAAAAGAAAGATGAATTAATTAAACATGGTGCATCTGGAATATAAAGTCAAAGAGAAGTGAAAATAGCGATATAAATGGAGCTCGAATCATATAAAACAGTTCTTAGCAACCAATAGATCTTAAGTTTTCATACGTGCTCTCCAAGAGTTTATGAATCATATTGAACCCAGGGATTCAATTCATCTAGCTATCTTTCAATTCATCACTCTATAGTTTTTTTTACCTGTCAATCCATCTCGATGCAATACTTTGAAAAGAATCAGCTACTTTGTAGTTAAATTCTAATTCAAAGTTTTTTTCTCATGACATGTAGAATGATTGCTTCAAATATACTTTTTTGAAGCAGACTTTGTAAAGAAAGCAGATGAACGGGTCTCAACATGTGATATTGAATAGTTCTGCCATCAAATTGTTGCTATTTCCATAAGCTATTCAGAGTATATCGCTGTTTATTGTTTATTAATATTCAAAAAATAAAAAATATTTTTTTCATTACCTGATTCACATTTTAATATAAAAAAGCTTCGAAGAGTATATTTGTGCATCCTACGTATATTCTAAATATTTATATAAAAGTGATTGAGGCCAAATAATACTATAAACATTGGCTGTGGTTTCAATTGTCGATTACAAAAGAGTGGTCTAAATATATGTATAACAACTCAAACTAAAAAATCATGGTCAAAATAATTTTTGATGTTAAGCTATCATCAAGGTAAACGTTATTTTAAATTGACAGGAAAAGAAATTTATATTCACCCTCTATTTTTATCGTTAAAGGGAATAAAATGAAATATATATTTCATAAAATTTTTCTCTGCAGGACTACACCGTCTATTAAACCAACTTTAAAAGGTCAAATGTTATCGATATAAAACAATAAATGAATATAATTACCTACAGAATCAAATTTTAAGAATTGTAAATATTCATGAAAGATAATTGAGGAAATCATTACAAAAGTGTACTTAATCATATTTCAGAGTAAAAATTGTACAAAATGTACTAAACGGATTAAAAACTAATGTTCTTTATATTATTTTTCACTCCTTATCGAAAATTATTTCAAATAATCCCTCTCAAAAAGCCTAAATACGAGCAAAAATATTAATGAATAAAAACCTTTTAAGGTGACAGAAAGGATGTTTTCTGCAATAAAATCTCTTTCCTTGGATCAAATAGTAGGTTCCTTTAAAGGGTATTTCTACTTGAGATCTAAATTATCGAACAAAGCCTTTATTCATTGATTTGCACTTCCCGAATCAAAACACGTGGCCATTATATTTTCGCGTCAAATAACAAAAATAATCCTCTTTATTTTAATCCACACGCCTCTGAAAATTCCATCCATTTCCCGCTGTTTTATTAATCCTCCGTCAATCCGACAGACGCTTCCATGTGCGACCCTCTACTGGCTCTCCAACGCCATCTTCCTCATTTTGTTGGAAACATTTGGGAGACACTTAAAGATTAATTATCGAGGAAATAGATCCACACATCCACGGATTACGTCATGCGAATCCAATTGTGGTTTATTTTTGTTTACCTTAAAAAGCTCGTTAATTAACGTCTCTCAATGCAGGACAAAATGCCATATTTCATTTACGGTGGGAATTCTTCCTCTCAAAATTTAGAGGTCTTCAAAGAACTAATCAGAGATCTGTTTGCATTGGTCGATGGCGATTGCACTTCAAATAACGGAAGATTAAATAATAAGGATTATTATATTAAATCATTCAAATGATAACTGGTGGAATTCCACAGTATAAATCAAAAGTTTTCAAGTTTATAGTTTGCAACGAACAATTTTTTATTTATATTATACAAGTACAACGAACAAGTTTTTATTTATATTATACATATATTTATGTATATGTATATTTTTAAAATTGTAGAATTCTACTTTATAAAATATAAGCATTTAGAAAAAGTTACTTCGCAAACAGGAAAATATTCTTTTCTGCAGTTATTTAACCCTTTGAAGAAAATTAATGGGATTTCTTTGGAATCATCTCGTTTGAGTGAAATACGCTTTTAATCGATAATCATGGGTAGTATTTATCTACATTACTCAGTTTTAAGCTTTCGATTCTTGTGAATGTAATAAATCACTCGTGGCCAAATTTATTTTGATGCTCCGTGAATATTTTTGAAGAATAAAAGATGATTTACTTTGTTCGACTGTTAATTAGGAGAGCGAAGCCAATGATCTCATTGAATGTATTTTATGATGCATATGACTCAACGATTTCCCAAAACCTCTTTCATATTTGTGAAGTCTTTTCGGGTCGAAGTTCCTTCTTCTGGAATCATCTTAAGGATTTTTATTTCTCTTACTGATTCATTTACAAGCCATTTCTGGATCATATTCATTTGAAGTGTCATCCAGCAAAGCAGCTGATATTAGTTGAGAATTATTTATTCGTTGAAGAATTAATTCTTAGATATGAGTTTAGGAGATGTAATTTGTAGCAACGGATACTTTAAAAGTGCAAGGGGAGAACGCTGTAGTGTATTTGAGGGAAAATTAGATTGCTTATAACTAAGATTAAGGAGTGTGAAGAGTTTGACTGAATCTAATTGAAAACGATGGAAGTTGAGAAATTGATTTCATGAATAATTTACAGTCGAAGCAATTGTTGAAAATATCTCCAAGGAGACGGTCTTCTTAAATATAAATGTCAATCCCTCAGAAGTTTTACAGTTTTATGAGAAATTAATTTGGTTTATTAATGAATCTTGATTAATAAAATGAATTCAATCTCGTGATTCATTATTTTCCGAGTCTGATGTCCAAGTTATTTATAATTTAATCCTTCTTCGTGAATTTCGTCTAAAAGGGGCAGTTGATCATTAGAAATGGATGAGTTGTTGTGAGAGATGAGTTTGAGAATCGCTTAACTCAAAAATCCTCTTCAGTTAATTTATTATGAGGAAAAAATCTAAGAAAGTGAGAACTTTTGTAATCGTTCGCAGGAACTTTTCGCGTCGTGGGAAATTCGGTCGAAAGATAATTACGGAGTTCTTAACAAAGAGATATCAAATGTTATCTATCCGTGTCAACATTCCTTTTTAAAGGAAACAGCGAAATTGTCTCGCTCTTCTTAGGGCGACATTCAATTTATCTCAGCGAAAACTCAATGATCTCTTCCGATCACAAAATTTATAGCGTCCGTTTCAAACGTAATTCGGGGAACCATTTTGTTACTTAACGCAGGTGGATTCATGTCATTCATTACTATTGTCACTCCTCATAAGAGTGAGTTCTACATTTTGTAAAAGATGCAGTAAACAAATTTACGAATTTTATATTTAAAAATTTATATTCATCAGAACCTTTTATTGGTAACTGACGAGAGTAACGTTTATCCAAATGAAGGATTTCGCAATCCGTAGCAGTTAAAAGATTTTTTATTTTCAAAATGCTTCATATTGCATTCGAGATTTTGTATCCACTTCAGATAAAGAAAATTTCTTTTAAACGATAAGTAAAACGTTCGGCTTTTTGCGCATATTTACCAAAAGATTTTATCGGAGTGTTATTTATTTTATCCGATAAGAGGAAGTTTTTTCAGCAGTTTTTATTTTTCTAAAGAAACTTTATAAGAATAATACAAATGTCCTCATTATTTATTTTTAAATTTCAACAGATGAAATTGTAAATATTATCAACTGTACAACTCATTCGATCCGGATCGGTTACTTCGTTATGATACGTATATGATTAGAGGAGATGGAAGTTGCATTTCTAATTTACCATTAGTCGTCAAAGTAATCACTGTAATCTGCATTATTCCAAATGAAATTCACTTCGAAAATAGTGTCTCAACTCACTCTCCTAAGATTCCCTTTGTCTCAATTAATCCTCACTATGTCTAGCACATCCTCTACCGTCAATACACGCTCCCCTTCGACAAATGACGAACGCTCTCCGCACAATTCCATTTATTCTTCCCTTTACACACTCTGCGATTTCACCTTTTGAATGATCTCTTTTTTTCATCTCAACTGACTCTTAAATCAATGCAAACAATCAAAATATCCACCGAATATTTCTTCTTTCCTAACAATTCACTTCATGGGAGTCAATAGAATTCATTATACGACGAATTCCAAACACGAATGAACATTGTATGAATGTTATATGCATATATATTTGGGTATATGAAACTATACTTGCTGCAATAAGATCCCAAAAAAGAGACTGAATGCTTGTATTTCTCTAAAATAATTCGATAGACGAATAAATTTCCGTTAAATAACTTGCTATCGTATTGATTTTTAAAGCTTGAATTAATTTCACGTTGAGCTGTTCATTTTCTCTCACAGACGCATAAGCACTTTTGGATCGAATTGGTTCATTTCAAATGGGAGAACCATTTAAGGGCAAAAAATTAATCGATGTCAACATAGTACTTGTTTATTTTGATTGATGATTCATGGTATTCACATCCTCGGGTCCAAAATCGTATCTCTTAGCATCTTTCACAAAGTGATCTTTATCTGTTATCAGTTTAGGAAGTGAACTTCAAACTTAAATGATTAGACACAATGACTTGATTTTCCGATTCATTTTACGTCTTTTAAATTTTAATCTTGAAAAACTTGATGGTGAATTTTGGATGATAATCGAGTTAGTTGGGTGACGAAGGAAACAAATGTCGTACTTTCATTTTGAATTCGGGATTGTAAATCTCTCACGAAAGTATATGAGGTCCTCCATCAATTCCTTTTTACGGAGAATTAAAGACTAGTTTTTTATAATGCCATGGAAAATAGTCGGAATTGTTCATCAATATATTGATATTTAGAACGAAGTGAGTCCATGGCATTTTGTTCTTTCCATATTTGCAATGATACAAATGAAACAGATACCAAAATGGATTTTAACTAATTAAAAGAGACAATTTAACAGAAGGATGTGCCCGATGATGGAGGTTCCCCTAAATCTCCAGAGGAAATTGAATCGGTTATCGAATTATTCGTTGCTCCGAGCGATGGAAAGTTCTACCAAAGTGAGGGTGTTAACACGGGTCTTAATAAATCGATATTTCAAGGGTTCAGTCGTAAATTATTTAAACTTGAAGTTTCGATTATTAACTCGATTCTCAAATCTAGTTGTTTTGATTTAAAAGTTCTTCGATTGCATTTTAAGACTTAAATAAATGAAAATCACGGATAAAAGAAGGGACAAACCATATTAATCGAAGGAGTATTCGAAGATTTATGAACGTGGATTCATACGCATTTTGAAAGACTCGAGTGCTCTCAAATTTTCTCACTAATTATCGAAGGAACTGATTCGTTGTCATTTGTAAATTCCGTGGATTCTTGCAATTCCTGCGCACATCGCTTGCTTTTGTCCTCTTTTCATTGATTGGTTGATGGAGAGAAATATTATTTCATAAATAAACCGAATGTGTCAAATTTGTCCACAGTGAGAAACCGCTCTTTTTAAACACAGAAACAAATGTGGTGCCATGCCAGAAATTATCTGAAAGATTTCAGAAAATGTAATTGGTAGTAAACTGATAAAAGAGACTTTACGAAAGGAAAGTAGGATATAGGGAACGATATGAAGTGAAATCAATATTTGGAAGAAGAGAGTCTATTTCCGTGATTTGTAAATAGATCATATATTCGAAGCTTATAATTGAGTATATATATAGCGAACACCCTTTCGGCTCTTACTCTGGTTTTTATAATGTTGGAGATAAAAAACACTCCAAAAAGAATGAATTAGAAATATCTAAGGGATATTTAAGTTGTGAAAGTCGAGGTATTTTTCTTTTCCGAGCAATCGCGTGTTATATATTGAAGCAATTGCATACAAAAAGGAGTTTATTCCATGCTAAAAATATCAAAGATGCATAATCATGAACTCTACAAAAGTATCACTATTTACAACTGAGTTTTGCAAAATCAATGCAGCGATTTAGAAGAGAAAATTGTAATTTACCCCCTGCCACACGCCGAAAGGCGGCTTGCAGGATACTGTAGATGTAGCTCAAAGAAGAGTTTCAGTTCCCAGAATAATTGATAGGATGCGATCATAAAATAAATATAAGAAAGGAATAGACAGAAGTGAAGATACTTCGGAAGAGGAAAAATTTAACCTTAGAGATTTATTTTGCAATTGCTGTTATGTAAAAGAAACTCCATAAAAGTGGACAATATCCCAATATTTAACATGCAAACAAAATATTACTATAATTAAATGCCGAAAAGTCATATTAAAAATTCTTCTTTAAAATATAACATCTACCACAAACATAACAAATATAACTATTTAAGGAATAAACTGTCATAGTTATGCAGAGTGTACATTGACATAATCCAATCTTTACGAAGGCTTACGATTATAATTATTGATGCAATAATCGCTTAGAGTTCCAAATGGGATGGCTTACGAGAACTAGAGATTAAAAATCACAGAAATTGGGAAATCGAGAAATAAAAGCCCAAAAAGTGGACAATTGAAGAGGAAAGATGAAAAGCGGATAATTATATGGAAGCTGTACGGAGATGTCTTCTGGAATTCCAAAAGAGCAGAATTCGAAGAAGCATTTGAAATGCATTTGAATCAATGGAAATCTTTTCATTCGAGAGAAGAACTTCATTGGAAAAAGATCTGAAGCTCGTGAAGATGATCTCAACGCTCACTTCCGAAGGTATCGATTGAAAGAGCAAACGACAAAAAGAAAGGCTTTTGTTTGCTTCGATTGAGACTTTTAAATGAACATATAAATAGGAATGAAATGAACGAGCGTTTAAAAATCAGTTCCTCTGATCTCTTTCAGAATAATACTGATTCTCAGAGTTTACCTTCAACGGAAGTGAGCTATTTTGGAAAAATGCTATTTGTATACGAATCAGAAAATATTCTTAATAAGTTATAAGGTTTAAATTAATTTTTAATAATAATAGTTAACCGTAAAGAAGTTATTTATTTAATAATAAATCGTCGCAATTTTGTCACCTGAAGTGTTGCAAACGGATTAATGAAACATTATAAAAGGAAAATACGTTTTCCGATTTAATAGGTTTACGAGTATCGAAGTAAACTTGGATGCGAGTAAAGAGATTTGGTGAAATTGGAACTTTCGAAAGTTGTAGAGGGTAAATCCTGGATTTAACAAGGATGATCTCATTATTAGGTATAAATATAGAATATATTAAATATAGATGCAGGCATTCACAACCATTTCAGTCTAACGACATTATAGTAAATTGAAACTTAGCTTCCGAAATACTTATTTACGTAATACGAAATACGTAGTTAGAGCTTCTTTTGAAACATTCACTTCTTATTTTAAGTAAAGCACTTCATTAAGTAACTTCTTTACTTCGAGGAAATTAAAGCAGCCCTATATTTACCAATCGAAAACGAGATAATCTAGGAAATGGCTTTATCACGATATCGACAACACACTAACTAATTTAAACAAAGCGCCTTATTGTGAGCGAACGTTCTCTGCTTCCATTGTATTAATGTTTAATGCGAAGGTTCATCGATCGAAATTCTTTGTGACAAAGAGGAGGGAATGCACGAAGTTATCGCAGATTTTCGAAAAAGTTATTAGTTGGAAACAATTGATCCAATGCACAAAAGGTAATGCGAGATTCCTAAGAGAATATTCCCATCGACAAAATTGCTTTCCGGAATGTCCTCCATTCCTTTTGGCTATTCAGAATGGCCTTACACGAGAGGGTGTTTTCATGACGCTTTATACTGTAATCGTGTCTTCTTTAGTATTGTCCTCTTCCTTGAATCAGAATCCCTGCAATTCGATGAACGCATTTCTTTTGGCCATTATTTTCGGTGCTATATTGTTTCGATGCGACGAAAGCGTAATGATCTTATAGCGAAATAAAATTAAAAATATTCCTTAATTAAGATTGAGATTTATTTGTAACGCAATCTATATAAAAACTGTTTTTGATTATAAAGAAACGCCTCACTGACTGGGAATAGATTTCTTTTAGTTTTTTAGGAAAATATGGACTCTTCTTCGCGAGAAAATTTAGTTTTCAATGCGAACAATGAGATTTAATTAGGTCTTATTTAACTGAATCATTTCTCAAGGAGATACGTGTTCATCACATGACTTTAACTTTATCTTATGGAAGATAAATTGAAATTGGGTTGTTTTTAAACTAGACAAACAAAGAGAATAAAATCAAATGAAAGTGATTACTAAATAAAAATTTCACCCTAATTCTTACTGAAGTTAGGGTTTCATTTAATTTTACATGCATTTTCTTTCTTTTTATTTTATTTTAAAAGTATTTTGCTCCTTCGATTGGGCTCTATTTCGTCATATGAAAGCCCTCTTTGTATCGTATTAAAAATATATTTTTCGAAACTAATCGGTTGCTTTTGAAATTAAATGGAAAGAAAATTGAAGGGGAGGTTTAATTACATTAAATATTTGTAAATTCCCTTCTATCCTTACACATAAGATTCCTCTGTGCTAAAATTAGTGCTTAAAATATTTTCCTTTTAACACAGTGCTAAAATAAATTCATTGAAAGATTTAAGTGAAGGTTTATTTTGATAATTTAATTAGTTATGAAAATAAATTAATGTTTCCCTATTATATGTTTGGATATTGTAGATCAGAAATTGCGAAAAGAACATCTGTAAATAAGCAGAGAACACTTCAACGATTACAATGTTAAGGAGTTCGATCCATTTTTAGTCGATTCGGAACAGTCGAAATACGGACGTTTGGTTTTCTGGATTTATAAGTAATTATTTTAAATTTGCATTGCGTTAATAAAAGCTGTGGAACATTCATCAAATTCAGATCAGCAATTCATTCGATTGAATTAAGTAAGCAAAATAATTTATTTCGTTTAAATGAGAATATGGAAGCGATAAATGAATAATAATTGAGCGAATAGAATTTATTCAAAATGGCCATCACCAGGAAAATAAAATTCAATTTTAATAAATATGAAAATCATCTTTAATTATCGGCAGTAAACGTGCCTTGAAAGTGTTCTCTTTGGAATTCATTTTGGAAGGCATTTGCAGTGCTCTAATTGGCTTTTCGGAATTCGTTCGTATTTACGAGTTCATTTATCACTTCGTCTTATTGCCTAAATATGCAGTCGCCTTATTAGTGTGGAAGAAGCAGTGGATAATAAATAAGAATTCCCAGACGATGGCATTCACGAGTTGAAGAAGCCACAAAGCATAATTAATAAAATTACATAGATTCGTATGGCACGGGAACTACGAAAATCGTATATTCAGTTGAGAGTGTTCAAAGGTAAATAAAAACGAACTGGAAATTTGGAAAGATAACTCGAGAGAGCAGTTTCTTGAGTGAAAGTCCGTAAGATGTATGGAAACTGGAGCTGTCCACTTATATTTCGCAACACTCCATGCTTCCTTCCTTTTTACCTCAACATTTCTTAACCGCTTTCCCTTCAGCATTTCTCTCTCCTGGAATCTACATTCTTTCATAATCTTCCTTTATGTGTTTTTCCCGGAGCCCAATTCTTCTGAGGTTATATTCCCTTATGAGCATATTTCCCATAGCAACGAGAAACCCAACAATATTAATTTATACAAAAAATGCAGGAGTTGTTCGTCGAAAGCACAAAACTCTTATTAAAATCCAAAATAAAAATTCGAGGGAAGCAATTTCGTGTCTAAATCGGGATGCCTTCGGCTACACAAGAGTTTCTTTTGTGAGGAACTCTTTGATGCGTAAAATTCGCTGCAGCGAACGTTGTAAACTCAGAAACCTTCAATTTGCGACTTTCTCAAGGAAATTGTATTCTATAGAGTGAATAACTCGCAAAAATGTATTCGATATCGATAAACCCTTTCTTTGAATGAGATCAGCCTTTCACAATCATCGCTTAAAAACAACGATCTTCATAATGCGTTGTTCGTACGGTCCAATTTAATTGAATCTAAAGTGTTGCCAAAAAATGCTAAAAAATCGATAATTTTGTCCTTCGGTACAAAAATGCAACTCTTTTTTACTTCACATGTGTTTTACTGTATAAAAATCATTCGGAAGAATAAAAGTCGTTTAATCCGCGGCGTGATATTGCGTGAAAAAAGAGGTAATTGAAGCACGTGTTGTATGATGGGATATTAGGGTCCTTTTAATGCATGTGTATCCCTTGAAATTGAAATTTTAATGCTACAGTTGTGGAATGGAATTCATATGAGTCCTCAGCCTTTTTCGATAGCTATAAAATGAATTGAACGTTTTTGTAAGACTTCCTCCGATTCACAGAGAAAACGGAGTTGTGATTTCGATTTGAGCGTAAAATATTAATTCACAAATGAATAGTAGAGTTCTGAAATAAGGTTTTGTGATGAAAGATATATTGAGAAAATACTTAAATAAATTAATTTGATGTACTACGTATTTATCATATTCAATATATATACACATTGAAGCACGTCTATTTGATGAGGGTATTTTCGCTATCTGGTGAGCAGAGAGTGAAACTTGTATAAAAGGTTAATAGATGATTTAAGAAATCGATTAATTCTTGAACGTGCTTTTATTTCACATATCGCAAAATTAAGGGTAAAAAAAGATGTGCGAATATATCTATAGTATGCGTGATAAGATGATGAAATTAGGCGAAGAAGAAAGCTCAAAATAAGGCGATACACGCCGCTGAGGGGAAGAAGTGAGTAATACCTCTTTACTTAGCACAAGAGGGCAATTGGTGTGCTCAAGTGATTCAAATTGGCTGCTCAGATTGGATAGCACAAGTGGGCCCAAGAAAGATACTTGTGTTGGCGGATTTAATTGATTTTATTTCCTCAACAAAGCGTCAAATTACTCACTGAGATCAATCTTTGAAGACGCTTCGTTTTTTTTTAAATACAAATCGTGAATTAAATGAATGCTTACGAAGATGACTTTTGAAATAGCTTTAAAAGCTGAGTTTATATTCGTGGGTTTGATAAATCTTATTTGAACCTGAAACGACTCCTCAGTTAAATATGTTTGAGAGGAAAGTATCCGATTTATAATACTTTCAAAAGTACGGTATCATCAATTACAAGAATACAACACAGGAATAAAAAATACAATTAAGGAATAAATCAAGTTTTTCTCATTATTAAAATGAAAATTGTCGTGAGTTCAAACTCTGGTTGCAAAACTGGCGGATTGACCTTTTGATTTCATCGAACAGAACTCTATGAATAACAACATAGAAGTTTTGAATATTTTCTAATACAGTGAGTGTATATTCTTTAATCCTGAAAAGTGGGAGACCTGGTAACAGTCATCTCTCTTTTTTATCAATATTATAAAAATAATTTTATAAACCTATTTTAAGTCAGTTATTTCAGCATTTAAATAGCAAATGCTTCATTAGAAAATGAAAAAGAAAATCTGAGTCAATTCAGTTCGATTTAAACATCTACCACGAAAACTTAAAATATGTGATCGCTGAAGATTAAGTTGACCGCAGATGAAATTATCGATTGATTTGTCTCGTTTAGTATCCATCCTCCACTTTTCATTTTCACATTTTCGTTTCCAATAAAATTATTTACGCTTTTCCTTGAAGTCATCATGACCGCTTTCTTTTATTCCATTCTCATCTGTGATGTCCTTTCACAATTTACGGAGGACCATTCAGATTCATCAAGAGAACAACTTTTATGGAAAATTATGTATTTCTGGGATCGGAAACATACGAATATTTGTCGAATTGCTCATAATCTAAATGAGAATGACTTCTGAGAATGAAAGCATCGAGTTAAATGAAATTTTCGAATGCAAATATGAATAATATTACCCTCATTGATTATGACCTTACCGGTCTGATTATACTGAAGAATTTTATAGTAAGAGTGTATGAAATCCATTCTATTAAAATTAACTTTTGTGGTGATAATTCCATACGTTTATTCATTTTCGGAATTGAGAAAAGGTAACAGGAAAATATCACGAAATTTAGAATGCGTGTTTGTGTGATAATCAGAAAAAGCAATGTATACGAACACATCCTTAAAAACATTCCTATTAAAGAACTGTGTGCATAAGTCACTTATTATGTAGCTATAATATAAATTGATTAAAGGAAAGAGGATTTATAAAACTTGCTAGATTTAATTACTCCACAGCACTTTAATTAGACAGAAATTGAACTAATTTAGAAAAAATAAGGTAAACATGAACGCCACGCCGAAAGGGTATTTATATAGATGAACATAAATGACATGAAACAAGTCAATTCGATGGTTTATCTGATATCTTCGATAAGCTGAATGCGAAAACGTTGGAATGGAGCCATACGATTCTTGGAGAAATTCAAGAGATATGCCGAAAGATCGATTGGACGCCTTACGTGTCAAATCTTACATCTGCAAAGTAACTCATGCACTTTTTGCGAATGTCATGTGGAACTTATATATCACCTTGGAAGATAACACTTTTACAAAACTTTCCGGTAAAAAAGCTTCATGTGCGGTTTGTATTTTAGTCGTAGAGAAATTTATTTGGTTGGAAACTTTGAACTCCGGAGAACTTGGAAGTTTGGAAGCCATTTTTATATCTCAAAGCCTTTTCATCCGTATCATGCAAATGATTGAATCGTATATTTGCAGCGAATTGTTTTATTCGCACTGTCATCAGACATATATGTATATTTATCTACATTCGGACTTTTCTCGATATTCGAAACGAGTTATAAATTATGCGAAAACAAGACAAGTGACGAGTTCCATTAAATTAACTCAATGTGAATTGCTTGATAATAAATATTACGTTATCTCAATATGCAAAATATTTTAATTTTTTGAATCAATTTTTAGAAAGGAATTTTTCGAGGTCGCAACTTCTTGATCGTAACAAATTCGCGATTTCAAATTTTTCAAACTGATATGTTGATAATTGATGGAGGATGTCATTTTGTGCATTTTTAAAAATGCTTAGAACTTATAATAAATCATCGGGTCCTTCGTTGTGTCAAGAAAACATTCATTGGTAACATTGAAGCAATATTAAATAATACGACCTTCTATATATTCTAAAAAGGGTTCCAATAACTTATCAAAGTGTAAACATCAATTCGCTACAAATTATTAGTGCCCAATAAAGATTTTCTCGAATCCATACTTTCACTCAACTTGTGTAATTCTTTCATCAGCAAATACAAAGGAAACCTTATTCTTTTATTCGATTATATTGTAGTGCTTTTACCTAAACAAAGAACTATCGAATTTTACGCTAACTAAACATTCCTTAGTTTACTTGTACATGCATTACTCATTAGGGGAATTAATATCGTAAGATCACAAATATATGTTTTCATGAATAATAATGCTCCTTCATTTTTTATTCTATAACTTTAAATTTATCAATATCTCAAATGAATCTAAAAAGGGATTCAGCCTTTTTAAGATTCAAACGAATATTAATCCGAAAATATCCCATTTCAATAAAAGTTTTAATGATAAGAGAATATTAAGTTTCGAGAAAATTGACAAAAGGGAGAAAGAACTTTCCTGTAGGAACAATCCCTTCGCGTTCATACGAGTCCTAAATAAAAAATGAAGCTCGCATGCCATCGCAATCCACTCTTTTAAACGCAGAGATTGGAGTTGAATCAAAAATGTTACTTTTAATAATCTTGCATTTGGTATTCAGGGAATGGCTAAATAAAAAGCCGAGGGTTACGCAGGAGAAAAATATAAAATGAATGTAAGGAGTTCGCAATCTCTCCGACAGAGGCGCTTCACTCGCAGTGAGAAATTGACTCGCAAATTCGTAAAATCAAGATATGAGGAAAACATTTTATTTTTTCGAACTTCAAACATGCTGACGTTGAATAATTCTTTTTCGACGCACTGTAGAGGAAGTCGAGGGAGATTTTACGGATTTATTCGACGGATACTTTGATTATTAAATTTTGTTGAATTTCCTTCTCATTAAAGGAGATTGATCTCATAAACACGCATTCTCAGAAATAAAAGGCAAAAGGAGATTCTTTGAGAAGAAGAACTTTCTCCATAGTTAAGAATTTCGTAGAATCCATCAAAGAGACGTGTTTTAAATAAGAAAACGTGAATGTTCGGAAAGATGATTGTGTGAGAATTTGTACTGATTCTAATTTCGATATTCATCAATATATTCAATATCTCCAAGATCAATACTATTATAACTACGCTTCAAGGTCTTATTTGTTTTACATTTAATGAAAAATGTACTGAAACGCCTTATTGCTAAAATTAAGAAAAGATTTGTATTTTAATGGAAGATAAATTTTCAAGGATGAAAATGTTTAACATCAAGTACAGTTTTAATCTTGGCATCATGCCTAAATATTTGAAAAAAATCGCTTTCGACCATTATACAACTCGTTAGAATAAATGTATTGTATACGAAAGTAAAGTTTCGTTTATCTAAAGTTTTATAAGTAAAATATGAGTAATTTTTATAATTAAAGGTTCTAGTTAAAATCGGAATAACTATTTAATAACTGCAATTATGGTATTTCAATGCACTTGTTCATTTACTTCATGAAGTTTGACATAAAATTTGAAACAGAAATTAACCTGACTGGGATTCGAACCCAGGTCACCCACTTGTCGGGTAGGTATGCTAAGGTAGGTTTCGTTAATGAAGTACTTAAATATCCAAAAAATAAAATAGAACTGCTAATATTAATTAATCGCCTAACGAATTTTATAAGCGTGAAATTATAAAGTCCGTCCGCCATTTACCTTCGAAATTCTTTAAACGAGATAAGATTGAATACATGTGCTATGACAGAAGAACAATGGTCATATTGATTATCATACTGATAAGAGATTTTAGCTTCTAAATGTTTCGAGGAGTATGTTTCTAATAAGAACGCATTCTCTTTTGGCTTTTAATTCATCTACCTCTACATATTTACCCTGCGAGCCGCCTTCGGCGTTTGGCAGGGGGTGCATGCACCAAGACTACTTTCGTAGGCGATTATTTTCGCATATAGTTCGCGCAAAAAATGAGTTTTTGAAGCGACTCGTTCGCAAATCTGTTTCCCTGATCTTTCGCGGATCATCAGCTCGGCAGAGGACGCATAGTACTTACTTCTATATAGAAAGGAGCTCTCTCTGAATTTATTTAATTCTTCATCATAAATTCATGAACATACTTCTGAATATTTTGCCTCAAATGTACAGTGGGTTGGTAAAAAAATCCCTGCTTAAAGATTTTCATTTACTGAAAGAATCAACGTGGTTAACATATTTATGACCTCAAGGATTTTATCTAAACAGAATTATCTTATATTTCAATGCACATTCATTTGTCTTATCTTTGATAGCTACAATATTATTCCTCAAAAAACTCTCCAATAATCTTGGGCTTTCCAATCCCAAGACTTGGAAAGCCCTAGATTATTGGAAGGTTTATCTGTGCATGATTGTTATGTTCCTTTTAGAGATATTTCTTACTTGGATATTTTAATAGCCTCGACAAACTTATATTTTCCCCAAAACAACGAGTAATTTTAATACAATTTGAAAATGAACAAGATGATGATGAATGTGATATATCACTCTTCCTAACTTAATTCTTTTAATTTGTTGTTGGGCAAAATCAGCATTTGTTGATACGGGAAATAAGTACTAATATTACTGAATAAATTACTTGGAATCATATAATCTTATAATTTAGCATAAGGTTATATGATTTACTTATATTACACCATTAACAGTATATTTTCATGACAGAAATTAAATTTTTAAATGATTACCATCTAATTAAAGAATTATATGTCAACATAGACTCGACCATGCATTACAAAGTGAATTTAATCTTAAGCTACTTTTTCTATTACATCTATCTCACGGAAATTATTCGTAAATCGCTTTCAAAGGGAGTCATAGAATGGAAAATGGGAGAAAGTTGAGTGAATAGCTTTTATTCCGAAAGAGATGTCATGAAAGCAGTTTCGCATTTTCGAACTTCATTCATCATTAACGAATTGGTTCATATTCAGGATCGTAACTTTCGAAAGTTCTTAGAAGGGGAGAATGTTTGCATTAGTAATAACTCCATTCCATTAATGCACAGCAGCGGCATTTAATTAGTGATGCATTTGAAACGACTGAATTTAGCAGTGGATACCACTATTTCGCTATTAACCTTTCTCTACCAATGATTGTGAAATTCACGCGGAAAATAAATTCGTGGAACAACTAAATTTGACCAAAAAAACTAAAGCTCTCAGTGAAAACTAGAATAGGAATTGTTTTGCAACAGAAAGGACTGGAGAAGCTCATGACAATATCAAGAAAGGCTTTTCTTATTGTGCAGTAACAATGAATTTGGCAGATGTGTTACTCTTGACCTCTGTGAACGAAGAAATCACAGCTTCAAATGGATGAGCAGTTTTTATCTTGGAAATGTAATCCATCTTCAGACCTTAAGAGACTTTAAATGAGATGTCTTCTTACATCTTTAAAAGGTCAATTGAATTCGCATGCCACATTTTATAATCATTCATCGACAATGACAAAGAATTAGTCTGATAAAAAACTCAAACCGTTGAGTAAGAATTAAATCATGAAAACTAGTCGATGCCGATTCGAAAAAATGGTTTATTATATTAATATTACTTATATATAGGTTAATATATAATTTGAATGTTTAATTACGTTTATAATGTAATGAAACCCATTAAATTACATAAATACATGATAATAAATGTTGTTTAAAGAGCGCTATTTCTTTTCCCCTCCATAGTATATTAATGCTTTTAACAGGATGATATTCAAAACAATTAAAACATATTTATCCAATATAAGTAAATATTTTTCGTAACTATAAGAGTGTAACTATTTTCACTTCGTTGCATTGAACTATTTTACATTCGATTGTATATGAGCATTTAATCTGTGGTTAAGAAAGCGCATTAATTGAATTATTTTTCTTACCGAATTAAAGTGTTGATATTTTGGTTCTCAACCATCGATTGCATTTCCTTTGCATATGTATTTGAATTACGTTTTTTTTTCTTACTTTTACTTATTTGCTTACTCTTTTCCAAAAATATGGTAGTTTTCCGATTTATTATACAACACAAAACTTCAAGTGTTGTTTAAATGGAAAAGAAGTATTCCCTTAAAAGTTATGATTGATTTCAAATCTTAGGTGACTAATTTAAACTTAGTTAATAATGAAACATGATTTCTAATGAAAATTATGAGTGATTTTATAAATCAATGAAAAAGTAAGCTCTACATTGTAAGATTTCGTGATCGCATTCACGAAATGAGGGGGATATTTATTTATAAACTTCGCGAAGGTGAAAATGGATGCCTCTTTCATTGGATGATTTTAATATTCATAACTCAATACGGTTCGCCTCATTCACTTTTTTCATCCTTTGAATTTCTCTGTCACTATTATCGCCTCCCACATAAACACACTCCCCAAACAGGGCAAACAAGCGGTGAATATGTATACCCTGGAGGGAGCGAATGGAAAACACGTCGAGGGCGTGGAGAGGGAAAATGGGGGGAAGAAACGACCTATCGACGCTTTAATTTGGGCGAACATCTCCGAAGCAAACTAATTTAGTTTAGAACAGTTTTCTTACTCTCGATTGGTGCAGGAATTCGCAACCATTTTTGCGATGATTGCAGAGGAATATGTTCCTTCGATTCCACACTCATTCTGATAACTATCAACTTCTTAAAGTACCGATTTGCACAAAAAAGGAAGTCTAAAAATATCCTCCAATGTTTGGAATTCTGTTAAATTATAATTAAGTCATAATTTGTGTAAATGTGAACCAAAATAAGATAATAGACATACAGATAAGTATTTAAGACATTCGATAAATTGCATCGATTGTTAAAACTGAAGAATATTTCAATTGGATGGATTACCCCTCGTATGGAAAAAGATGTCTTTTTTATTTATTTATTAACAAATACCTCACAAACATCCTCTTACGGGACAATTACAGTGAGATTTCAAACTCAACAACGGACGTCACAGACATCCAGACCCTGAGAGGAAAATTTCCTCCTCAGCCGGGATTTGAACCCGGGACCTCAGCATTAGGAGATTAGCATGCTAACCATTCCGCCAACGAGGCCGGCGAGGGCGGCCTTTTAAAATGAAAGTCTGAATCACTTTTTATTTAAATTTATATGTAATTTATCTTTTGTTTGAGGTGTTGAGGTGTTTTCTTTGCAACGAATTCTCAAACATTCGCAATCAAATCAAAGGTATTGATGCATTTAACACATCGAATGGATTCCAAATTTATAATTTTCCGTAGTTTTCGTTTAGTAAATTTGCCAAATGTGTTAGAATTGATCAGCTTTCGCAAATGCGAACTCAACGTGGTGTTATTACAAAAGGTTAAGGAAATCTGTTCCCAAAAAGTCATCCGTTTGTATGGATAAAATTGGGACATCGCCGAACGAAATCCCCCCCCCCATTTGTGCACTCACGTGTTTCATCGCCAAAAGGAGCAGTGCTCGGTTCCTGTTCAATGTCTTTCAATATTCCATTGATATTCATCAAGTGTATGAATTTTAATGTTCGTTAATGTATTTTTAACCTTTTAACAGTTTAGTCTATATTTTCCAAATTGCTATCGTAAATCATCTAAAATAGATAATTTCTCTGTTGCGATACGTCTTACCCATCTTTGAGGTCGAGCGTAGATTCATTGAAAAACAGTTTCTTCTTACCTGAAAAGAAAAATGCATATATTAAGCAGGTATAATATTTTAGTATCAAAAGTTACAAATGAATTCAGTATTTAACATAATTTATTTTATTTACATGTTTAATAAATTTAAAAATACTATTACTAAATTAAATATTAAAATTTTAACTAAGGATAACTAACATAATTTGTACTGTAAATTAGGCAAATTTTCGAGTGTGATCATCACAATTGAATACTATGAAGCATAAAGAACAGGATTATAAGATGGAATAGTTTTTTTGAAACTCATAAAACGGTACGAGTATCATCTGGAAACTTAGGTAGGCACGGAGGACGTAGCTCCGCCACGCGGATTTCGCCGTTGCATCGTTGTACAAAAGTCGAATTATTTTCCAATGGCGCAGGATTTTATTTCAGATCTTATTGCAGGAAGCTTACATGAGTACTATGGTATAAGTAAATCCGTGTATATCGATGTCCCTCACAACTAATTTCCTCGCTTTATGCAAAAATCACTTCCAAAATAAGGGTCCGCCATTTTGTACTGTAGGCTAGGCAAATTTTCGAGTGTGATCATCCAAATTGAGTACTATGAAGCATAAAGAACAGGATTATAACACGAAATAGTTTTTTGTCCGAACCTTCTATTCATCTTGGTTCAGCGTTGGTTTGAAATTGAAGATTTCTGCGAAAAATCGAAAACGGCTGTTTTTCCCGAAAATTGGTCAACTTTGACCCCTTGTAAAACTTAATTGCGCGGAAACTAAGTAGAATGACTATAACAGTCGATTCAGAATTTATTTGAGATTTACCATGCGAAATTACAAAGTCCACACTCAAAAAAACGCATTTTGTATTTTGGCCAGCTTTTTTCGATTCTAGCCCACTGTGCGGCGTAACAAATTTTAACTGAGTCTTCTTTTATCACCGATTTCCATCAATTCAATTTCATTTCCAATATACTTGTCTAGATGATCAGCGCATTTTCTTTTCTATGGATTCAAATAATTTTCCTTTATTAACCATCAATCATGCCTAAATAAAGCAATCTTTAAGTTCAGATATCTTCTAAGGGCTCTTAATATTTATCCTTCATTCATTTGAAGAGCCTTTGAAGTGTGAGATAAATCGAAGAAAATATTGTTTTCTGTGCCATTCAAGGAACACTTCCAATTGAAAGCATTCTTTTGATTTCCCTTTCAAACATTGTATCAATGCATTGATCACTTCCCTTTGAAACTCACAGAGGCGCTTCAGTCGTATTGTTGACTCGGACGAGTAGATGAAGACGAGATAAAGCATCGGTTTATGATTTCCTAATTTAAAGCGGACAAATATCTCTTTTATTTCTAATTTCTCGTGCTGTAGTCTTCTATATTTTTTCTCATTATTTTATAGTATATAATTAGTTGTAATTCTGTTACCGAAAGATGAAATATTATTTTTATCGTTTTTCAAGAATTAATGGTTTTCTATTCAAGAAAAGGTAGTCTTTGGACTATATTATCAAATGTTACATTATTTATATGATTATAAAAAGACTGAAATGAATGAAGACAAACTTTGTTATCGTGACTCGATCGCATTTGTGGTTGATAGTAGTTTAATAATTTTCATACGGAAATTATGTGATATTTATTCCAAAAGCAGGAAAATATGCTTGACCACTCTTAAACCGGAAGAAAGATAAGAAGTCAAATATTTTTGAGGACTTATTTTTCGAGTTAAGTCGTCCCAAAAATGATGGCTATTTATAATAACAGTAAATGATTAAATCACTGATATGCGTTTTCTATCTTATCTCGCGATTTATTTATCGCAATACAATTTAAAACGATGCGTAGGCATTGAAATAACAATAGAAAGACCATTTTAAAACTACCATAATTTAAAATTGACAATTTTTAAAGTTTTAAAAGAAACATTTCCACAATGATTCAATTTAATGACTAATTGCAAGAGAAATCAATTTCATTTAAGATGAAAGCTGTCATTCAGAATTAATATCGTTATATTGGTAATATTTAAATTAATTAATCATGGGAATGTGGGAGTTAATTCTTTCATTTGGGTATGGATGATATAGTATCGTTAAAAATAAAAATCATCATCATGCTCGTTGAATTTTATTTTAAAATACAAATAACGCTTAAAACGATTCAAAGAATATAAGACGATCCTTAAATTATGTTTAATGCCCGATTCCAATGGATTATTATGTTACATTATTTATATTGCATATGAAAATAATTATCTCACTTTGTATCTGAAGACAGAAATGATATAGTATCAAGGTTTTCATCTTAATTTGCGTCCTAATTCTTTAATTTAAAATTCATCAAAGTTTCATGTACAAGAAGTAAACTATACAAATTGCGTCACATTATATTTAGCCGCAAAATATAAGATTTATGTGAATTGTGATATTTGGACGCGTAATTTATATTTTGATAAAATATTAGATTTTATATGCGTATCCTTCATCGGCTCGTACGATATGTCATTTATAATTCTTCGGTCGATTCAATTCAAACGGAATCCAAGTGGAAGCAATTGGCCGACAGTCGTAACAAGTACATCTCCGTGAATGGAAGATGCCTTCGCCATATAGACGTCCACTTTTTCTCCGAATTCGTATATGAATTGGCGACAAGGTCCGCACGGAGATACGAAGTCAGGACTGTCGTTCATTTCAGCAACGACCCCTATTGCCTTCAGTTTCCTCTTCCCTTGAGTCACTCCTGTGGTTATAGCATTCCTTTCTGCACATATCGTGTTTCCATAGGTTGCGTTTTCTACGTTACATCCCTTATCTATGCCACTGCCGTCAATCCATGCCACTGCTGCACCGACTCCGAACTTGCTGTAAGGACAGTACGCAAATTCCCTCGCCTTCAAAGCTGCCTCTATGAGATCTTTGGCCGTCTGATCTGTTAACGGTTAAAATGTCAACGATCAAAAAGACTTAAACGATAATTGCGATAAGTTTAATGAAATGGACCTGTTTTTCATTCGCCGCTTTCTCAAAATATTGCTGAAAAGTCCCAAAGTCTGAATAAAAGAATTGAGAGGAAATAAAATATTTTGAAAAATAATCTAAATTGAAAAGAATTGTTACTATTTGCAGAAGCTAATTTCTTTAACTAAATAATCAAGCGATATTTCTACATTTTAGTATCGTAGTATATGTATAATATTATATTTAATTATTAACATTTAAAAATTAAAATTCATAATATAATTTGGAGTGCATCGGAGTAACCAAAGATTGAATTTTGGGCATTCATTAATCGTCTTAATTAATTAAATTAATATATTCACCGATTCTTTTGTCTTTTCCTTCCATTGCCACAATTCAATAGAGATCATTAGGTGTTGCGATAAATTCCACAATTCCCAATCTACACAAATCTCGTAAATTTATTATGTAATTTTCGGAATGGGAAGCAGTGGCAAAAGAAATTAAACTCTTCGCCTTTCTTTAAAAATAGGAAAATACTCTTTTGTGTATTTCATTGAGATGAGAACACTCCCACTTACCCAGCTTCTCGAATGGAACAGTCACGGCGACTTCTTTCGGTAGAGGCATTGTGGGAGAATGGACAGCAACTGAGTGGAGTCATCAGCTGATACGCGCACGGGTTCAATTTCATTCTGCCATCTGGTGGTTGAGTTAATGAACTTCCGCAAATCAGAGATTTTTCCTTCAGTCGTCGCTAGCGCCATTACGTCATTTGATGTTAGAATTTCTCGATAAAACGGGATTCCATAAGAAGGAGTCTATTTAGGATCATTTTGACATTTTAAACTTTTCTAGCGATCATTAAGTACGGAAATTCTGACATATTTTTTATATTTATTATTGCGTGAGATTCCATTCTAAATTCCTTTTACTTTTTTCATCTTAAAGCAATAAAAACGTATCACTTAATTCTCTAGTTCTACGCATATTTCATTTTAGTTTTTTTTTCGGTAATCGTGCAATATATAAGGTAAAAATTTGTATGGTTAGCCATACATTATAATATTATTGCTATATTAACAGAACCTATTGCTTGCTTACAGCAAACAATAGGTTTTGTTACTAATTTTGCATAAACTCTAATTTAATATAAACAAAAAAATAATTACTTTAATGCTCCTTCAGCCATATTTCAGGTCATTTAGTCAGCAATTCATGAAGGAAGTTCGATTTCCCACATATTTCTTACGGCAGCATTTTTCCCGTGCGGGGGTCGAACTAAGGGCAGTCTGCACCAAGGTAACTTATCATTCGCTTAAGATTCATGTTTTTTAGACACCTCCCTAGTTTCAAGATTAAATATCATCTGGAAGTGCCTCAAAATGTGTTGTAATTTTCCCATGTATTCCTTATGAGAATATTTCAATGCTCCCTAGAATCGAACTCATGAGATCTTGCGGTACGATTGTTTTTCTGAAAAAAGGTAACTATAATTGCTATGATCGTGTTATCGTGAAGTTACAGCTGTTTATCTCCGAAACAAAAAATAACAAAAATATCAAATCTGCATCCCATGTATTTTCAAAGGGGGAAATTCAAATGAGCCTGACCTCGAACCAATGACTGAACAGCATACAGAAGATGGCAGAAATACATAGAAATGACGCATATCTATGGATCTATAAAATTTAAAAATTAAATTCAAAGTATTTGTTTTATATTCGACCCCATACATTCTAACGGGGGTCCGATCCGAAGTCCGATTTCGGGGCCTCCTAGAATCGAACCCATGATAGTTAGAGTCGGTTTCCGAATATTTCCTAGGTGAGATTCAATGGGCCATCACGTAAAATATCGGCGAGGTCGTGGACCCCGTACCTTCAGCTGGACATTCGTATCCTATATATATATATATATATATATATATATATATATATATATATATATATATATATATATATATATATATATATATATATATATATATATATATATATATATATATATATGCATCCATCCTCACGAAGCAGCTATGAACAATAATATAATATTCTATGATTCGATCACATTAAGGATTCGTGATTCTCCTTTTAACTATTCCCAAAAGTTTAGGACTCACTTGGACATGGAAGAAAGAAGTCCTCACGAGGATTTCTACAATATAATTTAACAATAGAATAATTAAAGAGAAAAGAACCTTTCTCAATTAAAAGGTCTCATAGATTCAATGTAACTTCCGAACAAGCTAAGTTCGATGGGATATGGTATCTTAATAAACGGCACGAAACGAATAATTTGTTAATTTCATAATAAGATTAATAAGACATCTTCAATGCGAGTGTTCGTTGGGGCCTCTTTTACTTGCAGTTGGAAAGCTGTAAATATTTCGACCGATTTATTGAACATTAATCTCTTTTTTCAATTTGAAGATCTTCTCATTTTATAAACGATATTATCGAGCTAAATTATAAGAAAGGCTCTATTTTGAATCCCATCAACAGAAACAAAGAAAAGGTTCGATAAAAAGTTTTTCTAAACACTGAAGAGCTGAAAGTAAAAGTCTATGAATGACAGAACGGCAATTTCTCTGGTCACATGTGCAACACGTTTCCATGGAAAGCGTTTATGGATTCACTTACTGACGATGTACATTCTGAAAATATTCATAGCATAGATGCATATAAGACTACAAGTTAAAATATTCACATTCTCAAAAAAAATAGAAACAACGTTTTTACACTTTACGAATTTTTATATTTACTAAGTATTTTATGAGTATATTAGGAACGATAGGAAATAGTAAAAAATTCGGAATCAATTGATTGATTTGGAATAAAGGCTCAGATATTCAAAATTCAATCGAAATGATAATTATTTCTTAATATATTGAAAGCAATAACATTTTAAAATCGGATGAGATAATGATCATATATTCAACTCTTTTATCTAGAATCAAACAGCAATTTCAGACATAATTGTATCACTAAATTGTATTCTTAAGCCAGCTATAAAAATATCAAAACAGTGGCATTTTTCTTTTTCATTGTTTGTGTATCAGTTTTCAGTCATCGACTGCTTTCAAATTCAATTTTCCTATTCTTTTCAAATAGTATTAAGGAATTCATATCTTATTATTAGAATAAAATTCTCTTTCCGGTACTTGAACTGTTTGCACTCAAATGTAAATTATGGATTTTGTAAATGTAGAAAAATTACGTTGGAATATAAAGATGAAATCTATTTTTTCGAATAGATTACGTATTTCGAAGTTACGTATCTATGCTGTATAGATCTCTGTATATTTATTATATTTACTTCTGATGCATGTATACACTTAAAGTCACGTAAATATAATAAGTTCGATTAGAATCTTTGAAAAAGACTTAAGTTCGATCAAAAGTTTTTAAGAAGCGTTATTTATAGAGAGGTATGATAAAAATATTAGAATAAGATGGAATAATTTTTGTCATGTTGTATCTATTTCTCCTATTATTAGAGAAGAAATTGAAAAGTAACGTCTTTAAACCGACGACTGATAAATTTTTATATTTATAAGCATAGATTCACACGATAGAGAAACGCAAGTCAGAGTTACGGAATATAATAATGATAAGAATAATAGCCTGTGTCTGTTACTACTGTTCCACATCCATCCAAGAACTCATAAGATTCAACGATTTCTCTTGAAAAAGCGCTCTTTTAAAAGCGAATGCAGATTCTCTTGCAATAAGTATTCGGAATGAATGTCTGCTGAATTCGGCCTTCACGCCTAATTAAGAAATTCATAATGACTTTATTCATAAGAGTTTTGAGATCAGATGTCTGGAATCCGCGTAACACTTTTCAAAAGCGTCAAATGGGTCAATCGGTCAAGAACACCATTGAGTACACGAACTTCCCTTATTCGAATCTTGGAGGTACAAATTTCTCTTGAATAAAGGACCAGCGATTTGTTACGTTCAATATGCAAATATTCAACAACGGCCATCAGGATACATAATAATAAGATATTATAAACAAAATTATAAAATTGCATTATATTTTGCACAATTCTTTATCTTGTTTTGGTTCAACATCACTTTTTGTATTTAGAATGTCAAGAGAAATTGAATGGATGAATAAATAGCAAAATTTGTGTAATTGAAATGGATGGAAATAGATTTCTCCAATATTAAGCGTAAAATGGTGGTTTATCAACATTTTGCACATTATATCAATTGCTGCCCTGAATTATATATGAATAAACAGATGAATTCGGAATTAATCATCGGTAATTACCTTCTCTCTATGGAAGCACTTGAGATGTATGAACGCTGAATTTATCCATTGTAAAGATCTAAATCTACAAAAAATGTGAAAGAAATATGGATTCTGTATGAAGAAATAGATAAATGCAGCCTTTTGAAGGTAAGTGTTCGACAAAGGTCTTCCCTCATATTCATAGCATTTTATGAATAAGTTTCGGAGAGAAATGGATTGCATAACCGGAGTATCAGTTAGCTGCATTTTGAAGAAGTCGCCAGAAGACCTAACGTATTTACTCCAAGAACGGACCTCAAAGAGACAAGAGGACGAATAAACCAAATAAAAACAAAGATACAGTATTAGTAGTAGTATTTATTCATATAACTATTTCATAGCTCAAGAATCAGGGAAAACCCTTCGTACGTGTACAGAGTATGCCTAATTATAACATAAGAAGCTGAATGAAGAAAAAGAAGAAAAATATTTGGTCTGAGAGACTTCGGAAGTAACGGAAATGTACGTCTAGAATTCCCATGAAAATAAAAGTCTTTAAACCTGATCTATGGAAATAAAAATTGTCTATTCAATGCAAAATAATGCAAAGACTGCAAACGACGTGCATTTGCAAGTATATAGCAAGAACAGAAAACTGAGGAGAACGATGATAGGACATCGCACAAAATATGAGATCAAATAAATGGAAGTGTTCAGACACTCATCAAACTGTATTTGGTACCGCATAAGTTGATATTTATGCCAAACAAAAGGTTAAATATCTTTGTCACTGTCAATCTGTGATTAGGTTTAGTATGTCCAAAGATTGGGAAAAATAGCTCAGTGAACGAACATTCAGATATGAAGTTTTTTAATAAAAATCAATCGACGTTTAAAAAAATATATTTTTAACAAAAATACGTAAACTGTGACTTGAACTGAACTATATACCAAAATTAACCTCTGAAATTGCTTACTAGTTTTTATTTATTTTTATGATACATTTGATTTATATATTATAAATCGCATTTTAAAGTAAATGGTATTCATAGAAAATTAAGAAGAAAACTTTAAACATCATAAATATATATTTGAGGTACCTCAGGAAATACCGTTTTCAATTCGGCGAAAACAAGCAAACGATGCGATGAAGTGACGTTATCGAGTTTCATTTATCAGATTGAAAGCGTCAGAATAAAGTGCAATATTATGACAAAATGATGAACTCGAAAAATTCAATTATTAGGAATACATGGAATTGAACGCATAAACCCGTAATTCGAGGAAATTGCGTTCGGTGGAAGTGAGTTTGCTTTTCTAAACAGATTAATTAACGAACAAATGGGCGAAATATTCACTAACATCCACTCGCGAGTCGTTCGTTGGAATTGCTCATCGCTTGCAGCGAATATCTCAAATCCCAGAACGGCCATTAATCGCGCGAACTGCCGTGTAATCGATTATGACGCCTTCACGTGGAACACGCACGAACCCTTTGGTAGAGCACGTGTCCGTCCAATTCACAGCGAACAACTCGGGAGAGAATGAAATTGGCAAAACCGTGAAATCGAGTTAGATACGATAAAAAGGGAGCAAATTAAAGTAGCACTAAATAAGCTCTATAACTTTGCAGGGATTTTCCAAGGACATTGATCCTTTTAAAGATATTCATAAAGGAATTAGATTTTTCTTTCGATGGACCACAAAGAATATATAACGCATGTGTCATCCTTACCTATTATTACGTAAAATATTTGTTTAATACGGAGGATAGTACTTCTTCGAGGTTCTTTATGGACGTTATTTGATCGATTCGGAAGTTTACTTTGAATTTTTATGAATTAAAATTTTCAAAATCTAATCAAAGTGAGAAGGCGTGACTTGTTTTTCACTATGTTTTTATTACTATGGAATGCCATAGTAATAAAAACAACTTTGAAAATTTCCACAGAAAATTTCCAGAAAAAATTTTCTGTGGAAATTTACAAAGTTGTTTTTATTATTTTCAAAATCTGATAACTTCTACAATAATTGCTGTAAAAATTTTATAAAATAATAGTTATAAGTTAATAATAAACAATCATCATTGCAAGTTTTGCCTGTGCCACCCAATGTTCGTGATTTCCTAATAAGTTGCAATCTATCTTACCTTTCGTCAAAAAGGAAAGCAATGCTGATTCCTTTCGTCCAAATTCCTTTGCAAAAGTTTGAACAAACGGTAATGGAATAATAATATTTAAATTTAATTCTAAGGAAAGAGGAATAGGTACTGCACAGATACGCTCTGCGCAGAGGATAATTCCATAGGTGGAATAGACTAAAAATCTGAATGAAATATAATTCACTATATAGTTGCAAAAAGATGAATGCTTTATGTTCTATAGCAACGAATTCCATTGTGGTAGTATTTCTACTCGTTTATGTCATCGATCCATCTGCTGCGAATTAAACGATACGATGATATTGTAATATGCCTCCGCTCATTGGATTAAAGCAGAGAGATCGAGCCTAACCACGAATCGATTCATGAAACAAAATTATTATCCCGCTGAAATTAATCTGCCTCTAATTATAATTAAAAGCCCAAAATTTCGTATAAACAGTTTTTGAAAATTTGACGATTTCTCATTTTCAAAATGTTCATAAATCGCTGCAGCTGTGGGTTGTTAATTTCTCTGTGCAAAATTCGCTTCATTCAAAAGGTTTGGCCAAAAAAACCTTTTGATTTCTCGTTGCAGTCATCTGAAATTAAAGCTTCGCTTCTTGCAATGTCACGATTGGTCACGTGGCGAAAGTGCTGTGACTCATTACTTTCTCAAAAACAAAGAAGACTCGAATGCGCTCCCTTTCGATATGCGTCGCCCCGTTTCAAATGGAAAACCGTTTTGTCTCCATTATTGATCAGCGATTGAAATAACTCTATTGTAACAAATCAAGAAGAGACAGAACAAGGTGATAAATTTATTGCTCAATTGTATAATATTTAACTTTATAAAATATCTTCGATCTCAAAATTTATTAAGTAAAGTCTAAAGGATTTAAGTAATTAAGTTCGTTAAATATGATGATTATATGAGAATTGTCTTCACTCGGAAATATTCCGAAATTAAGCTATTACAACAGAAATACAATGATTGCTGAGATTAAATTGTAGAAAGAAAGACTCCGGGTAATTATCGTTGCTCGATAGATTTAATACATGCACTTATTTTCTTACTTACCTCACAAATTCACGAGAAAAAAATTATCTAAATTTTGGAACTTCTTGGAACGTCGGCAATCACTCAATATCCCTCCGAAAAGTGTTTTCAAGGTGCAATTACGTCAGCCCCGAAAACAGGTCAGAGCAAACACTCAATAAAAGAAACATTTTCAATTTCAGATACACAGTTCGCGTCTATTTAATCCATCGGATACGTGTTACGGAAATTAATTCGGATAAGTTCGAGAAGATTATATATTTGAGGGCATATTTTTATCGTTAATCCGTTCATATGGAATATTTTGCTTCACTACCAAATTTGCGAGTCCCTCTCAAGAACTGGTCACATAAATTCCTATTTGTAAATAACGTAATACGACTAACCTATGATAAAAAATAATTCGTTCTATTTTGACATCCTTGTTGACAAAGCAAAAGTTTCCAAACACTCGAACGATCTTGTTTTGAAAGGAATGATGGTGTCTGGACCTCATAAAACCAACTCCCTAATCAAATGATGCGGCTCCTAAATGATAATTCGGCACAAAGTTATAGGTCAAGGGCTTTCAAGAAGTTTTTATTACGGATTATAGGGATCAATTAAAGTGACGGATCAAGTTGAAATTTCGGTCGAGTCAACGTAGGAATTCCATCCTAAGTTATTTTCGGAATTTGAAGATGTGTTTTCATGCTATCGATCATTTAAAACAGCAGAAAGACTGTGTCATCCACCTCTTTGCTCGCTTCATTTGTCATTAGGATGATAAAATCTGTAGCTTTCAATCTCAACAAAGGACAACACTCATCTCTTTGGCTTTGAGTCATTCATTTTGACTCATTTCACAGGTTCCCAATTTGAATTAGGTTATTACGATGTATTTAACGAGCCTTGTTTATTTGAGCAATAAAGGAAAAGAAAAAATTAAAAGAAAACAATTTTATTCCTTTATTTTTAATGTTATACGGCAAAGACTTAAATGTAACGGATTTTGAACAAATAAGAAAACGTAATTGGTGTTTTGAGAATTCTAAATACCTTATCAAATATTTTCAACCGAAGATTAATCATTTAGGAGTGAAAAAATAATTGGTCGATGAGAACCCTTTGAACTAAAGAAAACTTATTTTGAATTTCAGAATATAAATTATAGAATGAGAAAATGAATATGTAGTTCTCTTCAAGATCGCGTAATCAGCGTTTCATTTTAATAGAACAGATTCATTGAACTTTTTTACGAAGATTTTGACTCAATCAAGTGATCGACCACTGCAATTAATCGTTTGAAATCGTTTTCACAAAGCGAACATCTCGAAGCCACTTCCTTTGAAAAAAGTCTATTTTTGAATTCCCAGAGCTCCCGAATCATTTACAGAAGGAGATATTCTCTCTTAAAAACACAACCTTTTGCTTTGGAAATTATCTCTTTTTCAATCGCTTCAATCAAAAGAGACTTTCAGAGATTTGGAATTCCAGTTAATATTGCGACTTGGAAATAAAACATTCGTTGCTTTCATTTGGTTCAAACACTTGGAGTCATGACGCCTCTTGACCGATGAATGAGTGAACATATTTAGTCAATTCTTTTGCTAATAGATATTGTCAGATCTTTACGAATTATAGATTAGGAAAATAACTGACAATATAAGACACATTGGCATTTCCATTCCAAAATCTGTAATTCATCACGAGGAATTAAATTCGTCTTATAAACAACAGGATTACTAATTTTACAATAGAGGTTTTTCAAAGACATGATATGCTTTAAATATAACTTTTGACATAAATCGAATGTTAAAAAAATAAAATCCGCAGAAATATATTTCTTTTCATTTAACGCAGTTCGTTATTTCACTTAGATTTCTCATTTTTGTTTGCTCTCTTCAATGTGAAATATACGTGCTTCTGAGTTTCCATTGATATTTCGTCGAACATGAATAACAATACATCCAAATGTGAAGAACACGCTGTTTAATAAGTTACTATTAATACTATTCCTTCCATCATTTTTGTCGAATTATCATCTGCGTATTTATTTTCTCGTAAACTCTACAAACCTAAGCATATTACAACTTTTTACTTCTGTTTCGATTTATTTCTCAGCATCATCTCTTACACCATCAAGGTTGGACGTTCTTAAAACACGAGTCAATATTTGCGTTTATTTATAAGACTTATTCTTTACTTCGCGCGGTGTTTGTTTCGGGCAGATATATTAACTCAGTCAAACTGAATTCTAGGCGCAATATTAGAAGTTACGATTTGAAGAATCGCTCAGGAATGTAGAAGAGAGTCTTTCCGCAAATGTATAACAGGTGAAACTCACAAATGGATGTGCATTTTCTTTGAAACTAATTCCATTTGAATTCAAGAGAACACACTTGAATTATTATGTTCCGGGTAATAAAACTTTATCTTGAAATAAGAGAAATCTTGAAAAAATTACGAAGCGCTATATTGAAACTATAAGATTCTAGGTTACGAGTACAAAAACGTTTGTAGCGGACTAGAAGCTCTCCAAGCATAATATTTAAGGAAATTTGAACATATGAGTTAATGAACATAGAACATATGAACATATAAGAACATATGAGTTAATAATCGATTGAATTAAAATTCCGATAATTTGAAGACGTTTAGAAGTTATCCAGACAACCGCAAAATATTTACGAACGCTCATAGAATTTCCCTCCTGAATCTGATGGATAAAAACTTCAAAGAAATTAAATGAACAATTTAATGAAATCATTGATATCCAAATACGAAGATGAGACTAAAATATAAGAAATGATATTATGAATTAAAAAACCTTCACTAAGAAACTAAAGAACCGTAGGTAGAATAACAATGAACTCCGAAACCATTTCATGGTTTCACAGCATCCGAACAGGAGCCGTGGTAAGCGATGAGGAAATTGATTTCATAAATTCAACAGCCGCTCTCCACTTTTCTTTATGTGGATGAATTGTATCCTCTAACGGGAGCAGTGACAAAACATTACTGCAAAAGAATTTTAGGCTTCAGAATTCATAATATATTTATTCATAAATATATTATGGATTCTATATTATGATATTATATTTATATATAAATATGAAGATTGGTTCATATCTTTGAAGGATTGATTGTATTATTTGTAAGGTATTCTATGCAGGAAGGAATATTTATTGCCAATTTTGAAACTATTTTCATTTACTTCCGTAATTTTGTGGACGATGGAGAAACGATCCCTTCCGTTTGACCATTTCATCCACTTCAATTTGAGGAATCTATTTTCTCTTGATTTTAGAGAAGTTTTTTATAATTATTCCAAAACAGTTGAATATTCCAAATTATGATATCCTTAGGCCGTCAGAAAAAGGGTTCGTCATTTTTTGATGGAATGATTTCGAATGAATGACAATGAGCATTGCGTATAATTTATGTGTAATTTATGCATCGCAAAGTAAAATGATTAATGCATATGAAATACATGTATAATCAAAGTATGTGACATTCATGATGCATGAATGCTTCAAAAACGATAAGCAATATATGAATTATTAAACATTCGTGCGTTTAGAACATCCGGCTGTTTGGAATTTAGCGAATTTTCAATTGCATTTTCAATGAATGTAATTATAATATTAATTATATTATTCATGAGAGACGAGAATATTTATTTAAAAAAAGGTTTGACGAACAATTAACACAAGAACGTGTGAAGTATATCATTCCAATAAATGTTAGATTTAAGGGCAGCTCTCTTTCATCATAATCGAAATAAGATGCTTGGATTGATGATGATTAGCTATGAAAGTAAAAACAGGAATTAATTATCCTAAACTATTTTCCTTTAGTATTATACAATAATATACTACTCTTTTTCATTTTGCACTCGAAGTTGAATTCGATTTCCACGAAAACTCTCTCACAAATCTCTTTGGAAATTCTTCCCTCTTTTACATAAATTTTTTCTTGAACGTCAATTCCATTCAATATCTCATATTCAAAGTTTTTCTCTTTTTCTCTCCGTATTTCTTATTTAACACAATATAATATCAGCCTCCTTTGTGTAACAACGTGTTCATTGCACATTTCGTCATCATGTCCTGTTTTTAAAATAGAATATAATTTCACTTCCCTCTTCACTTAAGATTTTAGAGAATCCCAACCACTTTATCGTCATGAAAGATTATTTTCCGTCGTTATAATCTCTTTATTTGAAAAGCTGAAATCCAATCATTTGAAATTGTATTCATCTCGTCCGTTGATTTGAAGTGCCACTTTGTGAGGAACTCACGATGTCAAAGCTTTTAATATAACGTAATTTTCCATTATTTTCTTAACTTTATCAGTTCTTTCGCACTTCCTTTGTTATTTTCGTTCTCATCGTTCCTCAAAACGAATCACTTCACCGTGACATTGGACTTCTTTACTTTCAGTTTTAAAAATGACTGCATTAGGAACTTCCAATTCCAATGTAAATAAGGCACTTGCTTTGAAGAGAATTTGAGTTCAGTTGGAAAATGGTGGAAATTTAAAGAATTTTTGGGAATAAAGATTTTGGAATTCATCAGATTATTGGATTAATTTTTATAAATCGCCGACGATTTGAAATTTTTGTTGGTAAGAACTGATTGATCTTAGATAATTCGAAACAGATAAAGATTTTAGTTTGCAATAGCAGAGAAAATTATCCTCGTTCGTAAAGTTCAAACACAAAATAGCCAATTATTTTAAATAGAAATTTGTTTTAATTTGGCTTTGAGAAGACTTCGATGTGTTTAGAATGGAAAATATGCTCCAGACAATAAATCTCTCAATCTGATATTATTCGTTTGTTTGCAGTGTTCATAGTAACAAGAATAAAGTTTTTCTCTCTCCAAAAGTTTTAATATGACATTTGTCATTTGGGAGTAAAATAAACCGTATTAATGAAATGAATTTTGGAAAAGCCATGGATTCTCGTACAGTTCCCGGAAGGCTCCAAACCCTTGCGAGGGATCACAATAAAAAGGACAGAGGGCCTTAAAAATCCCTCACATTTCGCTGTGCATCAATCAAAGCATCGTCTCATAGAAACGAGTCGTCAATCCCAAAATCCGTTGCTGTCCAGAATACCGTCATTCATTTCTCGTTGTCTCTCTAGTAGTAAATTCTGCACAACTTTGGTAATTTTCTTCAATTGTTTGTAGAGATTAAGGGGAAAGGATTACTCAATGTGAAAAGGAGCGTGTACTTATTTGATATGACGTACTAGATGATTTACATGTATTGATCAGAAGCAACGGATGTTTGAATTTATTTATAACAGATAATTGTCTTATTTTCCATATCTCATTTCCAATGACATTTTTCGTGTGTATTGTCGTTATTTGTGCGTGCGTATCAGCTCATTCCATAGAAATGCCGAATACTTGAAGATTTTCATTAAAAATAGATATGTACAAATTACTATTAATTATTATTGTAATTATTATTATTCTCGCAAAATAGATATTAGAATGGCTTCAAAGAGCTAAAAAATTATCACCGTTGAAGTGAATTAGTTTTCACTCTCATCGTATCCAATTTGACTTTGAATTCAAATAAAACCACTCAAAAACTAAACCATTGTTGATCGAGGTAAATTTATTCTTCTAGGCAGTATAGAATTAAGAAATATGAAGCATATGTTGTGTATATATGGAACCAAAAGCGTGTCACATATTTAACAGTCCATATTTCGAATTCTAAAAGGAAAAATAGCTCGGAGACAGATAAGGAGTTTAAAATTCCCCACAGGAAAAGCATTTGTGAATAGGTAACATGAAAATAAGTAGTAAATCATCGGGAGAAATGGGAAGAGGGGTTATTTGTAATGCTAATCTCTCATTAGCAGGAAAGTGTCGAATTAATTCATCCCTTTTATAATCCATTTGCGTATTTCAGAATCTGGTTGACTTGCAAACAACGAACGGCGGGTTTAAAATGAAATTTATCAAAAGATTTGAAAGTTTATTTTCAGGAAATTGATTTAAGGCGAAATGAAATATTTGAATGAACATTTAGAATGTAAATTTCGTTTAAAACGTTTAAGGGTAAATGCAGTATAAATTTAGGATCACTGAAATAATATTACCTCGAATTATATTCCATGAAAGCTTGCATAGAATGAATACTTATCTAAGCAATTTCATCCGAGAAATATAATCTCTTATTCCATTCACAGGGCATGATGTTATAGAATTATGTGATTGTTTACTGTCTTATTCCAACACGGCGATTCAAATATCGTAAAATGAAAATTAGAATTTTTGTAGAACATAGCTGATAATGAAAAATTTAATACATGTAATATCTCAGTAAAATCCAAATAAAATTCATCTAAACCATATAAAATTAAAAGAGTAAAAAATATATTGAATTAATCATTAAATGTGATTTTGACTTTCACAGGGGAAACTTCAGTTACAAAAGTAAAACGATATAATCTGAAAATCGCGTTCACAAAACCTTATAAATTTATTCTCAAATGATTTTATAGATGTATTAAATCTTATTTAATGGCAATGAATTACATCGCATAATCACAGACATAAAAATTAATTTATAGTGAGGGTGCTGTATGTACAATCTTAAAGGGTTTAAGTTGGTCAAGATGGAAAGGGTATGTTATTGAAAAGTCTAAAATTATAAATATAGAATAAAAGGGCATATTAGTACTTGAAAGGATATTTTTAGGAGATGATTTAATATTACGCTACGTACAACACCTTTAACAGATTTAGCATATCAATTAAAGTAAACGGTATTAGGATTACTTTATACAAGAATTCCGAAGGTTGGAGATATTTTCAAAAACATATTGTCACATAAAATGGTCTAATATGACTGGGACTCGATCTCAACTCCTAAGTAATTCCATTGATAAGAATCCTAAAACGGAATCCTTTCAAAAGCCATTGACTTCTATAAAAAAAGATAATTAAACGGTATCACTCAACCAGATGACCAAATTTCTGTGCAAATTTCAATAAATGAATAAAATAAATATTTATACTTAATAAAAATTCATTTAAATATTAATTCTATAATAAATATTAATGAAGTATACACGTGTATGATGGAGATTCTTTGATAAAAGTAATGGGGAAGGATCCTCCTCACGAGCATCATACCCTGCAAGTGTATTCCAAAAGAGAGCATATTAAAGCAGTGAGACGATGAATGCATTAAACCGCTTATCAAAGAGTTCCCCTGCAATTTGAAGGGGTGCACCCTAAGGATAAACCGAGGTCCATCGTAAGTCATTTCAAGAAGATCGTCATCTAAGGTCAACGGCTAAAGACTCGGAAAATATTAAAGAAAAGCGATCTCCTAAATATATGGACCAAAGATGAAAAGATTCTGTAGGTCGAATCATACAAAAGAGAGGCGATTATGCGATATTGATGATGGACGTCAGCTGTAGACAACATCATGGCGACAAAAGTTGATTCATCACTGACTTCAGCCAGAGTAGTGTGTAGAAAGAACATTTAATTAATTAGTCTTCGACATTTAGAGGACGTATATTCTTAATACTTATACTTCGCTGAAGTATTCAGGTACATTTTAAGAGCAATTAGTTTAGACTTACAAAGCCAGTTAGATCAAAGAATATCGCACACGTGCAGTAGGAATAATTCTCAGACGAAGCCTTGGATTTATGATCAAATATACTTTCCGAATCGTGTAAATCATTAGAGTTTATGTAATTTTACTCTTAGTTTTATCCAAAGTGATCGATGCGTATTGCTTATATAAGTTGTGAATAAGAATTATGAAGTATTTAGGAATCGCAATTTAAAAATCCATATCACTTTGATTTCATCAATTTACCGTCTTAAATGTCCCATCGAAATATTCTGCTGCGAATTTTTCACAGTAATATTTTTCAAAACTAAATAAACTAAAAACGTGCTGCTTTATTCAATTAATTCCTTTTATCATTTATAAAGGTGTGCGTTTGTAAGTGCATGAGTTGATTAGAAGAAGAAATACAGATACAAATAGAAATAAAGTTAGGGCGTTCACAAATAAACCTATTGTAAGACAAAAAACTATAAACATGTTACAATACGGATTTATTAATATACATTAATAGAACAAGTAATTTACGTTTTATCGTGATTTTAAAAAGTTTCTATTTTTATGTTGTTTCCTCTATTTTCACTCCATTGCATATCCAAATTCATCTTTTCTTGTATTTTCATATCTTCATTTATATTCACCCGCAATTATTTTCGGGGACAACTCATTAAGTGTCTGCCGATAAACTATTCATCTTTATTTGGCAGTATTACCCCCCGCAAAGATTATTTTTGATCCACTTTGCCGTCTAAACCCTTGGCCATCTATTTTTGTCACTTTACAGACGACCTCCTCTGAATCCTTAAGCGTTTTTGATGAATGCGATAATAGATTTTCTACTCAATTGTAAAGTTCATCTGCAAAAGATCCACTTTTAAACGCAGATTCCAAGAGTAAATTTCTAGCCTTTGCCGCTAATTCATCTGAATACGTGAAGTTCTTGTTTTTGTAGAGGATTAATTAAAGAGTACGTGAATCTGGATCATAATGATAGAAATAATCAAATATAACGAACATTAAACGAATAAACCAAATTACTTAAAGAGACTTGAATTTATGCTTTTGATTAAACGTTGAATTAAAAATATCTATTCCTTCGGATGTTGTTCGCCAAAAACATTCTCATCAGTATCTTACCGTTTTAAAGATCAAATAAAAGCGAATTGTCATATGAATTACAATACAATGAAATCAAGGCTTGAAATACTTTCAGCTCATAATATATCTATATTAATGATCTGATTAAAGCTAAACGTAATGTACATTAAATTTATTTAGTATTTAGCTCAAGAAACTGTGTTAATATATTATACCCGGATTTCGTCTTCTCGTAAAGGTCTCTCTCCTGATATTGCACCGCTCATTATAATTATCACCATAACGACGCAGAATAAACTGAAAGCAAGAAATGGAGCTCAGATAATCCGTTTAATACGGCCGTTAACGAACTTCCGTGTCTTCAAGAAATGAGCATATAGTTTCACCTCCGTGAAATGCCAAAAGAGGAGTACTAAAGGTTCCTGAACTCAATTAAAAAGCAAACTTAAAAAAGACGAAAGAAAGGTTCACAAATGGGATTTTCTGGTGTTACTCAGGGAAACGACATTCAAGCCAATAGTTTGAAAAAATCTACATTTTACGAAAATGTTACTTTCGTGGAAAATTAATTTATTCAAACAATATTCATTTGCGAGAGTTTTCGTTCTGCCCTAAATAATGTAATGTTTACGTTACCCTTAAATAGACTGATGTTTTGGTTGTTTGGAAAATTTAATTATATCGACTAAATTTAGCACTTTGGAAATAATAAATTTCTCGAACTATGTTATCTTTATGTTATGTGACTTATATATTCCTTCATTTATTCTATATTTGGAAATCCGAAATGTCATTTATCTTAGAGTTCAGCTCATATGAAATATAATTAGATTCACTTTCATAGTTTCAGCTTTGAAATCTAATAACATAATTTGTAATTCTCCGTTAATAATTATTAAAACATCTCTTAATTTTCCGAAACACTACTGTCCCAGTAGATTCCCTCATTAGAACATGAGAATGTACACATTCGTTTCCAAATAAATCTCTCGTTTCTGCATTTTTCATCACATTTCATGGATTTTCTTCTCTTTCTTCGGTCATTTTCCCAAACGCTTCATTCCATCCATTATCCAAGGAAATATTTCGAACCGTAATTGGATCCATTTTTGAAAAAAGAACATTATGGCATTGTACACCTCGTTTACGCAGATTCGCAAAATTAAAACAAAAATGTACTCTTTTCGCAGTTTTGATTATAGTTTACGAAACATGAAATACCACTAGGAATGGCGTATGCGAAGCATTTTCTCGTGCAGCACAATTGGAATCGGAAAATTATCGATTTAGTTGGTTAAAGCGATTTTTCGCCTTTTTGTTTCTACAAATAGATTATTTCCATGGCACTCTCATACAACTACAGCTCAGTAGGTAGAGTGCCGTTTAGTTTTGCGATTGTACTGCTGTGTGTTGATTATACGCATATATTTTTGTGATTATAGTACTTTTAAAATCGTGTTTATCATGGAATGGCTTCTTATCGGAATAAGTGGATTCGCACGATATGTACTTTCCAGGATTATTTGGCTTTCCGTTGAATTTTAACGTATGAGAGTATGCAGTCCAGTTGAATGTTGATTCTTTTCCAGCAGCGGTTCTATTTCAAACTGTTTACACTCAGATGGGCGATAAGGTTACAATAATAAGAAAAAGTCATCACCAATTTAGAGGTCGAATAAAAAGACTGATTCATTATGGAACTTATTGTCTTACTCCTTTTTTGTCTCCTTCTGTACCGTAAACAAAGTACGCAAAACTCTTCAGCCTCTTTTGTTGATTTCGGGCCACATTATGTCTCATACTTATTGATAAAATTAGGTGCAAATTCTTTTTAATCTTCCTTAAACCAAATATTAATGAGAGTTTCATTTAAAATAGCTTTTCTCTTTTGTTAGGAAAGGACAATGTTTTTTCTCCCTCAAAAGTACAAATTTAGTCAAAATATTGCCCACGAGACCTCAAGAGTAAATAAATCAATAAAATAATCAAATTGGTGAATGTATTAATAAAATGAGAGCATTGTGTTTCCTCGCTGTTGTCCAACTTGTTTTATAAATGCTATCAGCCGAGTAAATTGTATTTCCACGACTTTCCCGCTGTAATCAATAAATTAGATTTGTCTCTTTTTTCTTTTGAAGGGTTTCAATTTAAAAGATGTTTTTATAGCCGATGAGCACAATCCGAGGGAAATTCCCTAAACCATTCGATTCCTCGTGTGCATCGGACGTGTGAGGAAAATTGCGATTAAAATTGATTTCGATTTGAGATGAAAAATCGTCGTCCGAAAGGTTTTCTACTGATCCCCGAATGCCTATTTTCGCAAACAAAGTTTGAATATCCAAAATAAAGACGAATCTAATTGCTAGAGATAAGAACTTAAATGTCATTGTTAAAAGTTCACATCACACACATTACATATGCCAATTCATTAATGAGAATTTAAGAAGAATTAAAGCAGTATTCCTTAAGTATTTCGATTCCAGCATATATTCCAGCATATAAATTATGCTTTCGATTAAAATTGGATCAAGGAAATCATTCATACTGAAAGTTTCTTAATTATTTTCACTTGCTTTTTAAAATTCCCGATTTCGTTCCATTTCTCACCCGAAATGTGAATATTTTTTTATGTTTATGTATGCATGTGAATATAAGTATGTATGTGCTGATTTACACGAATTGTCTAATGTTTCTACAGTTGCATCACAGTACATTATGTACCTCTTTAGATAAAGTTCTCAATTTCGTACATTATTTTTGCTTACAAAAATTCTTTACTAAATATATTATAACAGCAGCATACCTAGGAATCAGCAATGTTCTCAATTCTAATTCATTGACGATGTTCAACTCTTGTCCAACGAGTTTCGAAAAAATCACTTCCTCTTTATGTTTAAACTTTAATTGCATGATTTTTCGTATCAATATTGTTTCATAGAAGAGAAACATTCAATGCTTTAGTCTCACCCTTCAAATCATTTACCCAAATGGTTTGAAATACACAAGAACGTCCTTCTGCTTTGATCTTTTTTATTTTAAACTTTTAAGGAAACAGAGAATTCAATTCTAAAATCACTAGTTCTATTATTTAATAGTAATCAAGTAGATGGAACTCATCATGTCGAATCACTTTAACCTTTCTTTATTTCTGTGCTAATTTAATTGAATGAACGAAATATTTAATCGACAATACTTTCATTATACAAATGAGACTTCAAAAGCAGACCACAGAGTGATGATTCAGAAATAAAAAATCCAAAAAGATCTTAGATTCTCTAAGGATTTATTAAATGATTTTTGAACGATTGCATTTATAGTATTTCGGCGATTAAAAAAGTGTAATCTCGTGAAAAGACTGACAAAAAAGATTTTGGCGTTAATTCGACGCTCGTCTAAACTCGAGAGATTCCACGAAATGTCCTGTAGATCAGATTGAGGAAGCCTTTAAGGAGTACAGATGAAGTTTTATTGCTTTGAATTTAAATGGGAAGACGAAGTTCTGAAGGGAAAACTTCTAAATACGGCCAAATAGGGCATTATCACTCTGCACAGGGTGATGAATTTCTTAGGGAGATCGACATCGTTGTTTTCTTAATGAGTGAAAACTTTCTAATTTGTACATATTAGTTCTTGATCGTTCAATATCAGTGAGAAGATAAACATTTGGAAAATTTATATCTATGAAGTCGTTGCATATCCAAACTATGACATTAAACCAATTCGCGCTGAATACAACTATTTGTAATACAGCACATTGACTAAAAATAAATTATAGTAAAAACAAAAGAATTCGCCATATATACTTGATTTCCCTAGAACCGTAAATATTCGTGAATCAATTACAAAAGGTACACGATGATAATCGAGTTGATTATGGAATTTCCTTGTAAACAAGGACAAGCATTTCATTTTTTATTATCAAAGTATAAGTTAAATAGAGTGTAAAAATACTTTCAAGAAACTAACCTCAACTACGGCCATCATTTTTAACACTGCTGTTTCTTGTTTTATTCCAATGAATATCCCGTAAATATTTTCACTTTTTCCCTTTCTTACCATTTTTAGAACGCTTTTATTTATCGAATCATGAACTCATTGCTTCCATAAAATGTGCCCCATTAACGCTCATAAATAGCGCTCTCTCAGTTTCCACAAATGTAAACTGTTTTCAGATTCCATGGGAACAGATTCAAAGTGAGACTTTAAATTCAAACGAAGAATACACACCTATCGTATTAATTTCAATAAAAGTCAGAATTTATCAAAAGGGGATGATTTTTAATACTTTCACTGAGTATAAACTATTTTAATAAAACAATTGAGAGATAATTTTATGGTCTATAACCACTCCCTTTCTCCATCGAATTGGGATCTTTTCAAACTTAAGTGAACGCATTTTACAGTCTATGAAATAAAAAAATCGACTTTTTAAATGGGAAGAATAAAATTGAAACTAATCTATCATTAATTATTAAATTATAGCGACAGATATTTAAAAATATCTATTTAATCAAATTTATAAATGAAATTCTATCCTCTATAAATCTGTATCTTCCTACAAATTTTCTTTTAAATACTATGTTAATTTCATCGCATCATTAAGTCATAATTTAGAAGTAATTTAACCAATATAATCGCATAATAACAATGTAAGAAATGTATTGAAATGGCATAATGAGAAATGTGTCCATCTTCGAAGTCGAATCAATTTACTTGGAGCAGTTCTGCAGAATCAGATCGAAGAGTTTCGTGGCTCCAACGTCAGCGAGTTTTTTAAGTAACGAGTTTTCACCTTGAATATGTTTTTCAGAATTTGTTTTCGATGTTCATACGAATCCTTAGCCGTATCGTTCGCCATGTGCCATTCCAGGCGCACGGCTCCTGAAATAGATGCCGTGAAGGGGGGCTCCTGGAACAGAAATATAAGTAGAACTAGGAGACTGAAATACACGGCACTACTTCCTGTGCCTTCGGAAGGCATTTGAGAGTTAATAAACGAAAATTACAAATTGCTCGAATCCTTACTTTTAGAGTTGGGAATAAGTTAAATGTATTACTTTGGAATGATGTAAAGAAGAAAAATGGGATATCTGTCGTATTCGTATACTTTGTACCTTACATATGCCACATCTGTTTTAGTGAGATTCTCTGAATTGGAAGTGGACTTTTTCCATTCTCAGGATGGATTTTCGTGTTATTCGCATTAAACTGATACTTCAGCTGATATGCACATGTGAGGTTGAATAAATGCAGTCTTCACTTGTGTTGTTCTATTTTTTCAAGAAGTATAATCCTAAAAAAAATATATTACTCAAAAGTCGCATTAAATTTTGTAAGAATTTTTAATAACAGCTAATCAAGTATAAATCATTAGATTATTTCAGTGATATCGAACATTTCTCATTTATGTAGAACAAGTTTATTCTGCACTCTATTCCATGTAGTTTGTTATATAATTAAATGGATACGTATTTAAGTGGATAATATTTGTTAAATTTTAATGGAAAAATGCTTTATTATAAATAATTATAAATATTATTTAGTTTCAATCGTGTTTGTTAACTTCGCTCATATTTCCATATCAGTTAATTATTTGTTTTACTATTGAACTAAAATATTTTTCTTACGTTAAAGACTTCCATTATTTATCAAATTTCTGTGTAGTCAAACTACGATTCGCGGGCTATTTAATGTGTAAATCTGGAAACAGTCTCCTTCAGACACATCCTTATTCGTTGGAATTGAGAGGATAGTTTGGAGGAGTGATCCCCAATGACACAGAAGCCCATCTTTTGAGGACAAAAAGAAGTCTTTCGGGCGAAGGTCACTCTGAGCGAAAATTACTTTTTGGCTCCGTTAACTTTGGGAAAGAACATTGTAGCAAGTTGATTGGGCGGTGCATAAATCACGTTCTGCTTTCGACAGAAAATTAATTATCGATTCAATAGAAATCGGATTGGCTTATCTGACCAAGATTAATGAGCGAAGAGAGGGGAGAGTACCACAAGAATCCAGTCGATAGATCCGCTCACTTTGGAGAGATCCCTTTGCTTTTTTGGCCGAAAATCGTATTCGTCTTCCTAAAAATATGTTCATTATGGAACTGATTAACACTTATTTCCTCTTTTTGAAGATTTTAATTGGTATTTCCAAATTGATAGTTCATCTAAAAGGTAATAAACTAAAGATTGATATCACCTTAAATGTGATATTAAATATACTAAGAGGAAGTTATTATTGAACAAGAGCGCAAATATTTAAGGAAAATGAATAAACAGAATAAAGCTGTAAGCGTTTAAAGATAAATTTCACAATTTTATTAGTATTTTTGAGTGTACGTTTATATAAAAATCCTATGATTCAGGAGAAAATATGCAATAAGTTTATTCATAAATATTTCCTTTAAAATTAGAAGTATTTGATTCTTGCAACGATTAAAGTATTCCATATTAATTGTGAGAGGCGGACAATGTTCTTATTTGAATTTCTGATATGAATAAATTCACCGCAATAGATGATTTTGTCCTAAAAAAACGAGGGTTTACTTAAAGAAGCTACAATTCTGGAAAAAGTCGAAAGTCTGAGAGCATATAGTAATTTTATAAAAGTAATTCGTTATTTCTTTTAATTATATATAATGTTGTGTTAATTTACATATTAATAAATCAACTCATTTCTCTCAAATAGAAATAATTCATTGTTTATCCAATGAGAGTTATTTATTATGATTCTCAAATAAATACTTTGAAAATATTCCATTACATTCAATAGTGTATATATATAGCGATAAAACATTTAATTAGAGATATTCAAATAATGATCGATTTATATGGAAATAAGTCAACGGGATTATCTTATCTCATATCTTTATCTAGCCTTTTAGGAAGAGTCATTTCATATCAAATGAAATCACTTTATTCTCGAAGTCCGTAGGTAATATATCCATTGAGGCGTTTCTTGAAAATGAAATTAATTGATAGTTTCCCTGGTGATACTTCCATATGTTTGTACAACGTAAAGGAGAAGAAAGCTCATTAGAGAGACGGAAACGTTACACCAATTTCTCACTCCCTGTCTTAATACTGTGCGACCCACTTGCGATCCACAAACACAGAAATAAACACACCCCACATTTATCCAGGCCCCTTTCTTTCCCAAACACACCGCTGAGGCGCCTCTGTTCCCAGAAGCCCTGACTCATCACCTCTCCCATTACGTGGAAGACGTGGGCGGGTAAACAACGAGGGAAAAAGAAATGCACTTTGGCAGGAGAATCCAGGTAAAATGCCTCTCAAAAGGAAGAGAAGATTTAGAACTGTATCCTTTTGGAAACACGAATAAAATTTTCAATATAAAGATTTTGTAACATTCGAGTGCATTTTACGGTTAATAACAATTTTAACTTTAACCTGAAGTGCTGTAATTTGATTAAAAATTGGTATCTTAGTTTATAAAATGGTTCAAGATTTTTATATCGAACCTAATTCTCTGATTTTAGGAATTTTGAGCAAAAACATTACTTCATAAAATTAGGCACTGTTATATTTATCTTTCAGATTTTCTATTAATATTATTTCATTATTTTTGATTTGATGATTTCTAATATACATCCACCTTTCCGGTAATAAGATAACTTAAATTCGTAAATCAATATTTTTGAGCAAAAACCACTTTGGGAATGAAGATTACTTAGTAAAATCTTCAGAAAAAGATTATGAATACTTCTAATTTTTTCATTCTGAAAATGGTTAAAGTAGCATTCCATCTAGTCACAACCGAATAAATAAATTTTATAGTGCATCTCAAAAACTGGTAAACATAAAAATAGTACGCACGATCTCTATTTCATCGCACATCGGTAGCCAAAGATCGAATGTAGATTGAATAAATTTCGAAATGTTAATTACTGCTTCAATTTTATATCTCTTTCATCTGTATCATCGATGTAACATTTTCAAATACTATTCTTAAATTAATGCTCTGAATTTTAAAAGCACGCGATAATCAGATACGAGATGAAGGAAAGTAATAAACAGATAGGATTTTCATGTATTTGAACAATATTTCATTAATTCTAAGGTTAATATTTGGATTGTGATAAATATTCTCATCGAATAAAAATCCATATTAAAATCTTTGAATGAATGCAAGTCTTATAAAATTAAAGTTCATAATCTCTAAACTGAATTGTCAATACCATTCCTCTACTTACAATTAATCATGTGCTACAAACCAACGATTAAATGTTTGCCATTTTCCATCAAGTCACTCGAAAATGTGTATTTTAAATACTTAAAAAAGTGCGCGACATTCAATAGTTTTAAGGATTCATTTTATTTTATTCTAAATCTTCTTTAGTTGAAGTATAACTTGAAAATATTTCCGAAAATCGTACATACGCCTCATCAATTGTTTCCTCCCCCAACATTACTTCTTTTACTAAAGTTCCTCGCTGAATACGGATGCCATTTCAATGCCTCTCCTTCAATTTTCCGGTGCATGATACACGTAGCAAAAATCCCTTTCCTTCGCATTATATCTTCTACCCTCGTATATCAACTCTCCCATCGCCACCAGTCTGTGTTTCCATGGAGACAGACCCTCTCCGTTGCTCGATCAACCCCAAATTCCCTCCCCACTTGCACATCAATGGCTGAATAGAGGTGTACGGGACATTTATTTTGGTCAAAAGTACACTTTCTGTTGTTTGCTAGAGAATTATGCATTTGAAATTTTTCGATGGACGTGAATTACTCAAGAGAACTAAAGGAATGATGTCGATTTAAAATAAAAATTCTTCCTGCTTTTCCGTCCAGTTTCTATCACATTCTAAAAACACATGGTTTTCACGTAATCGTTTTGGCATATACTTTCCCTGCAAGCCGCCTTTCGGCGATATGGACTTCATTCAACTTCAGAGAATGAAAATCACTTAGCACTTTATACATTTAATGAATCTCTACTTATATTTTCTTGAATAAATCCTTATTTACATCTTTTAGACTTAAAAATAATAATTAGATAAAGAATTAGATAATAAACAGTTTTCCTGAGATAAAACGTAATACTCTAATTCCGCAGATGGGCTTATCTTTTACAGACAACGAATCATCTTCTTCGTTCTAAATGCATAGAAAAGTAAGATTTGTACAAAATAATAATTTATATTTAGAAAATATGGTATAGAAAATGGTTAAAAGCAGAGCAAATCTCATAGAGAGAGCTCAATCTCAGGTTTAAAATGCAATCAATAACGACATATATTAACGACATAATAACAAATAATTGTGCATCGAGACAGTAGTTCTTCGTAAATGATAATAATCACGGAAATGACGGAAAAATTATTATATTTTTATTTGAAAATTATTTGAATTACTTTATTTTTATTGAAACATTTTTCTTTATCCAAGTATATAATTGCAGGGGCATGACATAAATAAGTGATTATGATTATGGATATTGATTTATGCAGATGAATGAAGGAGCGCGTTCACGGATTCATTCCAAATCAGTGGCAATACGTGATGAATCTCAATTGATTGTTGTATTGGCAAATGTTGATATCCATTTTGCACTGACAAATTATTTAACTCTCTCCGATGATTTCCGAGGAAATAGAATTCTGAGAAAGAAAACATGAATTAGGGCGTAAATAAGGAAGATCGAACAGATGGGGAAAGGAAAAGATGGAATTTGGGCAAAGGTTTCTTTAGGGATTGAATTTGTTAAATGTCTGTTTTGTTAAATTGATAGTTACGTTCGTTTTTTACATCGTATTCAGGAAAAAAGCGTCCTAATGTTGAATCCTGATATACGCATATTGCAGGAACGTTGCTGTTATTACTATTTGTAGATAAAATTGTTTGCTATACATTTTGACAATGATTGCTAATACTTTGAAGCGATCATTCATAATGGCCTATTAGAGATTGTTATGATTGGTATCCCACTGTTTTGATTACAAATAAATTTGAATATATGTATAAAACGCTTGATTGATATTTGAACTTCATTTCTGTTTATTTCGTTCATTTCGGGTTACTTTGATGAACCATGGAATACTCGAATAATTATCGAATTTAGATAAGATTGAATATATTTATGAGATTACATTAAATGAATTACATGAGATTGAATTTATTCTCCGTAACTTATTCAGTACAGTATGGTTATTGATTAATATCTACTCAATTATAACGCAATAGTATATCTCCTATCGAAAGGCATGTATTATTGAAATTTTAATATATTCTTTACGTTCAGAATCCATGAATTTTCAAAAATATAAATTAAGATATCAAAAAGTTTAAAATTCTTAGAAGTCTTATTACATTAAAATGATTTAAAATAAGACGTTAGAAATATTTTCCAGGAGAGCCAGGGGAGGAGCAGAAACAAAATATATTGACATTTGGTTTATACTGTAAAATTTCATTCCTTTATGAATGAATACCCTTTGTATTTCAGATCATTAATCAAAATTCTACATTTTGCTCTAATTTTTACATTAATTTTCTTTCGAATCACATTATTTCTCAGAACATTGAAAGATAACATTGATAATTATAATACGATAAATTTTTAATCGATTTTAAAATTTACCAATTAACGCTTATATTGAGAAATTCGATTGAATGGCCACAATCAAAGGGAAAATTTGCGCCTGAATCTTATACCATTTGCTGTACGCATCAACAGCGAAATTTCAGAACTACTCCCGTCCAAATATCATTTTCTTGAATAAGCAACTCAATTCTAATATAGAATCACTCGGATTTTTATTAGAATTTTCTATAATAAAATGTAAGAGTTGCATAAAACTCAATTATATTGAACTTTGTTTTGGAGGAATTGAACGGATAATATTCTTCGCATTAATTAACTTTTAGTGAATTCACATTAAAATCTTTCGAAAGCATAAAACGGTGAAAATATTTTAGCAGAAAATGGGTTTTCAACCTTTTTAATAAAATTAGATAATAAAATACGAATACAATGAAGTAAATGATTTGACAATGGATTCAAAGTATATGACAGTCTCCAAAACCGGAATTCTTCTAAATATTTAAGAATAACGAAATTTTAAATTGGAAATGTTTGATTGCCTCATATCCTGATTCAGAATTCTTCAGTTCTTGAATTCTCTTCTTCATATTAGAAAAAAAATTATCATAGAAAAGATAAAATTGAAGTCTGTATTTATTTTCTCTGAGTTTGGATATTATAGAGAAAGTGATATGAATCCATTAATTATTTTCTTAGAGCAACTTCATTTTGTAATGGAAAGCTTTTATTCAAATAAACGTCCAATTAATTATGATCGAACTCAATTTGCAATAAAATGCTTTTTGCATAAATTGAATTTACGATAAAATGTCTTCTACACATTTTAAATCGAAATCTGCCAGGAAATATAAACTCTTTATTTTCCAAAATAAAACTTCTTTCATTGAGAATCAATTTTTTGGTAACCTGATAATAATATTAAATAATAATAATATAATGAAAGTTTTTGGAAGTGTAATTTTTTTCGGAGAACTACAATTGTGATTGCATTCCCTATTTACAATGATTCGTATTTCCAAATATGCTGAAAACATAGTTTAATTTTATTTCAATCGAAACGAACGTGAGGAGGGCGATTTTTTATTTTCAATATGAATAGAAATATTCACTTTAATTTTTGGTCTTTCAATGAAGAGTCTTCAATAATAATTTTGGATAATAGTTGATTCTGAAATAAAAAGATTTGAAGTTTATACCCCTCCATTCCTCAAACAGTGTGATCTATTCAATTGTAGTTTATCTTATGCAGTCTAAGAGAAGGCGGTTTGAGGATCTTTCGTGTTTGAAGTGTGTTCCGTGAATATTAAATCTTCTGGAAAGATTATCGATAAATAGCCTTCAGTGTGTCAAAGACCTGCTCTGAGAAATGACTTCTAAAGATAGCGATGGATGTAACTGGAGATAATGCTGAAAAGAGAAGGAATATCGAAATCTGTTTGAATTTTATATCAATTAAATATTTTGCCGGTTTTTCTGAAGAAGATTGAAGCAATTGATTTAAACGCCTCGACACTTTGCATTTCATGCATGACATGTTGAGAATAAAAGGAACTTAAATAGAGGGAAAATTCTCCATGGCTAAGATGGCAAATATTTAAGGGACTGGAGATATGAAAATGCAGCTGTAAGCGTAGAAAAGATAAATTTTAAAATTTTATCAGTATCTTTTATTTTATTTTTCTCTTCATTAAATTAATTGGTTCCCCCACCCTTTCTACTACTTCCCCTAAATGGCTTTCCCTTATTACCATTTAAAATTAATACACAATTAATACTTTCAATGGTTACATTTTACAAATGGTAAAATGGTTGCGTTAAAAAAAGTTTCAATTGTTATGTTCATATATATATATATATATATATATATATATATATATATATATATATATATATATATATATGAACATATACAATCGATAAATTATATGGTTGATTATAGAGATAAAAAATTATATATTAATATATATATATATTATATATAGATATTAATTCTCTACGACTTTTAATCATACATCATTCGTAAAATTTACGATGCAGTTTTAAATTCCCTAAAACTCACGTTTACTGCCTTTTCATCAATATATCCCTTACGTAGTACGTATTTATCATGAGTCAATGTTAGAGATCTCTATCGACGCAATATGTGCCCCGTCAAATACTCTGTCACAGGGTTCTTTAGTGTTCCTTTTGAGGAATTTTTCAAATTCATCGCCTCAAGATTTATGTTGGGATGTCTCAGTTTAGGAACAGCGAATATTTCGGCAACATATGGAGCCAACATAAATGGCTCTCGATCCATCACAAAAGTATGCCATCGCCCAAGTTTTCTTTCTTACCTCTGCTTTTATGTTATATAATTGTTTTTATAGTCTCTAGTTACTATATGTAGTGTAATCTGCATATACAACCTTATAATTTATCATTTTAACTATGGCTACAATATAAATCGATACAACAAATTTTAATTTATAAGAGAAAATTATGGACGTGAGTTCGCATAAAAATCATAGAAAAAGAATTATGTCAAAAAAAAAATCACAATAAAAAAGGAACGATTGAATTACACGAAATTCTGGTTGAAATTTCAATGAATATATAACAGTGATGAACTGTTGCTTTTTTAATGGACTACATAACTTATGTTACCTCATTTTCTTGAATTAATTCTATAACCTATTTATAGTTTGAATTATTTTCATCATAATTTCACCATTGAAATCGTAACTACAAGATGAAACTTATGTCCTTTTGTCATGAAGACCTTTTTTTACTAATTTGCGTCAGTATGACTTAAAATATTTCCTTAAAATAATGTTTCATTGAAGTTTACTTAATGAATTAAGAGAAACAAAAAACCACCATAATAGAATTCAAAGCAATATCCGTATACTCCTTGGAGATACATCCTCAGCAAAGAGGAATGAAAAGATCTCAAAATTATATTAGAAGGATAATAGAAATTAAACAACATTTTAACGATTCCCTGAGAGTATTCATTTTCATTCGTATAGTTTCTTCTGCTCTGAAAATCGTTCATTTTATGATGCTGATTTATAATAATAGAGGCAACCGCACCTGGTTAAAAGGAGCACTGATTTCCCATGAGAGGTTGGCTTTTGTGAACAGCTAATCTCGAACTGGATTATAGTAAGGTACGGGAAACACGGCCAACAAAAAATACTCGGTCCAAATGAAAAGCATTGATTTTTCAATACCCGGGGAATGTTTGCGTTCTGAAGGTAAAAAGGTTATTTTATTTCGTCTTTTTCTTACATTCGCCTCAACAACAAATTATTTGCCCTGCAATTGTCTTTTTCCGACATAATATTACTCGCCCATTTTAGTGATTTCACTTTTGTTTTGTGTTTCCTGTCTGTACAATTCATACTGTTCTATGTCTCCATGTATATTTCATAGTCTTTGTATTATTTCTGGATTTAACACTCAAGATTTCCCTCAGCAAGTCAATATATGTTAAAGAAATTCCCATTCTTTTGAAAGGGCATTCTTGAATTGAGTGAATGAATTTTCTTTTATTACACTTTTGTAAAACACCCTTCTTACAGATATTGTTGTCGCTTAACTTTAATTTGCATATCCTATTGTTCCTCAAATTTACTACTGATTTGTGAGAAGGAATTGAATACTACCATTGTTTTTGTTGGTAGATCTTTATTCCCCGTTTAAGTTAAGCCTTGGATTTTCGACGTTAATTGATTTAAATTTGCTGCGAACATAACTATTTCATCGGTAAATACACTTTATTTATCCATTTATCTTCAATCTATTGTAGTCCCTGTTATGAATCGAATATTTCCTCCGTATTGCAATACGATGGTTAAAAGGCTGCCACATGCTTCATTCATTCAGCACTGAATTCTAGCTCTGGAAAAATTAAATGTACGCAGCATCTTCCTTTTGCTTTCTAGGAGCTTCTTTAATAGAGTATGTACTAATAAGTCCAGTCTTTAGCATGTTGTATATACCCAACGGATTAGTTAATTTGTAACTACTTGGGATACTTTTTTATAATCTCCAATGTTTTTTTTAATTTCTTTTCCATTTATTCCTAAAAACAAATACAATAATTGTAGCTGAAGTTCTCCCTTGTTTTGTAATAATCTTACGCTTTTTCAGAGTACACTGTTTGAAAAGGATTCCGCCCATTTCAGATCTGGTATAGGATATTTACCCTCCAAAATTTCAATTAAATATTCACTAATTATTCTCAAAGTTGATAATAATGAGATTAAATGGAGAAAAAGATATGGCTTTCACAATCAATAAAGGTAAATGGTCAAAATGATTGTCTTAATGATCCGAGGTATGAATTTTAGCGAGATGTAAGTAATAGACGTGATAACATGTGATTCCTCATTTCAATGATATGTGGATGAAGTTAGGAGGAGAAAAAACCGAGAAAATAACTTGTGAAAGATGTTTTTTGGGGTTAGCTCATTCCGAAAGAGCAATCGTTCTACCTTCGAACGACTTTGGGCAAAGTTTGAGGGCGAGGGAAGTTACGTACGTAAAGGAAAACCAGACTATACCTTTCTCTTTCGCAGTTTTATTGATATAAATTACGGAGATTATGGGTATAGATATTATCTCTGTTTTCAACAAGAATCCTTTTTCTAAAACTTATGTTATTGAAGTAAATTAATTTAAGAATGATTGCCAAATTTTATATTGACACCGGATGAATCACTATTTTTAAACTTGATAGTTTTATTTATCTCCAATCTGTTTCCATTATTAGTATTCTAAATACGACTAAGGAAAGATCTTTTTAGAATACCTTACGGCCTTCATAGTATTGCAAAAACACTCGCAGAGAAAGCAAATTTATATGTTAAGTAACAGGAAAAACGAATGATTAATGTAGTAAAGTAGTCACTTTGTGGAAGGACATATTAAAAGAAAAAGTCGAAACTTTGTAACTTCCACAGGGTTTCCTGCGGAAAGTAGTCGCAACAATATACATATTTTGTGAAAGTTTTTGATTATTTGATTCAAAATGGTTTCATAGAAGAGTTGTTCTCTCTCTTATTTTGCCCAATTGACTCGTTGCAAGATTCGTTCGGATGAGCGTGGCAGAATACGTACGCAAAATGTCAATATTTCCTCTGAAATCCTTTCATCGTAACGCCTTCAAATATTTGGATAACAGCCACTTTCTATCGATACGAGGAAATAATGGGGCACTTCTGTCCCTCACTCCAAGAAACATCTAATGCGTGGCTACTTTAAAGGTCCGAGATAATTCGATGAAAGAGTCATCCAAGTCTACCACAATTGCTTATGAGGCGTATTATGACGTTCATTCTTGTGACGTAGCGATTGGGTCCTTTGACATTCTGCATCATAACACAACCCAAGAGAATGAAAGAGACGTCTATGCACCGAATCCGGAAGTCATCTCATTCACAAACCCATTCCCGCGCATGCGCACTCTCTTATCGATCTCTTGTCGATGTAAACATTTCGTAAAATGGCTCGACAAAGATACGATAAAAGAGGAAATATTGCTACTTTTCGAGAGCCCATTTATGCACCTGTTTTCGAAAGGTGGTGTTTATGAGGACGAAAAGAAGAAATTACCTTCAATTTGCATTCAGATAATGTCCGTTAGAACCCTAATTTTATTGGTGCATTGATTAAAAAATTATTTTCAGAATAAGATACTTAATAATACCCGATCATTGTTCCACATTTAATGTTTTTTAATAATAATAATATGATGTAAGCGTAGAATCCTTAAACAGGATTCCATATTACTGGTTTTGAGGTAATAAATACGATTTTATAATTTTTTGAGATTTGTACTTTTTGATTTGTTCATAGGGTAGTATTATGGTAACAACGAAAGGCCATTTCAAACAGTAAATTTTCGTGATCTATTACTTATATCCCATCTATAAATAACATAAATTAATACTTTTACAACTGACGCTAAAAAATTAACGTAAAAATCCACTTAAATCATCTTAAATAAAAGAAAAAAATAAATATTATTTTAAGGAATAGTTAGAGGTACATGTTTATATACTATATAAGGGTTAAAACGGGGGAAAATTAGTTGATAAGGCGTCAACGAAGTATTAAAACACCTACACAAGTACCTATTTATCAACAATGCCTCATTTAATCATCTTTTTGAAATGGTGTATTATTCTTTTAATCGAATGCTACGCCTCCATTTAAATTTGCTAATTCTTGGTGGAACATTATGTATTTTCAAAACGACGGAGAAGACACGTTGTGATGCACAAAAGTAAATTATAGTAATCAGATGATATGACATATGGTTTTGGGGCTTCTTCTTCACTTCACCTAATTTAAAATTAATGTAAATTTTTTATAAAAATTGAAAACCCAATTTATAGAGAGTGTTTCTGATTTTGAGATAGGATTGGGATTTTCTTCCTTATTCAATGAAAATTATCAGATATGGATCTCTGTATAAAATTATATTGACTATTTGAATTTATAATGAGGTTTAATTTCCATCATATTTCATTCCATAAATGATTTATGAATAAGGCATGGATATAGTCGTGGCAATTATATTTAACAAAACTTATTTACAAAATACTCAAAATCTTCTTAATGCTCAAAATAAAGTTTATCGTTAAAGCAATCACCGCAATTGCCCTTAAATCGATTCCCTTAATGTATTTCCCCTGCACTTGTTTCCATTTCTAAACTTTCATTCATCGATGGGATTCCAACTTGAATCATTCAGAATAAACGGTTCCTATAACTCTCGCGTCGCTTGTGATTAATCGGCAAATATATTTCATCTCTTTCAACTGGAGAGCGTATTTTTTAAATCACTTGCACATCTATTGAAATGTCAAGAGCAGATTTCTTCTTTCAACAAAAGTGTTCGAATTCCTCCAAAATGAACATCCGCTTACGAATCAAGCCGATTTTAGCCAGTCGAAGATTTCGGTGCATCATTACTTCAAAACCTTAAAATTTACAAATATATATAATTGCATTAGGATGAGTTTTTAAAATTCTAAAATTTAAGTTCAATTGATATCTTTGCGTGGAAATAACAATAATTTATAGAAGCAGAACTCATTTTTGTCGTGCTTTACAATACCGCACTAAACCAGTTTTGGAGGATTTACAAATTCAATATATTGCGAATGTAGCGCATTCTCTCGTCAGAAATCGATAACCACGGGAAACAAATGAACCATGGAAGTCCCATATTTGATAAAGGTTTCCGATTTAGCCTCGAACCAACTCAAGAATTATTTATTTTATAATGCTTTCGCTATTCTAATTAATTCTGGCATTTTTTCTATTAGAAGATTACAGGTGGAAAAAGAGGCAACATCGCCCTATTAATTTTAGAACCTCAAATATTCTGCATTTATTTCTTCGTACATTATTAGAATATCATTTTGAAAATATTTCTAAATAAAATCAATAACGACTCTCACCTCCTCATGCCTTCTCCTTGAGTAGAAATTCCCTGCGAAGAGACGCATCGGTAAAACATGAGATTCCGATTGAATTTCTAATAAAGGAATGAAGCCCACATTTGCAACCAATTGGTACTCAACTACTCAACAATATTCAGAGTCCTTTCGTTTGAAGATGGAGAGTTGCTGAGCCACAAGATGCTTTTAATGATAGTAAACTGCATTTTATAGAATCTCTGAATGGCCAAGTCCATACTCTCAAATGCAAACAAACTATATCAGGTGTTAGGCGTAGGTTAGGTGTATGGGTCAGATGTAATTATGCAGAATCGATGTTGAGTATGAAACGATGGAACTTAGAAAATTAGAAGTATTCGAAGTGATCTATAATTCAGGGAGTCTATGGATATGAATAACGAACTTATTTCAGGAACAAATACAAATTATAAATGAAATAAGATTTTATTGATTGCCACATATCTTTTCATCGTTTTCGGAATTAAAAGGACTTAAATAAAAGAAAAGATACGAAATCATCGAAAGCTATGAATGATGCATAATAGAAATATGACCAAAATTGTCAATATCCTTAATATTTAAATAAAACTTAAACAAACAGTGTAAAAACTCTCCTTGTAAACTCTTCTTATAGCTATGTTATCATCCACAAAAATAAACGTTCCGTTCGTCGTGATAAATGATAATTTCCACCTACGCAAGGTATTTTAATATCTAACTTTATTTGTAAAACTTCATTTTAAACTGGAAAAAGTTGTCAAAGAAATCAATAATTACATTGTAATATATATGAGGAAAGTGGGTTAAGAGTAATACGTTTCATCCATAATAAAGAAAGGATGGATTACTGAAAATTAAACCACAATAACCAGCAGATGATCGGTGAAAATTTAAATTTACACTATTGAGTTTAACTCACAATATTCAGAAAGTTCCTACTACTTCTTTTTTCACCAATTATATGCGAATATATTCTGTTCAAATCAATTCTGTTCCGAAGAATATATCAAATATGTCTGAAGTTCTCTGAGGATATTGAGAATGAAGTGACACATCTGCGGTCGCTGACAAAAGTTTGTCGGCTTTTGGTTGTCATTTCTCAATCTGCCATTATTTTGTGGACGGAACATCCTCAACGGGAAGATGTTGCATCTTCCGATGACAAACGTTTTTACAATATCTGAATCTCATTATATATCGAGTAGCATCTATGAAAACTAATAGAAGTGAAACTTTAAATAAGTACATCTATTTTTTCCGACGATTTCTGGAACATTAAGCAAACATCGAAGACCATGGAGTTATCCATCGAATTCCGACGTTAATTGCCCAAATATTTCATAATACCCATTCCTCCTTTTTAAAGTTATTATAGCACTAGAAATTGGTTCATGGAATCGTTTCGTAAAGTCGGTTAATTATTATTATTCTTTAAAGTTTCATTAAACGGTAAGGACGTAAACACTAATATCGCTGTTTATTAATATCAACATCACATGCTTGATTTTAGTCTTTAAATTTGAGATTCTTTACAAAATGTTTTCCTGCAAAAATGTAAATAGATTTACGGAACTATCTTCGATAGAATCGGATATATATCGCAAATATTTCAACGAACGCCCAACTCTTCTTTTTGGAAGTATATCTTCCGAATTGGATGAATAAAAAAAGCCTTGAATACATCCAATTTGAGTGATGGGAATTCTCTTTTTTTCACCAATAAAAGGAAATCATTCAGATCGATTTTGAAGTTCCATAAATGTACGATTCCATTCGTTCTTTCTCTCGTCAGTAAACACAAATACAGTTTATTATCCAACCCAATGCATTTTGCATACCTTTTTACAGATCACGAAGATGAGAAGTTTTCCTAAAACAAGATGTGACTTCTTAAAGAAGCACTTCGACTTCTTGGAACATCCATCGCAAACTTTATACCCTTTATTTGCTATAATTCATTCCATAGATTTGAACATATCGAACAGAGAAAAAGAGTTTTCAATAAAAACTGTAGATGCTTTTTTGTTCACTCCAAAGAGTCTTCGAATTGAGTTAATGGTCACATGTTCTCGTGGTCATCTACAAAAGCTAAAGAACAAGTTGAGAGGGATTTAATTTTATATCTCTCTTCCATCGATTTCAAGAATAAATATGTCATAATATTAACCTTCTTATATAGACGCATAGTTAATAATTAAAAACCGAAGATCGAATATGATTCCTTATTTTATTATGGCGAAGTAATCTTCACCCGAATTTTTTTATGTATTTTTGTTTCTATGGACACCAGATAAGAATAATAATAGCAGAGAAAGGTTTTTAAAAATGTTACCTTTGATATGAAGAGAGAGAATCCATGAGGAGAAATCAAGAACAGTTCATGAATCTCGCAAAATTTATCGAACGAGATACGTAATGAGACGCCTCTTCATTTGAAAAGGGAAGTAATTCGCGGGATTCAGCCGTAAATTCAACGAAATTAAGATCTGTGATAGACTTCATTCCTATTTACGAGTAAAAGAGAAAGAATTGTGAGATGGCACAATGGAATATCGGCCGAAATGAGATAAAATATGAAGGTAAGGAAGATGGTCGATAAATCAAGGAATGTGGAGGAGTTGAGCGAATGGTGTCCCTCTACAGGAGATGCGGGAGACTGTGGGTATAAATAAACCAAAGATGGATGGACAAGGGGGAGATTAGAGAAGTATGGTAAATGGTGAGTGGATATTAAGGGCGGTTGAGTGGATGAAGAAGGGAAGAACTTAAATGAAGAGAGAAGAGTTGTTATTCATTTGCTAAAAATTTAGGACGAGGAGTTTCCGCCCTATTTTGGTAAAATATTAAGGAAAGTAAAATCTTTCTAACCAAATCTCTGAGGAACGACAGAAAAAGGATAATTATCGTCCTGTAAGGATATGAATAGAGGAAATTCGGAAGCATTATATTCAAATTAAAGATTAAGCAATTAGAATGAAATAACTATGGAAAGATAAATGCTAGTTCAAGTGTACCTTAGACTTTGTTTTGGAATATGAATAGAAGAAGTACATATTTATGTTAAAGTTACACATTTACAAAGAAATACTAGCTGTACTAATTTAAGCTACTTTTAAGCTAAACTTCACGATAGAATTATAATAAATGATTTCAGAATTATTATCTTGTGTCCGTCTGTTGTTTTCAAAATAACAGAAGTACTTCCATGGAAAATCGTTCCGTAGGAAATTATATTAATACCGATTTGATTATATATATATCCGTATATGCATTTAACGTTAGATTATTTTAATTTTAAAAGATAAATACTCGTCCATTAAAGTATTTTCCACAAGAATCTGTGCACACTAAAGTCCTGTGCCTTCCCTTCTTAGACATCTCAAAAGGGAAAATTAACTTAAGGACATTGGAACACGATTTTCGAACATTCATTCCGAATGTCGAGGCACTGCGTTTGGAGCGTATTCACAGAAAGAAAAGTTATGAAAGGAGTCGTGGAGAGAGTGTAACCACGTCATCTGAACCATTCTGCCCTTCAAAAATCACAAATTCCCTCCGAAAAAAATTTCGATGGGATTTTCTCATATTTTTGACAACCGATTTTCACCCATCCTTGTTCGTTTATGACGATCATTTTCAGGCACTTAGGGGTTGCTATGGAAATGTAATTGATATTTTTCCCGAATACATTATATCTTAGAGGTATTATTACATTCGCTCGTCGCAATTCAATGAGAATAATTGGATTACTTTGAAAAGGCAAAGGTTGCTCGAATCTACGTGATGTTTAAGAAATCACAGCTCTGAAGAAGTGCGTAACCGGTGCTGAATCGAAATCCAGAGATGAAAAACACGCACAGATTCCAAAAATCCCTCGCATTTGAAGAAACGGACGCGAAAATGTGAGGTTCATCAAAATAGAGAAAACAGCCAATAAAACGGTTCGGAAGAAGCGTCAACAGATGGCGAAGAGGTCGGATGAAAAAATTGGGAAAGGCATCATGCCTTGAAAAGGAGCTGCACTTTGGTTTAAAATATAACAGTGCGATGAATTGGAGATATGAGTGTTTTGGAGGAAAGGTATTTTCTGGAATATTTCGGGGAAATTATAATTTTTGTCTCTGATTCGCTAAAAGAGTGAATCGACCAATCTCATGGACATTATTGCTGAAGTAATCTGTATCTGCTCAATAAACATTTCACAGGCCTTTGAAGAATAGACGAGGGTAAATTTGAAGATTCAGACATCTTTCGAAATCGTATATTGCAAATTCTGATGGATTATACATAAGTTCGAATGAATTTAAGAAGTGAAATACAAACTATAATATAAAATCAACATGTATATTCATGTATCTATATACCCATATCTAATTACTTTTTCGATTCTGAGTCCCAAATAAATAATTAATAATGTTATTCAAATCGCTCCAGATAGTCATCCAATAGCTCTATTTTGCAATTGTCTTTTATTCGCTGATTTTAATGTATTTATTAGCGGATTATATGATAGCTTAAGTTAAAAGAAAAGTCAAAAGGCTGACATTTTGTGTTTAAATGTACTAAAAGAAGATACTTTTGGAGGAATATATTTCGATCTTCATTATCATTTTAAACGAAAATGAAAAGTGAATTCAAAATACACCGAAAGTACCCAAGTAACTTTTTTTTTTTTTGAAACTAACGTCTGAATCAGTAGCCATTCCCCGAAAATCCTTTTCATTTTCGGAAAGAAAATAAGAATAATCAGCTTTATTCATTGATAAAAGTGGAAAGAATTGAAATCTCTTTCTTTCGATCTAAAGTTAGAATTTCTATCGAATTATTTTTCCTTCTCCAATGATTAATCGTGATTTCTTGGTTCATGAACCCAAATTATTTTCAGAATATTTGCCTAAAAATGTAAAATAAATATGTGTTCATCTATCATAGAAATATAAGTGAATAATATATATCCTAAATTTCCCTTAAATGGATTTTTGCCCATCACTTAATTTGAAATATTAATGAACAACGAATTCGTCGGTTCAACGAATAAATCAAATATTTACAGCGAAAACGAACGATGGAAGGTTTTCATTTATGTATTGAAAATGTTACGTAATTATTAATTGAACTCGAGTAACGAATATAAGTGCTTCCAGTAAAGAAGGACCACAAATAGATTCCATTAAAGTGAAAACCATAATAAAGCATACAAATTGGGACGATTCTATAGATATTTGTAAATTTTTCAAACAAAATGTTAATGAGAATGAGTTCTTATAAATAAATTATGAAATTGAGTTGTGAGAGAATGATTCAGTTGTATAGAATATTCGATCCAAATTTATTGCACAAAACCGAGAATTCAGGAATGAAAAGTTGGGTTTGATAAGAACGTGATTCATTAATGAAAATACAACACCTGTTTGAGAATAGTGAATGCGATTCAGGGATTGCTTAGGAATTTCTCTGAAATTCAAAGTTTTATTCAAATTATTATATTATTAAATTATTAATTAAAAAATTATTTTATTCGAATAAAAAGTGCCTAAACAGCATTATAAAAAAATGTCATATATTATGAACATAACAATCGTCAATACAATTGAAGTTCATAAAAAATCCAAATGTCAACGGAATCCTTTTCGAGAAATATTTCGTTGAATAGAAACGCTTTCAAAGTAAATGACATTTGCTGCTAATTATGCAATTATTAAAATAAAATTTCTCTCGTAGATGTATTTGGTTGTCTTGCCTCTTCTCTTCGGATTTTAATTAAATTCCGGAAGAGTTCGGAGTCCGGAACCTTTCGATGTCTCTTCATTGAGTCAAATAAAGATTTGTTTTGTACAATCAACTGAAGGAATATCCAGATACATACTTAGGGATTGAAAAATAGAGATCCTTATCAAGAAATGCCATTTTTTCTTTATTATCCATATAAAACTAAGTATACTTGGCATAAGTGTGGCTTTTGCATCGAAATATTTGCATGAAATAATAATTAAAACAGTTCAAAGATATGAGATAATATTTGCAATGTAGAATCAGAATTTCAGTAGTTATTTTTGAGATAGAAGAATCAAGCAAAAAGCAAGACTCAAGGTTTATTGGATAAGATTTCACTATTGCAATCAACTCAGAAACAAACGGATTTGGAAAACGTCTGGAACGCTCGGGGTCTTCCAATTATCTTTTTGTGCATTCTTTTTTATCACAAGCGGTAGAAATTCAATCGATGTGATATTGGAAGGATAATTAGAAATTATTAAAAAGAACAGCGAGAAATTTAAACTCCAAAATGAATATTGATTAAAAACTTTCCATTCGGATGGACTTCTTTCAGGGTTATCACTTGTAAACATACTTTTCACTTTATCTAATGTTGTATTCTAATAAACTATTCCAAGTAATCTGTTGTTGTTTCAACCAATGAGTAATTAATCGTTGTATTTATTTTGGAAAATTCAATCAAATGATAAAACTTGGAATTGCAGTATTTATATATGAATTCAGATTCATATCCTCTGTCAAAAGTAATTTTCTGGAATATACATTTTTCAGATACTATATGATTGTGGATCAAAATTAATTAATAAATCGTTTATTTAGTTTAAGTGATTCATAATTAGATTCTGGATTTCTGAGCAGACGACTCTTTTTGTTGATCTGAAAGTTGTGTGCTTCAAAGGCATGCGATAACATTAAAAAGGGAATTACTATTTCATGAGGAAATCCTTTGAATTCCATCCAATCGATTAATCGAAAATCTTGGTAAACACGGAGATGTGACTTTTATTTGCTTTGTCGTAGACTCCTTTGGAAAACGGAGAAACGCTTTCGTGTCGAGAGAGAACACCTTGTGATGATCAACAATACGATGAACCGAATCGATTCTCATGATGTGAAATGAAACTCTAACTATCTTATATATTGAGATCGAATCTTTCAGCCCATATTGCTCTCATTCGGAACGAGATTTCGGAATAGAAATGTAATTTAATCATTTGCTACCTTCTACGAATTAAATAGAGGGAGTGTAAATATTTGAATTTCTGCTGCTAAATACTGAAAGTATGTTGATAAGTAAAAAGTATCTGAAGTAGTTATAACCCATTAAATAATCATAGATCGTTGAGGATAAGATACTGTAATGGAGTGGATAGCTAGAAATGAATTTCATCGATACTGACATTTGTGTTTACCTTTTCCTTTGCATCTCACATAAGATATTGAATTTGCAGTTCGTGCATTCAAGTCGTTATTTTATTCTTATTATTTATCCAACATATTTTCCTCTTCGCTCAGTAAATCTCACAATCCAATACATTTTACGTAGTTTTTAATGTTCCAATTGCAATTATCTCTTATTGCATCTTTAAAAGCCATGCTGCGAATACAAAATCTATATGTATCCGTCTGTTCTCGGATAGGTCTTCATTTTTCCTAGAATCAGCACCTCTGCCAAATGTAAGCACTTCCCAAGAGAGTACATGGAGACTTCAGAAATATGAAGAAGAATGAATCCCTCATGAGTTCCTCTGCTTCCAACGTTAATATCCGTGGGGACACCGAGTTATATTTAAATAAACTCGGTAGAACGATTTAATGGTCTTCGCAAGGAAATGTCTTCGATGAACTCAAAACAATGTGCTCTTATTTTAGAAATTTTAACGGCTATTAAATTACATGAAACTGTGTTGGTCGTTAAAACACATAGAAAGTACAATTATTATGCTAAAAACAATTTTAAACCAATGGCATTCTTTTACACTCTGATTTTTATCTCATCTTTATTAAGAATAGATATGAATGAAGATGAGATAAATATCGGAATCAAAAAGAATGCCATTGGTTCAAAACTTTACAACAAATCAGGACCTCAAGATAAATATTCGAAATTGGCAGTAGCTATTCGTTTAATACGCTTATGATCAAATATTATCCATTGAAGTTAAATTTGAAGAACAGAGAAATAAAAATTTTCGATCAATTGGAAATTCTTTTGAAGCACGCTTACATCAAAACCAATTACAGAAGTGTGCTTAGGTTGTGATACTTTCACATATCATTGTTCGAAAATTCTACGTACTGGATACGCTTCCGTTTGAGAATGAATTTTAATAGAAAAAGCATGTGTTCGTAATCTTATGTAAAATTTCGAAATATAATTTATCTAATGTAATCATTAACTTATATAGACGATCCATTGCTACGTCGAATTTCGTCCGTCTCAACACAACTATCGATGAAAGATTTCGGAAGTAATTACGCGGTATTAAAATAAAATATTGGTTAAACATCTTACGAATTACGACCTCTCCATGATAATGAAAAGGTTTTTGACTCGAAAGAAATAAAAAAATGTTCGTAAAAGAAATATTCCCATAGATGCTGTAATCAAAACACATTTTGCGGACGACTGGTCATTCAGATAGCATCATAAAGATCTCTTTATGAACTTCGAAATGTGCTGATAAGGACACTGATCTTCTATTAACTATTGCCTTAAGGCATATACATGAATATTTGATTATTTCAAAAGATTCAGGAGGTAAAATAGTTACTTTTTAAATCTCAATAAAGTTCAACAACCTTTGATCTAGAGCAGCTATCCTCAAATATGGTTCACTCTAATTTTCTGAACAATCGCTCAGCAAAAGTAAACGTCAATACCTATGTATCAATTTGCTGTAACGAAGTGTAAATCCTGTAAAATGAGATTTTCTTATAGAATATTATCGAATTCGATCTATCGAATCTCATTACAATTCTGGATTCAGAAACTGTACTTCATTTTCTCGATTCTGATTTTCCGAATACTGTATTATAATTCCATTTATCCTTTACTCTTTGACTTTCCGTAATTAATTCATAACAATTGAAGTTTACATTTTTCTAACTGAATCCGTACGATAATGCGTTTGTGAATTGATATTCAGAACAAATGTGTCTGATTATAGTAAAAGGTTGTGCAGTAACTTTTAGTGGCATAAAAAAACAGTCGTAAATCCACCGCAAGTGACCGGAGTCATCATTAAATGAAAGCGCATTGACCTCATCTGCGCTTAGGGCGCCTTCTTAAATCTTAGAATAGTACGCGATAGTTACGAAGAAATACAAACATATCTGCTAAAGTTCACACGAAAGCCATTCCTAATAATCACTCAATGCAACCTTGAAATTATCACAGCTAATATTCACATTATCAGTAACTTTATGATCTATACATAAAATCCAGATATTCTCGGTGCTAAATTCCACAGTAAACTCGAGAGCAGAAATATTAAACTCTTTGACAATGTCCTTCGATAAATAGTTAACGATTGAGTCCGTAGATCTCTTAGCCGCGATGAAAATAAGGAATATAATACTATAAATATCTTCTATTTCTCGTACTGTGCCATAAATATCCTCACTAATATCTTGTTACGAAGAGAAATTATTTCGACGGCAAAGCTCGATTGAAACCACTCCCACATTGAGATCATTAATCGAGTATTGAATTATATTCGAGGTGATATTTATCGTTTTTTTGTCCACGTGCGTAATTCGCGGGAGTTTTACGAATGCGGAAAACAAAGGATAGAGGATTTTGAGTTATCCGCCACAACTCCGCATCCGGAATACGTTCGCATTGAAACGGTCGCTTCCTCTATTTCACCTCTCAGCGTCTTACATAATGAATTGGATTCTCAGAATCGTCTTTTTCACTAACCTATCAATTTGGTCCATTGCGCAGATGGCCTCCAGTCGGGGTAGTGCTTAGGGAAGAGATCTCGGCTCCAGAAGGTGCGGAGGACGATCTTGTACACGGTGAGCTTATGCGGCGAGCAGAAGGCGCGGTCGTCGCTTTGAGCACTCACCACTGCCAATATTCCAAACAAGAGGATGTAAAGGCGGTGAGTGGCCATGGCGTCCTCATGCACATTCGCTCGATACGTCTTTCCCAAGATGTCACTGCGAGAGATAGTTCGCTCTTGTCCCACCGAAGATTGAGCCGAGACTGAGGGCTTCTGCGCGGTTCGGAGGGGTTGGAGGGGAGGCGTTACCAGTTGATTCCCTTGGCCACGAGAGGTTGTTGTTCCCAGAGGTCCGAATTCTCGTAATATATGTTGAATGTGATTCATGGGAGGTTCGAATTTACTGAAGTTTTTAAATAAAAATCGTATTTATATAAGTGCGAATGATGTGGACGAAGAGAGTTTACGTACGAATAGCACGCTTTTAGGTATTTAAATTTCATCGAGAAATAGTGTGAGTAACTTACAGTGTATATTAAATGATCAAATAGTAAATCGATTCTTATTTCGAAAGGAAATTATCAAGAAGAAGCCTCGTTTGTCCACTTCGGAAAAATTGCAAACATAAGAGCAATTATTTATTAGTAACAAGATTATGTGGATGAGCCCGAGAATTAAACAATTCGCGAAAAATGATTAATTATAGACTTGAAATCGATAGTTTTCAGAGGTGCAGCAATTCGAGAGATCATTTTGAGTGAATTTCAACCGAAATACGTTAATGAAATGAATACATCTTCTATTGCTTATTGTACTTTCTTCTCGGTCACTGTAAATTTTAACTTTCTTGAGTCATCTCGTAACCCTCTTGTGATAAGATGAGTTGGTCGAGTGAATTCGTGTTTCTATGGAAGCATTCGACAGTGTCGAAGAAGAGAATTCTTTTTTGGTAATAAATTAACCTGATGATATTTGATCTAAAATTCCTTTGGAAATGAAGAATATTCATGGATTTGAGAAGAAAAGATCTTTTCGATTTGATTTCAATTGAATGAGGATAGCTTATGCTATTATAATTGACAAAATAGGGCAATGACCTAGAAAACGCAAAGAAAATGTGTAATGCACAGTAAATGAATTAGAAACGATGGATTTAGTGTTCTTAATAGTCATGGCTTTCCAAGAAGAAATTAACATTCAAAAATTAACATAATTATTGCGAAATTCTGGCTAAAAACTGGTTATCGTAAATGAAAAGAAATTCAAAATCTTAGATAGAAAAGGTAAGATTTCATTTCAAAGGACGGTGAATGTATGAGTGATCCAAATATCAAATCGTCTTGAGAAAAATTGTACTTTTTTAAATGTATCTGACGATAGCTACAAAATCCACCCGCTTGTATCAAGTTTTTTTACCTCATCCAGCAAATATACTTGGAAACTAGAAAAATATACTTCCCATTTCTAATATCTTTAAGCATAAAAATACAACATATATAAAATTTACTGCTTAAAAAATTTATAAACGGTGCTCTTAAACTCATGAAATTATCTCCGAATTGTTTGTTAGTTTCCTTACGATGAAAAAGATTTAATCAGAAATTTCTAGAGCAAATATTCTGGAACTGTCATTAAAAATCTGTAATTCGAAAAAAATTAGAAGGTATGCTAATTCAATCATCTTTTAATTCCAATGTATCTTTCGTTGATCAGAAACATTCGTTTTGAAAGTACCACATGAGCAAGAAAATGTCCTTAGATGGATAATTCTTTTGTCTCCTATCAAATTGCATTGACAAGGATTACAAATCTAATCTTCCAATGCCAGAAATCTTTCAACCCCTTGGGAATATTTAATGCTAGTATCGTAGAAGGTAGCTCGTAAGATGGTTCTTATAAGAATGAAATTTGCCCAGTATAATATTGTATCAAAATAAATATCATCTGCCATTTATAGGACCTATTTATCCTTTCTTAATCATCCGTTTTACTCGTTGCCAAAATTTCACTCCCACTTTCTTTGATTACCAAAATTACAGCAAAGAAACTAATCAAATGTATTTCCTAAAAGAATAAGAAACCAAATTTAATTCATAATCGCGAAGGAAAAATACCTCTTCAATCAAATTTATTCCTTTAATTATCTTCTAATCAATTTTGGTTTTTATTAAAATATTTTTTTTCCTTTTATTAAAAATACTCTTCCCTTTTCATGAAATAATGGTTGCTACCGAGAAGGAAACAATTGACGATCAAACCGAGATGTGGACCATTAAGGCTCCTTTCAAATTGCGCCTTATTCTTCTCCTGCGTTTGAGTGCGTTTCATGAAAATAAGCAAAAACGAAGGAATGAGAGATTATTATTGAAATCTAACATTTTGAGTTACATAAAGCAAGAATCCAAACACCCGGGAGTAAGGATACTTAGGATCAAAACTTATATACGTATTTATCATACGTTAAAGATTAATTTATCTTGTAAGATATTTCAGGAACTGTAAATTTCCAATGAAGTTTTAAATTTAAAGGTAAATTAAAAGGTAAAGATTCAAATTTTATTATAGAAAACGGAATAAAAAAATTTCCGGCTCAGAACCCAGACTAAATTCAGCGATGAGGATGATAGTTCTTTTTATCCGAAACAGCACGTCTCAAAAAGAATGAAACATGGATTATGATGGAATTCAGAGTTAAGGCGTAGCTTACTGGAGGATAAATATACTTCTTTGATGCCACTATTTAGTGACAATATTAAAACACTCCTCTTGAAAGAAATATTGCCCAATTTACGAGGAATTTACAATTGCAAATACTTTTAATAAGTCAGTGCCTAAAGACAAATATTAATAGTATATTCTAGCCAATACTAAATAATCCATACTGCAATTAATAAACTCTCTGTGTCATAAAATTCTTTGAATTAAATGTGAAATGATCTTCATAGATCAATATCACTAACAAGGCATTCATTTTAGGGCATTTTTCGGAGGTTAATCTGATTTACAAATTCCTTAGAAACATGTTCTCTTCCTATTTGGACGATTAAAAGTTTTCCAGATTATTTTCATTTATTTAAGCTTCCATGCATGTCACAATGCAAGTGGCAAGATATTTCAATCGAAATGAATTAAGCATGCCAAAAATCTTTTTCATTTAACCACTTAAAATTATATTAATTTAGCTAATTAATAAATTTCATCAATCTATTCATGTAGGAGAGATATAAAGTTTAACTAGAAAGTCGTGTGGTAAGTATAATATAATAAAAACGTATCCTGATGGACGATTATTATAAATTTTATAATTGTATGCAATTATAAATAAGAAACATTATTGTATTGAATTTTAATCACAAGGAATACTAAATTACAAGTAGACTTTAATTTAAAAATTTCTGTTAATCCTCATAATATCAATTTTTTTCTAACAAGAAAATCCGATTACGGAATTGAAGTATTTAAGTAAAGATTGCTATAAATCTACATTTTCAATAAAATTTATCGCTCTGTTACTTCTTCAAAACTAATCCTCTTAAGATATTTCTTTGAGATTTCTCTTGCAAAGCACAAAAGTCTGTTATTATCCTAAATATATTAAATCTAAAGTTCGAGTTCAAGCTGATCGTACTTTACCGATTGAGTAAATTAGGAAAGTTGGATATCTTGATAATTAATAAGAAAATGAAAATCATTCTGCGATCGCACCGTGGTAGCACCTTCGTCCGGCGGTTGCGAGGCGCGTATCGTGGACTCGGAAGGTCATTCGCGCGTCCATCGGTCGATAAGTTGGTTGGGTCGATGTGACGGGGGGACGAGATTCGAACTCGATCTTCACAAGAAGGTGAAAAAATTATCCGCTGAAATGATTTTACAACTGCATCTAGGACGAGTTATTATTGCTCTGATTATATGCAATATATTCTTATGATGAAATGTTGCATTCATTTTATCTACAATTACATCTATGGTATATTTACTTATATTTCTATCTTTTTATTTGGATCCAAACATAGGTCAAGGAGTGCATTTACTGAACGTATTATGTAACCATTCGTATCGCATTTTTGTTTAGTGAGTTCAAGAACTTCACTTAGTTACTTCACATCATCAGAAGTACCATGTATTTATAATTTATTCTGAATTCCAAAACAGTTAACAGAAGAGATACGTTGGAAGATTTCAATAATTTTTAATTGCCTCATCGAAAAATTGAACTTGATTTGTCATGAAATCAGTCGTTTGTTTAATATGATTTAAATTAAAGTATCTTTTTGGGGAATCTGCAACAATTAAAATATGAACACTTATCAAAAGTCAATGGCCATGATTAAACATTACATATTACAAGAATTCGCAATTCGAATATCATTAAGAGAGTGTTCATTGAGAAAGAAGTGATTTGAAAAATAATTTAAATTTAAAAAGTCAATAATGAAGCATTACCCATTGACATACATAGATTTCAAAAATTCTCTCTAAATGAATTTGAACTTTCAAAGAGGAAAAAATATAGGCTTTAATTATTATTGTAAAGCAGCTAAAGGAACTTTGTAATTAACTTCATATGATGTTTATACGACTGCAATACATCACTTATGCTAATTCTTTGTTTAAAAGTTTTAAAAGATGCATTGGCAAACACTATATTAATAGGGACAGACATAGTCCTTCAGGCATCCTGAAGATGTAATTTCATATTACGAAACCGGTCGCGAATATAACAATTTTCTGTGAAAATTTAGAAAGTTGTTTTTATTACTATGGCATTCCACGAAGTCACGCCTTCTCACATTGATTTCAGGGACAGACATTATTTAAGTCCATTGACAATGACTTATGTACGACTTCTCTCTACTGTCTTGGCTAATTTGTATTGCATCAATATTAGTTTTAAAGATTAGAATTGTAACCCTTTTCAAAATAGGAGCAGAATAGCTACAATCTATAGAGGCATGTATTATTTGAAAGGGGTTCGGTATAGCTTTTTATGAAAATTTTCCTCTTCAATCATTTTTAGATGCTTGGATATATTTAGCATTGAAAGGGGTACTATCTGCGAAATAAAGATAGTTTTAAGAATATGCCATAAAGATAGATGAAGCAGGACACCTTTCTTTTACTTTTATAATCATTATATAAAACTATGACGTATATTTCTTCGGCATAGCTAATGGAAGAAGTTTCGGGTTATCAGCCGGGCGTACAATTTATATTTGGACGAGAAGTGGAGTATTTGGATGAATAGTCTAGAATAAAAATTGCTCCGAAATATACCACTCAGTCATTGAAGACTCAGATTAATTAATTTGTTCACGTGATTATCGACAAAAATAATCACGATTTTGGCAATAATTGATACTATTTATCCTCGTAATACCAATTTCTTTTCCCCTCATTTCGTTAATAGACACAAAGACTTGCTAAATATTTCATATTTTGAACTAAAATATAGAATTTTCTACATTTTGTATCTCAGATGAGCGAATGAGTGGATCTAGAGAAATTCAATGGAGACTCTAAAGGATAGGTTTTCATGATGGAATTAACTTGGAGAAGTAGTTCTTGAGGAAACGAAAGTTAATTAGGATTTGATGAATTTTTGGAGATGGGGAGAAAACTCAATTAACTAATGTTAAAAGAGGCAGAAAAAGACAATCTTATGGAGTGAATGAGCTGATTAAGGAAGTTGTTGAAAGGAAGGAATCAAAAGAAGTAAGAAATGTTCTCCATTTGAATTTCAGAAGAGATAATTACAATTCCTAAGAGACTCTACTTTGTAATAAATCTATTTGACTTTCAAGAAAGTTTATAACCAGCTGTCGCATTCAGATCTTGGGGATTAATTTTATGGAAATAACCAATATAAAGACAATTTGAGTCAGCAACAATTATCGTTGGAGAGATCTAATAAAAAAATGTTACATTGTAGTACGATTCAACACCATTTTCGCTACAGATTATAGGTTTGTCTTGTAGCAAACGCCTTTCAAAACCCTCAGCGACAATTTATAATGATACACGGTTTTTTATAAAATGAAAAAAGGCACCGTAAACAGGAAAATAAAATTAGTAATTAATTTTTAAACTTGAAAAATGTATATTATTTGGATGGCACCGCGTTATACTTCTCAATATTAGCAAGAGTTAGAATGGAACTTAAATATTGTGTTTTATTGATAAGAAACTTCTGCGGAGAGAGTTTTCAATTCTTTTAGTTTTGATTATTTTAATAATATAAATAGCCCGATTTTCAAAGGAGAACCAGCGATAATAACATTATGAGCGTCTGAAACCGAAATGTTCATCGAACCGATGGAAAAGTGTTAATTCATCTGCTAAATAAGACCTGTGATATTGTATTAATGATCAAAATTAAAATGGAATCAATCTACTTTCAATGATCGGAGGATACGTATCATACGTATTTTTTTTGGCTGTGACAGCCAAAAATTGTTTTGATCTATGAATAGCGGATATCGAACTAAAATCTTCCCAAAAAATTTGTACCAAAAGTGTTATTTTCAGCTTAGAGAAATTATAAAGCTGCATCTTCATAATAAGCGAATCAACTAATATTAATTCAATCGCAACAAAATTTGTATTTTAAAGGTGTGATCTAACTATATTTACGTTATTCGAGTAATTCCTAGAAGGCGGATCTCCGCATTAAAATATCCAAGAAGATGAAAAACACCTCCTTGATCGATTCTTTAGAAGCGAAATAAGACGAATGGATGAAGGGATTGTTAAGAACTTAGAGAAGAAGCCGTGAAAGAGTAATCGGAATGAGTAGAGCTGAAGATACAACGGAGACAATGGAAGGAAAGAGCTTGAGATGCGTGGGTGAAAAAAGAAAATGTTGGAGTGGCAAACCAGGGTTTGGAGTGCAGCAGAAAGGTCGGGAGTTCTCAGGAATTGAGAGCGGACCGAGACGGAATCCAGAAAAAAGGAATTAATTGCAGGAAGTTAAAGAAGAGGGGATTTTCGTCGCGTTCTAGAGAGAGAGCGTCTTAATTGATGCGTCTTCTTGAGTCCACGGACAGCAGAGTTTTAACATTTGCATTAGCTATACGAGTGTTATATATTGTTACGAGTTTTTCTAAATATATCTACAAAATCTTGTATGATTTTTTTATGGTATATTCATCCAGAAATATATTTTGTGATTTCTACAATTCTGCGGATACAGTTCGTAAGCAACGGAAGAACATACAGGATTCAATTCATTCCACATGATCAAATAACAAAAATTCCATAAAATGCAATTTAAATAATTCATTAAAGTAATTTTTAATTTATATTAACGCAGAGGGAGTTATACGAATTGGATTCGCTTAGTGGAAAATCACTGAAATACGTTGAGTAATTATTAAGAAAATGAAAATCTTTTTGATTTACTTACCTTTTATTTTTTGTTTGCACGACATTTTTCATTTTCAGAGAAAGTTATATAAAATTTAAGTTACGTATGATTCTCATCGTAATTTTATTCAGTTCACCGCCTTTTTAACGAGATTTTATTGAAAATAATTGAAACGTAAATAAAATATTCTAGAAAATATACGTCATTTGTCCTCATAATCTTCGTCGTGATAGATCACTTTCTATACCGAGAAATGAGCTTTGGAATCCTCGTAGAAGCTTCCCACCACTCCTTGTCACAGTTCTGCTTCAATCCCCTTCATTTCCACCGAACGGTAGGAGATTCAAGGGTCAGAAAACCGAATTCATCCAAAAGTTCGAATGAGTATAATGAGGCATTGACGTGGCAATCCTCTTCCGTTGTCCTACGAAGCTTCTTCAAGGCCTCAAAATACATGGAGGCGTTGATTATTTCTACTTGGTGCAAAAAAACGATCAGAGTAATCCATTTTGATTTCAGAGGCCACGATCTGGATTCGACAACTGTGAATTTTTTTTACTTCTTTTTGTTTCCAACGCATAAATCGCAAGAACTCAGCGGCGCAATGTATTTTAAATGCTACTGCGGCCCATCACCTATCATTTTATTCAGAAGGTTCCTATATTATGTAATCACCTTTGCCAATAACATTGCCACATTTGACATAAAAATTCTAGCAACCTTTATTTTGTGATTGAAAGCCATAATTTATGTATGATATTTGAAGAGTAAGAAAAACATGTGAGTGGAGCGAGAGAGATTTATTTAAGAGAGAGATTAATAATTTAATCGAAGTATGAAGGGATATTTTGTACATGTATCCAGAGATTTCCCATCAATTTCTCTGATTTTTGATTAGCACAAAAATTATGCATTACATTTTTAGTCAGTAGATCTCTTTGTGTTTAGTCCCTTAGGATATTAGAGAGATAGGATAGATCTTTTGCACTTATTGCATAATCCTCCTCAATGCTGAATTTTTCTACTTCTTCATACATATTATTTCACTACAGCATTCTTGTAGATACTGCACAAAAATTTCTCTACCTTCGCTTCCTAAAGCTTCCAATGTTAAGGATTTGCTTACCACTTCGACATTTTTGCATAAGACACAGAATATCTTGGACCTTTTGTACATTAAAATAGGTCAGAATACAGCTTGATACAATAAGCATTATCTTTTTCTTTACTTTATTACAAATAAATGATGAAAATATATAATTAGGTATGTGATTCTTGATATGCTGGTCTTCAAATTCCTACATTCTACTTTAAATTAAGAGAGAAAAGAATTGTATGAGAAATTAAGGGATATTTCTCACGATAGATACATAAGTGATTAGTTTAGAAATAATCATTATTAAAAGCTGTAAGTATAGAAATATTCAACCTCTTTGTAAAATTTTAGATTGTAGAAAAGAAATGTATAGATTTCCTGAGTTAAGTAAAGAGGTAATATTTATTGACATTATCATTATAAATACATCTGATAGTGTTAGAAGGCTTGATTAAAGAGAAAAAATAATTTATGGGTCAAATGAAGTTAGTTCCATAAAAAGCACATAAACACACATAATAAGCACTTCTTTATGCAAGTGGATGGCATTTTTTTTGCAATTTCTAAGACTTTGGGCCATGAATTATTTTTTCTTATATATTTTATTTACCTGAGATATCCAAATAAAGGATTGGTCCATGTATACACTAAGGTTTCTACAACATTTTTATAACATCATTTTTTTAAAAATAAAAATTGACATTCAATATTACTAATAGTATTCAATATTATTAATAAGAATGTTATTGCTACCTGAAATTAAGGGCTTGGGATTTATTTGGTATTTCTACAGGAAAATACAATGTTTGACCCATTTATAACTGAATATCCTGATGGATCAGATGTATGAATAATACATAAAAGTCAAATGATAATAAATTTTGAGTAACCATATCTTACAATTAGTAAAATTATTTTTTACTTAAAAGTCAAAAATTAGTATCATTTGATTTTTATGTAATCATAAGATACAAAGAGTAATCTAAGAAAAAAATTGCATTTTGTGTTGGATAGGATGAGAGCAATGGCTGTTTTAATAATGCTCTCCGCTGCTAAGACAAATTTTTTTTTCATCCCACCAAAAAATGTATTTCTTTTGTTATAAAGATGAAATATCTACATCAATGCCTAGAATCATCCTTTCTTATCCAAATTTCACCAAAATTTCAGAAACTATACATAACAGAATCGATCAAACTAAGCTAAAAATCTTAATTTTAACCGTTTATCTCCTCCTGACGGATTAACTAATACCTTTTGAGAGGCTAGGTTGGTCTCTTTATGGCTATTTACGTTCATTTATTTCCCCACAAACTTTCCGCACTGCCAGCTTTTGTAGAACGGACTATAGATAAGAGACATAGGTTTGAGAAAGGAGAAGCTGTTTGTAAATTAAATAGCAATTTTCATCCAATTTCATCAAATTCTCTAGAAATAAGACATTCTTTAAAAATCGGATATACAAAATTCTATCACGCTGTAGAGAAGTCATAATTTATGATGACAATTAAATTTTTCAATAAACTTTATTCAAAGTATGAAAAATCTATTCTTTTGTTTCATTCTAAAAACGGACAGAACTTTCCGGTTGACCTATTATATATATAATTCATGTCTCAAATTCCATATTTCATGAATTATGAAAGTGGATGCAAAGCTTTAAATAGCTACATTCTCACTGCTGAGCGGAATTAACGATTAATTAACTATTATTAGCAAAATGAAATTTCAAAATAATCAGTAAATAAATCAGCGTCTATTAAATCAAGATGGAAAGCACTATTATACCTTCATTATTATTATGCCATATTTCATGCAATGGAATTTTTAAGTTAAATTAAGATTCTTCTGGCAAATTTAAATAACATAACAGGATTATTCAAGGTTTGGATATCAATTGCCTCCAAAGTAACTCTGAAACTCATCGTCAGCCCCAACACTTGTTAATTCCAGATTTGTTTCTCTTAATTTTATTGCACAAAGAGGAGAGGTAAGTCTGAATGCTTTTTAAATACGGCGCATAAAATACGTTCTTCATTTTTTTTCATTGCCTACGTTTTATTTGCTTCATATGTCGACAACTCTGACTGGGTACAATGCGTTTGAATGATTTGTGCTAACAGATTAGTGAACTTAGCATGAAATTGTAAAGAATACGTCTTATTTGGCTGGTCCATAAAGTCGAAATGGAAACATCAGCCTTAAATTTGGTGAGATATGCATTACATGACTTAATTCGTACACATTCCTCGAATAATGTAGTTTTCACCATGAATATATTTTCCTCCGTATTTTTTTGTTTACATTATTTGCTCAGGCACATCAACAACATAGAAGAGCTGATGCTCATTTACGGTGTAGAAGATTTGATGAAGCTATACAATGTCACCAAGAAGCTGCAAAGCTTATAGAAGAGGCAATGAAATTGACAACTGTGACGAAAGCTCTCGAGTCCTTGAAGTTACAACGAGAGTACCATATTCAACAGGAAAGTATAATCAGGTATATACCTTTGCTCTTCAACAATTCTCTATCTTGCTAGTGGACGGTTAGTGAATCATAATTATTCATGCTTAATCCTTCAGAATTTCAATATTGAACGATGGTTTCACGTTACGTAGTAAAAAAGAAATAGTCCAAGAATTTTAACTTTGTGGTTCATATTTATTTTAGGATGAAAGCTAACTGCTATGAAAAGAATATGAGAGCCATCGAAAGCAATCATTATAAAGTAGTAAATGATATTGATGTAAATGAAGTTCCCAAGAGAGATACTTCACATAATCTACAAGTTGAGATTTACAGGTATGCAATGATTATTTGTTGACTTGATTATTTATGATATTTTGGTGTGGTGATTATTAGTTTATTGCTATTGTCTGATGCAGAAAAATCGAAGAAGCAGATTCCCTGCTTCAAATCCTACTAAAGAGAGGAACCACTGAGGAAGAATATGTGAAAAATAAGCAAAATGGACAGAGTGAAAAAACATCTGTGTCTGAGCATGATACAGTAACATATCACCAGCCAAGTGATAAGCAACTCCTAACTCATGGAAACAAACTACCCAAAAATGATCAGACTGTTATTGAGGAGTTGAAGGTCATCAATGAACAGTTGAGATCACAGGTTCTGTATAACATTTTCTATGCTCAGAATTCTGGGCTCAGCATTGAGTTATTGTAATTACCATTTTACTATTTGTTTGAAAATCATTTATGAGATTACATTATCACTAGAATTCATTTTGGCTAATAGTTTATTTTTAATTATAATGTTATTTAAACTCTTTGAATAAAATTGATTGTTAAATAAATTACAGTGTAATCCTGAATGATGTATTATGTAAAATAACTGTAACATTAATTCAAGGTAATATTTCATCTGTTTTTAATCTTGTCTTTTAAAATTCTTTCTTATTCATTACTCACTTAATATTAACAATAAAAGGTGAATAATGATGGATAGTTTTTTGAGCTAATGCTTGGATTCATTTTTGGATATTATATATTAAATATTGTAGGTTGTCCAGCTAATGGAAGATCTGGAATTATGTCATAAAGAGAATGATACTCTCAAAAAGAGACTATATAGACTGGAAGGACAACTCGGGGGTAAATTTCCATCAGGGAATAGATGTGGAATTAATTCTCATTTACCTCTTGGAGATTTTTACAATGAATGCATATCGAGGAGAAAGGCTGTGGACAATAATATTGTTGGTCCAGGGTCATGTCTCCGAGTAACCACAGAGTCTTCACCAGGGAGTTCACCCTTTGTGCTTTCACCATGTAGCGAACTTAGTCCAGATGGGGGAAGACAATTACCTGCCCTTGCTCCACTTGAGATGCCTGCTTTTGACTTTTCTGGTCTCCTACCCAAGCAAACATCTGAAGAGTCATGAGGTAGAATGTAGAGATTTTTAATATGTTGTTGTAAATCACTGCCCTAAAAATGCCTGCTTGGTGGCAATTATAAAACTGTTTTCTTTTTTAACATATATTGTAAACTTTGTTATTTTTGTTGTTCAGATATTTATTCCTTGTTAAAATAAAAGAATGTTCTTTACTATTGACTTATAGATAACTCCAATCTACCTTAATAATGCATTTTATATTTTAGCATTATAAAAAAAACATTTAAGAATTTGCATAATTGCAATTTAACTACAAACTGATATTAGCTTTTCCCATTGCAAAAGGGTAAATTACTCCTTATCTATTAGTGTACAGAAAATGAAAAATTATTTCAGAAGAACATGGAAATGAATTATATAGTGTGGTAGAGATTATTTTACAATAAAAGTTTTATTCGATGAAATTATGATAAAATTTTCTTTTTATTGAAGTTTTAGGATTTCTCTTATTATTACATTGGAATTCAGTTAAACAAAACAAACCTATCAACCTACCTACTCCTTCCTATACAGAAAATTTTCTGACATAGATAACTTCTTAGGATAAGGATAGAACTTTGGTAGAAATATGTATATTTTGAACAAATAGACTAAATCAGCAAACATGAAATACTTTAATTAAATACTCATTTTAAGTTTGCATATACCTATCATACTATTTAGGATGTTTTACTGCTCCATAGGCTGGTTGTTGGTCCAGGAAAGTTATTTTATTTAAGTTTTAATATTTTGAATAAATAATAAAAAGATAATTGAATATTTGAACAAATAAAAGATAATTAAATGTCTCTTTTGATTAAATTCAAATTAGTTGCAATTATTCTTTTTGACTCATATGCTGAAAAAGGCTATATACTCGATAATATATCGTATCTTGATTGGAGTTGTGATTTGAAATGTAACTGATGAAGGTTAATATAGGATTATTTATAGAATAAATAATAGATATGATTTGATGGAATTTAGTTTACAGTGATATTTCATCAGTACCTCTAAAAAAGAGCAATAGTTGAAATTGTTTAAGTTGGTGAAAATTGAGGTCAATGAAATCATTATACAAGTTAATGAAACTGAAATCCCAGAACTTGAGCTAGCGGAAAAATTATCATCTTCGAACTCGCCTCAGGATCTTATGTATTATAAACTGATTTTGTCAGCTGATATATGTGGTTGATTCTTAAATGAATCTTATAAATTTAGATCTTCATCTTTCCCTACCATAATCCTTATTTTAATAAAATAATTCACATAATAATCAGACATAGAAATTAAGGAAAATTCTTCCTTTCTGCATTTAATAAGGTTAAATGAGAATTATTTGGAGTTTGATTCTTTCCTTCATTGTGTAAAAGTCCTCTTTGATTTAGTTAATTTGTATTGTTTATATTTGGTAGATAATACAACTTAATGTTTAGAGATAAATGCTTGTGTATGGAAATATTTAGATTCAGGATTATTATTTCATTTGGAACTTCTATAGTCTTACATATATTATAAAGTGACCAATTTTCCAATTTCATATTTCTACTAGTGACACAATAGAAACTACTATCATCTTAATTACAGCTGGCCAACCTAATCTTTTAAGTCACTAATGATGAATTTTTTGAGTCAACTAGAGATTTTCTGTTTGGTCTCGTTAAAAGAAAATTAATGTGATCAAATGTGTTTGTGGAATGACATCTTCAAGAAGAAAACAAAACTTTTTAACTTCCACAAAAATTTAATTGTCATGATTTTGTCACTGATGACATATTCTTTTATTTTTATTATTAATCCTTAATCAATTGATAATTGAACCATTAATCCTTACTTTATGCTTGCATACATGCTAATATGCTTTCAATTATTTCCTTGTTGTATCCTCACAGTATAACTGATCACAAATCCTATATCACTATGTCTTTTTTGCCCTATTGTAGAAGAGAAAATAGAGGGAAGAGGGCAAAATATAAAAAATAAATGAAGAACAGGAGAGAGAAGGAAGATAATCAGGCGTTTTCTTAATATTTATTTCGCTATTTTTCCTCTACAATGAAATAAAGGACTTTCCTTGAGAGCTATCCTGATTTTCTCCAGACTTCAAATAGTCTACTCATGTTTCATTTGATCTTCTCTGAATTATTCAGCAGTTCCAGGAGTCTATTTTTACTCCTCAAGCTGTGGCAGGTGTGCATGGAAAAGCAAACAGTTGTAATTCTCCTTTTAATTATGCATATCTCTAAATTTATTTGAGTTACTTCGACTATTCGTGGAGTACGCGGAAGGGTATGTGAAGCGCATGAATATACATACGTATTATATATATATATATTATTCTTTCATAAACACAAAATTTTGATCTAATTCGTGGATATGGAGAGGTGAAGGCATTGGAAACTTTTACGAAGTGATGATGGATTTGTGATGTTTTCATTTATCCACAAAGGCAAGTCCTGGGATGTAAAGGGTGAAAGTTAGATGAATATTCTAGAGGGTCACTTCTACTTCCTGGGTGGGTGGAAGGATGGAACTTCAAGGGAAAGGTAAGCAGGAGATACGGGAAGTGAGAGTGAATGAAGAAAAATAGAAAAAAACAATGGAATTGAAAACAATAAAGCAATTTTGATTAGCGATAAACGCTATTACCCCCACTACACACGCATATTATCGTTTTAAGTATATTATTGACTTTACTTGGTGTCTTCCGCGATAAATGAGAATTCCTAAGTAATTTTCATTATTATTTAATATTATCAGTACCTGTTATTGGGTATTTTTTCTATTATTAAGGATTTAGATTTGTGTTCTGTCAGGATGTACAGAATCATTTAGAAAGAAAGCCGTAGCGCCCTTTCACTATACAGCATTCAATTGTTTTTCTCTTGGGGGGATCGCACGATGCTATCAAACATCGTATGTCTAAATATTTAAATTACTAATTGTTACTCGTGAAAAAGAGAATTGATATTAATTAAGAACTGTATTTCAAGTAAGTGGAATTATTTTCCGATCAACAGTATCCATAAAGTCCCAAAACGTTTGCATATCCACAACACGATCTTCATTACAAGTTGCATAATAGATTCTATGATACTTTTGTCCAAAAAAAGTTAATTGGTTTTATTCACTCAGGATATTGTTCATGCGAAACATAAATGTTTACATTTTATGCAGAATCCCTCCTGAAAGCTGCAAGTCGCTTTTTACTAAAATCTTTTGCATGAATCGCACCTTCTACATTTGTCAATCATATAAGTATTTGTTAAATACTAATTATATATTTATATTTCTGCTCCGTTTTAAGTAAATTATATTTTTATGAAGTATTATGTCTAACTTAAGGTGCCACGAAAAGGTCTCTTTTAGGTGAATGACTTGGTTATCATCTCACATCGTATTACATTAATTTGCGTTAGTGATGTATTTGTTGAGCATTTGCAATTGAATGAGGATATTTGATATGTAATTTACCCTCATTTTAGGGTTTTTAAAGTTTATCTTATCCTTTGTAGAAAGCTGCCCTAGTCGAGGATGTAAAATTAATATTATTCTATGTCTAAAAGATGAGAGATCTTACTATCCTGTAGCCAGTCTACATATTAACTTTCTATTTGTCTACTTGATTCAGATAAAAATGATTTTCATTTCGTTATTGAATGGAAATTCTTTAATTCTGTATTGCTGCTAATAAGGATAGTTAGAATTGAAGTGTGATTTATCTTTTTGATTATTATTTATTAAATCATTCATGTTTCTCACACAGAAATATATCTCATTAGCTGGCGTATGAATGAAGCTAAAATTTAGGAGTGAAGACTGCCCTCAGAAGAAAATGTGATGAGCAGTAAATGGTGCTTGTGAACAAAGTAAGATTATTTTGGATATGTGTGCCTTCCTAGCCCACCCTTCTAGCTTTCGCAGTGTTTATTGCAGTAGCTTTTGTTACACTGTTTATTCTCTCCTCTCTTATTGAATACCTCGGTTGACAGTAAGAGTAGAGTTTATAATCTCTGCTTCGTCATTCAAACCTCCTTCCACTGGTGAAGAAAAAGGAGCAATTGTGCAAGAAAAAGTGCAATTTTTCATCTCTCATTTTCTTCTCTATTGTTCTATGAAGTTGATAATCATTCTTTTATATCAAGATATATATTCTGAATTTTGGAAATGTTCTGTACGATGGCATAAATTATAGAATTCGACATTTTCTTCTGTTCTTCACTTTCGGCTCCTATACAGGAAAATACCATTCTTAATATGTTAATTGTTTTCATTATTTGACGCAAATTGATCAAATTTGGAATCCTTTTTGACCGTTAAAATCATCCAATATATCCAATGATTAATTTCAAGTATTTTTATTTCATTTACTTAGTTTTTCATCATATTTCTGTTTGTTTTCTCATTTACAAATTATAATTACCAGTGAAACATGTGAAATTAAAAATAAAAAAATAAACTGCTAAACTCGTGCCATTAATTTATCTATATTAACACCTTAAGAATTCATGTCATAATACGTGGAATCGTCAAATACTCGTAGAATCATCATAAAAAAGTACCAAGCTTTACCACAAAAAATATAGTGTTTGGCATATAAACACACTAAAAGTCTAGACTCTAGAGTCTGGAAAGTCTAGAGGGTATTCCTTTTCAGATATATTCCAATTTATTTCTTACTATTACTGAATTAGTTAACATAATAAAAGTAAATTACCTAAAAAACAGGAAATCGAACAATTGGAAAAGAATATATTTTTAAGAACACTCTTAAGTTTGAGAATATATGATAACTATACACTTAAAAGAATAAATATCTAGCTGTGTATTCCTTCATTTGTCATAAAGCCATAAAGTAAAGCATATAAAATTTATAACTAGAAAATAAAAATTTTAAAAAGTATACAAATACTATGTGGGAATGAATTGAATGTAAGCCGTATTTTGGCTTAGTCAGAGGAAGGTGATTAACATTTATAACAGAAATTAACATTGGTTCATTAAACCTACAATTTTACGAGTAAAATGAAAATCAATTAACAAATTAACAGACAAAATCGACTTTCACAATACATACGGTTTAAGAATACAGCAGAAAGTACACTGAAATTCACGACATTCACATATTTTTTAGACAACGCAATTGAAAGCTGGAAAAAATACAACGGTTGCGTCAAGGAATAAAAACATACATTGGTAAGCAATTTATCCCATAGTAATCAATCCCATTAATGCACACGTTGCTTAAAGAATTTACGAAAAGCTTTACTAATATTGTTGGGACTCATTCCTTTTTCACCCAATTCATGGGTTCACCTTACCAGATGCATGGAACAGTTTCAAGCTAGCCTGCTTACTCTCTCTTTTATTTCCGTTTCAGAATAAATGTTCAGGAAAGGGATTCAGCCGAGGAACGATAGCCATTGCTTCCCAAATTGGGATGGATAATTCTCGGACAAGGAACAACAAGTGGGACAGCGCAACTCAGCCGCGAAGCACAACCGAGAATGAATTTTTTAAGGATTATTTATGCTTATGGTAAAAATTATGCTGCAGTGCAAATAAACGGAATCTAAAATAACCTTCTTATCGCCTTTTATTATCCGAAATTAAACAAGTAATCCTTAAGAAAAGATGAGAACAGAGATAGAAAGTATCGGAATGTATTTCATCATATAATCAGAACTTTCCAATCACACCACCTTTTCCAACGGCCTAACCTCAAACATTACACGTACGATAATATTCCATCCTGAGAAGCCACGCTTGAACAATTTTTCATATTATTAAGGCTACAGTGGAGCTTCTTCGATCCGTGATTTAGGCGTGATGGTCGATGGTTCGAGACCCGGTAACGAAACATTTTTTCGATGCGATATTATTTTTCTGCCTCGTATATATCGTGATGAATTTGCTGCGTAGTTATATAGGAGTAATTATGATATTTAATTTTAGCATTTGAAGGGTACTACTAAATTTTTGACGTCCACCGTATAAAGTTCCCTTTTATCCTTTCGGAATCTGAATTTGCACATAGCATGAACACAATGCGCTTCAATTTGGATATAAATCAGCTCATTAAAAAATACTACGAGCGGAAATCATACTTTACCATGCTCGGAACGTTAATCTACAAAAAAATAAGCGCAGAATGCGCACCAATAGCGTTAGTTACTAATAATGTACTGTTTTTTGCTGACAATTCTCCCTTGTAGCAGCATCTCTCAACATAATAGTAAATTAAAATAGAATTATCGATAGAGGATCAAAATGAAGAGGACCCCTCCTATTTCTAGAGGCTTCTCGCAGTAAGTTCAGGAGATATAAACATAGAAGCAGTGCAATTTATTCGAACATCGCAAAGTTTCCATTCTAAACCCGATTAACTCAGTTAAGGCTTCTTCTGAACCACTGCCTATCAAAAGCTTCGGTGGTATAGTTTGTTTAACCCCTGAACGTCGAACGACGTATTGATTACATCTGACCAAAACTTCACATGCCGTTGAGCGACGTAGCTATGTCGCTGCGCCTAACTGATAATTAATTTTTTTATGGCAATATTTTATTCAACCATCTCTACCTCTTATGTATCATTCGAAAGAGGAACGTTGTTGCTTTATTATACTATATCTTATATGTATCTTTCTTTCATAGTACTTTATTTGAGAGTATTTTAATAATAGGAAATACTCAACACATTTTTCTACACTCTTTGTAAGTTTACGTTATAGCATTTGTTCATTAGATACGATAGTGTGATTTTCTTTAGATTGACAAAGTGTTTGAGGACCTTTTTAGAAGGCTATGTCAGCTAATGTAATCTTTCAGCTGTTTGTTTCTCTTTCCCTTAATTATCTTGAAATTCCATATGTATATTGAGGAAGAAATATAAAAAATGTTGTCTTCTATGATGAATAAAAAGTCAAACGATTGCATTGATTCATGAGCTCAGTGGAGTTTGCTCGGTGTCGCACGCGCAATTTTTCGATGAGTGATCATGAGTTCCCTTTCGGGAATTGGGATCAAAGGACGCAGGGAAAATGCAGTGAAAATTTGAAAGTTAAAAACCTCGTTTCAGAATCTACCGTGGAGGATCGGTACGGATTATTTAGAAGGAAACTCGTCATCTGGCATGATGGATTTGTAACACAATATGTCTCCAAAGGCTAGCCTGAAAGTGCACTCTTTCGGAGCATTTAGTTTATGCATAAAATCCTTCAAATGCCCTCCTGAAAATGCGGACCACTTTTCATTTTATTAATTAGTTCCTCGCCGTTCTGTAAACATCCATCGCGGAAGCTTAGACGGCTGTATTCATTGCATTGATGGCAGGCATCCTTTCCAATCAGGTTCGTTCCTTCGCAATTATCGAACATTCGCGCCGATCGGTAATAGAGCACGGAATTAATATCGATCCATCTAATGCCCTTTCGAAGAAACGAAACTTGATGGAGTTTTAAACGTAAGGATCGCCAAAGGTTGTATTCGATACGCATAGCTTGGAAGCTCGAATGAGGAAAATCGTTTATAGATCGACAGCGTTCGTCATAGGGAAACTTTTCTAAGCCGAAATCCGACAGAGGGCTCCTTCAACTCGCTGCCCGTCTCACTTGGCGGTCGTTGCTCGTGAGAAACGTCTGTGACTAGTGAATCGAGTGGATTACGCAATTTCGTATCAATCTTAGTGCTTTAAAGTTTTAACGATTCCCCACGGATGATGAGATTGTGAACGTAGAGTAGCGTTAAGTGGTTATCTGTGGACGAAGAAGATCGATCAGATACGGCAGCATCGCAAAGGAAGGCATCGTCTTACGAGCGCAAGGGAAGTGCTTTGGGTGAAGGTCCGAGGAGAATTCTAAGGTGAGTCCCATCGGAAATATATCCGTACGCTATTTGCCTGCGATGACAAGAATGTGTCTCTCGAATTTTACCTCCCGATTGCTTGGGAGCGAGGGGTTTCGAGTACCTGCATTCCAATCTTTCGCCACGTTACGTAACTCGGTCACTGTAAGCAAGGGGAGATGATAATAATAATATTATTACAGCACGATAGCTCTCAGCCGTAACTTGTGCATATGGTCTCGTAACATGTCGTGGCAATGCGAACTTTATTAATTTTCCGAAGCCGTTTCTTCGAACTCGGGCTCGTCAGAGCTCTGGCGTAGCATCATAGTTTATTCGAGGATGGTTTTAACCTCAACAGAGCGAATTAAATTAGAAAAAGAAGGAAATTAATGACTGGTGAAAGGGAGGATGTTGACACGGTGAGGTCGCTGTGGAAAGTGAATAACGCTCGGCGGTATTTCGAGACGCGATTGTCACCGGCGGGAATGATAAATTCGAGGAAGATTTTTGAAAATAAAGTTGAGGTGAGTCGTGAACGATTAAAATTTCATGAAGATTAGTATTTATTATGATTTTTACCTACTACGCGAGTCTTACTGCACGCGAATACTGATTTCATAAGTTTGGAAAACCTATCCGTTCCGATTTCAAGAGAACCGCCATTGTTCGCGGTCGACATAAAAGAAGAGAGAAATTTTGGCGATATTCCGTCTGAAATCGGATAAAGGAACATTTGGCATAAAATTTAACAATACGGCCGCTGCACTGACAGCGGTGGTATAATTCTCAGCCAATCAGAAGCGAGATAAATGTTTAGCGGTAGTTCAAAATTTATAAATTTCCATTCATCAACATTTTATTTAGGTGAGACGTAGATTAAGCTATTCTCTGCATTTTGGAACGTGCAAAAGCTAAGACTTGTCAAATGTTGCTATCGCCTGATTTTATAGTCCTATTTTTTACGATTAACTGCTTTGCCAAAAAACGTATATAGGTTTTTAACCATGCAAATGCAATGTCTTACTGTGATACCATATTTTCATGTCGTCATGTTTGATGAGTAGGACACAGAAATTAATAACCATACTTAGTTTTAAATGAATTAGATAACCTTGAGAGTGTTAGTGTAGTAGAAGTATGCCTTGGTTCTGGATTGTTGCTACCTCTTTTAATGAATTCTTTCAATTGTAGGATGCCTTTCGCAACGAGAATTTCGCCATCCTATCCACGAGGTGAGAGTTGAGACTCCAGGGAATGGACTGCAAAGCCCGTTGATGGAAGAAATTGTTTGAACATGTGAGTAGATCACTTTTCCAAGGTTTGACCTCCAACTGGTCACATTGGTTTTTTCATGGAGATGAATTGAACCTATCTTTTGATGAATAATGATTAAAGTTATCGAATGGACGGTTTCATATTGGTGTAGGAGCAACGAAATACTTGTTGTTGCAAATCAAAATGAGTAACAAGAATGTGCCATGAGTACTCATAATCTTTATCATTTTGTTTCCATTCCACCTGCAGTTAGGGTTTTTATTATAATAATAATTATTATTATTATCATCACAGAAAACCTTACAGGTAGTGCAATGCTCTGGTGGCAAGGATATAAATAAAAACATAAATTTTACATTACAGTCACTTGACATAAGATTCAGGGTAAACTTCCCTGAACAACATGGCAAATATAAACAATTGTCCTAAAATATAATCAATTAAGTCTTTCTTTTCTGTTAAAATGTTTTATATCCCCTCCTTTTCCTTTCTCAATTCTTCCTTCATTTTTAAATGAAGAAGATTCGTGTCATTTCAGCAGGCACTCTTTTCATCTTCTTTTCTGGACGATTTTTTATATCCTTCTATTGCCATCGTATGACCCTCACCCTTTAATGTCCGCTGTTATCAGCCGCCAAATTGTTAAAAAAAGCTCGAATGTTTGCTTTGAATTATTTTCGGTGGGCCTTTGAACAGTTCTGCAGATTTCCAACATGCCTCACAGCGTATACAGGCTGAATTTAAAGATTGCTCGGTTACTTTTTCATTTATTCGCTTCCTCATCCTTTCCTATGCATCAAGCATACATTCCTGGAGCATAATAGCAGCATCTTTCTTTTGAATATCTCATTGCTTTCTACCGTATTTTTCTTGGTTCCGATGGTACGTCTTCCATCGTATGTTTTGCTTCTTGGAAGACGCTGCGATGAAGAAAATTGAAGCATCTTTACTCCACGAGCTGTTTCATATGCAGCTGAGATTTTCCTTCGTTTATAAGAATTACCATTCTTTTGTTCTAATGATTCCTTTCAATGAGGATCCTGTAACCTTCTTCGGTCGGTATGTGCAGGGATGAGTCCATTGAGGCTTTAGTTTTTACTTGAGCATCCTTGTTAGCACCAAAATAGAGTTCATTCTCGACTCTGCTACCATGCATTCTAGAGCTAAACGTTGGCTTTGAATGTGACAGGCGTGATCCTTGTTTGAGCCTTGTAAGCAACCTCCTCTCTTGCTAATTGCTTTCATTCCTCCTCAGAGCAGAGACCAGGGTTTGATGGAGTTATTGCACCAATCCTCGATCGCTTTTCTGGTCTTTGGCAGATCATCTCCTTTCAATCGACTGCGTGGAGTGCAACGTCCAAGTCAACAAATGGTGAGGAAGAAGCATGATGCTGAGAAAGCGAAGAGCTCCGTATATGCGAGGTGTTTCTAGCATTGATTTTACTTCAGCAATGTTTTCCTGCAAATGTCATTGGCACTGGCATGCTTCGTATGCTGTCAAGACTATTGCATTGACCTTAAACCCTTGGATAGGTTCTCTAATTTGCAGTTGTTCATCTTGTTCCTTCCAAGAATCTTGTGATAACCCCATTAAAAAAAGGTTCACTCACCATTTCTGCCCCAGATCCTTCTCTCTGTCTTTCCAAGGCAAAATCAACATTGACTTGAGGATATTAACTAGGACTGGAAAAGTGTAGTTAACATTCCCACTCCACAGTATGAGTACAGGTTGATCCTACCTTGCAGGTCCCGAATACTCCTCATTCTCTCTCTTCCAGAAGTAAAATAATCAGTGCATTTTTAATGTTGAAATATCCCTTTCCTTCCAGATGCATGTGATAACTGCTGAGTATCCGATAGCAGTCGAGGAACTCCAGGAGTGGTCAATTGGCCAGATGCGGATGGATAAGTCGTCGAGCATGGACTACGGATGGGAACCTTAGCTTTAGAGTACCATGGAGTTTGGAAATATAATGCTGTTGATTGTAATCTTGTTAGATAGTGAATAAAGCTTCTTTTGAAATACATTTGCATTCGTCTTTTTCTACGCGCGAGCGAAAGAGCATTGTGAACATGAAGGTCTCAAAGTTTAAACACCCGAGCTCGAGACAATGGTTTAACGCGCAAAAGTAAGGGCGTTCGGTGCCTAATGAGTGTGCTCGTCCATCGGTGGCAAGCGCGCCACAGGAAAGCCAATCTAGTATGGAGAGTCAATTATAATTTGATGTCTCTTATATGAAAGTCTCGAATCCGTCGGCGATAGCTAATCGTAGTTCTGTACGGAGGTAGTGGATGAGCTACTCATTCGCTGAGTCACTTTTAGAAACTAATGTGTCTCCGACGAATAAAAAGTCAAACGATTGCATTGATTCATGAGCTCAGTGGAGTTTGCTCGGTGTCGCACGCGCAATTTTTCGATGAGTGATCATGAGTTCCCTTTCGGGAATTGGGATCAAAGGACGCAGGGAAAATGCAGTGAAAATTTGAAAGTTAAAAACCTCGTTTCAGAATCTACCGTGGAGGATCGGTACGGATTATTTAGAAGGAAACTCGTCATCTGGCATGATGGATTTGTAACACAATATGTCTCCAAAGGCTAGCCTGAAAGTGCACTCTTTCGGAGCATTTAGTTTATGCATAAAATCCTTCAAATGCCCTCCTGAAAATGCGGACCACTTTTCATTTTATTAATTAGTTCCTCGCCGTTCTGTAAACATCCATCGCGGAAGCTTAGACGGCTGTATTCATTGCATTGATGGCAGGCATCCTTTCCAATCAGGTTCGTTCCTTCGCAATTATCGAACATTCGCGCCGATCGGTAATAGAGCACGGAATTAATATCGATCCATCTAATGCCCTTTCGAAGAAACGAAACTTGATGGAGTTTTAAACGTAAGGATCGCCAAAGGTTGTATTCGATACGCATAGCTTGGAAGCTCGAATGAGGAAAATCGTTTATAGATCGACAGCGTTCGTCATAGGGAAACTTTTCTAAGCCGAAATCCGACAGAGGGCTCCTTCAACTCGCTGCCCGTCTCACTTGGCGGTCGTTGCTCGTGAGAAACGTCTGTGACTAGTGAATCGAGTGGATTACGCAATTTCGTATCAATCTTAGTGCTTTAAAGTTTTAACGATTCCCCACGGATGATGAGATTGTGAACGTAGAGTAGCGTTAAGTGGTTATCTGTGGACGAAGAAGATCGATCAGATACGGCAGCATCGCAAAGGAAGGCATCGTCTTACGAGCGCAAGGGAAGTGCTTTGGGTGAAGGTCCGAGGAGAATTCTAAGGTGAGTCCCATCGGAAATATATCCGTACGCTATTTGCCTGCGATGACAAGAATGTGTCTCTCGAATTTTACCTCCCGATTGCTTGGGAGCGAGGGGTTTCGAGTACCTGCATTCCAATCTTTCGCCACGTTACGTAACTCGGTCACTGTAAGCAAGGGGAGATGATAATAATAATATTATTACAGCACGATAGCTCTCAGCCGTAACTTGTGCATATGGTCTCGTTACATGTCGTGGCAATGCGAACTTTATAAATTTTCCGAAGCCGTTTCTTCGAACTCGGGCTCGTCAGAGCTCTGGCGTAGCATCATAGTTTATTCGAGGATGGTTTTAACCTCAACAGAGCGAATTAAATTAGAAAAAGAAGGAAATTAATGACTGGTGAAAGGGAGGATGTTGACACGGTGAGGTCGCTGTGGAAAGTGAATAACGCTCGGCGGTATTTCGAGACGCGATTGTCACCGGCGGGAATGATAAATTCGAGGAAGATTTTTGAAAATAAAGTTGAGGTGAGTCGTGAACGATTAAAATTTCATGAAGATTAGTATTTATTATGATTTTTACCTACTACGCGAGTCTTACTGCACGCGAATACTGATTTCATAAGTTTGGAAAACCTATCCGTTCCGATTTCAAGAGAACCGCCATTGTTCGCGGTCGACATAAAAGAAGAGAGAAATTTTGGCGATATTCCGTCTGAAATCGGATAAAGGAACATTTGGCATAAAATTTAACAATACGGCCGCTGCACTGACAGCGGTGGTATAATTCTCAGCCAATCAGAAGCGAGATAAATGTTTAGCGGTAGTTCAAAATTTATAAATTTCCATTCATCAACATTTTATTTAGGTGAGACGTAGATTAAGCTATTCTCTGCATTTTGGAACGTGCAAAAGCTAAGACTTGTCAAATGTTGCTATCGCCTGATTTTATAGTCCTATTTTTTACGATTAACTGCTTTGCCAAAAAACGTATATAGGTTTTTAACCATGCAAATGCAATGTCTTACTGTGATACCATATTTTCATGTCGTCATGTTTGATGAGTAGGACACAGAAATTAATAACCATACTTAGTTTTAAATGAATTAGATAACCTTGAGAGTGTTAGTGTAGTAGAAGTATGCCTTGGTTCTGGATTGTTGCTACCTCTTTTAATGAATTCTTTCAATTGTAGGATGCCTTTCGCAACGAGAATTTCGCCATCCTATCCACGAGGTGAGAGTTGAGACTCCAGGGAATGGACTGCAAAGCCCGTTGATGGAAGAAATTGTTTGAACATGTGAGTAGATCACTTTTCCAAGGTTTGACCTCCAACTGGTCACATTGGTTTTTTCATGGAGATGAATTGAACCTATCTTTTGATGAATAATGATTAAAGTTATCGAATGGACGGTTTCATATTGGTGTAGGAGCAACGAAATACTTGTTGTTGCAAATCAAAATGAGTAACAAGAATGTGCCATGAGTACTCATAATCTTTATCATTTTGTTTCCATTCCACCTGCAGTTAGGGTTTTTATTATAATAATAATTATTATTATTATCATCACAGAAAACCTTACAGGTAGTGCAATGCTCTGGTGGCAAGGATATAAATAAAAACATAAATTTTACATTACAGTCACTTGACATAAGATTCAGGGTAAACTTCCCTGAACAACATGGCAAATATAAACAATTGTCCTAAAATATAATCAATTAAGTCTTTCTTTTCTGTTAAAATGTTTTATATCCCCTCCTTTTCCTTTCTCAATTCTTCCTTCATTTTTAAATGAAGAAGATTCGTGTCATTTCAGCAGGCACTCTTTTCATCTTCTTTTCTGGACGATTTTTTATATCCTTCTATTGCCATCGTATGACCCTCACCCTTTAATGTCCGCTGTTATCAGCCGCCAAATTGTTAAAAAAAGCTCGAATGTTTGCTTTGAATTATTTTCGGTGGGCCTTTGAACAGTTCTGCAGATTTCCAACATGCCTCACAGCGTATACAGGCTGAATTTAAAGATTGCTCGGTTACTTTTTCATTTATTCGCTTCCTCATCCTTTCCTATGCATCAAGCATACATTCCTGGAGCATAATAGCAGCATCTTTCTTTTGAATATCTCATTGTTTTCGACCGTATTTTTCTTGGTTCCGATGGTACGTCTTCCATCGTATGTTTTGCTTCTTGGAAGACGCTGCGATGAAGAAAATTGAAGCATCTTTACTCCACGAGCTGTTTCATATGCAGCTGAGATTTTCCTTCGTTTATAAGAATTACCATTCTTTTGTTCTAATGATTCCTTTCAATGAGGATCCTGTAACCTTCTTCGGTCGGTATGTGCAGTGATGAGTCCATTGAGGCTTTAGTTTTTACTTGAGCATCCTTGTTAGCACCAAAATAGAGTTCATTCTCGACTCTGCTACCATGCATTCTAGAGCTAAACGTTGGCTTTGAATGTGACAGGCGTGATCCTTGTTTGAGCCTTGTAAGCAACCTCCTCTCTTGCTAATTGCTTTCATTCCTCCTCAGAGCAGAGACCAGGGTTTGATGGAGTTATTGCACCAATCCTCGATCGCTTTTCTGGTCTTTGGCAGATCATCTCCTTTCAATCGACTGCGTGGAGTGCAACGTCCAAGTCAACAAATGGTGAGGAAGAAGCATGATGCTGAGAAAGCGAAGAGCTCCGTATATGCGAGGTGTTTCTAGCATTGATTTTACTTCAGCAATGTTTTCCTGCAAATGTCATTGGCACTGGCATGCTTCGTATGCTGTCAAGACTATTGCATTGACCTTAAACCCTTGGATAGGTTCTCTAATTTGCAGTTGTTCATCTTGTTCCTTCCAAGAATCTTGTGATAACCCCATTAAAAAAAGGTTCACTCACCATTTCTGCCCCAGATCCTTCTCTCTGTCTTTCCAAGGCAAAATCAACATTGACTTGAGGATATTAACTAGGACTGGAAAAGTGTAGTTAACATTCCCACTCCACAGTATGAGTACAGGTTGATCCTACCTTGCAGGTCCCGAATACTCCTCATTCTCTCTCTTCCAGAAGTAAAATAATCAGTGCATTTTTAATGTTGAAATATCCCTTTCCTTCCAGATGCATGTGATAACTGCTGAGTATCCGATAGCAGTCGAGGAACTCCAGGAGTGGTCAATTGGCCAGATGCGGATGGATAAGTCGTCGAGCATGGACTACGGATGGGAACCTTAGCTTTAGAGTACCATGGAGTTTGGAAATATAATGCTGTTGATTGTAATCTTGTTAGATAGTGAATAAAGCTTCTTTTGAAATACATTTGCATTCGTCTTTTTCTACGCGCGAGCGAAAGAGCATTGTGAACATGAAGGTCTCAAAGTTTAAACACCCGAGCTCGAGACAATGGTTTAACGCGCAAAAGTAAGGGCGTTCGGTGCCTAATGAGTGTGCTCGTCCATCGGTGGCAAGCGCGCCACAGGAAAGCCAATCTAGTATGGAGAGTCAATTATAATTTGATGTCTCTTATATGAAAGTCTCGAATCCGTCGGCGATAGCTAATCGTAGTTCTGTACGGAGGTAGTGGATGAGCTACTCATTCGCTGAGTCACTTTTAGAAACTAATGTGTCTCCGACGAATAAAAAGTCAAACGATTGCATTGATTCATGAGCTCAGTGGAGTTTGCTCGGTGTCGCACGCGCAATTTTTCGATGAGTGATCATGAGTTCCCTTTCGGGAATTGGGATCAAAGGACGCAGGGAAAATGCAGTGAAAATTTGAAAGTTAAAAACCTCGTTTCAGAATCTACCGTGGAGGATCGGTACGGATTATTTAGAAGGAAACTCGTCATCTGGCATGATGGATTTGTAACACAATATGTCTCCAAAGGCTAGCCTGAAAGTGCACTCTTTCGGAGCATTTAGTTTATGCATAAAATCCTTCAAATGCCCTCCTGAAAATGCGGACCACTTTTCATTTTATTAATTAGTTCCTCGCCGTTCTGTAAACATCCATCGCGGAAGCTTAGACGGCTGTATTCATTGCATTGATGGCAGGCATCCTTTCCAATCAGGTTCGTTCCTTCGCAATTATCGAACATTCGCGCCGATCGGTAATAGAGCACGGAATTAATATCGATCCATCTAATGCCCTTTCGAAGAAACGAAACTTGATGGAGTTTTAAACGTAAGGATCGCCAAAGGTTGTATTCGATACGCATAGCTTGGAAGCTCGAATGAGGAAAATCGTTTATAGATCGACAGCGTTCGTCATAGGGAAACTTTTCTAAGCCGAAATCCGACAGAGGGCTCCTTCAACTCGCTGCCCGTCTCACTTGGCGGTCGTTGCTCGTGAGAAACGTCTGTGACTAGTGAATCGAGTGGATTACGCAATTTCGTATCAATCTTAGTGCTTTAAAGTTTTAACGATTCCCCACGGATGATGAGATTGTGAACGTAGAGTAGCGTTAAGTGGTTATCTGTGGACGAAGAAGATCGATCAGATACGGCAGCATCGCAAAGGAAGGCATCGTCTTACGAGCGCAAGGGAAGTGCTTTGGGTGAAGGTCCGAGGAGAATTCTAAGGTGAGTCCCATCGGAAATATATCCGTACGCTATTTGCCTGCGATGACAAGAATGTGTCTCTCGAATTTTACCTCCCGATTGCTTGGGAGCGAGGGGTTTCGAGTACCTGCATTCCAATCTTTCGCCACGTTACGTAACTCGGTCACTGTAAGCAAGGGGAGATGATAATAATAATATTATTACAGCACGATAGCTCTCAGCCGTAACTTGTGCATATGGTCTCGTTACATGTCGTGGCAATGCGAACTTTATAAATTTTCCGAAGCCGTTTCTTCGAACTCGGGCTCGTCAGAGCTCTGGCGTAGCATCATAGTTTATTCGAGGATGGTTTTAACCTCAACAGAGCGAATTAAATTAGAAAAAGAAGGAAATTAATGACTGGTGAAAGGGAGGATGTTGACACGGTGAGGTCGCTGTGGAAAGTGAATAACGCTCGGCGGTATTTCGAGACGCGATTGTCACCGGCGGGAATGATAAATTCGAGGAAGATTTTTGAAAATAAAGTTGAGGTGAGTCGTGAACGATTAAAATTTCATGAAGATTAGTATTTATTATGATTTTTACCTACTACGCGAGTCTTACTGCACGCGAATACTGATTTCATAAGTTTGGAAAACCTATCCGTTCCGATTTCAAGAGAACCGCCATTGTTCGCGGTCGACATAAAAGAAGAGAGAAATTTTGGCGATATTCCGTCTGAAATCGGATAAAGGAACATTTGGCATAAAATTTAACAATACGGCCGCTGCACTGACAGCGGTGGTATAATTCTCAGCCAATCAGAAGCGAGATAAATGTTTAGCGGTAGTTCAAAATTTATAAATTTCCATTCATCAACATTTTATTTAGGTGAGACGTAGATTAAGCTATTCTCTGCATTTTGGAACGTGCAAAAGCTAAGACTTGTCAAATGTTGCTATCGCCTGATTTTATAGTCCTATTTTTTACGATTAACTGCTTTGCCAAAAAACGTATATAGGTTTTTAACCATGCAAATGCAATGTCTTACTGTGATACCATATTTTCATGTCGTCATGTTTGATGAGTAGGACACAGAAATTAATAACCATACTTAGTTTTAAATGAATTAGATAACCTTGAGAGTGTTAGTGTAGTAGAAGTATGCCTTGGTTCTGGATTGTTGCTACCTCTTTTAATGAATTCTTTCAATTGTAGGATGCCTTTCGCAACGAGAATTTCGCCATCCTATCCACGAGGTGAGAGTTGAGACTCCAGGGAATGGACTGCAAAGCCCGTTGATGGAAGAAATTGTTTGAACATGTGAGTAGATCACTTTTCCAAGGTTTGACCTCCAACTGGTCACATTGGTTTTTTCATGGAGATGAATTGAACCTATCTTTTGATGAATAATGATTAAAGTTATCGAATGGACGGTTTCATATTGGTGTAGGAGCAACGAAATACTTGTTGTTGCAAATCAAAATGAGTAACAAGAATGTGCCATGAGTACTCATAATCTTTATCATTTTGTTTCCATTCCACCTGCAGTTAGGGTTTTTATTATAATAATAATTATTATTATTATCATCACAGAAAACCTTACAGGTAGTGCAATGCTCTGGTGGCAAGGATATAAATAAAAACATAAATTTTACATTACAGTCACTTGACATAAGATTCAGGGTAAACTTCCCTGAACAACATGGCAAATATAAACAATTGTCCTAAAATATAATCAATTAAGTCTTTCTTTTCTGTTAAAATGTTTTATATCCCCTCCTTTTCCTTTCTCAATTCTTCCTTCATTTTTAAATGAAGAAGATTCGTGTCATTTCAGCAGGCACTCTTTTCATCTTCTTTTCTGGACGATTTTTTATATCCTTCTATTGCCATCGTATGACCCTCACCCTTTAATGTCCGCTGTTATCAGCCGCCAAATTGTTAAAAAAAGCTCGAATGTTTGCTTTGAATTATTTTCGGTGGGCCTTTGAACAGTTCTGCAGATTTCCAACATGCCTCACAGCGTATACAGGCTGAATTTAAAGATTGCTCGGTTACTTTTTCATTTATTCGCTTCCTCATCCTTTCCTATGCATCAAGCATACATTCCTGGAGCATAATAGCAGCATCTTTCTTTTGAATATCTCATTGTTTTCGACCGTATTTTTCTTGGTTCCGATGGTACGTCTTCCATCGTATGTTTTGCTTCTTGGAAGACGCTGCGATGAAGAAAATTGAAGCATCTTTACTCCACGAGCTGTTTCATATGCAGCTGAGATTTTCCTTCGTTTATAAGAATTACCATTCTTTTGTTCTAATGATTCCTTTCAATGAGGATCCTGTAACCTTCTTCGGTCGGTATGTGCAGGGATGAGTCCATTGAGGCTTTAGTTTTTACTTGAGCATCCTTGTTAGCACCAAAATAGAGTTCATTCTCGACTCTGCTACCATGCATTCTAGAGCTAAACGTTGGCTTTGAATGTGACAGGCGTGATCCTTGTTTGAGCCTTGTAAGCAACCTCCTCTCTTGCTAATTGCTTTCATTCCTCCTCAGAGCAGAGACCAGGGTTTGATGGAGTTATTGCACCAATCCTCGATCGCTTTTCTGGTCTTTGGCAGATCATCTCCTTTCAATCGACTGCGTGGAGTGCAACGTCCAAGTCAACAAATGGTGAGGAAGAAGCATGATGCTGAGAAAGCGAAGAGCTCCGTATATGCGAGGTGTTTCTAGCATTGATTTTACTTCAGCAATGTTTTCCTGCAAATGTCATTGGCACTGGCATGCTTCGTATGCTGTCAAGACTATTGCATTGACCTTAAACCCTTGGATAGGTTCTCTAATTTGCAGTTGTTCATCTTGTTCCTTCCAAGAATCTTGTGATAACCCCATTAAAAAAAGGTTCACTCACCATTTCTGCCCCAGATCCTTCTCTCTGTCTTTCCAAGGCAAAATCAACATTGACTTGAGGATATTAACTAGGACTGGAAAAGTGTAGTTAACATTCCCACTCCACAGTATGAGTACAGGTTGATCCTACCTTGCAGGTCCCGAATACTCCTCATTCTCTCTCTTCCAGAAGTAAAATAATCAGTGCATTTTTAATGTTGAAATATCCCTTTCCTTCCAGATGCATGTGATAACTGCTGAGTATCCGATAGCAGTCGAGGAACTCCAGGAGTGGTCAATTGGCCAGATGCGGATGGATAAGTCGTCGAGCATGGACTACGGATGGGAACCTTAGCTTTAGAGTACCATGGAGTTTGGAAATATAATGCTGTTGATTGTAATCTTGTTAGATAGTGAATAAAGCTTCTTTTGAAATACATTTGCATTCGTCTTTTTCTACGCGCGAGCGAAAGAGCATTGTGAACATGAAGGTCTCAAAGTTTAAACACCCGAGCTCGAGACAATGGTTTAACGCGCAAAAGTAAGGGCGTTCGGTGCCTAATGAGTGTGCTCGTCCATCGGTGGCAAGCGCGCCACAGGAAAGCCAATCTAGTATGGAGAGTCAATTATAATTTGATGTCTCTTATATGAAAGTCTCGAATCCGTCGGCGATAGCTAATCGTAGTTCTGTACGGAGGTAGTGGATGAGCTACTCATTCGCTGAGTCACTTTTAGAAACTAATGTGTCTCCGACGAATAAAAAGTCAAACGATTGCATTGATTCATGAGCTCAGTGGAGTTTGCTCGGTGTCGCACGCGCAATTTTTCGATGAGTGATCATGAGTTCCCTTTCGGGAATTGGGATCAAAGGACGCAGGGAAAATGCAGTGAAAATTTGAAAGTTAAAAACCTCGTTTCAGAATCTACCGTGGAGGATCGGTACGGATTATTTAGAAGGAAACTCGTCATCTGGCATGATGGATTTGTAACACAATATGTCTCCAAAGGCTAGCCTGAAAGTGCACTCTTTCGGAGCATTTAGTTTATGCATAAAATCCTTCAAATGCCCTCCTGAAAATGCGGACCACTTTTCATTTTATTAATTAGTTCCTCGCCGTTCTGTAAACATCCATCGCGGAAGCTTAGACGGCTGTATTCATTGCATTGATGGCAGGCATCCTTTCCAATCAGGTTCGTTCCTTCGCAATTATCGAACATTCGCGCCGATCGGTAATAGAGCACGGAATTAATATCGATCCATCTAATGCCCTTTCGAAGAAACGAAACTTGATGGAGTTTTAAACGTAAGGATCGCCAAAGGTTGTATTCGATACGCATAGCTTGGAAGCTCGAATGAGGAAAATCGTTTATAGATCGACAGCGTTCGTCATAGGGAAACTTTTCTAAGCCGAAATCCGACAGAGGGCTCCTTCAACTCGCTGCCCGTCTCACTTGGCGGTCGTTGCTCGTGAGAAACGTCTGTGACTAGTGAATCGAGTGGATTACGCAATTTCGTATCAATCTTAGTGCTTTAAAGTTTTAACGATTCCCCACGGATGATGAGATTGTGAACGTAGAGTAGCGTTAAGTGGTTATCTGTGGACGAAGAAGATCGATCAGATACGGCAGCATCGCAAAGGAAGGCATCGTCTTACGAGCGCAAGGGAAGTGCTTTGGGTGAAGGTCCGAGGAGAATTCTAAGGTGAGTCCCATCGGAAATATATCCGTACGCTATTTGCCTGCGATGACAAGAATGTGTCTCTCGAATTTTACCTCCCGATTGCTTGGGAGCGAGGGGTTTCGAGTACCTGCATTCCAATCTTTCGCCACGTTACGTAACTCGGTCACTGTAAGCAAGGGGAGATGATAATAATAATATTATTACAGCACGATAGCTCTCAGCCGTAACTTGTGCATATGGTCTCGTTACATGTCGTGGCAATGCGAACTTTATAAATTTTCCGAAGCCGTTTCTTCGAACTCGGGCTCGTCAGAGCTCTGGCGTAGCATCATAGTTTATTCGAGGATGGTTTTAACCTCAACAGAGCGAATTAAATTAGAAAAAGAAGGAAATTAATGACTGGTGAAAGGGAGGATGTTGACACGGTGAGGTCGCTGTGGAAAGTGAATAACGCTCGGCGGTATTTCGAGACGCGATTGTCACCGGCGGGAATGATAAATTCGAGGAAGATTTTTGAAAATAAAGTTGAGGTGAGTCGTGAACGATTAAAATTTCATGAAGATTAGTATTTATTATGATTTTTACCTACTACGCGAGTCTTACTGCACGCGAATACTGATTTCATAAGTTTGGAAAACCTATCCGTTCCGATTTCAAGAGAACCGCCATTGTTCGCGGTCGACATAAAAGAAGAGAGAAATTTTGGCGATATTCCGTCTGAAATCGGATAAAGGAACATTTGGCATAAAATTTAACAATACGGCCGCTGCACTGACAGCGGTGGTATAATTCTCAGCCAATCAGAAGCGAGATAAATGTTTAGCGGTAGTTCAAAATTTATAAATTTCCATTCATCAACATTTTATTTAGGTGAGACGTAGATTAAGCTATTCTCTGCATTTTGGAACGTGCAAAAGCTAAGACTTGTCAAATGTTGCTATCGCCTGATTTTATAGTCCTATCTTTTACGATTAACTGCTTTGCCAAAAAACGTATATAGGTTTTTAACCATGCAAATGCAATGTCTTACTGTGATACCATATTTTCATGTCGTCATGTTTGATGAGTAGGACACAGAAATTAATAACCATACTTAGTTTTAAATGAATTAGATAACCTTGAGAGTGTTAGTGTAGTAGAAGTATGCCTTGGTTCTGGATTGTTGCTACCTCTTTTAATGAATTCTTTCAATTGTAGGATGCCTTTCGCAACGAGAATTTCGCCATCCTATCCACGAGGTGAGAGTTGAGACTCCAGGGAATGGACTGCAAAGCCCGTTGATGGAAGAAATTGTTTGAACATGTGAGTAGATCACTTTTCCAAGGTTTGACCTCCAACTGGTCACATTGGTTTTTTCATGGAGATGAATTGAACCTATCTTTTGATGAATAATGATTAAAGTTATCGAATGGACGGTTTCATATTGGTGTAGGAGCAACGAAATACTTGTTGTTGCAAATCAAAATGAGTAACAAGAATGTGCCATGAGTACTCATAATCTTTATCATTTTGTTTCCATTCCATCTGCAGTTAGGGTTTTTATTATAATAATAATTATTATTATTATCATCACAGAAAACCTTACAGGTAGTGCAATGCTCTGGTGGCAAGGATATAAATAAAAACATAAATTTTACATTACAGTCACTTGACATAAGATTCAGGGTAAACTTCCCTGAACAACATGGCAAATATAAACAATTGTCCTAAAATATAATCAATTAAGTCTTTCTTTTCTGTTAAAATGTTTTATATCCCCTCCTTTTCCTTTCTCAATTCTTCCTTCATTTTTAAATGAAGAAGATTCGTGTCATTTCAGCAGGCACTCTTTTCATCTTCTTTTCTGGACGATTTTTTATATCCTTCTATTGCCATCGTATGACCCTCACCCTTTAATGTCCGCTGTTATCAGCCGCCAAATTGTTAAAAAAAGCTCGAATGTTTGCTTTGAATTATTTTCGGTGGGCCTTTGAACAGTTCTGCAGATTTCCAACATGCCTCACAGCGTATACAGGCTGAATTTAAAGATTGCTCGGTTACTTTTTCATTTATTCGCTTCCTCATCCTTTCCTATGCATCAAGCATACATTCCTGGAGCATAATAGCAGCATCTTTCTTTTGAATATCTCATTGTTTTCGACCGTATTTTTCTTGGTTCCGATGGTACGTCTTCCATCGTATGTTTTGCTTCTTGGAAGACGCTGCGATGAAGAAAATTGAAGCATCTTTACTCCACGAGCTGTTTCATATGCAGCTGAGATTTTCCTTCGTTTATAAGAATTACCATTCTTTTGTTCTAATGATTCCTTTCAATGAGGATCCTGTAACCTTCTTCGGTCGGTATGTGCAGTGATGAGTCCATTGAGGCTTTAGTTTTTACTTGAGCATCCTTGTTAGCACCAAAATAGAGTTCATTCTCGACTCTGCTACCATGCATTCTAGAGCTAAACGTTGGCTTTGAATGTGACAGGCGTGATCCTTGTTTGAGCCTTGTAAGTAACCTCCTCTCTTGCTAATTGCTTTCATTCCTCCTCAGAGCAGAGACCAGGGTTTGATGGAGTTATTGCACCAATCCTCGATCGCTTTTCTGGTCTTTGGCAGATCATCTCCTTTCAATCGACTGCGTGGAGTGCAACGTCCAAGTCAACAAATGGTGAGGAAGAAGCATGATGCTGAGAAAGCGAAGAGCTCCGTATATGGGAGGTGTTTCTAGCATTGATTTTACTTCAGCAATGTTTTCCTGCAAATGTCATTGGCACTGGCATGCTTCGTATGCTGTCAAGACTATTGCATTGACCTTAAACCCTTGGATAGGTTCTCTAATTTGCAGTTGTTCATCTTGTTCCTTCCAAGAATCTTGTGATAACCCCATTAAAAAAAGGTTCACTCACCATTTCTGCCCCAGATCCTTCTCTCTGTCTTTCCAAGGCAAAATCAACATTGACTTGAGGATATTAACTAGGACTGGAAAAGTGTAGTTAACATTCCCACTCCACAGTATGAGTACAGGTTGATCCTACCTTGCAGGTCCCGAATACTCCTCATTCTCTCTCTTCCAGAAGTAAAATAATCAGTGCATTTTTAATGTTGAAATATCCCTTTCCTTCCAGATGCATGTGATAACTGCTGAGTATATGATAGCAGTCGAGGAACTCCAGGAGTGGTCAATTGGCCAGATGCGGATGGATAAGTCGTCGAGCATGGACTACGGATGGGAACCTTAGCTTTAGAGTACCATGGAGTTTGGAAATATAATGCTGTTGATTGTAATCTTGTTAGATAGTGAATAAAGCTTCTTTTGAAATACATTTGCATTCGTCTTTTTCTACGCGCGAGCGAAAGAGCATTGTGAACATGAAGGTCTCAAAGTTTAAACACCCGAGCTCGAGACAATGGTTTAACGCGCAAAAGTAAGGGCGTTCGGTGCCTAATGAGTGTGCTCGTCCATCGGTGGCAAGCGCGCCACAGGAAAGCCAATCTAGTATGGAGAGTCAATTATAATTTGATGTCTCTTATATGAAAGTCTCGAATCCGTCGGCGATAGCTAATCGTAGTTCTGTACGGAGGTAGTGGATGAGCTACTCATTCGCTGAGTCACTTTTAGAAACTAATGTGTCTCCGACGAATAAAAAGTCAAACGATTGCATTGATTCATGAGCTCAGTGGAGTTTGCTCGGTGTCGCACGCGCAATTTTTCGATGAGTGATCATGAGTTCCCTTTCGGGAATTGGGATCAAAGGACGCAGGGAAAATGCAGTGAAAATTTGAAAGTTAAAAACCTCGTTTCAGAATCTACCGTGGAGGATCGGTACGGATTATTTAGAAGGAAACTCGTCATCTGGCATGATGGATTTGTAACACAATATGTCTCCAAAGGCTAGCCTGAAAGTGCACTCTTTCGGAGCATTTAGTTTATGCATAAAATCCTTCAAATGCCCTCCTGAAAATGCGGACCACTTTTCATTTTATTAATTAGTTCCTCGCCGTTCTGTAAACATCCATCGCGGAAGCTTAGACGGCTGTATTCATTGCATTGATGGCAGGCATCCTTTCCAATCAGGTTCGTTCCTTCGCAATTATCGAACATTCGCGCCGATCGGTAATAGAGCACGGAATTAATATCGATCCATCTAATGCCCTTTCGAAGAAACGAAACTTGATGGAGTTTTAAACGTAAGGATCGCCAAAGGTTGTATTCGATACGCATAGCTTGGAAGCTCGAATGAGGAAAATCGTTTATAGATCGACAGCGTTCGTCATAGGGAAACTTTTCTAAGCCGAAATCCGACAGAGGGCTCCTTCAACTCGCTGCCCGTCTCACTTGGCGGTCGTTGCTCGTGAGAAACGTCTGTGACTAGTGAATCGAGTGGATTACGCAATTTCGTATCAATCTTAGTGCTTTAAAGTTTTAACGATTCCCCACGGATGATGAGATTGTGAACGTAGAGTAGCGTTAAGTGGTTATCTGTGGACGAAGAAGATCGATCAGATACGGCAGCATCGCAAAGGAAGGCATCGTCTTACGAGCGCAAGGGAAGTGCTTTGGGTGAAGGTCCGAGGAGAATTCTAAGGTGAGTCCCATCGGAAATATATCCGTACGCTATTTGCCTGCGATGACAAGAATGTGTCTCTCGAATTTTACCTCCCGATTGCTTGGGAGCGAGGGGTTTCGAGTACCTGCATTCCAATCTTTCGCCACGTTACGTAACTCGGTCACTGTAAGCAAGGGGAGATGATAATAATAATATTATTACAGCACGATAGCTCTCAGCCGTAACTTGTGCATATGGTCTCGTTACATGTCGTGGCAATGCGAACTTTATTAATTTTCCGAAGCCGTTTCTTCGAACTCGGGCTCGTCAGAGCTCTGGCGTAGCATCATAGTTTATTCGAGGATGGTTTTAACCTCAACAGAGCGAATTAAATTAGAAAAAGAAGGAAATTAATGACTGGTGAAAGGGAGGATGTTGACACGGTGAGGTCGCTGTGGAAAGTGAATAACGCTCGGCGGTATTTCGAGACGCGATTGTCACCGGCGGGAATGATAAATTCGAGGAAGATTTTTGAAAATAAAGTTGAGGTGAGTCGTGAACGATTAAAATTTCATGAAGATTAGTATTTATTATGATTTTTACCTACTACGCGAGTCTTACTGCACGCGAATACTGATTTCATAAGTTTGGAAAACCTATCCGTTCCGATTTCAAGAGAACCGCCATTGTTCGCGGTCGACATAAAAGAAGAGAGAAATTTTGGCGATATTCCGTCTGAAATCGGATAAAGGAACATTTGGCATAAAATTTAACAATACGGCCGCTGCACTGACAGCGGTGGTATAATTCTCAGCCAATCAGAAGCGAGATAAATGTTTAGCGGTAGTTCAAAATTTATAAATTTCCATTCATCAACATTTTATTTAGGTGAGACGTAGATTAAGCTATTCTCTGCATTTTGGAACGTGCAAAAGCTAAGACTTGTCAAATGTTGCTATCGCCTGATTTTATAGTCCTATTTTTTACGATTAACTGCTTTGCCAAAAAACGTATATAGGTTTTTAACCATGCAAATGCAATGTCTTACTGTGATACCATATTTTCATGTCGTCATGTTTGATGAGTAGGACACAGAAATTAATAACCATACTTAGTTTTAAATGAATTAGATAACCTTGAGAGTGTTAGTGTAGTAGAAGTATGCCTTGGTTCTGGATTGTTGCTACCTCTTTTAATGAATTCTTTCAATTGTAGGATGCCTTTCGCAACGAGAATTTCGCCATCCTATCCACGAGGTGAGAGTTGAGACTCCAGGGAATGGACTGCAAAGCCCGTTGATGGAAGAAATTGTTTGAACATGTGAGTAGATCACTTTTCCAAGGTTTGACCTCCAACTGGTCACATTGGTTTTTTCATGGAGATGAATTGAACCTATCTTTTGATGAATAATGATTAAAGTTATCGAATGGACGGTTTCATATTGGTGTAGGAGCAACGAAATACTTGTTGTTGCAAATCAAAATGAGTAACAAGAATGTGCCATGAGTACTCATAATCTTTATCATTTTGTTTCCATTCCACCTGCAGTTAGGGTTTTTATTATAATAATAATTATTATTATTATCATCACAGAAAACCTTACAGGTAGTGCAATGCTCTGGTGGCAAGGATATAAATAAAAACATAAATTTTACATTACAGTCACTTGACATAAGATTCAGGGTAAACTTCCCTGAACAACATGGCAAATATAAACAATTGTCCTAAAATATAATCAATTAAGTCTTTCTTTTCTGTTAAAATGTTTTATATCCCCTCCTTTTCCTTTCTCAATTCTTCCTTCATTTTTAAATGAAGAAGATTCGTGTCATTTCAGCAGGCACTCTTTTCATCTTCTTTTCTGGACGATTTTTTATATCCTTCTATTGCCATCGTATGACCCTCGCCCTTTAATGTCCGCTGTTATCAGCCGCCAAATTGTTAAAAAAAGCTCGAATGTTTGCTTTGAATTATTTTCGGTGGGCCTTTGAACAGTTCTGCAGATTTCCAACATGCCTCACAGCGTATACAGGCTGAATTTAAAGATTGCTCGGTTACTTTTTCATTTATTCGCTTCCTCATCCTTTCCTATGCATCAAGCATACATTCCTGGAGCATAATAGCAGCATCTTTCTTTTGAATATCTCATTGTTTTCGACCGTATTTTTCTTGGTTCCGATGGTACGTCTTCCATCGTATGTTTTGCTTCTTGGAAGACGCTGCGATGAAGAAAATTGAAGCATCTTTACTCCACGAGCTGTTTCATATGCAGCTGAGATTTTCCTTCGTTTATAAGAATTACCATTCTTTTGTTCTAATGATTCCTTTCAATGAGGATCCTGTAACCTTCTTCGGTCGGTATGTGCAGTGATGAGTCCATTGAGGCTTTAGTTTTTACTTGAGCATCCTTGTTAGCACCAAAATAGAGTTCATTCTCGACTCTGCTACCATGCATTCTAGAGCTAAACGTTGGCTTTGAATGTGACAGGCGTGATCCTTGTTTGAGCCTTGTAAGCAACCTCCTCTCTTGCTAATTGCTTTCATTCCTCCTCAGAGCAGAGACCAGGGTTTGATGGAGTTATTGCACCAATCCTCGATCGCTTTTCTGGTCTTTGGCAGATCATCTCCTTTCAATCGACTGCGTGGAGTGCAACGTCCAAGTCAACAAATGGTGAGGAAGAAGCATGATGCTGAGAAAGCGAAGAGCTCCGTATATGGGAGGTGTTTCTAGCATTGATTTTACTTCAGCAATGTTTTCCTGCAAATGTCATTGGCACTGGCATGCTTCGTATGCTGTCAAGACTATTGCATTGACCTTAAACCCTTGGATAGGTTCTCTAATTTGCAGTTGTTCATCTTGTTCCTTCCAAGAATCTTGTGATAACCCCATTAAAAAAAGGTTCACTCACCATTTCTGCCCCAGATCCTTCTCTCTGTCTTTCCAAGGCAAAATCAACATTGACTTGAGGATATTAACTAGGACTGGAAAAGTGTAGTTAACATTCCCACTCCACAGTATGAGTACAGGTTGATCCTACCTTGCAGGTCCCGAATACTCCTCATTCTCTCTCTTCCAGAAGTAAAATAATCAGTGCATTTTTAATGTTGAAATATCCCTTTCCTTCCAGATGCATGTGATAACTGCTGAGTATCCGATAGCAGTCGAGGAACTCCAGGAGTGGTCAATTGGCCAGATGCGGATGGATAAGTCGTCGAGCATGGACTACGGATGGGAACCTTAGCTTTAGAGTACCATGGAGTTTGGAAATATAATGCTGTTGATTGTAATCTTGTTAGATAGTGAATAAAGCTTCTTTTGAAATACATTTGCATTCGTCTTTTTCTACGCGCGAGCGAAAGAGCATTGTGAACATGAAGGTCTCAAAGTTTAAACACCCGAGCTCGAGACAATGGTTTAACGCGCAAAAGTAAGGGCGTTCGGTGCCTAATGAGTGTGCTCGTCCATCGGTGGCAAGCGCGCCACAGGAAAGCCAATCTAGTATGGAGAGTCAATTATAATTTGATGTCTCTTA